>OY757937.1:33905315-34345315 GCA_963585895.1 Sepioteuthis lessoniana
TCATTTTTTTGTGAAGGGTTGGGTGAATGGAAGTAAAATTGGTTCCATGGAGTAAATCAAGTTTTAGAAGTCCTGGTTTAACACGATGCATAATGCTAGAAAGGAATCAAAAACACTTTCATTTGGTCGAATGATTTGTTTCAGCAGGATGCACCAGATAATTGAGAATGAATCATAATACAGTATCGCCCATAAATAAGTATATCTCTACAAGGGACGGGGTGAGACTGTTGTGTTGTAGTTAACGTGCTGGACTGTGACATCGTAACAAGTAGGTTCGAACTCCAGTCGTTCTATAACGTTCACTTTCGGACTGATACTCTTTGGAGAGGTATGAACCCCTCTATCTCTCCAGCTATGGGTTAAATAGTACCACTACTATTTTTATATAAGGATGGCTTTGGCATTAAATCACTAACGAAGATTAATGAGCCATTAAACAAAGAAACCAAACCAACCGAGCCATTGGTATTATTAGGTAGTATTTATCATCCAACTCTACACCATTTGCCTTTTGTTAGCAAAAAATATGAGTATTTAGCAGTTCAAAAATTAGTATACTTGTTATATAATTACGGAATGATTTAAAAAAAAAATTTAATCATTTTCGTTAATTATATCTTATTCGGTTTGGTTAGACATTGAACTATTCGGCTCTTAGTGCAGGTGTTCACGCTCATGCGCAGAGGATATGACAATCACAAATGTCATAATAATAACCCCAGATAGGTAATGTGATTGGGGTGTGAATGACGTCATGCCCAGAAGCGCTGGGCTGGGAATTTTGGTGATTTTTGAAAAAAGCAGTTAGTTGAGATTTGAACCTGGGCGAGGCCAGTCCAGCAGGGGGCTACGGGAAGCGCCGCGCGTATGGATACAGGATGTAACCCTGAATACCTGCCAGAGGCGATGAACGATAGGGAGAAGTGGCGAGAGAAGGTCAGGGATATCCGTGCCTGCGGCACGAAATGATGATGAATGCCAAATTCTCTTTATACACACATTAAATATACATGATTTGTAAACACATTTTGTGGATAACATTTTAAAACGTGCCTGAGCACATTTTTTTTTGCACACAGTTAAATGGTTTCAAGAAATGCTATGTAAGAGTAATAATTTAACATCAGTAATTTGTTTGCACATCTCTAAATAGATATTAATGGTATGTCAGATATTAATTTGTCGGTAATTTCAATTTTAAATGAGTTAGAACTAATTTGTTTGCACACTAGTATTGCTATTGTTTCTACACCGTTAAATGGTTTCAATAACTGCTAATAGTAATAAATTCATTCACTATTAATCATTTGTTTGCACACATTGAAGTGGTTGCAAGTATTGCTATTTAACACTAATTATTTATCCAATATTACTCATTCGTTTGCACACAGTTAAATGTTTCCAAGTATTGCTATGTATCACTTACAATTCAATTAAACATCAGTCATTTGTTTACACACAGTTAAATGATCAAAGAGTTCTTTTTCAAATAATTCAATTCAGTGTTAGTCCACAAGGTTAAATCGTTCCAAGTATTGCTATGTATCACTAACAATTCAATTAAACATCAGTCATTTGTTTACACATAGTTAAATTATCAAAGAGTTTTATTTCAAACAATTCAATTAAGCATGAGTGATTTATTTGAACTCATTTTAAATGTTAAAGAGTTCCATTTGACGCTATAGATACTATCAGGTGCTACCACTCTGGGCCAGAGTGGACCTGGGAGCAATGGCAATGAAGGGATACTCCGCATTTCCCAAAGCTCCAAGACTGGAGCTTTACCATCAGATTATTTAGTGTCATATCCAGGACACTCGTTGGGGGCGTGTCTTACCCCTCTGCAGAGATGCAGTCGGTGTATTCTACAGTCCCAGCCGACTGAGCTTCATCGATAGTGGTGAATAAACGCGCACATGTACGTATATGTTAGAGGAGAAGGAAGTGGTAGGGTGATGGAAATGAGTTCTGTGTACTCACTGGTCAGATGTTGACACAACCCCATCGACTGAAGGTTCTGTCTGCCTCAGCGTTACAAAAGGATCGGGAAGTTTTTAATACGGTAAACACAACAGAAGAAAGTGTTGTTTGGGCGAGCTGGGACGAAGGTACACACACACACACACACACACACACACACACACACACACAGAGGCATGTATACACGCATGTGCACACACACAATCACTTCTACAAATATATGCACGCTCAATCACAATGTTGAAAGTATACACACACACACACACACACACACACACACACACACACACACAGAGTTACATACGCATATACATCCCTGGACAAAAATATAAGACTACCCTAAAAAATGAAGAAAAAGATATTATTTACAATTTTCAAATAGTGAAAATATGAAAGATAAGGCATAAAGAAATTAAAATTTATAATAAGCAATTTCAATTGATTTTTATATGTATATTAGTGTTTATGCTAAATTTTAAAATTTATTTTTGACATAAATATAAGACCACCAATAAAAATTAAAGAAAAAAAAGACTTCATTTTTGAGGGTGGTCTTATATTTTTGTCCAAGGGTGTTTACACATAGGCATCTAAACTCATTTTTAGAGAAACAAATCGACACATGCACATATAAACGCGCGCGCACACACACACATATAAACGTATAGAAACTTACTTCAAATACATGCACACAAACAAAAGGAACACAAAAAAAGTACACATCTACTCTCTTATGAGCACACATACACACTCATATGTATGCACAGACAAGCATATTTTTCAGGCTAACTCATTACTTCAATTACATGCATACAAAGACAAAAAACACACTTACATATACAGGCGTATTCAAATTCACTTCTAGACACATACACACACACACACACACACACACACACACACACACACTCACGAACACTCACACACACACACACACACACACACACACACACACACACACACACACACACACACAAAAGCCGATTCTTCAAGTATGTACACACACAAATACCAAGGACAAAAAAAGCACGCATTTATGTACACATTTGTACCCATACAACAAATTCACTTGCATAAATACAAGCTCAAAGGGGTGCCCGTGGTGTAATTGTTATCGTCGTAGGAAATGAGCACGGCGACACGAGTTCAAATCCTGGACGAGACTGATTGCATTTCACATAGCACTAATACCCTTGGGAAAGGTATGAATCCAATTATTCTCCCTCCAGCTATGGGTAAATAGTAGGACAGACTAGGTTCTTCAGCCTTGGTTAGGCAACTAGTCTAGGAGAAGGAAAACTCTGAATTGAAACCTGTTAAACTCCGCTTAAAAAAATTGACCTTGTGTCATATCCTGCCCGAGCGGAGGGGTTAGTAAATAGGATAAATACAAGCTCAAAAATAATAGAAAAATCAAAAGGCAGAAGCAAGCACATACACACTCATATGTACAGTGTAACCCGGATATAAGAAAGTTGTCGGGACCGGAGAATCCGGGTTTGGTATATTTTGTTTAGGTAACACAGGCTCTAATTTGGGACCAGAGAAATTCTCTTATATCCGGGTTACACTGTATTTATACTCACACATATATAAGTTCTTCTGCGTACACACGGATATACACACATACATGAATACATTTAAAAGAAGAATGAATACGTTCACTTTTATTTTCTTATCTGGGCATATTAGTAAAAATCAGCTAAACTAGTGAAAATCAGAGGTTAGGAAGATTGTACTGCGCCAAAGTTTTGGAAATTAATATCTGAACTCTGGTGCTACTAGATAATACGTAACGATTTCTGCCACAAAGCCAAATGTTTTAACGGAGTGAAGGTAGGAAGATAGTGATGCGACACCAATCTTCTAAATGGAAGGATCCTATCTGCCAGCCATAAAAATCAGCATTTTAAGTTGTAGCTTTTATCTGGAAAAAAAATCAAGTTTGGTTTGAAAATATACATACAATATTACGTTAGGGTCTACTTATTTTTGGTCGGCTACATATTCATATTTTTGCTCAGAGAGTTCCAATACTGCAGAGTTTGGTTACAAATAATACGGAATAATATCCGTTTTGAGTGTATAACTTTCATGAGAGATAACAGAATCCTGCTATATTTGTTTTAGAAGAAATTAAACTTTATGGAAGGGTTTTATTTATGGGTGAATTCTGTATATATCTATAAATAGGACACGATACGGGTATGTGTGTGTAATTCTATAAATCGTCCAATCGTGTCGTTTGGGGGCACTTCAGAGAGGGATTGATCCCGTCCCTATTCCTATTAGTACAGCGGGGTAGACGCAGCCTAGTGCAAGGGGATGGATTGTCACGGAGTGTTTGATATTTGTGGCTCTGTATCAGACTAAGCTAAGTAAATGTATACTATGTAGCGCCGACTGTAGAACAATGATTAACTAGATTGTTATTGTAATCAGTTCAGTACTCATTACAATAACCTTGTCAGAGTAAGGCAAACTTAAGTTGGTCGGTTGGTTTGTTTACGACGTATCAACACTTTTCGGGTCATTTAACGACGTATCTAATTTCAAACAATTCAGTTTACTAAAAGTATAGCATTTTTTGTTTAGACACAGTTAAATTTCAAAACAGTTCTCTTTCAAGCAATTCAGTTTAGCATATGTACAGTTTAGTTCAATTTGACCCATAGAGAGGACTCTATCAGGTGCTACCACTCCGGGTAAGAATGGACTTGGAAGCGATGGCAATGAAGAGTAACTCCGCATTTCCCAAAGCTCCAAAATTACTGGAGTCTGACCATCAGATTGTTAAGTGTCAAATCCAGGACACTCGTTGGGGGGGGGGGAGTCTTATCCTCTGTAGAGAAGCAGTCTGTCTATTCTACAGCCCCAGTCAACTAGGCAATCAGCCAAGTTTAGTAAGTATTCATATGAAAATACAACGAAATACGAATATATAATATTAGCAATGGCGGATTCTGAAAAATATGCTGCGGTAAGCAAAAAGCACTGTCATGATTAGGAAGAAGTTTTCGTGGCTTTGTGGTTAACGTAGTAGACTGCAGCACTGTAGTAAGCGGGTTCGACCTTCTATTGCCCTATTATGTTCATTTTCGGATTAATACACTTGGGAAAGGTATGAACTCCCTTATCCCCTTTGCTATAGGTTAAGCAATACCACAACTGTTCTTCTACAAGAATGGCTTTGGCATTAAATAATCCACAAAGGTTGATATGTCATCAAACAAGGAAACTAAACCAACTAAGGTGAAAATGTTTATTAAACATACAAATAAGAAGTGTTTGTAATTTTCAACCAAAGTTAACAAATTTGGAAAAGCTTATACCATTGAATTATAATAATTTCTATTTGTACTATCAAATTATTTAGATTAATGTTTTTGTTCAACTAGATTTTGATAATAAATAATATTTTAATTGAACTATGATAATAAGTAACGAATTCAACTAAAAGATAAGTAACGAATACAACTGAATTATGATGACGTTATCAGTCCAATTGAACAATAAGTATATTTGTCGCTGCCTCCCACCAGACAGGACTTGACACAAGGTCAAAAGCCAGATGGCCGATTAAAGTGGGGATAAAAGGGAGGGGAAGGTCGGGAACGAGCCGAGACTCGAACCCTGCTAGTCATTGACCCACTAAGTGCAATGTGGGTCTAATGAGGCAAGCCGTATCACGGACCAAAATCTAGATCCGGGCACGTATGCCAGAATATAGCTTGAACTAGACCGTGAAGTCTAGTGCTATACAAGGGGTGCATAGGGGACAAAAAAGCAGCTCGCCCACCCGAAGGTGGCCCAGCCAAAGTGGAGGACTTTCGGCCTCGAATCTGCCATTGATCGATACCCCATCCAGCACGAATGCCAGACGGCCCAGCAAAAGCCGGGGAAGTATGAACAATAATAAATATTGAGTTCAACTGAACTATGATAATAATTAACCAATTCAACTGAACTATAAGTAATGACGTCAAGTGAACGATGTTAATAAGTAACCAGTTCCTAGTGAACGATGTTAATAATTAACCAGTTCAAGTGAACTATGATAATAATTAACCAGGTCAACTGAACGATAAAATATAACTAACGAATTCAACTGAACGATGATAATAATTAACGAATTCAATTGAACTGAACTATGATAATAAGTAATCAATATAACTGAACTATGATAATAAGAAACGAATTCGGCTGAACTATGTTAAAAAGTATCGAATTCAACTGAACGATTATTGGCCAAGTTTCCTTTTTACCAAGTCAGTAGTGGAAATTTACTAAGCTTTTTGCTTAGATGTGGCACAAGGCCATATGAAAGGGGCACCCAATGAGACTCGAACTTACTCGTGTAGGTTTGCTAGCCGAGCTTGCTAACCATTACACCACCAGAGGCGCCTACCAAGTCAGTAGTGGCTAAAACGTTTAGCCAATTTGCTTATAGAAGCCGTTACCCAAATTTACTCCATGTTTTCCCGGAAGTGTCATATCATTTTATTGTGGAAAGAGATTACTGCAAATTTTATTTTGCGTATTGGAAGTACAGTTTTTCAAAGATGAATTTTTGCTTACAATTTCCTGTCGTCGTGAATTCACCGAGTCTCCCTTAGGTGCTGTATCATACAACTGAAATAAATAATACGTTAAACTTAATAAATAAGGCTATTTTAAATTTTGTATGAAAATATTTTTATAGGGTAAGCAATGCTTACCTTACTTATTAGGAATACACACCACTGAATCTATGGGTAAACAGTAGGGCAGATTGATTTCTTAATACGGCCAGCGGTCTAGGAGAAGGAAAACTCTGTATTTAATCAACTGTATTCTGCTTAAAAACTGACCGTGTGTTGCATACTACCCATTGCAGAGGGGTTGGGTAAATGCATAATACATTTAGATATTTGTACGTACGCAAATGTATGCGGACAATACGGGCTTCTAAAGTAGTGTTATGTTTAGCAAGCTTGATTAGCAGACCGTTGTCAGTGAATTCGATTCTCACAGGGTACCCCATACTTCTGGTCTTGTGCAAGCTGAAGGAATAACTATATGGACAATACACACGCATAAAAAAGGACAGTGGCAATAACGCGTTGACGACGGGCGTAGCATACACTGACTGTATCCCCTGCAGAGATGTAAGGCATGTCCTGGGTATAACACTAAACTGTGTTTGATAATGAGGCTCCAGTTCTGGAGATTTGGGGAATGTAGAGTGTCCCTTCATTGTTTATACTTACCGATCTGCTCTGACCCGAAGAGTTGTTCCTGTCAGGGACCCATTTATGGGTTAAATAGATGTGTTTAAAAATTATTAATATTCGATAGGACCATGTGCAAAAACAGATCTCTTAAACAACTATACAAAAAAGTAAATCTGAATGTACAATGGACGCAATTCCTTAACTTTTAGACATAAACTAACCCTAGACGCGTTAAAATCACTCAGGCAAGCAAGCAAACGTCTATGGACCATCGCTATACTTTGAAAGATACAGTGGCATTAGATCAGTTTGTATTTCGAAGGAGAAAATCTTACAATCACACACTCTATACAAATAAACTCGCACGGGCATACAGACGTGGGTCATATTTGCTTTTAGTCCTTACAGCTAAATTGCGTGATTTAGAAAATTCCCTGAGGCGCATGCGCAAATTGTGTTCATGATCGTAAGATTCAGTTGCTTTGTTTCTTACGCGACTCAGACATAGCATTTTCTTCCTTTTAGGTGTATCAAATTCAACGACTGGCGTTAGAAGACGTATTGAATTTTTTTTTTTTCAAATTTGATGAAAATGTTTTTTTCTAACTTAATGATAGTCGGCTTTTTGTTTCTTTCGGTGATTGGTTATCGAGTCGCCCTTGAAGGTAAGTCGTTCTACAAGGAAACACTTTAAGAATTATATATATATATATATATATATATATATATGGTATTTGAAAAAATTTGATTAATTCGAGATGTACAGGGTGATTCAGAAAAATTGATATTATTTCGTAATCTAATAACTTGATCAATTCCCGTTGAAATGATCGCAAATTTTAACAGCATGTGTTGAAACAACTTGAAATTCTGTTTAATGTTTAAACGCATTTTCTTTTGCAGTGAGTGACATTTTTTTAACACCTGAAATGATAAAAATACATTAAACATAGAATTTTTACTTATTTCTACACATACTGTTAAATTTTGAGATCATTTGAACGAGAATTGGTCAAGTTATTAGATACAAAATTTTTCAGAAACATTCGATATATATATAGCTGTGCTTTTAATAGCTTATGCATATTAATATTAATAAAATATTTTCAAAATGTTTGAAATATTTGAAAATTCTAAAAATAACGGTTACTACCCTAAATTTAATTCCTTATGTATAAACTTGATTGTCGCGGTTTTAATTCTTTGTAGAGACATGACTGAAACGAAGGGTTCCCATTTTTTTTTTTTTTTTTTTTTTTTTTAGAGGTTTAAGATTTTTAATCGTTTTTAAAATATTTTATTAATCTTAATATATATTCACTTTTAAAGGCCCTGTTTAAATTCATTACGTACCACAAAATCTTATATATATATATAATTACTTACGACTAATAATTAGTATGGTCTCGATCATATTTACATTTATAATTTTTGTATAATTTTTTTTTTCAAAAAGGACTGTTTGGAAAATTTTGTCACACTAGCAATACACTGTAAGCCAGTTATTTTGACCCTGACAACTATACATGATAAGCTTTTGGGAAATCATGTTCAGTATTTATCATCAAGGCATGCCGACAGCACGGATTCCCTTGAATATCTCTTGCCACCGATTCCTATCTGTTATCACTTTTTGTAGGTCCTCTTGACGGTATCATGTGTCCGCACAGCGGGGATATATGAAAGTTTTTGCTACTCGGCTAATACTAGTGTGTTCATGTGTCAAGTCTGTCCGAAAATGTTGCTTATGAAATCGTTCTTACTTCACAAGCAGTGCCAAGCATGTCTTCTTTGTCAAACTTGGATAGTTTGTGAGATGGGAAGTAGGTTTCCGCATAGTTGCTGTTTCAAGGATTTATTCAAAATAGTACATAGTATCATTGTGTAGTTTCTATCAAGCTATTACTCCAAGCGCTTCGTTAAAGTCCAATAGAAGGTATATATAAGGACTATTCAAACGGGGTGTCCTTGTGGTGTGAATGGTTAAAGCGCTGGACTGCGGAATCGTAATAAGCGAGTTCAAACTCCAGTCGCGCTATTACGTTCATTTTCGCACAAATACCCGTAGGAAAGGTGTGAACACCCTTATCCTCCCAGCTATACTTTAAATAGTACAACTACTGTTCTTCTAGAAGGATGGATTTGGCATTTAATAATCCAAGAAGGTTGATATGCCATTAAACAACAAACAAAGACTATTCATAGTCTTAATATGATAGCTTTAAACAAAGATTTTTGTACTCTGAAGTGAAGTTTTATATATACATATTTATTTATTTATCAATCTACGAATTATGCTTAAAATTCTCGATCCAATCAAGAAGACAATTCCATTTTTTCTTTTTTAAATAATTTTATTGAATTTTGGGGAAAAGTTAAAGAAACTTTTAATACGATGTTGAACTGCAGGATAAATATGTTTTCGTGCCTCACAGCTTCTCAAAGTGGTTCACATAGACCGCTGGGGTGAATAAAATTTTGTCTGGGGAGGAATTTACTAGTTTATTTTGATAAATCCTTTTATAACAGCATTAATACCATTGACTTGCTTTTTACTGATCCAGTCGGCTGGGGTTGTAGAATATATCAACTGCATCTCTGCAGAGCAGTAAGACCCTCGACTCAACGAGTGTCCTGTGGCTCAGTCGGTTGGAGCTGTAGAATACACCAGATACAAGCCCAAAAAGTCATCCCAAATTATCCAGCAGGACACATTGCATAACGCATTTAGGCGTTTGATTAAAGAGCTTCTGAGTGAAATTATCCGAAGGTTGCAGGTTCAATCCTGACTAGTTAAAAATAACAAAGAATACTTACTTTTACTTAACACTTGTACCCGGTTATGGTTAACGGAATTCGAACAATCTACACCCGTGGATTAGATAAAGGGTTCAGTTTGAAATTCTGTGTAGGCTTCCGAGTTCGACAAGAAACACCCGCTGAAGAACGAATCAACTGAAACGTTGTTGATACAATAATGAAGATGATAGTCTTAATACTCTAAATGAGAAAAGGCGTAGGCATTAGAACCCGTGCCCAGTCGGCTGGGGCTGTAGAATACACTGACTGCACCCCTGCCGAGGGGTAAGACCCCCCTCCTAACGAGTGTCCTAGATATGACACTAAACAATCTGATGGTGAGGTTCCAGCAGTGCTGGAGCTTTGGGGAATGCGGAGTACCCCTTCATTGCCATTGCTCCCAGGTCCACTCTGGCCTGGAGTGGTTGCACCTGATAGGGCCCTATCTATGGGTTAAATAGAACTAACAGCATACTTATGCTAAAATGAATTGTTTGAGTAAACTGAATAGCTTGAAATAGAAATGTTTTTGACACGTAAACTGTACTTACATTTAAACTGCGTGCTTATGCTTAACTGAATTATTTGAAATAGAACTGTTTTTCGACATTAAAACTGTATTTACACTTAACTGAATTGTTACATATAACTGCTTGAATAGTTTGAGATAGAAATGTTTTTGACAATCAAACTGTGTACTTATGGTAAACTGAATTGTTTTAAATAGAACAGATTATTTACATAAAAACTGATTTGGCGTTGAATAACCTACAAAGGTTGATATGCCATAAAGCCCAACCAACCAAGCAGAGTAATGGCGCTATTATGGGTTCAATTATAAGTGTGTGTATAGACATTTTGGTATATTCTATTGTTAACAGAAAGCGAGAAAGATGCCCCTCATCAGTGTTACATCTGTCAAAGTTCATACAAAGGGAAAATCAACGAGAACTGTCCAGGGGATGACCACATCAACGCTGGGCCAACAATTTACAGCAGCAATTGTTCTGGTATTTGTTATGTAAAGACTGACGTTCGGTACAAAGGCGGTAAGAAGCAAGTTTTTATTTATCTAAAAACAAATATTATTTCGATCATTTATACCATTCTGATTATTTTCTTTCTTTTTTCCCTTAAATCTATCTATCTATCTATCTATCTATCTTTGTGTGTTTATCTATCTATCTATCTTTGTGTGTTTATCTATCTATCTATCTTTGTGTGTTTATCTATCTATCTATCTTTGTGTGTTTATCTATCTATCTATCTTTGTGTGTTTATCTATCTATCTATCTATCTTTGTGTGTTTATCTATCTATCTATCTATCTTTGTGTGTTTATCTATCTATCTATCTATCTTTGTGTGTTTATCTATCTATCTATCTATCTTTGTGTGTTTATCTATCTATCTATCTATCTTTGTGTGTTTATCTATCTATCTATCTATCTTTGTGTGTTTATCTATCTATCTATCTATCTATCTTTGTGTGTTTATCTATCTATCTATCTATCTTTGTGTGTTTATCTATCTATCTATCTATCTATCTTTGTGTGTTTATCTATCTATCTATCTATCTATCTTTGTGTGTTTATCTATCTATCTATCTATCTTTGTGTGTTTATCTATCTATCTATCTATCTTTGTGTGTTTATCTATCTATCTATCTATCTTTGTGTGTTTATCTATCTATCTATCTATCTTTGTGTGTTTATCTATCTATCTATCTATCTTTGTGTGTTTATCTATCTATCTATCTATCTTTGTGTGTTTATCTATCTATCTATCTATCTTTGTGTGTTTATCTATCTATCTATCTATCTTTGTGTGTTTATCTATCTATCTATCTATCTTTGTGTGTTTATCTATCTATCTATCTATCTTTGTGTGTTTATCTATCTATCTATCTATCTTTGTGTGTTTATCTATCTATCTATCTATCTTTGTGTGTTTATCTATCTATCTATCTATCTTTGTGTGTTTATCTATCTATCTATCTATCTTTGTGTGTTTATCTATCTATCTATCTATCTTTGTGTGTTTATCTATCTATCTATCTATCTTTGTGTGTTTATCTATCTATCTATCTATCTTTGTGTGTTTATCTATCTATCTATCTATCTTTGTGTGTTTATCTATCTATCTATCTATCTTTGTGTGTTTATCTATCTATCTATCTATCTTTGTGTGTTTATCTATCTATCTATCTATCTTTGTGTGTTTATCTATCTATCTATCTATCTTTGTGTGTTTATCTATCTATCTATCTATCTTTGTGTGTTTATCTATCTATCTATCTATCTATCTTTGTGTGTTTATCTATCTATCTATCTATCTATCTTTGTGTGTTTATCTATCTATCTATCTATCTATCTTTGTGTGTTTATCTATCTATCTATCTATCTATCTTTGTGTGTTTATCTATCTATCTATCTATCTATCTTTGTGTGTTTATCTATCTATCTATCTATCTATCTTTGTGTGTTTATCTATCTATCTATCTATCTATCTTTGTGTGTTTATCTATCTATTTGACTGTTCACCTATAATTATTTTCTATTATCAGTTGTTTTCCGTGGTTGTTCAGACCTTCTGTATGGCTTCCCTACACCAATCCCACCGGACGGATGTTACAAATACTACGGAGAAACATGGTGTATCTGCCGGGGTCGTCTATGCAATACAAAACCTTTAGGTAATTTTCAAATCCATTTTGCATTTTTTGGACTTTCTTCATTCACACTCCCCCAACCAAAAAGTTCCAGTCTTTTCAACCTATTTTAAAATAACAAACGATAATCCTTTTGTCTTTAACTTATTTATACAGTTTCAGTAAAAAAAATGTGTATTAGAACTGCTACGATCGGAGTATTTAGATATGGCACTAGGCCGTATGAATGGGGTGCCCAATGAGACTCGAATTCACTCTTGAAGGTTTGCTTGTTTAGTTTGCTAACCATCGGAGTGCGTTCTGTCTCCATCAGATTGTCGCTATTCGGCGCTTCTGTCTTGGATCAGAATGTAGTATCTGTACGCACTGCTTAGGATCAGAGTGTAGTATCTGCACCAGCAAAAATTTCACCAATCCAGTCGGCTGGGGCTGTAGAATACACCGAACACATCTCTGCAGAGGGTAAGACTGCTCTAACGAGTGTCCTGGGTATGTCATTAAACCATCTGAGGGTGAGGTTACAGTAATGCTGGAACTCTGGAGAATGTGGAGTACCCTTTCACTGCCATCGCTCCCAGGTTCACTCTGGTCTGGAGTAGTCGCACCTGATAGGGTTTTATCTCTGAGTCAAATATAACTGTTTAACATTTAAACTGAGAGCAAACAAATAGCCCATGCTAAATTGAATTGTTAGAAAAAGAACTGTGTGTAAACAAATAACTGATGTTTAATTGTATTGTTAGAGATACAAAGTAACACTTAGAACCATTTATCTTTGTTGACTTAAGCTAAATTGAATTGATAGAAATAGGACTGTTTGAGCCTTTAACTGTGTGTATCTACTGAATGTCTTTACAAATCATATATATATATATGATTTGTAAAGACATTCAGTAAAAACGGAAATTCAATAAAACGAGGAGGTAACTCCTAAATCTCGTCCCCCCTACACCCCATGTGTTTATTCTGGTTTTAAATTTAAATTTAATTAATTATCCATTGGGTCTGAAGAAGTCCTGTATTAATTTTTTTTCTTTGTTTTTGGTTCACACCAGAAACTGAAAATACGGGATCGAAATAAATTTATAATCATGAATTAACCGGTCTTTGGTTTTTTTCTTAAATATATATATATATATATATATATATATATACACACACACACACACACACACACACACACACATACATACATATATATATATATATATATAACAGGATTTTACATTAAATAACCAACAAAGGTTGATATTCTATAAAACCAAACCAATAGATGCAACATATTAATATGACAATGATTTTTTTCTGAGACAAGCGGAAGGGCAGTCATTTGGAAGACGTCTTGTAAAAAATGCATCCTTTGATCTAGAGACATATAATCAATGTTTTTTAAATTGTAATTATATCAGAGTCTCCAAGATATGAAATCTTTTTTTGAGTTTCTAGTCTCAGTAATAAATCATTATTATATTAATGGGTTGCATCTATTTTGAGAGTTTTGAATGATCTCATCTTCAAATAAGTTGTGACGCAAAATCTTTTCCTCTCTTGTCAAAGGCATTGTGATCAAGGATTAATAGTTGTTATTGTATACTATTTTCAAATCTGAAACAAAAAAGAAAACAACATTATTATTTGAAGAGCTATTAGCAGTCACATTGGTCCCATGTTTATTGAAATACCCTATAGCTCGGTTAAAGGATTTTAATTCGGGTAGCTGAGTTCACTTCCTATGTACGGCAATAACCATTACACCACAAGCGCTCCCACTATAAGAAAACATACTTATAAATATATAGAAAATTTGCTTCATTAAAAAATATTTATTTTAAAAATATATTTGATATAATAAAAAGCAAAACAAGGAATAAATATTGAATAAAAGTTGATTTTTTATTTGTTGTATTAATAATGGGAACTTCTGGAGAAGCAACGATCTCCCTATGGACTCCTGCTCATTGACACACCAGTGTTACCCGACCAGCGGAGACTTACATCAACTCTGTGCGGATACTGGATGTAGTCAAGAGAACATGTTAAGAGCGACGAACGATAAGGACAGAGAGAAAGAGAGAGAGAGAGAGAGAGAGGTGGTGGTGGCTGACTCCGTGCTATTAACATGACTTGATGACAATGATATGGTCTAAATTCTATCGATTTTAATCGCTAAACAAAACTTTTCGCTTTATGTAAACAACGATGTCTAACTAATGAGTCATTAATTTTCTTTTATCTTTATACCAGCACGCTTGAAGTGTTGATGAGTAATGTAACGTTTTATCCTATCAAGGGGATTTCCCATTACATTATATAGAAACCAGGTCTTGTGTGTAATAGTCATGTTTTTTTTTTATCTGAACACCAATTATGTTATAAAGTTCACAAAGCAAAAACAACAACTTTTATTTGACGAAATTTCAAAGATGAAAACTGATAATTGTTCAGAATAATCGGACAATTGACCTCATCTTTATTGTTATACTGACAACGTTTCGGCCGATATGTCTTTTGGCCTTCTTTAGACGTTTTTTGTCGAACTCAGAAGTCCACACAGAATCTCGAACTGAACCCATAATTTGAACCTCAGGGGTAGATTGTTCTAATTCCTTTAAGCATAACCGGGTAGAAGTGTTAAGTTATGATAAATATTCTGATCTTTTTATTCGAATGAGAAAGAACGAAAGAAAGGATAAACAAATGTAATTCGAATAAAATAGGCAAAGAGAAAGTGAAAAATGAAGGAAAGAAAAAGTGGAAAATCGATGAAAAAAATGAATGCGTGAAAACGCGAAAAAGAAAAAAATGAATGAAAAAAAAAAGAGAAATATTAGAAAATAAAAAATTAAATAAATCAATAAAGAGTTAAATTTTAATAAAACCGATGGAGGAGAGAGAAGAGTAAAAAAACAACAAAAAAGACAAACGGGAGAAGATTAATAAAGCAAACAATAAAAGAAAGAAAAAATGAATGAAACACGAATGAAAAGCATTGAAAAAGAGTGAAAATTTTGACCTTAAGATAACTTCACTCAGAAGTACTTTCCAACCAAACAGCCTAATCACCTGCGCCATGTGTCCTTGTTTATGCTTAAACGCTAATTTAAGTTTTAAAATATCTTTTGAGACACCTGTCAGAGTGCGTTGATTATCCAGAACATCTTAAATATCAAAGGGGATTCCTCGTGGCGTAATGGCTAACGTTCTGGACTGCAGCATCGAAAATCCACTCGTGCTATTATGTTCACATTTGGATTAATGCTCAACGGAAAGGCATGAACCCTCTTATACTCACAGCTAAGGGTTAAATAGTACAACTACTGTTCTTCTAAAAGGATGGCTTTGGCATTAAATAGCATGTGAAGGTTAATATTCCATGAAGGAGAGAAACCAAATCAATCAAATACCAGTTCATTCGAATAGTAATTTCGGCTCGAGTGCTCAAACCTGAAGCGTTAACATAGATAGATAGATAGATGGATGGATAAATACTGAAAGAAAGTCAACTTATAAGTTTATTTCAGGCTTTGGACTTATTTATGCACCCTTATCTATCTATCTATCTATCTATCTATCTATCTATCTATCTATCTATCTATGCGCGCGTTGTGTGTGCATAGGTATGTAGAAGTAAAGTAATATATCATCATCATCATGTACCGCCAGCACGGATATCCCTGACCCTCTCTCGCCACTTTTTCCTATCGTTCATCGCCTCTGCAGGTCTTCTGGGCTACATCCCGTATCTTCACTGAGCTGCTGTATGTATGTTCTAGCTGGTCATCCTGCTTTAGCTCGGCCATATGTGGGGGTCCATAGGAGTACATCACTTATGAGCTCGTCTCTGCTCCTCCAGCAGTGTCCTGCATGACTGGTTCGTCTAACTTGGATAGTTTTCGTAATTGGAGGCAGGTGGCCGTATAGTTGGTGCTTTGTGGGCTGTTGCCGCCAGGACTTGTTTAATATTGCTCGCAACATTCTTTATATATATAAACAGAAATACAAGTAGCAAGTAGACCGTTCGGTTATTCGATGATCAGTCGATAGATAAGGTGAAGTTAAGGGATATGAAATAAGTAAGGTAGATAGAGAGACAAACAGGAAATGAAACTGCTTATTTGATAAACAGTTTTATTTCAAACAATTCAGTTTAGCATAAGTATACAGTTTAATTGTCAAAAACATTTCTATTTCAAGCTATTTAGTTTAGTCAAACAATTCTAATTAAAACAATTCAGTTAAGTATAAGTATAGTTTTTGTTTACATACAGTTAAATGTCAAAACAGTTCTATTTCAAACAATTCAGTCTTGCGTAAGAACAGTTTCAATGTCAAAAGCAGTTCAATTTCAAACAATTCAGTTTAACATAAGAACGCAGTTTAGTTCTATTTGACCCATACATAGGACCCTATCCGTTGCTACCACTCCGGGTCAGAGTGGATCTAGGAGCGATGGTAATGAAGGGGTATTCCGCGTTCCTCAAAGCTTCAGCTCTACTGGAACCTTACCATCAGATTGTTTAGTGTCATATCCAGCACCCTCATTGAGAGGGGGGTTACTAAAGTGTATTCTAAAGCCCCAGCTGAATGAGCAAACAGGTGTAGATAGGCAGAGGCTAAGATGGATAAATTGATACGAACGCACTAGCAAAGAAAGAAAAAATGAAGATAGATAGATAGATTCGAGCAGAATTACATAAGAAGATATGAGCAGAGATAGATAAATAGATGGATAGATAGAAAAAAAAAAGGAAAGAAAAAGATAGATAATCTGTAATTGATATGAACAGAGGTTGGAAGCTACAGAAAGACAAACTGACAGACAGACTTACATTCATACACAAACACACTAAGAAAACACAAAAATGGAGATAGATAGATTGATAGATAGATAGATCTGAATGATCTGAAATGAACACACACACACACACACACACACACACATATATATATATATATATATATATATATATATATATAGGTAGATTTGAGCAGACATAAGCAGATAGATAGACTCTACAAGTAGACAGAGAGACTGGCGAACAGATAAATAAGAACAGATTTGCATCAGTGTAAATGAACTGATGTACATAAATAGATACGAATACACCAACAAAAAAGAAAGGAAGAAGAAAAGAACGACATGCGGGTAAATAAAGGAAGAAGAAAGTAACTTCAGGATATTTTCGTTGTGACTATGAGACATTTATCATTAAATGTCATGTCTAAATTATTTCAGTTTTAGCTTTCAAAACATTCGAAATACTCAGCCTACTCGGCTGGGCCTGTAGAATACACCGACTGCATCTCTGCCATTAACCAGTGTCCTAGATATGATACTAAACCATCTGGTGGCGAGGCTTCAGTCCTCGAGCCATGGGGAATGTAGAGTGAAACTTCAATACCCTTACTCCTTGGTCCACTTTGACCCAGAGTGGTGGTACCTGTTAGGGTGCTATCAATGGGTCAAATAGAACTGTTTAACTATTTAAATGTGTGTAAACAAAAGAGCTGTGGCTCACTTTAAAAGTTACCCTTAAACTATTCATTAATGAATCATATATATATATGTGTGTGTGTGTGTGTGTGCATGTGCGCGCACACGCGCGTATAAACAGGATTTGGCATTAAATAACCTACAAGGGTTGATATGCAATAAAACCCAGCCAACCAACAAACCAACCAATTAAAAATATTTGGCTCGTACTCATACAATAAATAAAGAAATTATATGACAGAGAGAAAAAGAACTCTTCTTTCTCTCTCTCCCTCGCTTTAAAATATTTGCAATATCATATTGGAGTGAATGTATATATTGTCGATATTCGTTCGATGTCGAAACCAAGGGGTCTCAAAGTCAAGGACTCAAAAGAGACATCCCGTCCTAGGGGAGAAGTACAGCGGGTCAAAAGTGAGATAGAGTGAGGGTGGGGAGAGCGCGATTTCGACCAGTTATAATCCTTATTTGCAATACGACTGATAGGCTGCTATTTATTTTATCTTTCATCAAAATGAATTCGCTTATGATGATAAGACGGATATGCGAATTAGAAAGAAATGTAACCCACCGTTTCAAATTTTCTTTGATTCCGTTTTTACTACCAATAAATCTCTTTTTTCTGCTTTCACGTTTGATAAATTCCGTTTTTTTTAATCCATTTTATTGTATTTCATGACTAAATTACATTAGATTGTACCACACATATTATTGAGAGAGAGAGAAATTCTAAGTTTCATCACATTAAAAAAATAGATGTAATTTCCGTTTATTTGACCATCCTCACTCACATATTTTCTACTATTATTTTTCATGTGTATGTGTTGTCTGTCACCTCAAATACACTTTCCCCAGGCCAATATGAATTGACAAATCTATTTCTTCTGTCGTCTTGAAACCAAACAAATTTTATTGTGTTCTACCGTGTGTGTTAGTTGTCTATCACGCCAATGTGAGTTGTCAAATCTACCCCTTCTCACCTTATGGAAAAAAAAAAAAAATTCGTCATGTTTTGTTATGAGAGTTAATTTTCTATAATCTCGGTTACCCCTTCACCACAATAGGTGTTTAAAACAAGCTGATGTGGATTCACTAACGTTCTCATTAAGCATCTAGATAAAATTGGATTATTTGTACTTATCAGATTTTGATCTTGAAGTTAAAGCAACTTAAAATATTAAAGTACATTCTACTCTTCTCTGGAGAGGAAAATCGGTCAAGGGTGAGGGACAAATTACCAAGTTTTAGGAAATTATTACTCGCGAAAATTGTTTAGCTGCGTGCCATAGAAAAGTAATTTGCAGGCCGTGTTTTTGAAATTCCTGGTTTCGACGTAATTTATAACTAAGTGCTTCCTGAATGTTCAGTGAATTCATTAGATTAATCTGTTTATTTATCAAGTTGCACCACACGGACGCTAACTAAACGTATGGAGAAAAAGGTTGACGGCAACTACACAAGAATGCTGCGAGCAATATTGAACAAGTCTGGGAGGCAGCACCCCACTAAGCAGTACAGCCACTTACCACCCATCACGAAAACTATCCAAGGTAGACGAACCAGACATATGGGACACTACTGGAGAAGTAGGGACGGACTCATAAGTGACGTACTCCTGTGGACCCCTTCACATGGACGAGCAAAGGTAGGACGACCTGCTAAAACCTACATACAACAGCCCTGTGCCGATACAGGATGTAGCCTTGAAGACCTACTGAGAGCGATGGACGATTGAGAAGGGTGGCGGGAGAGAGTCAGGGATATCCTTGCTGATGGCGCGACATGATGATGATGATTTATCAAGTAATTCAGCGTCTTCTCTGTCTTACTGACCGTTCGACACATATCTGAACATCTTTCAATAATCTATCTAGCTATCTATCAAAACAAAATTTTCCATTATCAAGTCTTAGAGGTTAAGCGTTTTTATTTTTCGGAAGTCAACTTTTATAACAACGAGTTTACTGATTTTGTTTTTCATTCACTCATCGAGTGGGATTTTCATCGAAATCTTTATTTTTCAGGTAAACCGCAAGAAAAAGAACTCGACTATCTGGTTTCAAAAAACAAAAGTCCTCGGCGTCCCTTCACAACGATGTCCCTTGTTTTAATGGCGGCTGGAGCGGCCATGTTAAATACGGAATCTCCTATCGTTGACAGAAAATTATGAAAAATTACGATGAACACCGAATAATAACGAAGATTAACGAAGAGAATAACTCATAAACAGATATATCATTAGATAATGAATAATTAACTCATGTACCAAATGCATTTCCTTATTAAGGACAAACATTATAAACTTGATGGTCGGAGATGCATAAGCCGTTACAAAGAATCACGGAAATTTATTAGTGTTGTCGATGTTTATAACGGCTTTTCTGGGCGCATATTTGAAAGATTATTGGTTTTCAGCGGTTAGTGAAACAATTTTGTTATATAATCAGGTTTAACTTTTTAGCATGCACGATAAATCTTTGTTGAACGCTAAATAGATTATCCAAAGCATCCAAATCCTTAATCGATTACCTCGTGTATTTAAACGCTTAATGGATTGTCACAACACCTCTATAGATTATCTCGGGTATTTAAACACTTGCATTTAACCCTTTAGTGGATTAGCTCAAGTATGTAAGCCTTTGATGGATTATCCCAAGCATTTAACCTCTTAATGGATTATCTCGAATACTGAAACCTCTCACTGGTTATCCTGAATGTGTAACCCTTTAATGGTTTATTGTGATTACTCAATTCCTTATTGGATTATCTAAACGTTTGGGGATTATCTCAATTTAAAAAAAAAAAAAAACTCTTAATGGATTATCTAGAGTACCTTGCCCTTTTATGTCACCCTGTCGTGTTTTAACATCTACCAAAGGTGTGATTTTGTAAGGTATTAGGATAGATAAATCAATTCGCAAAATTTATCTGGTTAGGTATTAAGGGAGATAACTCCTATACAAAATTGGTTTCTTACGGGGTTAATCATCTGAAATAGAGAATTATGGATTGAAAGTGATTGATTTCTACCAATACCAAAAATTAAGATATTTTCAAGCATATTGTTAACTAATAAGACCGTAAGTGTTATTAAATTTGCCAAATTTACTTAGTCGAATTTTTTTATCGAATCTTTTTCCTTATTTAATTTGGACTAGTTTTTCTTTTCATCTATTTTTGTTCTTATGGCTGAAGCCATTTTAACATTCTAACTTCGTTAGATTAACAGCATGGATCCAGATATGAACCCTAATTCTAATATCCTCCGAAACCACTTTAAACGGTGACTTACAAATTGGATCACAGAGACATATTAGCAAGCGAGGCTCAATTTTAATTATATTGCCACATTCTTTTTCATACGATTTACACTCATTAGTTGACGCAATATTTTTTAAATAGTCCAGATTTCTGTGATGAAACATTGTTTTTATTATGAATTTCAGTTTTATTTGTTTTTCAGATATTTTTTATCAGTTCGGTTTTTGATTTTACAACACGACAGTTAATCTAATATCTAACATAATTTAATCAAATTTATTAAAGGTATGTTCTATTATGCCAGAATCTTCAGTTATCAAATAAAAATGTTTTGTGTCTTATCTATTATCAGTCTATTTACTGCTTAAAATCACCAGGAAAAAAAAAAAAAAGTATGCTAATTTCTTAATTTTTGTCAGAAAATATAATAAATATTTGATTTCTGAAAAAGTTTCTAGCGTTCACTTATTTGAAAACTGGAAACTGAATACTGTGGAAAATCCGTTTTGAGTGTTCTATTTTTCATTTATTCAGTGTCGACCGCCCCAAAGCCAAACAAAGAAAAAGAAAAAATGGCGGTGAATGAGATTCACGTGCGATATAGAGTTGATGTAAGTCTCTGCTATTCGGCCAACTCTGGCATGTCCATGTGTCGGTGTAAACTGAAGAACGTCGCTCGGGAGTTAGTCCCTACTTCTCCAGCAGTGCCCCGTATGTCTTATTCATCTTGCTTGGATATTTTTGAGAAGGGAGGTAAGTGGCCATGTAGCTGCTGATTTTTGTGCTTCTGCCTCCAGTATTTGTTCAGAACAGTGTGCAGCATCTTTGTGTAGTTCTCATCAAGCTTCTCCTCCAATCATTTCATTAAAGTCCAAGTGGTGCAACCACACAGTAGTACTGACATGGTTAAAGCTCGGAAGAATTCCCGTTTTATTTCATCAAAGAGATCAGATTTCCATATGATCGATAACCTGTGAATATCAGTCAACGTCTTTCTTATGCGTATTTTTTTTCATCATACAACGTGTGAAAGCACGTGCGATACCCTGCCCTCCCTAGCCGCTAATCAGGGGTGATAACACAGTTTCGGTAGCTCCAGGCGGTACTACCACTCCTAGCGCTACCAAGCATCCTTTGCCACCAGACAGGGTACTTAAAAAGAATTATATATATATATATATATATATATATACGCCAGATCAACTAAAAGCTGAAATACATTGTACGTTCATCTTCATTTTTAATGCAGTTTGTGGTTTTTAAAAACACGTTTACTTTCGTCCGTTGAGGTCATTACGCCCTTACAGTAACCGTTTCTTGATGTTACGTACCCACACGGGAATGGTGGTTCCGTGTGCATTTCATTCATGCTGAAGACTTTTCGCTCTCGACCAAATCCAACTTTATGCATATTGCACCGTGGTCAAACGGCGCTTCATCATTCTCTGTTCCGATCTTAACTTTCCCTTCTGTATCCGTCGTCTATTCGGTCGTTTTTCTTCGGTTTTATCTTTTTTATGCGCTACTGCACCGAACCACTCCAGACAAACGTCATATATAATTTTGCAGAAAGATGTCATTTATTGATGATGGGTGGTGAGTAAAAAAGAAAGCTCCTGGTCTAAGTTTGTCCATTAAGCTATCTGATTACCCTTTGGCCACTGAATTCTTGGCTTGCTAGGAAAGTCTCCAGGACGCTGTTGCTCAGCAATGGGCTCCTGAACATTGTTGGGGTATTCCTGATTCATAATCCCATCATTCGATTTACATTCTCCGGTAGGAGGATTACGTCTTTTGCATTGGCGTGCCTTGTGGATTCGTAACCCTTGCAATCTGTTAAATTCCCTGCCGCAATCACAAGTTGTAGCCGAGTACATATTCAAGTCATTTCCGTTTGAGCAAATATGATGGGTAATATATTCCCCTTCCCCGCTACAGACACCTTGATGGCATTTTTCTTTTGTTGTACTGTTCATATTTTTTTTTATATCGATTTTCAAAATGTGTAGGAAAAAAAAACAACAGCAAAGGCAAGCTAAATGTTGGATTATAAGAAATACTTCATGTCATCCTGTCGTGTTTTAACATCTACCGATGGTGTGATTTTGTAAGGTTTTAGGATAGATTAATCAATTTGCAAAATTTATCTGGTTAGGTATTAAGGGAGATAACTTCTACACAAAATTGATCTGTTACGGGGCTACAGAAAACAGAATGCTCTGTACTATTAGAAAATGTAGCATTATCTTCATGATTTTTCGTCTCAAATTTTGTCTCAAAATATGCGACCAAAAAATCGGAAAAGGTGGTCGGCCACGTTTACTGGCTACAGTGATTCTCAAGACGAAAGTAGCTGTAAAAAAGCTGACCAGAAATCTTGAAAGACTTTCTTCAACGAATTATTCAGTGTATTATTCAAACAAAATTTTGTCTAAATCTCAAAGTGGATATGTTATATTTGGGGGAGTACCAAAAGGTTGTCACTTGATCTCGGGTGGCAAAAGCAGCTGAGAAATGATTCGACTTGATGATGATCATTCAACCTTACTCAAGTGAATGTTGCACCATGAGCTCATCAGAAATTACTGAGGGATTTTCTTCTTTGTTTTAGCCCAGTCAGCTTGGGCTATTGATTACGCCGACTACATCGCTGAAGAGGAGTAAAACCTCCCCCCCCCCAACGAGAGTCCTGGATATGACACTAAACCGCATCTGATTGTGAGGCTTTAGTCTTCGAGCTTTGCGGAATGTGAAGTACTCCTACACTGCCATTACTCCTAGGTCCACTCTGACCCAGAATGGCAGTACCCGTAAATGTCCTATCTATTGGTCAAACAGAATTGCTTGATTATTTAAACCCTGTGTCAACGAATGATTATGTTAAATTGAATTGTTATTGTTACATAGCAATACTTGGAACCATTTAACTGTGAGCAAACAAATGATTAATATTAAATAGAATTATTCGCGTTAGATAGCAATACTTGAAACCATTTACCCGTGTGTAGACAAATGAACTCTGGCTTGTTTACAATGTTACGTACAAACTATTGGTTTACAAATAATATGCACACACACACACAAACACACACACACACACACACACACATATATATATATATATATATATATATATATATATATATATGAACAGGATTTGACATTGACTAACCTACAAGGGTTGATATGTTATAAAATCCAACCAAACAACTTTTTTTTCTTCGTTTTTAATCTCTTTTAGGGGACTTAAAAAATAAAGATGCCATGGATTTTTTTTCCTTGTGAAATGATGGTGTGAAACTCATAGAAATCTAATCTAAATTGAACAATAGCTGAAAGGACGTGAGGATTTTAAGAATAAGATGTATTTGACAACCTATTGTCACGCCTAAAAATATTACAGATCATATGTTGGGGTCGCTCAGAGTTATGGTAAAAACTAATTTTTTTATTAATAACTTTTATTAAACGTTACAAAAATTATAGTTACAAAAGTAGTATACATAAGCTTCTGTAATATTCGTTGTTTTAGACGTCAGGTACACATCTTCTGTAGATGGGAGGAACTGATGTACACAGATCAGAATATTGTGTTAAAAACAACAAAGATGAGGATAATAGTCTAAAAATAATGGAAGAACAATAACAAAGAGAATAAAAAGGAGAATATTTCTGCAAACAACAAGGGCGCATAGCGTAGCGTTTATTGTTTTGGGAGATTGAGACTGTGTCACGGGTTCAAATCCTGGACAATGCTGTTTCCGTTTCACTTTCGTGCTAATGTACTTTGAAAAGACATTAATCTATCTCTTCTCCGCCAGTTATTGATAAATAGTAGGACAGACTGCGTTCTGTTTCTATGGAGCGGCAAATGGTTTCTTGAAAGAGGAAACTCTGATTTCAAATGTTTAAAAAATTAACGTGGCTGCAGGGTTGGTTAAATACATATAAAGGAGGGAATTCAGAATTTTTAAAAATTGTTTTATTTGTAAACAAAGGGTTTTTTCTTTTAAAAATTATATGTTCTTTCATCGGAATCTTTTTATTTGAGGTTTTATTTCACAGTTAAGGAATCATGTAATACAAAAAAAAAAAAAAAAAAAAAGAAAAAAAGATTAAAACAAAAGAAGTTGATGTTGAATACCGAAACGATCTTCTCTGAAAATGTCCGTGATTGTTTTGGTAAAAACCATTAACAAAAAAACTAAACGTATGAAAAACTGAAATATTTCGATAGATAAATAGATCAATGGGTAGTAGTGAGAGGTTAAGAGGGATATGTGCTTTGTAATCATAGATTTAACAAAGACTTAAAAAGTGAAATAGATAAAAAGAAAAAGAGATTAAAATAAAAGAATGAAACGTTGATGTGAAATGCCGAAACGATCTTCAATGAAAGTGTCCGTACCTGGTTTTGTAAAAACTGACGTCAAAAACTAAACGTCTGATTAATACATAAAATATTTGTAATAAGTGTGTGAAATGCATGACAAAAATCTTCTGGAGAATGAATAAGTGCTTAAATCTATGAAAATACCGAAGTAAATAAAAAAACAAAAATAACAGATCGAAATACATTTAAGTATTGGCAACTCAATAAGTGATTTGCTGTGGATCTTCTGTTCCCGATCTCTCGTATTGTCTCGTTCATCTGTTCTCGTTGTTCGTCGTTCAATATAGTGAGATTAAGACTCGTATTAGTGACGCGGACATCCAGGTAAGCTTCCGCCCCGTTGTCAGACGATTTTCCCACAATAATTTCTGGGGGGTTCCGTTTTAGTTGCCAGTGAGGTCTAACCTGATTAGAAGATGGCGTTGCCCACTGGCCTCGTTCTGGTTGTAGAGGAAGGTTTATAGACTGTTTCTTGATAGTTTTACTATGAGTATTGCCTCGAGGCGCCAGTTGATGCGGAAATATCTGCTTCCCACGAAATTCTCCTCTACTTCTTCCTTTTCCTCTTTCTTCTTCTTCTTCTTCTTCTTGAGGATTTCGAAGATTATCTGAAGTAAATATGATATTCATCAGTTCAGTGTATCCCTGAAATATATCAGTATTCGGTATCAGCCAGAAAAAAATGAATAAAACGAAGATAGAAAGGAACACACACACACACACACACACACACACACACACACATATATATATATATATATATATATATATATATAATTACTTGAACAAAGACGTTAATAATGGAGAAGATCGAAAAACCCATAACAGTTGTAGAAAACCAATGAAAAAAGATAGATATTACATCTTGAAAGCCTTACTCTTAATGGACTCAACAACGAACCCCAAAAGACAATGGCCCAGTCGGCTGCAAAATACACCGACTGCATCTCTCTGTAGAGGGGTAAGACTCCCCCAACGAGTGTCCTCGATATGACACTAAACAATCGGATGTTGAGGTTTCAGTAATGCTGAAGATTGGGGAATGTGGAGTACCCCTTTATTGCTATCGCTCCCTGGTCCACTCTGTCCTGGAGTGGTAGAACCTGTTAGGGTGCTATCTATTGGTCAAATAGAACTGTTTGACATTTAAACTATATATTTATGCTAAACTGAATTAATTGAAATGGAACAGTTTTTACATTTAACTGTGAGTAAACAAATGACTGATTTTTAATTGAATTGTTAAAAATGTATAGTAATATTTGAAACAATTTAATTTTGCTGACATACTAAAGTGAATTGTTAGAAATTGAACTGTTTTAATATTTAAGTGTGTGTAAACAAAAAATTGTCTTTAAACCAAAGACTGCGAATAAACTGTACCTATGCTAAACTGAATTGTTTGAAATTAAGTGAAACCATTAAACTGTACAAAAAATGAGGTCTAGCTTGTTTAAAAATGTTATCATCAAAATGTGTTGAGAAATCTTATACTTAATATGTGTATAAAAAGATTCTGAATTAAATGACCTACAATGGTTGATATGCCAATAAACGAAACAATAACTTTCTAACCCTCAGATATACATTGAAATGTTTAAAAATAAATTATTCTTACACCAATCTTCTTTTTAACAATATCTACGAGAAAAAAACAAAGAAACAAACAAAAAGCACCTCCTGCACCCCCCCAAACCCTCCAGCAACATTAGAAATTATTTATAAACACGTGAAAAATCGAATTTTTAAATCGTTAGGTTTTAAAAGTCATTCACAAAAATTTGAGTTTTGAAATGTAGACACTAATGAGATAAGTATCTTTTTATGATGAATGATGACTGAAAATGGTCGTGATTGTTCAACCAACGTTTATCAGTCCATTCTTTCGTTTATATATATATATATATATATATATATATATATATATATAGAGAGAGAGAGAGAGAGAGTGAAAGATGAGCATGTATAAACACATTACGATATAAATAAATGGAATAATATTGCTAATAAAGCGTACATTGACCATCCAGTACTCTTGAAAAGAAAAAAAAATATAAATATAAGATATTTGTAATATAGGACGTGTGTTAAAAAACATCGGGACTAAAGCTGTATAAACCAAGACAGATATGAACTATGAACGAAACGTTAATTTTTTTCTCCCAAATAGTCCCTTTGACGTCCAACTTATTCTGACGTGTTTTTTAGTTGTCCACTAAAACTCCTCTTTTGTTATGGGTGTGAAGCTGAGCTGTCGTATTTCTTTGAATATCCTCCATGTACTCAAATCTTTTATAGAACTCAAAGTTTGGTGAAGATGAAGGGTGCTTCACTTGCACAATCCTGTTTATTATTGCCAAAATATTTGTATTCAAAAAGTATATTTTCAACTTGGCATTGTCACGTCTTGAAAGCAATCTCGAAATTCCCACTTCATTATACAAGTTTCCCAACTGGTGTGTAATAGCCCCACTAACACTCTCAGTGCGCGGCTATTGAGGCCATGATTGACAGGAACTGGTCAAAAGTCCAATTGCTGCTTAGGCAAGCTTGGATACTGTAGGAAAAGCACGAGCACTCATTTGTTTGACTATAGCAGTCATATGAGATATTGAGAGATTTAGTCAGAATTTAAAAAGTTTGTTCCAGACAGCCGAAGAGTTCAGTAGTATAATTTGGGGCTTAAGTGAAACCACCTCCCCTGTGGAGGAGGGTGCGGAACGTTTTATAGATGAAAGAGTGACTGTTTTTCTCCATTGACTGAACAAAACCATACAGCATTTTTTTGAGACCGGTCCAAAGAGAAATGTTACAACCGAAATAAAACTTGAGTAGAGGTGTACTTAGTGTAACAGTTATCATCGTAGAAAGTAAGATCGGCGGTTCGATTTCAAATCCAGGACTAGGCTGTTTGCGTTTCACTTCACTTTAAGGATCTTGGGAAAGGCAAAATCAATCTATTCTCTCCTAGCAATGAATAAACAGTAAGACAGGCTGGGTTATTTAGCCTTGGTTAGGCAACGAGTTTAGAAAAAAAGACACCTCTGAATTGAAACCAGCTTTACTCCACTCAAAAATTGACCTTGTGTCACGTCTTGCCCATGGTGGAGGGGTTGGATAAATTCATAAAACGTTAGTGGTTTTGGTCAAAAACGTGTCCGTCTTTCTCTCTTTATTAATGATCGATTGATTTTAATGTAATGTCAAACTGTCTGGGGTTATTTTATGCCTAGAAGTTAGGGGATTGCGTGAATTGTACTTTTATATTTACAATTTTTGTGTAGTTTCTTAAGTTTTCTGCATATGGTTATATGAAATCAAGTATTCCTATCTTATACAAATAATTTGCAAGCAAATCCTTTTGACCCATAGATGTGATCCTAATAGGTATTACCACTGCGAGTCGGAGTGGACATGGGAGTAATGGAAATGAAGGGTTACTTTATATTCCTCAGATCTCCAAAACTTGAGCCTCATCACAAGATACAGTTTTGTGCCCTATCCTGTTCCCGTTTTGGTGAAGTGGGGGAAGTGTTTTATCCCTCTGCAAGGGATACAGTCAGCGTAGTCAACGCCTAACGGACAGAGTATTTCCAGCAAATGAGAATAAGTGACAACTTCCATCCTTTTTAAAACCTTTTGCCTTTCGACTTTGTTGATTGATATTCCCGATGCTACAAACTGTGTACAAGTTTTTATTTAAATAATAAAAAAAAGCGGTACAGCTTCAGTTACAATATTTTTTGAATGCATCTCGTATCGTTAGCAGTTCGAACTCTTACCCAATGAACCCCTGTTGCACATATTCGATTCACAGAAGCACCAAATTTCATCTGCGTAAGTGTGACACTTATCCACTGGCAATGAAGCGGGTAAACCGGGATAGACGTCTGTGCAACCACGATATATAACTGAAAAAGAAGAGAGAAAAAACCCAAAAAACAAAGGGCATGAAACATGGTATTGGTATGTTTTGTGCTAGGAAAGATATTAAATAGAGTCCCCACCTACCAAGAACCAATATTAGTATATTCGTGATATACTAACACAGAACACAACGGTAAAGAAAAAAGATAAACTCATTTGTTCATACAAGAAAATCTAACCTTTTATATGCAAAATATACATACCAGTGGTATTAAGAAGAAAGAATACACACACATGTCCCAACAGCTAGAAATATGAACCTATAACTCCATGAACAAGCAGTATGTGGAAGGGGTACAAAAATGGAAAAAAGCTAATTTAACGAGGAAAAGTAAAATAGCTAAAAGGCATTATCGTTTCCCGGGCAGGGTTCGAGACACGTCTCTCTTGTTCAAAGAACAGAGGCACCCTACTATGTTGATGATATTGGGGTGCTTAGTGCTAGGGAAGTAATTTAGCTGAGTCGCCACTTACCAAAAATCAATAGTGGCATAAGTATATCCGTGATATACTAACACTGAACACAACGGAAGGAAAGACCAAATAAACTCATTTGTACACACAAGAACATTAACCTTTTATTTGCATAGTTGTCATGCGTACAATAAATATTAAAAGAAAGAATACATAGATATGTACAACGGTAAAATACTACACGTATTGTTTCATTCAGGGGCTTAGAATACGCAAACTATATGTTGTATTGTTGAGGTGAATGATACACCGAGAAGAATAAGTGCTTAATATATTTATTCAGCGCCGGTATCCGGTGCTAACAGATACATACAAAAAACATAGTACAATAAGTTACTAACAATTAACAAGAGAACTTACAAGAAATAGAGGAGGGTCAAAACGCTGTATAGTCAAACGAAGTTAGATCAGTCTGAACATTAATCAACTTAATATCGACGCCTAATGAGTAGAGTGTTTGCTAATGATCCGGGGGACCGGGGTTCAATCCCATGTCGAGTCATACCAAAGACTCAAAAAATGCTACTTGATGCCGCCTTGCTTAACATTCAGCACTATAAGGTAAGGATCAAGGGTAAAGTGGAGCAATCCAGAGAATGGAGTAGCGTCCTCCCCAGACACCTCGGTGTACTAGCTATCGAAAATAGAGCCTTCGAGTTGCCAACTTTACTTACTTATTTAGTAATCAACCATCGAAGTCCTTAATCGTAAGCTATTTATGGCTAAGAGCCAGTCCATTTGATCGAGTGCTGGAAGGGGTGCTAGTTACTCTACAACACTATATTACCTGCAGACCTTCACTCTAAAAAAGGGTATGAAACTAAACTGCATCTGATGTGATGTTAAGATAAAAATGCCTAAAAAGACCCTCCAAGGTAGATAAAGTCTCCTTATAGTCTGGTGGCAAGAGCCTGTTGGCTGAAAAAGCTATGCCAAGAATTATAACAGGTATATGCCAAAAATATTCGGTCCTGAGGGCATGGAATAAATTCTGGTATTAATATGGCCCAGTCGGCTGTGGGGTAAGACTCCCTCAACGAGTGTCCTAGAAATGACACTACACAATCTAATGGTGAGGCTTCAGTAATGCCGGAGCTTTGGGGAATGCAGAGTACCACTTCATTACCATCGAGGTGTTCCCTGGATTGCTTCACTTTACCCTTGATCCTTACTTTATTAAGCTGAGAGTTAAGCAAGGAGGCATCAAGTACCATTGTGTGGACCTTCCAGAAATAATCTAAAAATGATATCCTTGTCTACTGATCTCTGATCGTACTAGCGCCGAAGACTTATATTTATTATGGACATTAAAAAGCTAACCCATTCATCCTGATTGAGAGATCCTTCTCTTTCTATTTCATCATCAATTAAAATCTGCCCACCTCCCTAACTTGTTTAGCTATCCTACAACTATACACACGTCTATGTACATACATACATATACACAACATCTATGTCAACACACAGCCATGCAAATACGCTCGCATATACATACTTTAATACACGCTACGCCTATGTGCATACATACTGGAGGCGCTCGTGGTGTAATGCTTATTGTCGTAAGAAATGGACAGGACGATCAGAGTTCAAATCCTGAACGTTACTGTTTGCATTTCACATAGCGCTAATAACCTTGGGAAAACTGCGCATCCTATTATTCTCCTTCCAGTTATGGGTAAATAGTCGAACAAACTGGGCTCCTTAACTTTGGTATGGCAACCGGTCAAGGAGAAAGAAAACTCTGAATTCAAACCAGTTAAACTCCGCTTGTGTCACATTTTGCTCATATGGAGGGGTTGGGTATATGTATACATACTCACACAGACATACTCGCACCTACACAAACATGCATTATTGCAACTAAATGTGCACACACACACACACACACACACACACAGAGAGAGAGAGAGAGAGAGAGAGAGAGAGAGAGAGAGAGAGAGAGAGAGAGAGCTAGCTTATAGTGTTACAATAATGTAATGTTTGATAATATCCGTTTTGTTTGTAGAATGTTCTGTTAGAAATAAGAAAATACTTTGGTTTAAAAGAAATTTAACTTTTATAAAATAATTATTTGGAGTGTACTTATTTATGGACGATACTATATAAAAAAAATCCAAAAAACAACAGCAAAAAGCAAATATGTTCAATCGAAAAATCAGAATATTCAAAGATATGCTGATTTTTCTATTACATCTTTTCTACTTAGAAATTTTGTGGACTTAATTTTTTTAGAGAAAGTGATGAGAATAAATATGATTTTTCTTACCGTTTGGGGCGCGAATGTGAGTCTTTATGAAGCAACGTTCATAGCAAGCCTCGTTGTGGATAAGGTAGGGAGCAGTAATTCCAGATGGCGGGCAATTTTTGTTAGGATTCGATGGCGGACCGCTGTTACAAACATAGCAATTCATACTCAGGCCTGCAATACAAAAGTACAGTTAACATCTAACTTAAGCATCTTAGATATACCTTAGATCTTAGGTATAATTTTGTATGCATATGCACTGTACACCATTGTGTGGTTTCATTTCTTCTGCCCGACTTCCTTCCATGTCAATGCACTTAATTCTATTTTGAATATCAATTACATATATAGAGTAAAAGTTTCAAAATATAACTTAATCATGAAGCAGATTTATTGATGCCTTTCTTTCTCTTAATGTATTTGATGTCTTTCTTTTCTTTTTCCTTTATTTTCTCTTTTCTCTACCTCCTATATGTATCTCTCCATCCATTTTCTCTTGTCTCTTTCTGTGTAATCTTGCTCTCTCTTGACTCTCTCTTGCTTTTCACTCACTCACTCACTCACTCTTTATTTTCTGTTTTTCTGCCTTCTCTATTTGTCTCTTTCACTGATCCTCAAACTTTTCCTTCTTTCTCTCTTTCTGAATCCTTTTGCTCCCTCTTAACTCTCTCTTGCTTCTCTCTCTTTCTCTCTCTCAATATCTCTTTTCTCTACCTCTATATATGCTTCTTTCTCACATCTCCAATCATTCTCTCTTTTACCCTTTTCTGAATAATCTTGCTCTCCTTTGACACACCCTTCCCTCTTTCTCACCCACTCACTCTTTTTTCTTTCTTCTCTATTTGTCTCTTTCTTTAATCTTCAAACTTTTTCTCTTTTTTTGTCTTTCTGAATCATCCTTCCCCTCTAAACTCTCTCTTGCTTCTCTTTTTCTCTCTCTCATTATCTCTTTTCTTTTTTCTCTACCTCCTATGTCTGTCTCCTAATTCTCAACCCATTTTTCCTCTTTTCTCTTTCTGAATATTCTTGCTTTCTCTTGTTTCTATCTTGCTTCTCTCTCACTCATTCTCTCATCTATTTTCTCTTATCCCTTTCTTCTCTATTTGTCTTTTTCTTTAATCCCCAACCTTTTTCTCTTTTCTCTCTTTCTGAGTCATCTTGTTCCTCCTTAACTCTCTTGCTTCTCTTGCTTTTCTTTATTTCTTTCTTTCTCTGCCTCTTATATGTAACTCTTTCTTAATTCTCAACACATTTCTCTTTTTATCTTTTTCTGAGTCATCTTGCTCCTCCTTAATTTTCTTTCTTTCTTTCTTTCTTTCTTTCTTTCTTTCTTTCACTATCTCGTTTCTCTGTCTCTTATATGTAACTCTTTCTTAATTCTCAACACATTTCTCTTTTTATCTTTTTCTGAGTCATCTTGCTCCTCCTTAATTTTCTTTCTTTCTTTCTTTCTTTCTTTCTTTCTTTCTTTCTTTCTTTCTTTCTTTCACTATCTCGTTTCTCTGTCTCTTATATGTAACTCTTTCTTAATTCTCAACACATTTCTCTTTTTATCTTTTTCTGAGTCATCTTGCTCCTCCTTAATTTTCTTTCTTTCTTTCTTTCTTTCTTTCTTTCTTTCTTTCTTTCTTTCTTTCTTTCTTTCACTATCTCTTTTCTCTGCCTCTTATATGTAACTCTTTCTTAATTCTCCACCCATTTCTCTTTTTATCTTTTTCTGAGTCATCTTGTTTTCCTTTGGCTTTCTCTTGGTTCTCTCTCGATCATTCATTTACTGTTTCCTTTATTTGTTTTCTCTTTCTATAATTTCTCTATTTGTCTCTTTTTTCTATTATCCAAACTTTTCTTTCTTTTCTCATTATTGTCTTCCTTGGCTATCACGTGCTTTTCTCTCTCTTTTTCTCCTCTCTTTTTCTCCTCTCTCTACCCCTCTTTCTCACTTTTAAAAAAATTATTTTCTCTTTTCTGGCCGCTTTTCTCTCTCTTTTCCCTCTCACCCTTATTTATTTTCACATTTCTCAACACCACTTTCTGTATTTTCCAACCTTTTTCTTTCTTCTCTCTTTCTAAATTATCTTGCTCTCTCTCTCTCTCCATTTTTTTACACAGGTAATTTCTTCATAGTGACGAATGTCTGTGTAGAACCAGCCACGCTATTTGGATAAGCTATTAACAGAAGAACGGTGCACCATTGTACTACTGATTCTTCCGAATACCACTCCTCATATTTCGAATTCAGTGTTTTTTCTTCTCCTAGCCCAGTTGCCCTATCAAAGCTAAAGGGCCTAGTCTACTCTACAGTTTTACGCATTGATAGGAGGAGAATATATGGATTAATGGGAAACACAAACAGCCTCGTCCAGGTTCTGAACTCCGTTAAGCACATCCAATATATATATATATATATATATATAATAAGAAATTTTCAATGAAACTGATTCATTTATCAATCAAAATTACATGACACAAGCATACACATGTAAGTTGCTAGAACACACTAAGGTTGACCACACATAAGTTAATAGAACACACTAAAGTACAACACACTAATGTAGAACACATATAGGCTGGGGGTGTCCTCTTGGTGTAATGGTAAAAGCAATGGACTGCGGAATCGTAGTAAGCGAGTTCGTACTCCAGTCGCGCTATTACGTTCACTTTTGAGCAAATACCCTTGGGAAAGGTATGAACCCCCTTATCCTCCCAGCTATGGTTTAAATAGTACCACTACTGTTCTTCTATGAGAATAGCTTTGGCATTAAATAACCTACAAAGGTTGATATGCCATTAAACAAAGAAACCAAATCAAACCAACCATATAAGCTGGTAGAACACATAAAGGTACTATTTACCAACCCCTCCGCTCGGGCAGGATATGACACAAGGTCAATTTTTAAGCGGAGTTTAACAGGTTTGAATTCAGAGTTTTCCTTCTCCTAGACTAGTTGCCTCACCAAGGCTGAAGAACCTAGTCCGTCCTACTATTTACCCATAGCTGGAGGGAGAATAAGGGGGTTCATACCTTTCCCAAGGGTATTTTGCCCGAAAGTGAACGTAATAGCGCGACTGGAGTACGAACTCGCATTCTACGATTCCGCAGTGCATCGCTTTAACCATTACACCACGAGGACACCCCCGGTAGAACACATAAAGGTAGAATACACAAAAGTTAGTAGAACACACTAAAGTACAACACACATAAGTTAGTAGAACACATAAAGGTAGAATACACAAAAGTTAGTAGAACACACTAAAGTATAACACACATAAGTTAGTAGAACACATTTAAGCTGGTAGAATACGAAAAAGTTGGTAGAACACAATAAAGTTGGAAGCATATAAGATAGACGTATTAAGGCGGCATTCGGATTAAGTATCAAGATGTCGGTTTGAGAGAAACGTGAGACTATTTCCTGGGGTGTTTGCTATATTTTGTTGTCTGGAGTGGGGTGGGTTAATCGTGCACACACCCTTAGTGTGCTCTGCCTTTGTGCAAATATGCCCAATTCAATGGTCACCACAAAGATCGAGGTCAGTTCGTAGAAACATTTTTCCACGTTTTCCTTTGTTGATAGCTAAAAGATAAATAAATTTGGTGAATGGTCGATAGGAACAATTTTCTCCCTCTCTCTCTAATTTCTTCTTCCTCTTTCGGACTGTCCCATTAATACAAATATCTATCTATCTATCTATCTATCTATCTATCTATCTATCTATCTATCTATCACTTTCTGCTCACTATCTATCTATCTATCTATCTATCTATCTATCTATCTATCTCATTCTGCTCACTATCTATCTATCTATCTATCTATCTATCTATCTATCTATCTATCTCATTCTGCTCACTATCTATCTATCTATCTATCTATCTATCTATCTATCTATCTATCTATCTCATTCTGCTCACTATCTATCTATCTATCTATCTATCTATCTCATTCTGCTCACTATCTATCTATCTATCTCATTCTGCTCACTATCTATCTATCTATCTATCTATCTATCTATCTATCTATCTATCTATCTATCTATCTATCTCATTCTGCTCACTATCTATCTATCTATCTATCTATCTATCAAAGAAGAAGATAGAAAAAACGAAGTATTCCAAATGTGATGAATTTATTACAACGGAAATTGAATATTAAAACATGCCTCATCTCCTGTTACCTTTATAAAATATCTATCGTTGTTCAAGCAATATTTTTACCATCTTAAAGTTCTGATGAAGGTTTATTAAAACCGAAACGTTTTAACGTTGACTTTGCATCATGATAAATTCATCACATTTGGAATTCTTTGTTTTTCTATTTTCTTCCTAATCTAGGATTATGGAATAATCCATCATTTACTTTCTATCTATGCAACATGTAAAGAGGCGAGACATCAGCACTCGCTGAAATAAATTTATAATGGCACGGTAGCTGTCCGTAGAGTTTTCTTCCATTTGAATTACAAATATATATATATATATCGCGTTTGAGTCAACCGGGTTTCGATCCCAGCTACGGGAAGCTAGTATGTCTAGCCACACTGATGAGTTCTGATAGAACGAAACAGATCTGTCTGTGGATGACTATATAGATATATACTCCCCTACCCCCGTAGGGTTGAGTTCTCTAGCGTTTAGCGTTTATTGCAAGTCTCTTCATATATGAATTGAGGTCTCGGTAGCCGTTAAACGGATGTATGTAAACAATAGTAATTGTGATTCATAACCGTTTAAAATTTACTTCGCTGATACTGGTTCCTCGTGGCTGAGGGCTAGAGGCTTGGATTGGCGTTTGAGTCAACCGGGTTTCGATCCCAGCTACGGGAAGCTAGTATGTCTAGCCACACTGATGAGTTCTGATAGAACGAAACAGATCTGTCTGTGGATGACTATATATATAGTTTGAATTGAGCCTGCAAGCTCCAGATGATGTCCTTTAGAAGCAGTTCTTTACCTACTATAAGTAAATTACAAAGAATACTTACTATAGTTTAACACTTGTGTTCGGTCATGGTTAAATGAATTAGAACAATCTGCCTTCGTAAATCAAATAAAGGGTTCGGTTCGAAGTTCTATGTCGGCTCCCGGGTTCAACAAAAAAAAAAAAAAAAAAAAAAAACACATGAAGAAACCTGAAGGACGCATCGGTCGAAACGTTGTGAATATAACACTGAAGATGACGACAGTAGTTCGAGTATTCTAAGTGATAAAAATCAACAAGCTTCATCTCAGAAATGTTGACAAATCTATTTCTTTTTGCTTAATAAGATATCAACCTTCGTGGTTTATATAATGCCAAAGCCATCCATGAAGAAGAATTGCTTCATTGCCGTTACACTTATTATTTGAAACCAGATAACTGCGCAAAGAAACATAAAATACCAGTAGTTATTTAAATCGTGTAAGGGAAGTCCCCTTGGCGTAGTGGCTAACGCGCTGGACTACGACAGGGCAGTAAGCGATTTCGAACTCCAGTTGCCCTATTGAGTTCACTTTCGGACTAAGGGCTTATCAACCTCGTGGATTATTTAATGCCAAAGACATCCTTGTTGGGGTACTATTTAACCTATTGCTGGGGTGGATAATGGAATTCATACCTTTCTCAAGTGTCTTAGTCCAGCACGTTAGCCACGAGAAACTTCCATTTTATTTTTTTTATCTTTTTATTTGGCAAGTTAAAGTATTGGAGCACAACGTAAGTGAAAATTCATGTTAGTAAGACGTTTGACGTTGAGGAATGATATAGATGTACTGGAAGATTTTATAGACATTTTGGCATATATTGTGCTTCAGTATCTATCTGTTCAACAAAATAAAAATCTAAAGATGAACTTTTCCGTCAAGATTTTTTCCAATATATATATATATATATATAGAGAGAGAGAGAGAGAGAGAGAGAGAGAAATACAGAATTCCGTGCTTCTTGGAGACGTTTCAGTGACTAACATGGGATTTTAATGTTAATACTCCCAGTTCCATTCTAACAGAGTGGTTGTGTCTGTTAGGGTTCTATCTATCTATCTATCTATCTATCTATCTATCTATCTATCTATCAGCCCAGTTGGCTGGGGCTGTAGAATACATTGACTGTATCTCAGTAGAAGGGTAAGACTCCGTCAACGAGTATCTTAGATATGACATTAAACAATCTGATGGTTAGGCTCTAGTGATGCTGGAGCTTTGGGGACTAACATGACATTTTAATGCTAATAATCTCAGTTCCATTCTAACACGGAGTAGTAGTGCCTATTAGGGATCTATCTATCTATCTATCTATCTATCTATCTATCTATCAGCCCAGTCAGCTGGGGCATTGCCTGCATCTTAGCAGATTTATTTGTTTGTTTGTTTAGAGTTTTATAGCATATCAACCTTTGTAGATTATTTAATGCCAAATCCACTTTTATACAAACAAATACTTTTATTTCAAACAATTCAGTTTAGCATAAGTACGCAGTTTAAATGTGAAAACAGTTATATTTCAAGCAATTCAGTTTAGCACAAGCACACAGTTTAGTTTTATTTGACCTATAGATTGGTTGTTTGTTTGGGTTTTATGGCATATCAGCCTTTGTAGGTTATTTGATGCCAAATTCATTTTTATACAAATAATCAGTTCTATTCCAAACAATTCAGTTTAGCATAAGTACACAGTTTAATTGTCCAAAATATTTCTATTTCAAGCCATTCAATTTAATCAAACAGTTCTAATTAAAACACTTCAGTTTAGTATAAGTTTAGTATAGATTTTATTTTCTCACAGGTAAATGTCTGGTAAACAGTTCGATTTCAAACAATTCATCTGAGCGTAAGTACAATTTCAATGTCAAAAACAGTTCCAGTTCAAGCAATTCAATTTAGCATGCAAAAACAGTTCCATTTCTAACAATTTAGTTTAGCATACAAAGAAATTAACGTTTAAAAAAGTGAGCGAGCTTATAAGTTTGCCCACAGTTAAATGCTTTCAAGTATTGTAGTCATTTAATTCTTCTTCAAGATTAAGGCTGGCAATTACGCGGTCTGTGTCGTTATCCATACTTTCTATACTATAGGTTCTTTGTTTTTTTTTTTTTTGATCCCTGATCATTGCACTGTTTGATTCCTACTGGTGATTTTGTTCTTGAGGGCATTTTGAATGCACTTCCTAGTTTTTGATTGTACACCTTGGTGTTCATCTGTATTTTCCCAGATGCATAGTTGTTTTCTCCCATGTAGGTTGCTATAATTTTCCTTGCTTCCAGAGAAGACACATTCCTCTTGTGCTTTACCTCAAGGATTTCCTTTTCTTTTTTGTAAACAACGCAAGATCTTACGTAAGCCGGATGATTTTGTCGACAGTTAGCCCATTTTATTTGCTTCAAGCAATCTTCCTGCAAGTGGTCCGGGTCCTTTTTACCGCATTTGGCACATGTCCGTCGTACTCTACAGGCTTCCCTGTAGTGTCCATATTTTTGACATTTGAAGCACCTCAGGGGCGTTGGGACATACTGCCCGACTCTCTCAAGACAATAACCGATCTTCATCTAGGAGTACGGGGCTGGTTAAATGTCAGGATGTAAGTGTTGGTCTGGGTTCGTTCTTCGCCTTTTCTTATGGAGATTTTTCTTATATTTATAACTCCCTGTTTTCCCCGTGCTGATGCTATCTCCTCTTCTGTAGCCAATGCCATCTCCCTACTCCAGATAACTTCTCTGGAAGAGTTTTTCTTGCGGGTACGCCCTGTATTTCGTTTGAAAGGTTTTCATTTTTGATATACTTTCTGCCTGTCCCCGGCTGTCCAATTCGACTTGCAAGTTACCGTTCCTGGTTTTCTTAACATTTTTCTGAATAGCCCTTGTAGAAATAACTTTTTCTATGAGGAAAGACGAAAATTTGGCTCGGTAGGCCTCCTCCAAAGATTCAATAACAATGAATCTGGGGAAATCTGCTGCCTCATTCTCTGAGTCTGATTCTGACAGGTTTCGTTTATCCTTTTTATTTGAAGATGCCATAGATGCTGTATATTCTTCAATGGCCCTGTGCTCCACCCCCACGGAGTCCAACTTGTGTTGGGAATGTACCAAGGAGGAAACCCTTTCACCTTGGTTAAGACGGGGATACATGACCAGTATATTCGAGCTGAGAGTAGGTTTTCGGCTGTTGCCAATTTCGAGTTCTTAGCACTATTCAAATTCCTATTTTATAAACGCAATTGACCCTTAGCCACCGCCTTCTAGGACCCAAAAGATAAAGGTTGGGAACTTGCAAGTATAGATTTAAAAGTACAGTCGGGATAAAACATGTAGGTGCAAGGGCTTGACATAACCAGCCGATTGATCGGATCGGGCCTATCCGACCGCCCGTCAGACCAAGTAAGGACCAAAGTGGCGTGTTGCAAGCCATTGACCACTCTTTCGCCGTATCAATGATTGCTCAACTACCAGGATTCCGTCCTAGAGTTTGATAGGTCGCCACCCACAGCCAACCCCCCACTGGAGGGTCTTACCCCTCTGTAGAAGTGCAGTTGGCGTATTCTACTGCCCCAGTCGACAGGGCAACATCTCTGCAAAAAGGTAAAACTTCTCCAACGAGTGTTCAAAATATGACATTAAACAATCCGATGGTTCGGCTCCAGTGATTGCTCTCGCTCCCAGATCTACTCTGACTCAGAGTGGTAGCACCTGATAGGGTCCTATCTATGGGTAAAATAGAACTGTCTGACGTTTAAACTCTGTGCAACTTATGCTAAATTGAATTGCTTGAATTTGAATTGTTTGACATTTAAAGTGAGTGCAAACAAATGACATATGCTAAATTGTATTGTTTGAAATTGCACTTTTTGATCATTTGACTGTGTATAAACAAATAACTGATGTTTAATTGTATTATTAGTGATACAAAGCAACACTTGGAACCATATATCTTAGTTGACTTATGCTAAATTGAATTTAGAAAAAAAGAACTGTTTGATCATTTAACTGTGTATCTACAAAATGTCTTTACAAATCATATATCTAATATATATATAAAAACAGGACTTGGCATTATATAACCAACAAAGGTTGATATGCCATAAAACCAAACCAAACCAAACCAAACCAATTTGTCTATCTGTCGTTTCAAAGATGCCATCAGGAATAACGTGAAGGCTCTGAAAATAAATGTCAATTACTGTGTGATCCGAGAAATTGATCCTTACACACAGCATTTGAATAGTAACGCGTTTATCACTGTTACTTTAAACTCGTCTTTCGAAAGCAGGATGTTGACTTCAATATCCATTAGTTTACAACGTAATTTGACCTATAACACATGTAACACATGTGGTCGCATCAAAAGTTGGTTTTGTTAATCTCACATGAGCCAGCGAATATAATCTGAAGGGATAATAACACACCTCTCTGGACCTGAGAAGAACACCTGCCAAATATACTGCTAGGTGTGGAAATCATCTAGCAGTTTGACTAAACGCATGAAAGGGCACTAGAATGCGTTACACACAGCAGCTAACAATAGATTTTTCAAATGTCAAATATGTGAACGAATTAGCCGGAGAGAAGCAGGCCTGTTGAGCTATCTGAGCTCACAAAGCCGTGCAATGCAGAAATTTTGATTGGAGAGATGACCATTCGACAAGAAGCTATAACCAATTATCATCTATATCTCAGTCTGTTCAAATTTATCGAAGTTTGTTCATATCTATCTATCTATCTATCAAAGTCGAGAGGAGACAGTCATGTTTTGTAACGCTGTCTGCCGTGGTAGTTTTAAAATGTAGAATGGGGACGAATTTCTAGTGAAACAATTGTTTTATTGGCGTTGCTGTTTTCTCTTTGTTATATATATACATATATATATATATGTGTGTGTGTGTGTGTGTGTGTGTGTGTTTGTAAATATATATGTGTGTGCGTGTATATATAAATATATGTATATATTTATATATATATGTGTGTGTGTAAATATATATATATATATATATATATATGTAAATATATATATATGTATATGTAAATATATATAAATATATATATATGTGTGTGTGTGTATTTATATATATATATATATTTATACATAAAAACACACACAAACATATATATATGTGTGTGTGTGTGTAAATCTATATATATATTTATGTGTGTATGTAAATATATATATAATATATATATGTGTGTGTGTTTATATATATATATATATACAAAGTTATACAAAGACACACAAACACACACACACACACACACACATATATATATATATATATATATATATATATATATATATGTGTGTGTGTGTGTGTGTGTGTGTGTGTGTGTGTGTGTGAATTTGAATTTAAAGTCTGAGGTGTGTTGCTGTTCAGGAGAATTTGACACATTCGTGCACCATTCTTTTGTTACCAGCTTATCAAAGAAAAAAACAAAAACAAACAAAAGACAAAAAACAAGAATAAACATAAATAAATAAATAAAGAAAGAAATAAAAGAATTTTTTTTTGTTTCTACCCCGTCTTTCAGCACTATAAACAAATCACCCACGTAGCTCGTCCAACATTTCTCATCTTTAACCCATTAGAACCCAATGTTCTCGTTTGAGGACAATTTAACTAAATATGGAAATCTAATTAAATACTTATATTTTGTCGTTTAGTGAATTCGGACTATTGTCTTCATCCTATTTACAACGTTTCGGCCGATGGGTCTTACGACCTTCTTCCGATGTTTCTTGTTGAAATCGGTAGCCTACATGGAACTTTGAACCGAACCTTTTATTTAATCTACCTGGGTAGATTGTTCTAATTTCGTAAACCATAAACAGGTACAAGTATTAAGATATAGTAAGTATGCCTTGTAATTTTTACCTGTAGTCGGGATTGAACCTGCAATCTCCAAATGATTTCACTTCGAAATTCATTAATCCAACGCCATGTGTCCTGCTGGACGCATCGGCCGAAACGTTGTGAATATAACAATAAGTAAAAGTAAAGTTGGCGACCTTAGTCGAGGTTGACCCAAAGGCTCCCTTTTTAATAGCTACTACATCGAGATGTTAGGGAGGGCAACACACCATTCCCTGGATTGCTCCACCTTACCTTATAATGCTGAGTGTTAAGCAAGGCGGCATCAAGTACCATTTTTTGAGTCTTTGGTATGAACCCCGGTCTCCTGGACCATTCAGCCAATGAAATAGCCGAATACACTAAACGATAAAAAAATTTATTAAGCTTCATCTTCGATATTTTGATAAATAATATTTACAGTTTGGTTAATCTAATGTATATATTGTATTAATAAAATCTATATTTATAGTAATAAAAGTTTGGTATGTTTTCTTTGTTTTAATGGCATATCAACCTTTGGAAGTTATTTGATGCCAAAGCTATCCTTCTAGAAGAATAGTAGTGATACTATTTTAGACATAGTTGGGAGTATGAGAGGGTTCATACCTTCCCCCAGGGTGTTTCTCCGAAAATGAACGTAATAGCGCGACTGGAGTTCGAAGTCGTTTACTACGAGTCCGCACTCAAGCGATTTTATCATTACACCACGAGGACACACCCCTAGTAATAAAGATTTAAATGGATGTTTCAGAGTGTTTATTATCTATTTCTATCTGCGTCCTTTTAATAATTTCATTATAAATCGGGAAATCAAAAATTTGGGCTTTAATGGAACTGAACTATTGCACCATTGTATGTCGAGATCGACGGGAGAGTCAGTCAATCTCTCTCTCTCTCTCTCTCTCTCTCTCTCTCTCTCTCTCTCTTACACACACACACACACACACACACACACACACACACACACATATATATATATATATATATATATATACATGCAAAAATTGATCAGTAGGTATCCTAACAGAGTCATTACGTGAATTCTATCGTGAATTTTTATGTCAATCTATGGAGACGTATTGAATTGTAGGTTTCGTCAAGGAAGGAGATTGTGTTGAAAATATTCATTGTTTGAAATAAAGTATCAATATCATATATATATATATATATATATATATATGTGTGTGTGTGTGTGTGTGTGTGTGTGTGTGTGTGCGTGGTTCTATCAAGACAGTTATTGATTAAAAGAACTAAACTAAAGGTGATTATTACGTTGAAATTTTTAATGAATGAGTTTTTTAATAAATGAAGAAAAAAACGCAACAAAAATATTTCTTACCTGGTGGCGCCACTGTATCCACAATATTGCTGTAAGTGAAAAACACGAACAGCATGTAAATATCCTTCAATAAAAAATGAATCAAAATATATTTTGAATGCATTTCGTTATTAGAAATTCATACAAAAATAATTATCTCAGTCTGGTTTCTTCTTTTTTAAAATGTTTTTTTAGTAAATCCAGAATCTTTTAAACACGTTTCGTATTGTTGTTTTTGCTTTTGATTTTATCCCAGTTTTAGCAAATCGTTCCAAAACAGACACATTTTGATTTGTTGCTTTTTTTAATGGTGATTTTTTTAGCTGAATTTTTGATAATTAGTCTCACTAACCTGTCCTCTAGTATCCACTTGTTATCATTCACTAAGTTTTATTTTTGACAAATTGATTTATTTTAAAATTTTAAAATAAATAATTCGAAAATGTTTTTGTTTTAAAGACGAAATATTTTTTGTTAGTTTCATTTATTTGAAGTTGTTCGGCCTCCGAGATGAACTTCATTCATTATTACTTTTTGTTTTTTGTTATTTTTTTCGTAGATTTAAAAAAAAAATTACAGGTCGATGAACTCTTCAACCATCAAATAAAGTGGAGTGAAATAGGAATAAAGAAGTGCCCAGCATAATTGGGTACAAATCGATCTTGTGTAATTGTCGACCCTTGATTAAAAGTCACGTAATCATTAATTTACGGACTTAGCTTTTTAATCCAATGGTTTCTCTTTGTCCTCATTTCGTGTGAATTTCTCTCTTGTATAATCCGTCTGTAGGTTGACGTCAATTTTTTTTCCGTAAGAATCAAGTCCTCAAAGTTCGACCTATACACGGCTATACTCTATAATTACTTAATAAACGTTTTTTTTTGTTCATTTGATATTGGAAACCTGGATCCTTTTTTTCCGGTTGAAAGTTCAGATGTTTTTTTTTGTTCTTGATGAACGCGTGGTAATGAGTTGCACCGATACAGCAAAGTAGTATCAAACATTTAAAAAAAAAACAAACCCAAAAACCCTCAATTTTAATATTTTTTATTCAGTGATTCAAAAGCGGAGATTCCACTAGTATAAATAAATTTGTTCCGCGGGTTATTTTGCAGCACGGAGACTTATTCTATCAATTGAACACTGTCTGCACAAATGAAGCGTTTGTTTTTAATATCATGTGGGAAAAGAAAGGAATTAACAACTTCTTATTTGTTTTTTTCTTCTGCTTCTTAGTCTTGCCATTTACTCTGCTTAGCTGAACACAAGGTTGAAGTTCGGGGCACCACGTAAGAATCTAACTCACCAACAATAATTCCATATAATCATTTTCATATATTTATAAAAAGAAGATGGGTTGAATATTTAAATCCAAGAGATGATATATATTTAGTCAAACAATGTTATTGAGCCGAACAATAACATTGCTTTTTTTACCTCCTTTTTATAACAGTTCGATTAACTCTTCGACCATTAAATTAAACAGAGTGAAATCAGAATAAAAAAGTACCCTATCCAATCAGGTACATGCAATAATTACTTGATATTAGTTATTGGCCTTATGAGTAGCGTGTTCGCCAATTGTCCGGGAAACCAGCGTTCAATCCCAGGTCGTCATACCAAAGACTCAAAAATGGTACTTGATGCCGCCTTACTCAGCACTATAAAGTAAGGGTAAAATGGAACAATCCAGGGAATGGAGTAGCACCCTCTCCTACACCTCTGTATTGTAGCTATTGAAAAGGGAGCCCTTAGGTCACCCTCGACTACAGTCGCTAACTTTACTTACTATATTTAAGACAAGTTGATTACTTAATGTAAAAATGGATACCAAGGAAATGCTTTTGTTTTAAAGACGAAATATTTTGTTACTTTCATCAGTTTGAAGTTGTTTGTCTTCCTAGATGAATTGCATTTATTATCATTCATTCTTATTATTTGTTTGTCTCCCGAGATAAATTGTATTTATTATTATTCATTGTAATTATTTGTTTTTTGTTCATGAGTTTTTTTTTTAGTTTTATTTTTATTACAGGTCTATAAAACTCTTCGGTCGTTAAATATAGCGGGGTTAAATCGGAATAAATTTCCGTAAAAAAATCAAGCTCTCAAAATTCGACTTATACACGAGTATAGGATAAAATTTAGGTTATTATACATGTAATCAGATGCTCGCAGTAATTAACTCACCTTGAACACCACAATCAACCACGTCTTATTTCCCAAATATATATTTTCTTTTGCATAAGGAAAAGCAGATTTCTTAACTTTCGTATCAAACTTAGTGTGAAAACGTTATGTTGTCGGATGCCGAGTTCTTTCTTTTATATGTGGCTTTTCAAATACCTTTGGTCACGAGTGGTTGAGTCTGCATATTAGACTTCTACGTATTGTTGTACAATATGAGTCTGGATCTTGTGATTTCGCTTCTAGTATTTCAGATAAATCTCGAGATAACAGTAAGATATTCCGAATTTTTCCAACTGCAAGTGGAAGAGAGTTACTAGGCGTTTCTTTCAAAATTCAGGAGCAGAGAAAAATGGTGGAAACGATATTACATTTACTAAGAAAAGCAAGCAAACAAACAAACAACTAATATAAGATATCCCCAATATATATATATATATATATATATACATATATATAAATGAAACCTTAAGATGGTAGGAGAATACCCGGGTGAAACATGGAATATGTATAATAATCAAAATGAAAACGCAATAAATACCAGTAGAAGTCTGGAAAACGTATCAGCTGAAATGTTGGGATAAAAACAACTAAGATGAAGATAATGGCCTGAATAATGTGTAGAGTGACATCTAAAGACCTCTGAATGCAATATATATCCGAGGGAGACTGGAAAACGTATCAGTTGAAATGTTGGGATAAAAACAACTAAGATGAAGATAATGGCCTGAATAATGTGTAGAGTGACATCTAAAGACCTCTGAATGCAATATATATCCGAGGGAGACCGGAAAACGTATCAGCTGAAATGTTGGGATAAAAACAACTAAGATGAAGATAATGGCCTGAATAATGTGTAGAGTGACATCTAAAGACCTCTGAATCCAATATATATCCGAAGGAAGACGGGAAAACGTATCAGCTGAAATGTTGAAATTTGAGAGGTTGATTTTAAAATGCTAGATGGATTTTAGTCCGCACTTGTTGCATCGATCTTTCACAAAATGTAAACTTGCCTGATTTCTTCCTGATTAAATTTTCCGTTAAAATTCAGTTACTAAATTTTCATCAATAGTACACGAAAACGCTGTTGTGAGGAACGAGCTCAAAACATTATTGATTGGGTCAAACGGCTGAGTCTTCTAACCATCACGCTTCGGTTGACGTCTTATTCGCTTTTTAAAGTTCAATCAACGAGAAGAATAATTCCAGTCCTAATAGCAGCTCAAGTGAAGATTTGGTTACAGGTGAAATATTTTTTGTTACTGCCTGGTCGGTAATTATGAGAGAGTGGTTTGCCGAACATCTCAATCAAGCCCGTTTCTCTCCATCAACCTGTGTAGCATGCCAGTTATATTTTAATTCCTGTTGTAGAAATATAGTTGATCCCGCTTAAGCGGAACAGTTTAGAATGATGGATTTTGATCCTTATAATTAATCGTTCTTTTTTTAAAAAAATGCATTTGCATGAAAAGGGCATTCTGATTTAACAAACAAACAAACAAACGCTGATCCTTTTTTTGTACAATTGGTCCAACTAAACGGCTATTCGTTGTAACTGATGTCCCTTATAACCGTAGTTCACGTGCTGCAAATCTTATTTTTTTTTTGCTGAGAAGTCTTTCTTAAATGTTGATTTTCAAATCTGGAAGAGAAATAATCGTAATTGGTTCGAGATTTCCGTACAAATCTGATCCTTCAATATTCACTTGGGGACGCGGATCATGAGGATTTATTCAACAGATAAAAATCAATAAAAAAAAACTACATATGCGTCGACTTGAAGCATCGTTGGGCAAGTGCCCGTTTCTTGAGTCTTCGCCGATTTTACAGGGGAATATAGTGTCGGAGAACCCTTGTTGTGAACTGGGATCATATCATTCTTTGTGTGTGTGTGGTTAAGGCTGGTTTCTTCAGGAACTGAAACAAAGGAATAAGGTACACCAGTGTCCAAACAAAGACTATAAATAAAATGACCCCACCTAACCCATTTCTACTTATTCTTGTTCAGACTTTATTTTGCACTGGGGTCTTTGTGTACTGTTCGTGAGTTGGGTCAGATTTTCTAAAGGAAAGGTTTTCGCTGGTGAGTCGCTTCATATAAATTAACTATTCATGAAAGTATATATATATATATATATATACGTACGTGTGTGTGTGTAAGAGAGAGAGAGAGAAAGAGAGAGAGAGAGTGAGAGAGAGAGAGAGTGAGAGAGAGAGAGAGAGAGGGTAGAAAGCTAAGAAAGAAGACAAGTTCATAGGGTTGTTGTTTGCTGAAGAAACGGACAAACGCGACGAAAACACGTTTTCTATAAATTTTTTTCTTGTTGTCCCAAGTTTGACACCGTCGATAATAAAAGTAAAAGGTTAAAACGACATATGTATTGATTAGCGAAACAGACAGGAAAGAAGAAGAAGAAGAAGAAGAAGAAGAAGAAGAAGAAGAAGAAGAAGAAAGAAAAAGAGGAACAAAGGAGTGTAAGAGAATTATAAGGAAATAGCGTCAGGCGTAAGTGAGGCAGAAACTGAGTAATACGAGGAAGTAGAAAAAAATCCATAAAAAAGGAGGTAAAAAGGAGAAAAAAAAAAAAACTACAACGAAAAACAAACAAACGACTCCTATAAAAAACACCCCCCCCAAAAAAAACAACAAAAGACAAGAGGAAACGAATGGACAGAAGAGCGAGCGAGACACCAACTATACGGACACTTGCCCCCCCCCATCACGAAGACTATACAAGTTAGACGAACCAGACACGCGGGACACTGCTGGAGAAGCAAGGACGAGCTCATAAGTGATGTACTCCTATGGACCCCCACATATGGCCGTGCAAAAGCAGGACGACCAGCTCGAACTTACATACAACAACTATGTGAGGACACAGGATGTAACCCTGAAGACCTGCCGGAGGCGATGAATGATAGGGAGAAGTGGCGAGAGAGGGTCAGGGATATCCGTGCTGGCGGCACGACATGATGATGATGATGACTTGGAAGAGAGAGAGAGAGAGAGAGAGAGAGAGAGAGAGAGAGAGAGAGAGAGAGAGAGAGAGAGAGAGAGAATAAGTCGAACGATGAGATCGGAACAAGCTATATCGGAACAGATAGATAGATTGGAATAGGCAGAAAAATACAAAGATATATGGGGATAGACTGAGTAACAGAAAGATAGATTTGGACACACACACACACACACACACACATATATATATAGAGAGAGAGAGAGTGAGAGAGATAGAATTAAGCTAGCTTATTTTATAAGCATTTCTGGAGTCTGTCTATTACACCTAACAGGGGGAGCAGGTTGTGGGGAATTAATTACAACAGAACGATTAAACAATTTGGTTTTACTTTCCAAGAATAAAGACCTTTTGAATAAATTCATCAAAAAGAAACGAAGAATTGAATTGATTTACAAATAAATTCTAATAATTTAATAACTTATTACATATACAGGCTCATTTGCCAAGTGAGTAGAGTGTTCGCCAATGACCCGGGTGCCTTGGGTTCAATCCCAGGTCGTGTCATACCAAAGATTTTAAAAATGGTACTTGATATTTCCTTGCTTAACACTCAGCAATATAAGGTACGTATCGAGGGTAAAGTGGAGCAATTTAGGGAAAGGAGTAGCGCCCCCCCTTACACCTGGGTGTAGTAGCTAATGAAGAGGGAGCCTTCGGGTCTCCCTCGATTACGATCGCCAACTTTACTTTTTTTTTTTACTTATTATTTGTAGATTTTATTATTTTTTCTTGTAACCAATGACAATCTAATGATTTTTGTGGGGCGTTGAGTAAGGCTCTCCAAATTCCTTCTCCGCTTTGGCGATTAGCTAACATAATGGACTGCATACATTGATTCACAAGTCATCCTTCAACACTGACACACACACACACACACACACACATATATACATATATATATATATATATATATATCTATATCATCCACAGACAGATCTGTTTCCTTCTATCAGAACTCATCTGTGTGGCTAGACAGTAGCTACACATAGCTGGAATCGAAACCCGGTTTGACTCAAACGCCAAGTCAAGGCCTCTAACCATTCAGCCACGAGCAGCTATTAGCTGCGAAGTAAATTTCAAACGGTTATGAATCACAATTACTATTGTTTACATACATCCGTTCAACGGCTGCCGAGACCTCAATTCAAATATGAAGAGACTTGCAATGAACGCTAATGGCAACACGATTACTTCTTCGCCAGAGAACTCAACCCTACGAGGGTAGGGGAGTACATATATATATATATATATATATATATATACATTTTTTAGAATACTTCCTCTTGACGATGACCCAAAGTCGAAACAAGATGAGAACAATTTCGAATTAAAGTAATTACAAATTATTCCTGTTTATCATATCATTTTCTTTTGGTATTTTCATCTTATCACACACACACACACACACACACACACACACACACACACACACACACACACACACATATATATATATACGAACATACTGAGATAGATGTATAGATAAATATGAAAAAAACGAGAAAAACAGATTGATAAATGTGAATACGGTAGGATAGAGAGATGAATATTCCCCCATATATATATATATATATATATATATATATATATATATATATATATATATATAAACGAGGGCCATTTAATAAGTTTTAAGTTTCACTCAGACTTTAGATTTGTCACATTCCTCTCACCTTTGTATGGGCCTCACCTGCACAGAAATTCAGACAGAAATCTGAATTAGTTGTTTTCTAGTTTTATAAGAAATGAGAGTGTGTTTTCACAACAAAAATGTCCAGCTACGTCTCTTTTTACAGGGTGAAGCTTAGAAATTTTTGAACTATGCTAGTATATATATATATATATACATATATATAAACAGTGGATTTTTTTATTTATAGTTGATTATTTGCCAATGTTCCGGTTGTTTTTATATTAAACCATCACCAGGGAAATATTAATACGTGATAACATTTGGATTACATTCAATTTTAAAAATGTACATAAAAAATGTGAAAAATCTTCGCTTTCGGTTTCTGTTTGTAGCGTTTTATCTATGTGACGTAATTAGTGTTCGGCCTACTGGGTAGAGTGTTCGCCAATGGTCTGGGAGACCTGGGTTCAATCCCAGGTCGTGTCGTACCAAAGACTTTAAAATGGTACTTGATACCTCCTTGCTTAACACTCAGCATTATAAGGTACGTATCAAGAGTAAAGTGGAGCAATCCAAGGAAAGGGGTACCTTGGTGTAGTAGCTATTGAAAAGGAAGCCTTCTGGTCGCCCTCGACTACGGTCACCAACTTTACTTATTTATTTTAAATCGAGACTTATTTGATATCTTTAGAAGCTATTTGTAATTTAGGAAGCATTATGGTTAGAAGTATTATAGAAAAAAAAGTTAAAAATATGAATAAAAATAATTGAATAATATAATAAGATAATTAATTTAGTAAAGAGATCTTACAACTTTTCATCACTAATTTGATTGAGTAAGGAGATAAGTTGAAAAAACCGGGTTTTAGTTTTATTGTATAAAAATTGTTTAATAGCATAATTTTCGATTCGACACTCTCCCTGCGTTTTTTTTATGTATTAACTCTGGAATCTTTAAAGTTAAAATTGACGATAAGTTTCTAAATTATATTTTACAAGCGCGTTTTTTCCTCACCAATTTTTATGTCCCTCTTTTGTTCGCAAATTCGTTTTTTGATAGATCTTGAATTTCAGCCAGATATACATCCAAGGCAATTGATAAAATAAAGTTTCAGCCACATTTATATACTCGGCACTAGATGAAATAAAGTTTCAGCCACATTTACATCCAAAGCACGAAATAAAGTAAAGTTTCTGCATCATTTACATCCTAAGCACTAGATGAAATAAAGTTTCAGCCACATTTATATACTAGGAACTATATAAAATAAAGTTTCAGCCACATTTACATCCAAAGCACGAAATAAAGTATTGTTTCAGCAACATTTACATCCAAAGCACGAGATGAAATAAAGTTTCAGCCACATTTACATACAAGGCACAAGATGAAATAAAGTTTCAGCCACATTTACATTCTGAGCACGAGATAAAGTAAAGTTTCAGCAAGATTTACATCCTAAGCACTAGGTAAAATAAAGTTTCAGCCACATTTACATACTTGGCACTAGATAAAATAAAGTTTCAGCCACATTTACACCCTAAGCACTTGATAAAATAAATGCCAGCATCTCATTTGATATGGTTATTTTTATTGTTATAATTGGTTATATAATTTATTGTTTGTGAAGATTTTGTAATTTTTTTGATTCCAAGGTTATTCAAGTTTTTTAATGATGTTTGTATTTGAATTATTGGGTAAAAAGATACATATGTGATTATTATTGGAAAAAATTACTTTTAGAAATTTTTAGAAAACATTTATGTTTGTGAATTCAAAAAGCTTTTATTTCAAAACGTATAAAGATTTTTTTGGATGTTGTAGTTGCGTGAAGGAATTTTCTATATAGTCAAATTCAGTATTTAAAAATTTAGGAGTGCAAACCCCAAGAACTCTAAGATAAAAATCTGATTTTCTAATTTTTTATTTGGTGTTATGATGTGAGTAAAAATGTATATGATTATTTTTCATTCGTGGATTTATTGTAATATAATTGCCGAGGGATTTTGTTTTATATATCTTGCCTTTCGGTTTAGTTAGTCTGAGAACCTTTCGCTTAGCGCATGGGTTAGTTAGGTGCAACATTAACGCAGGTGTTCACGCGCACGCAGAGAGGATGTGTCATTCAGAGATGTCAAAATAAAAATCCCAGATAGTAATTAGAGCCAGGGGATGTGGGTCACGTCACGCACCGGAAGCGTGGGCTGAGATTGGAGAAAAAGCAGTTAGTTGAGTTCCTGCCTCCGAACGAGAGAGTCGAGATTCATAGCTGGGCGAGGCCAGACGAATTTGTGCGCTACGGGCGCCGCACGTTGGTTGGGTTGAGAGCTGACGATGTAAAAGCAGTCAGCATAGAAAGATTGTGTCTCTCTCTCCTCATGTCGAAAAACCTTTAAACTCAAAAAGGTGAATAAAAATTTCGTACCTGAACCAATTTCGTGTTTTCGGATTCCTATATATGTTTATCATATTTACCCAATCCCAGGATATGACACAAGGTCAATTTTTAAGCGGAGTTTAACAGGTTTGAATTCAGAGTTTTCCTTCTCCTAGACTAGTTGCCTCACCAAGGCTAAAGAACCTAGTCTGTCCTACTATTTACCCATACCTGGAGGGAGAATAATTGGATTCATACCTTTCCCAAGGGTATTAGTGCTATGTGAAATGCAATGAGTTTCGTCCAGGATTTGAACTCGTGTCGCTGTGTTCGTTTCCAACGACGATAACCATTACACCACGGGCACCTCTTATATATGTTTATGAACATTTTATGAACCTTATGTCTATTTCACATTATAAACAACTTTAAATTCTAATTTTTCGAATTATTTATTAGTAATATATCTAAAAAAAAAGGTTGGGCGCGATTGGTTTCTGGCTAATAAGTGAAATCTATTGTAGGTTCAGTACTGCTTAATCAATCCGTAATTTTTGTTAAGTTGTTATTCTGTGAATATATAAGTAATATATTATCTATATCATGAAAATTGATAGAATCTTTGATTATTATAGATTTAAACGAATAGGCATGCAAAGACCCCACTAATAGGCGAACCCATGGGTAAATAAATTTTTTGTTTGGGAAAAATACCATTATATTAAAAAAAGAAAAGAGCATAAAGTCCAAATTTTACTTATGTTAACTGGTAAAGAAATGATATATATATATATATATATATATATATATATATATATATATATATATATATATATTGTTAATGGTTATCGTCTTTGGAAATGGACACGGCAATCCGAGTTCAAATCCTGGATGAGGCTGCTTACATTTGACATAGCACTGATACCCTTGGGAAAAGTATAGATCCAACTATTTTCCCTCCATTTATGGGTAAATAGTAGGGCAGATTGGACTCTTTAACCTTGGTATGGCAGCCAGTCTAGGAGAAGGAAAACTGAGTTTAAACCTGTTAAACCTCACTTTAAAAATTGACCTTTTGTTACACCCTGCTTATGCGAAGGGGCTGGGTACCCCCCACATGCATACACACACACGTATATATATATATATATCCGGTCAGGTATAAAAATGTAAACAAAGAAAAGCTACTATTTAATGCCTTATAATTCCCGAGCTGACATGGTTCACTTGTTGGCTGAGCGGTATGATACTAAGTCTAACGTGAAGTTGTGTTGGTTTCGACCCCAGCTTCAAGCGTCCTACGTGTGTAGCCCCACTGAAGAGTTGTGATACATCGAAACAGTCTGTTTGGGTTTTATGGCATATCAACCTTTGTAGGTTATTTAACACCAAATTCATTTTTAAGTAAATAATCTGTTCTATTTAAAACAATTCAGTTTAGCATAGGTACACAGTTTGTCAAAAACATTTCCATTTCAAACTAGTCAAGCAGTTATATGTAACAATTCAGTTAAGTGTAAATACAGTTTTAATGTCGAAAAACAGTTCTATTTCAAATAATTCAGTTAAGCATAAGCACGCAGTTTAAATGCAAGTACAGTTTAATTGTCAAAAACATTTCTATTTCAAGCTATTCAGATTACTCAATTCATTTTAGTATAAGTATGCTGTTAGTTCTATTTAACCCATAGATAGGGCCCTATTAGGTGCTACCACTCCGGGCCAGAGTGGACCTGGGAGCAATGGCAATAAAGGGTACTCCATATTTCCCAAAGCTCCAGCATTTCTGGAACCTCACCATCAGATTGTTTAGTGTCATATCCAGGACACTCGTTGGGGGGGGGGTTCTTACCCCTCTGCAGAGAAGCAGTCGGTGTATTCTACAGCCCCAGCCGACTGGGCAAGAAACAGTCTGTGGTTGACAATACACACACACACACACACACACACACACACACACACACACACACACACATATATATATATATATATATAACGAAAGAAGTATACTTTCAGAAGGAGAGGAAAAGGCTAATACGAAAAATAATGGATAGCGGAAACGTGTGATGAAGGAAAGAAAAAAAAATGAAAAGAACCCGAAAAGTTTGAAATAGATTTAAAAAAATAAAATAGAAAAGAGGACGGAATGACCTTTTCTTTCGACTCCCATTCTCTGACCTTGCACGTGATCAGCATTCTCCAGGCGCCAGCCATTTAACGCCCCCCCCCCTCGCCTAATACAATCACAAAATCGACGACTTCTTCATTGTTGAGGTTTAGCACCCATATACATTCTTCCTTGAGTGTCCAAACACACACTGACCTCGACAAAAGTAATATTGTCAGGCACAGCAAACAAATCAATCCGATTGTTTCAACAATTGCAACCCCCCTTAAAAGAAAAAGGAAAAAGAAAAACTAACTAAAAACAAAACAAAAAAAAACAAAACAATCCCCCCCCCAAAAAAACACCTGAAAAAACAACAAAGTCAAAGCGGTTATTGGGGAATTTTTCCCCGAGAGGTTGAAGAGTACAGAAGGGAGAATTTATTTCGCCATTGTGCACTGGTTAGCTCTGGTAGGTTTTACTCGATGAGTTTCAGACTCAGTAAGTGCAGCTTAGTGAATCTACTAAGAATCGTTTCGCCTATCATTGTTGTCGGGAGTCTGAATCTTACTAAGTACTTCCTACTTACGTTCAAATTTCTGACTTATGTCAGAAATTTCTCGGGAAAATTCTACACGTTCAAGTTCAACGGGGAGGGAGAAATTTCTAGTATTTTTTTGTGATTCAAACTAATTAGACCCTCAAACTCACGGCACTTAAAAAATTTTTTCCATGAAAAGAAACCCGTAAAAAAACGAAACAAAAAACAAAACAAAACAGAAATAATTTTTAACTCACCAAATATTCAAATCATACTTTCAATGATATGATAATAGGAATACATACGTGTCGGTAGGTCAGGGATCGTTTGGATATAGTAAACAGGACTACTCCTTTTAAAATCATATACAATGAATATTTCTCAAAACTGACAAATTTTTTGAGTAGAGGTAGGTCATCTGTCTGCGACACTTCGTAGGGAATAGAAAAATAGAAAAACATAAATTAAATTAAAAATAAATATAAAAAATATGCAGAAACTCCCAGAAGCCCCAGACAGGAAGAGAGGCGACGCATATGCAAAGAAAAGGAAACTGTCCCGACAAAAGAAAGAATCTCGTTCTCTTTCACCAGTGATCAGCGGAGTGACAACACCTAAATCTTTCTTGCTAGTGGTGGAAGGCGCCACGCGTCCGTCTCTTGACAACGCTTTGGCTAACTTTTCCACTTGTAGCAGCCACCTCTTTTACTAACGACCCACTGAATAATGAACTCGTCTGAATCAAAATTAAGTCACCATACAATAAACTTAATGACTACAACTGAAAATACCGGATTTAGACCTATCTCCCCAAATCGTCTAACACGTTGTTAACGCTTTAAATACCAAATTTGGACATATATACCCAAGAAAGACTAACACATTTTAACACCTTCACAGGGAGATTCAACTATTTCATTTGTTTTCAGGAAGAATTTCCCCACCCACTGAATGGTTGTTGAACCCAGAAATAAAGGCAAAATATATAAGATATCTTCTTCTCCCATCGTTTACTATCTTCTTCTTTCATATAATTCCTTTACAGCCTTCATATCCAAGAATTTAAACCAGCAAGACAACGTGGGGTAAGAATAGAATAACCCAGAATGGAGTCAAATAGCAAACAATATCATAACTTCCCTTTGAATTCGTACGAAACGAATTCAAACTCCAGTCATGATATTACGTTCACTTTCGGACTAATGCCCTTGGAAAAGAAATCAACAGCATTATCCCTTATCCCCAGCTAAATAGTATCACAGCAGTTCTTCTACTCCCACCTGGAGTGGTAGCACCTGATAGGGTCCTATCCATGGGTCAAATAGAACTGTTTGACAAGTAAATGCCAAAGCGCATTAAATAACCTACAAAGGTTGATATGCCATGAAACAAAAAAGAAAACTAACCATTGAAATTTTTTTTTGTATAGAGAATTGTACTTTACTGTTTTAAAACGCTTTTAGCCTCAAATTTGAATTATACAGTGAGGGAGATAGTCAGATATCGAGTGTTAAACAGAATTCACCTAAAAAATAAGAGAATCTGAAAAACAAAAAAAAAAAAGAAATCATTTACGTTTTAAGATATGATGTCGAAAACGCGTGATCACGCACGTTCGACATGAACTGTTATCAAACGTGCATTAGAATTTAGTTGTATACAACATAAAAGTCTTATGCACCAAACATGTATAATATAAAGAAAATGTCGAGAAAAAAAAAACCGTTCCAAAATGAGATCCCAAGCAATTGCAATTATTAAAAACTACTAAGCCTTATAAATCTCAAACCAAGGGAAATAACAATAATCAAAAATGTTTAGGGTTATTTCCCTTGCATTATCCAACCCAAAATCTAGCGTCTATAATTTATTCATTTTTACCAACCCCTCCGCTCGGGCAGGATATGACACAAAGTCAATTTTTAAGCGAAGTTTAACAGGTTTGAATTCAGAGTTTTCCTTCTCCTAGACTAGTTGCCTCGCCAAGGCTGAAGAACCTAGTCTGCCCTACTATTTACCCATTGCTCGAGGGAGAATAATTGGATTCATACCTTTCCCAAGGGTATTAGTGCTATGTGAAATGCAATCAGTCTCGTCCAGGATTTGAACTCGTGTCGCCGTGTCCATTTCCTACGACGATAACCATTACACCACGGGCACCTCCATACTATAATTTATTTGAAGTTTATACAAAGGACAATAAAGCACCCAGGGAGGTTTGAACTCACAGCACTACTCCTAAAAGTTAGCTTACAATTATCATTTGCTAACCTGAGCATGCACGCACACATGCATCTATCTATCTATCTATCTATCGGGAGAAAGAAGTAGCGCCCTCTCCAACACCTCGGTGTAGTAGCTATTGAAAAGGGAGCCTTCTGGTCGACCTCGACTACGGTCGCCGACAAATTACTATTATTGAATAGGAAAAATTACTTTAAATCATATAAGGCTGTATTAGTTTTTTGTGTTAGATAAGAATACTCCATAGCATATAACTGTGCAAACAAATGATTGCGATTATCCTCCTCTTCTTCCTCATCTAGGCATTCTGATGACACGGATTTTCTTGACTCTCACTCAATATCCGTCTTTATCGGTTTTTATAAGTCCTTTCGGCGGCATCAAGTGTTCCTACGGAAATGATGAATGTAACGCTGGTGCGTTCATGTGTAGGAGTCCATTGGTGAACCTTGCTTATAAGCTCATCTTTGCTTCTCCCGCAATATCTAGCATGTCTTCCTCGTCTTACTTGAATGGTTCGTGAGATGGGAGGTAAGTAGCCGTACGGCAGCTGTTTTGTAGGGTGATGCTTCCAGGATTTGTCTGGTTCCTATATAACCTTTGTCTGGTTCCTATATAACCTTTTCTCCAGGCGTTTCATTAAAGTGTAAATAGTTCTGATACGGCTATTGCTTGGAAGATAAAAAATGTGATTTTCAAACGTTGAAAATATAAATAGCGATGATTACAATCAAATTATCACAAAAGAATCAAATTTTAGTTGTGAATTATCCACAAGGAGTTGATATGCCGTTAAACGTAAATAAAATGTTCATCTTCTTTAAAATGTGAGGTGTGACCCATAAGTATTGAGACTGAAGCTGTATTTACCAAAACAGAAACGAACTATAAATAAAACTTTCATTTTCTTCAAGATGCGAGAGTGTTCAAAAACTATCGAAATTGAAGCTGTATTTACCGAAATAGGAATATCCAATAGGTATCGAGTCTGGATTTCAGTATTATTAAATTTTGAAAACTTGCCTTGTCTCGTCTGGACGTCTAGAAAACAATTTAGACATCTTGACATCATCACTTGTTTTGCTGTGCGCGTCTTCATTTCGATTTAAAATGTAAAAAAAGCTTCAGTTTCGATACTTTTTGATCATACTTTTATGATAATCTAAAATGCATATTTTGATTAGAATATAATTTTATTTTGTTTGAAATCAACTGGTTTACCATTCTAACAAGATCAGATATTTTATCATTCAGGGTTTTCGGACTATTCTCTTCATCTTCATTGTTATTCCAAAAATACATGAGGATGGTATTCCATTAAGACCCATTGTCAGCAATCGAAGTTCAGTTTGTCACCCATTTAGCTGTTTCCTTGTGTAGGTCATCAGCCCACTAATGGGTAAGTCCTCGTCGTATGTTAAGAACTCAGTCCACTTCGTAAAGAGAATCAATAACGTCCCCATTCATTCCAATATAGTAAGTCTGTTCACAAAAGTACCTATTGGTGAGATTTGCTGTGGTACAGGATAAGCTGGCTGCAAATCCCTCACCGGCATCTCGATAGATAATTTAAAGGAAATGTTAACTTTCTGTGTTGAAACAACCTACTATGGGATGGGATCTGATATATACGGACAAGAAGAAGGACTGGCTATGGGTTCGCCACTGTCTCCAGTATTGGCCAACATATACATGGAATACATCGAAGGAATAGCATTAGGATTTACATCACTAAACCCGTCCATATGGCTGAGATACGTAGATGACACATTCATTCTCTGGTCTCGTCAGGGAATGTGCAAACATTACTTAATCACGTGAACTCAGTTCGACTATATATACAGTTCACTATGGAGAAAGAACAAAATAATAAATTATCATTCCTTGATGTACTAGTAGCAAGCACAGAGCAAGGATTCCGGTCATCTGTATATCGTAAGCCTACCTTCACCGGACAGTACCTCAATTTCAACTCCCATCATCTATATAATGTGAAGAAAATAATCGTCTGCTGCCTTCAATATCGAGCAAAAGCCATTAGTAGCTATACTGATGTATATCAAGAAGAAATTATTAGTTTGAGACACAACCTCCATCGCAGCAATTACACAGAGCGCATAACATCGGCTCCAAGAAATCTGGATCGGAGGATAGAGGACGATACTCGAAAACTCACCACAGTATGTCTGCCCTATGTCAAAGGCCTCGCCGAAAGGATCCAAAAATTATGTAGTCCATGTGACATCAGGACAATATCCACAGGGGGTTTAACTCACCGGAGGTATCTCTTCCGTATCAAGCCCCCAACAGAATTCAACTTGACCAAGAACTGTGTGTACTCCATACCTTATAGTTGTGGTAAAGCATACAAAGGCAAGACATGCTACCCACTAAAAGTAAAGCTAGAAGAACATTGAAAAGCAGTAGTACAAAGTGAAATTAAAAAGTCGGTCATGGTGGATCATATTTGGACAGAAAAGGGAACCACCTGCCCTTATGAGATGAAGTTAGAATAATTGATAGAGAAGAACATTGGAGAATTAGACGCCTTAAAGAATCAGCACATATGTTGGGCTTCAGTGATCTGTTGAGTAGACCAAGTATCGAGGTGAAAACATTATGGGAACCGATAATCAAAAAGGTTAGATAAAAAAAATCATAATATGAGCTCAGATAAAAAAAAATCATATATAATGGTAGTAATCATAGTGATGTAAGAACCTTAAGTTTATAAGTCCCAAAAATTCACTCTGAAATATCCATAGCGTAACGGTTATAGGCGTTGATTCCCTAAGCTTCAAAGAGACAGCCAGCGGGAGGCTGCAGGTTCAATTCTAACTGCTGGCGAGTAACAATATAGGAACATCTAACACTTGTTAACGGAATTTGGAGGTGCCCGTGGTGAAATGGTTATCGTCGGAGGAAATGAACACGGCGACACGGGTTCAAATCCTGGACGAGAATGATTGCATTTCACATAGCACTAATACCCCTGGAAAAGATATGAATCCAATTATTCTCCCTCCAGCTATGGGTAAATAGTAGGACAGACTGTTTCTTCAGCCTTGGTGAGGTAACTAGTCTAGGAGAAGGAAAACTATGAATTGAAACCAGTTAAACTCCGCTTAAAAATTAACCTTGTGTCATATCCTGCCCGAGCGGAGGGGTTGGTAAATAGGATTAACGGAATCAGATCAAACGACTCCCGTCGATTAAATAAAGGACGTGGTTCGAAGTTCCGTGTAGGATCCTGAGTTCGACAAGAAACACCAGAAGAAGTCCGAAGGATATTTCGGCCGAAACTGATATAAAGATGAAGACAATAGTCCGAAAACCCTAAATGGTAAAAATAATCAAGCTTCGTCACAGAAATTTAGACAACTCTCATATGGCTCAATTTCTTCCCTGTGAATGCGTACGTGTGTTTGAGGGAGAGAAAGAGAGAGAGAGAGAGAGAGACATCAAGCACCACTGGCTCTATTTCAACGCTATCCTAACTTAAATATATACACTCTCAATGCTACTGAGTACTTTTTATTTGTAAATATAGCAAGCTATATATATATATATATATATATATATAAGTAGAGCTTGGCGACCGCAGTCAAGGGAGACCCGAAAACTCCCTTTTCAATAGCTACTACACCAAGGCCTTGGGGATGGCGCTACTGCTTTTTCTGGATTGCGCCACTTTTATCTTGATCCCTACCTTATAATGCTGAGTGTTAAGCAAAGAGGTATCAAATACCATTTTTTGAGTCTTTGGTATGACTCGACCTGGGATTGAACCCAGGTCTTCCAGGCCATTGGCGAACACTCTACCCACTAGACCACTTGGCCGATGTTGCACGGGATTCAGTCCCTCGGTGTAGTAGCTATTGAAAAGGGAGCTTTCGGGTCGCCCTCGACTAGAGAGAGAGAGAGAGAGAGAGAGAGAGAGTATATATATATATATATGCAAGAAGAGCTTTATAATGAAATCATGTGTGGATTGTGAGTATTGTGTGTCTGTTTATGCATAAAAGGCTAAATATTGTGAGTAAGGTGTGTTATGAGGTGAAAAGCCAAGAGGAGATAATCCGACCTTTTTACTATTTCAAGTGGGAGGTCAGGTGATTGTATTACTAACAACAATTCATATCTCTCGAATCATCAGACACACTCACGTACAGAACGAAGAGAAGAAAATAATGGGAAACAATGAGCGGAAATTATAATCATCATACGGGCATGTTTAATATTATCATCACTCAATCTCTTCCTTTTTATCTTCTTTTTCTCATTCTTTTTTATTTTTATTTTTAGCTTAGCTCCCCCTTCTTTGATTATTCTCTTCTTCCACTTCTCGCCTTCTTTCTCTTTTTTTTCTTTGCTTCATTTACTTTCTTTTTCTTCAGTTTTACTCCCTGCTTGTTGTTCTTGTTCTTGTTCTTGAAACCTTTTCGGTTTTTACTTTAACGTTCTTCTTCTTCTTCTTCTTGACACCCTTTTCTACTTTAACGTTCTTCTTTGTGAAACCTTTTCTTTTTTGCTTTAAGGTTCTTCTTCTTCTTCTTGACACCCATTTTTTGTTTTAATCTTCTTCTTCTTCTTCTTCTTCTTCTTCTTCTTCTTCTTCTTCTTCTTCTTCTTCTTCTTCTTCTTCTTCTTGTTGAAACCTTTTCTCTTTTGCATTAAGGTTCTTCTTGAAACTTTTTTCTTTTTTTGTTTTAGGCTTCTTCTTCTTCTTCTTCTTCTTCTTCTTCTTCTTGAAACCTTTTCTCTTTTGCATTAAGGTTCTTCTTGAAACTTTTTTCTTTTTTTGTTTTAAGCTTCTTCTTCTTCTTCTTCTTCTTCTTCTTCTTCTTCTTCTTCTTCTTCTTCTTCTTCTTCTTCTTCTTCTTCTTCTTCTTCTTCATTTCATTTCGCTTACTTCTTCGCTTCTCCTCTTTTTTATAGCTTACGTTAGAAGGTGCTATGAAGATTTTTGATCAGAGAGAATCCAAATTGACTTACTTTTTAGGTGACTACCGAGAAGGCGCGCTTAGCATAACGTTTATCACCGTAGGAAATGGAATCGGTGACCCGACTTCACTTCCTGGACGAAGCTGTTTGTGTTTTACTTCGTTATAATATCTGTTCATTCCCTGCTATTGGTAAATAGTAGGATAGATTGGATTCTTTAACTTCGGTTCGGCAACCTGTTTAGGAAAAAGAAAACTGAATTCGAACTCAAATTTAAGAAATTGTCTCGCATCCTTTTCTCTGGCGAAGTGGTTTGCTAAGTACACATTTAGTTTATGGATGGGGGCCTTTTTATAGCGGAGAATAGCTGGTTTGAATTCGGTTTTCCTGCGACGAAATATGTGTTCATCTATTTCTTTCATCACAGGAGATTAAGTGACAAACTTTCGCTGACTTTTCTTGTTGACTTTTCTCTCTCTCTCTCTCTCTCTCTCTAGTCGAGGGCGACCCAAAAGCTCCCTTTTCAATAGCTACTACACTGAGGGACTGAATCCCGTGGAACATCGGCCAATTGGTCTAGTGGGTAGAGTGTTCACCAAATGCCTGGAAGACCTGGGTTCAATCTCAGGTCGAGTCATACCAAAGACTTAAAAGATGGTATTTGATACCTCTTTGCTTAATACTCAGCATTATAAGGTAGGGATCTTCGACTAACACAAGAAACAATCGGCAGGTTTTTACTGGGTTTATATGCTATAAATAGTAAAAGAGTACTCAGCCAGATATATTGGATGAAGCAAGCAAAATAAGGGAAAACAGGAAAAAAAAAACCAAAAAAATAAACAGGCTAAGAAAAAAAACCCCAGGGAAAACTAGTAAAGAAGGAAAAACAGGAAAGCAGGTAAGGAAGGGAAAAGTAGAAAAAACAGGTAAAGACGGAAAAATAGGAAAACAGGAAAAAAGTAAAACAGGAAAAGATGGAAAAACTGGAAAAACTGGTAAAGACGAAAAAACAGGAAAAGATGGAAAAATAGGAAAACTGGGAAAGAGCGAAAATCAGGAAAAACAGGTAAAGACTGGAAAACAGGAAAAACGGGAAAAGATTGAAAAATAGGAAAAGAAAGAAAAACGGGAAAAAATAAAAAGATAGAAAAACAGGAAAAATATAAAAAGAAGGAAAAATCGGGAAAAAACAGGTAAAGAAGGAAAAATAGAAAATAGGAAAAAAAGAAAAAAGAAGAAAACAGGAAAAGAAGGAAAAACAGGAAAAACAAGTAAAGAAGGAAAATCAGGTAAAGACGGAAAAACAGGAAAAAAAAAAAGAAGAAAAACATGAAAACGTGGAAAAACAAAATAAATACGGAAAAACAAGAAAAGGTAGAAAAACAGGAAAAACAGATAAAGAAGAAAAAACAGGTAAAGACGCAAAAATATGAAACAGGTAAAGACAGAAAAACAGGAAAACAAGAAAAGAGGGAAAACAGGAAAAAATTGAAAAACAAGAAAAACGGGTAAAGACAGAAAAACAGAAAAAGAAAGAAAAACAGGAAAAACAGAAAACGAAGGAAAAATAGGAAAAACAAGTAAAGATGGAAAAACAGGAAACAAATAAAGACGGAAAAACACGAAAACAGGAAGAGAAGGAAAAACAGGAAAAAAAACATATTAAGAAGGAAAAATTGGAAAAAAACATGTAATGAAGGAAAAGAAGAAAAAATAGGTAAAGGAGGAAAAACTGGTAAAAACGGAAAAACAGGAAACAGGTAAACACGTAAAAACAAGAAAACTGGAAAAACAGTCAAAACAGGTAAAGACGGAAAACAATAAAAACAGGAAAAACAGGAAAAGAATGAAAAACAGGAAAAACAGTTAAAGAATGAAAAAGAGGAAAACAGGTAAAACCCCAGGAAAGCAGGAAAAGAAAAAAACTGGAAAAACAGTAAAAGAAGGAAAAACAGGATAATAGGTAAAGAAGAAAAAATAGGGAAACAGGAAAAGAAAGAAAAACAGGAAAACCAAGAGAAGAAGGAAAAGAAGGAAAACCAGAAATATAGGAAAAGATGGAAAAAAAGGAAACAGGTAAAGACGGAAAAACAGGAAAACAGAAAAAGAAGGAAAAACAGGAAAAGAAGGAAAAACAGAAAATATTGGTTACTTGGTTGAAATAACATGGAAATATTCTTTAAAAAGCATGTCTGAGGCAAAAAAAAATAGGAGTTCTTTCTTAGTTAAGGAAAAAAATGATTGTGCTTTTTAAAATCTCATTATTGTTCTATATTGTTTTCCTCGAAAGCTGATGAGAAAGTGAATTTAGGGATTTTGACAATCGATTTTCAGACATATGAACGAAGCAGACGCCCGTTTTTTGAATTCTTCACGATTAGGAGCCTATCGTGAGGCGATACAGACTTTTATGAAATGCAAAACTGATGAAATTCGTTAGTATTTCCTAAAAAAAAAAGGTGTATGAGAACATTATCGATATCAATCATTTCATATCTCCAAGACTCTCTGGGAGAGGCTGTGGAAGACCCACAAAAAGTTGGTCTAATTTTGTAAAAAATGTTGGAATAAAACTGAAAATGCGTGTTTGTCAATTTTAAATGACAACTTTTCTTCAACTTTTCTATTCTTGTTTGAATTTCAAGAATCGACAACACATCTTTTAATCTATCGCTGTGTCGAGAATGCGTTTAACAGTCAGACAGATGGTCAGTGCCTTGAAGTGGGTGGTAGTTGTAGTGGTGGTAAAAGAATGAGTCAGGCTTCCCTCCTGCCAGACAACGATTCCACTCATCACTACTGTTTGTTTGTTTCTCCTGACCCCCAGTCGATCAACCCAAGATAACCTATGCCCACTTCGTAAGAAAATGTTTCCGTTTTAAAACATTGTGACGGGTAATGAAGAGTAAATACTTTATAATAATGCTAAACGCAAGAAACAGCCAAGCAAAAGAAATGAACCCCCACTAACGGTACTAAAACTGGGATTTCATTAAGAAAAGATGATTCAGAGTATCAAAAATAGAAAGAAATCTTCTAATAGGGACTATTTTTTTTTCAAGAAGTAAACGAAGCCAGCAATTAGTAAAAAAGCACCCGTTATTATAAATTAAAAAAAATTTCTAATTCTAAAATTAAAGAAAATTCTTTACAACCTGGCTAAATTTATTCCTTTATTGTATTCATCAGGTATTGCATCTTCAATTTACCATTTCTTCAGGTATTTACAGAATTCTCTAAATGAAATTCCCTGGAAGACTATAAGCTTCAAAGTTCTGGCAGCGTAGAATGAGGAATATGCTTGAAAGATGACAGAAATAGTAGAATAAAACCCAACATATCACAACCTTCTACCTTCACAAAAAAGAAAATTCAATATCACATTCTACTTAAATGATCAACAGTAAAATTAATAAAAGAAAATTAAGAGGAAGCAGTCTATTAGAAGCATTTAATAGTTATCGACCTTGAAAAATTATAATGATCAGGGTGAGCACGAATGCGGACTCTCGACAATTATTCGGTTGTATGCTTAATCAAAAATCGCTTTATTTTCCAAGTTTGAACATTTTGACACAATTGCGCAGTCAAAAATCTCGTTAGGGTGTTTCTTTTTGTTTTGTTTTACCATGTTATTGCAACACGGAATAAGTCGGAACTTTATAATATAGATTTAATAAACTGAATGAATATTTATTCATGCTGAATTTTTTGGATGAAATAAAATAAATAGACTAAAAAAACAAAAACAAAACAAAACAAAAAAACAACATGAATTTAATTTTAGGTACTGCGAAGGCGGCATGTGTAGGAAGAATGTATCGCTCAAAAAAAAAAAAAAGAAAAAAAAAAAAAAGAAGTAATAGGGAAAAAAGATGCAAGAAAACTCGAGTCACGGGGTGGAGGTGGGGATGGTCGGTTGCTTAGAGTAGCGTCAATGTCTTTTCTTGTCAAGTGGTTCGTTGCTCACCTTACAAAGATTCAGGTTTCCTCTCCGGAAGCAGCCAAACGCAGAAAAGGAGAAACAAGACGGAGTCGCTCCTGGCACCGACGGCTGTCAATGGAGCAATTAACGACGGACACCTGGAACGAACTGATTTGTCTATTTTTAAATGAGTTGAAAACATCACGTGATTGTCTGGCTAGACGCGAACACATGATACCAAAGAGGATGCGAGGAAAATTACTCTATCCAGATCTGTCTGTTCACAGGGGTTTATCTGTCTATATGTCTTCAAATCTATCTATCTATCAATCTGAAAACATTCTACTCTATTCAGCTCTGTTCATATAGGTTTGTCTGTCTCTGGGTCATCAGATATATCTATCTATCTATCTATGTTCATACATAACTATTTTAGACCACACACACACACACACACACACACACATATATATATATATATATATAATCACTATTGATAAAATCAAAGAAAACGATTTCAAGCCAACGAAGGAAAGAAGCAGAAGGTGCCCCGCTAAAACAATTACCGACGCCGACTACGCCGATGACAGTGCTTCAGGCAAATACATCCGCCCAAGCCGAAACCCTGCTACATAGTCTGAAACGAGCCGCTGCAGGCATTGGCCTCCATGTCAATGCACACAAAACGGAATATATGTGCTTTAATCAAACAGGCGACATCTCCACATTAAACGGTAGCCTTTTGAAACTAGTTGACAAGTTCACCTACCTAGTAAGTAGTGTCTCATCAACCGAGACAGACATCAATACGCGACTAGCAAAGGCATGGGCAGCTATCGATAGGCTATCAATCGTATTGAAGTCAGCACAGTTTCTTCCTAGCAGCGGTCGCGTCGATACTGCTATATGGATGCACTACATTGTCGCTAACAAAACGGATGGAGAAAAAGCTTGACGGAAACTAGACAAGAATGCTGCGAGCAATATTGAATAAGTCATGGAGGCAGCACCCAACAAAGCAGCAGCTATACAGCCACCTACCACCCATCACGAAAACTATCAAAATTAGACGCACCAGACATGCGGGACACTGCTGGAGAAGTAGGGACGAGCTCATAATTGATGTACTCTTGTGGACCCCTTCACATGGCCGAGCAAAGGCAGAGCGACCAGCTCGAACCTACATACAATAGCTCTGTGTAGATACAGGATGTAGCCCTTAGGACCTCCTGGAAGCGATGGACGATAAGGAGGGGTGGCGAGAGAGGGTCAGGGATATCCGTGCTGATAGCGCGACATGATGATGATGATATATAATCAGTCTACTTATATCTATCTATCAAAACTTATTCTGACTCAAGCAAGCGGTTTTCTCATATCTATTTATTTACTTATATTATTTTGTTCATATAATTTTTTGATCAGTATGTTCTAAGGTGTGTACGTAAATTAACTCACACACATGCGCACACGCTTAAATACGCACAGAATCACTGATAAACAAGTTAACCCGAGCTTCAAATAGAGGTGCCCGTGGTGTAGTCGCTATCATCGTAGGAAATGGACACGGCGACACGAGTTCAAATCCTGGATGAGACTGATTGCATTTCACATAGCACTAATACACTTGGGAAAGGTATGAATCCAATTTTTCTCCCTCCAGCTATGGGTAAATAGTAGGACAGACTAGGTTCTTCAGCCTTGGTTAGGTAACTAGTCTAGGAGAAGGAAAACTCTGAATTCAAACCTGTTAAACTCCGCTTAAAAATTGACCTTGTGTCATATCCTGCCCGAGCGGAGGGGTTGGTAAATAGTAACTCGAGCTTCAAATAGAATGTTAAGTTTCTTCTAAACCAAGGATACTCGAAATTTTATTATTTCTAGTGGAACGTACAACCAAAAAGGATATTATCGCCCTGTAGGCGGGGCTTAGTATGAACCGAGGAGGAAGAGGATTTGGATGATTTGGAGGAGGAAAGTCCCTTATTCTTGGAGTGGGAAATAACTATTAAGTTAAGTCATAAATGATTTCCGTTTTTGTAAAATTCAATTTATTCATGAAAAATTTCTCGATTAACTAATTTTAAACAATAGTATATTCGCCATTATTTTGAATCAACTTTCACCATTTATCAGGTAGATTGGTGATTCCTCTCAAGTAAAATTCAGCTGGTTTTGAGCTCAAGAAGTTTTCCAAAGACGTTTTCACTTGATCTATTTAAAAAATCTTTTTGTCATTCAGAACATTTTGTAGCGCCCGAAAAATGTTGAAATCACTAAGTGCTACGTCTGGTGAATATGGTGGATGGGGTGGAACAGATCAACAGGAATCAAAGATTTTTCCGAGGTGATTCTTGTTGAATGTGGTCTTGCGTTATCAAGGGGAAGCACGACGTTTTTCCAATTGACGAGTACAGGGCTTTTTCTTAGCTTTCATGAGTGTGGATTAAAAATAAAAATAAATAAAAATGAGAACAATAAAGGATAAAAGATCCCCTCTCCTCCCCACACAAAAAAAAGAAAAGAAAAATAAAATAGAATAAATACAAAAGAAATAACAATCTCCTTGGAGGCCCCTGATAGGAAGAACAATCTGAGCACACTCGGAAAAAAAAGAAATTGGGTATGAAAAAATCTAGAGCACGGCAAGGAAGGCACCTATTTTATTGCTTGGTCGCGAACTTCCATAGAAATAAAATTGAGTCTAATCAGCTTCACGGGTCTTTTTGTCTCTCTTTCCTGTCTTCTTTCCATATCAGCTAACGCGACCAGCAAAAGAAAACACATTGTAGATTGAAAGAAGAAAAATACAAACCCCAATCATTTACACCCATAAAACCCGAACCCAATGCCTGTACTCGTTGCAGCTATTGCGAGTATAAATTTGTATTGGGTGTCTGAAAAACTCAAAATGAATAATACTTCCGTGTACACTGCATAACTTTCTTTCATGAGTTGGCTGCGAATATTCGTCTTGGACAATTCACTGCCTTTTGCGTTTATCATTGTCATAAAAGACTCATTTTCGTCATATCTAATTATATTCTTGAGAAACAGATCATTTAGCTGTTTCGAAAGAAGACTTGTTACTGTGGATATGAGATCTTCCTTATTCTTCTCACTAAGAGTATGAGAAACTGAAACGCCCAGCTTGCCCACTTTTCCTATCATTTTCAAGTGGCGACAGATTGTGGATTGGGATGTGTTGAGGTCAAGTCCTAATTTTCGAGTACTTTTACGCTAACCGGGCCATTGGTATAACGAGTAGAGTGTTCGCCAATGGTCCGGGAGACCGGGGTTCAATCCCATGTCGAGTCATACCAAAGACTCAAAAAATGGTACTTGATGCCGCTTTGCTTAACACTCAGCATTATAAGGTAGGGATCAAGAGTAAAGTGGAGCAATCCAGAGAATGGAGTAGCACCCTCCTCTACATCTTGTAGTAGCTATTTAAAAGGGACCCTTCGGGTCACCCTCGACTGAGGTCGCCAACTTTACTTACTTAATTCTCTTAAAGCAACATGATGAGCGTCCTGGTCTGAGTTCATCTTCAGGTTTAGTTTGGTTTCTTTGTTTAATGGCATATCAGCCTTTGTAGGTCATTTAATGCCAAAGCCAGAAGAACAGTACTGGTATTATTTAACCCATAGCTGGGAGGATAAGGGGTTTCATTCCTTTCCCTAGGGTATTTGCCCGAAAGTGAACGTAATAGCGCGACTGGAGTACATCTTCAGTGAGGTGCCGTCAGAACGAAACTTTTCAGACTTGGCGGTCAGTAATGACACCTGCGCCACAAACACTTTTGTTATTCTTAAGCAACATTCTCCCACAATATTACATGTCGAATAAGCACTTTCAATTCTTCCATTTTAGGAATGTGAGATCATAGATTAAATTATGAGGCACATTCTTTCACTACTGAATGACCGATGAAGAAAAACTTTAATCAGGTTATTTCCGTTTGTGTTTAAAACATTGGAAGTTTAAAATATATAGTTATAACTTACTTTAAAAAAAAAAATCGAAAATTATTGATGACTCGACACAATATTAGAATCACAGTTTCGATAAAGTGAGCATGATTTCAAAGTTGGCATTTGTAAATAAAAACAAGGAAAAAATAATTGCTGTACATACATGTACAGTAAACACACTGCCTCTTCAAAAAATCATATGAAATCAATTTTTTCAAAACTGGTAAATTTCCTGATTAGTGGTAGGTCTTCTATCTGCAGCATCATAGAGAGCGAGTTCGAACTCCGGTTGCGCAGAGCTATCATCACAGAAGAATAGTTGTGGTACTATTTAACCGATAGTTAGGGAGATAAAGGCCTTCATACTTTTCCTAAGGGTATTAGTTCGAAAGCTTGTAATAACATTCACTTTCGGACTAATACCCTTGGGGAAATGTGGGAACAGTCTTATAACCAATAACAAGCTATGGGCTGAATACGAAGGTTGATATGCCATTAAAAAAGAAACCTTAAATAGTACCACTACTGTTCTTCTTGAAGGATGGCTCTGGCATTAAATAACACGCGAAGGTTGATATGTCATTAAACAAAGAAACCTTAAATAGTACCACTACTGTTCTTCTTGAAGGATTGCTTAGGCATTAAATAACCCACTAAGGTTGATATGTCATTAAATAAAGAAACCTTAAATAGTACCACTACTGTCCTTCTTGAAGGATGGCTCTGGCGTTAAAAAACCCACGAAGGTTGATATACCATTAAACAAAGCAACGTTAAATAGTATCACTACTGTTCTTCTATAAGGATTGCTTAGGCATTAAATAACCCACGAAAGTTGATATGCCATTAAACAAAGCAACGTTAAATAGTACCACTTCTGCTCTTCTTGAAGGATGACTCTGGCATTAAATAACTTTACTTTTACTTAATGTTTTCAAGTATTGGTTTTGTTTTGTTTTGTTTTGTTGTTTTAATGGCATACCAACATTCTTGGGTTATTTAAGCCAAATCAGTCCTTCTATAAGGACAGTAGTGGTACTATTTAACCCATGCATGGGAGTATAGGGGGTTCATACCTTTCCTAAGGATATCTATTCGAATTCAAGTATTGCTATATATCACTAACATAAATCATTTTTTTTTACACACAGATGAATGATCAAACAGTTCTATTTCAAACAATTCAGTTTAGCATGTCATTATTAAAAGGTTCCAAGTATTGCTATGTATCACTAACAACTAAACATCAGTCATTTGTTTACAAACAGTTAAATGACCCAACAGTTCTATTTCTAACAATTCAGTTTAGCATGTCATTATTAAAAGGTTCCAAGTATTGCTATGTATCACTAACAACTAAACATCAGTCATTTGTTTACATATAGTTAAATGATCAAACAGTTCTATTTCAAACAATTCAGTTTAGCATGTCATTATTAAAAGGTTCCAAGTATTGCTATGTATCACTAACAACTAAACATCAGTCATTTGTTTACATACAGTTAAATGTAAAAATAGTTCCATTTTCAACCAATTTAGTTAAGCATGAATACACAGTTTAAATGTCTAACAGTTCTATTAGACCTATAGATATGACCCTGTCAGGTGCTACCACTCTGGACCTGAGTGGACCTGGGAGCGATAGCAATAGAGGGGTACTCAGAGTTCCCCAAAGCTCCAGCATTATTGAAGCCTCACGATCAGAATGTTTGATGTCATACCCAGGAGAGTCTTACTCCCCTGAAGAGATGCAGTTGGTGTATTCTGCAGCCCCAGCCGACTGGGCCACCAGGTGTTTGAGAAAAATCGATATCATTTCTATTAATCTTGTTTAGTTTTATTTGCCTAGACTATTTAGTTACCTCAAATGATATTAAATCAATCTTGTTTAGTTTCATTTGCCAAGACTATTTAGTTACCTCAAATGATATTAAATTTTTTAAACACCCTGTATCTCAGTTGTATTAAACAGAACTTACGGAGACTCGCTGAAATATACCTGTCATAATGAATGCGTGAAACTTGTAAGAGGACATTTGCATTTTTAAATTTGTACCTCTTGGTTGGTTGGTTTTTGGGAAGGAGGTTGAATGGCATACCTTGGTGTTATGGTCAGGGTGTGATGACACGACACAGAAATAAGTGATAAGAAATATATGGAAGGCAAATAGTACATACACAACGATTGCAGGGAGAAACCCCTCCTCAGCTTAACAATCAGGAATATTACCGCTCTTGGTAACGGCTCGCTGAGACTCGACTGAGACAGAACCGAGACGGCGACAGAGACTGCGACTGCACAGAAGAGAACCCAGTTGGTTTATGTCACATAAGGACGAGTCCATCTAGAGAGGACACCCCAACACTTGGGTTATTTAATGCCCAACCCATCTTTGAAGAGGGGCCGTATTGGTACCATTTAACCTACAGCTGAGAGGATGAGTTCATACCTTTCCTAAAGGTATATAGTTCGAAAGTGAACGGAATAGCACGACTGGAATTCGAACTCGTTTACAACGATGCTGCAGTCTAGTACATTAACTACTACTCCACGTGTACTTCCCCTTCTGTACTTCTAATTTGCAGTAATTTCTATCCACAGTAAAATATGTCAATTCCAAACGAAATATGGAGTAATTTTAGATATTAAGTTTAGCTTGAAAAAATGTAAAGCATTCTACAGCAATCAATAGCAGCTGCTAATGTTTGGGGAAAGAGAAAGTTGGCTAATATATATAGAGTGTTTTTCGATATTTTTTGTCCGTAATAAATTTTTTCTAGATCTTTCGTATCAGTTGAATTCATTGCTAATTATCATAATTCTTGAAAGATGTTAAATTTTAAGATAATACTTCGTCGAGATGAAAAAAAAAAATGGCGCATTTAAACCGTTCGGTTTGGTCTCTCTGTTTAATAATATTACAACCTTCGTATGTAAACAAATCCAAACAAAACAAAACCAATACTTGAAAACATTAAGTAAAAGTAAAGTTGGCAACCGTAGTCGAGGGCGACCAGAAGGCTCCCTTCTCAATAGCTACTACACCGGGGTGTAGGGGAGGGCGCTACTCCTTTCCCTGGATTGCTCCACTTTATCCTTGATAGTACTTTATATTGCTGAGTGTTAAGCAAGGAGGTATCAAGTACCATTTTTAAAGTCTTTGGTATGACCGGACCTGGGATTGAACCCCGGTCTCCCGGTCCATTGGCGAACAGTTTACCCACATGGCCACATTAAACTATGTGCAAACAAATGATTAATAATAAACAGAATTATTCGTATTTGATAGAAATAAGTGAAACCACTTAACTGTGGAAAAATGAGCTCAGGCACGTTTAAAATTGTCATCGAAATGTGTTTACAAATCATATATTTAATATATATGTATTAAAAGGATTTGGCATTAAGTACCTACAATGGTTGATATGCCATAAAACCAAATAAAATCAAACTATACGTTAATACGTTAATAAATGAATATTTAAAAAAATTTTTCTACAGAATAATTTTTGTAGGACAAGCAATGCGTACTTTGCTTCTTAGGAATACTCTGTATATATATATATATATATATATATATATGTGTGTGTGTGTGTGTGTGTGCGTGTATGTTATCCGTCAGTGATAAGTGACTTCGCCCAGGATAAGGCCGCCGGAATTGAGATTTAAGTCGCCAGGCGTGTAGTGTCCGGAGTGGCCGTAATGAATCATTTCACTGACCAACAGTTGACCGGCGTAGATATGATTCTCCAGTTAATCTCACGTTTACCAATGTGGGTCACTATGGTGACGATTAAGTGGGGACTAGTGACAGTGGGGCCGTAAAGTGGCCCCGGATGTCGTCAGAAAGGTCATCGGGTTAACTCGCCATTAGATCTGGGTTATGGAAATTAAAATGACGGAGAATATAACCTAATAGATGCATTTTGCAGTTTTCCACGATGTTATATTTGAACTAGAATAATTATTTTGGTTGTCTTTTAAAGGTCTTAACCTTTCGACTGATATTTATTTCGGTCTTCTTCAGGAGTTTCTTTATTGTCGTTTGTTACAATTATTTATCATATACTTTACAGCATGTCAACGATATAAAAAATTCACAGATTCTGTGCGGCCTAGAGGATCTTCCAAGAGATATGGACGACTTGACGATGATGTTGATTCCAGAGCTAGGACACACTTTGATCGGCCGTGTTTCTTGGCACACGGATAAGGTCGGGTGTGTCTTAACGACAGTGGTAGTCGGTTGACGCCACCAGACATGGATTACAGGAGCTCATCGAGCGCCTCAGAGAGCCGTCTCCCCAGGCTCTTAACCCTAACCCCTCTCTGGAGGGGCTAGGTTTATCGCCTAGCACTTGAGGCGCCCTTTTGTTATGGTGATGCCGATGCTCAAGGCATTTTTGGAATCCCCCTTAGCATGTGTGGGCTACAGCCCTAAGCCTGATTCCTACATTAAAAAGGCCTTGTGCCAAACTTTGGTGTTTGTGGGGCACCAGAAATCTACTATGATGATTTTGATTAACCCTTTTCATTTATTAATCTTAGCAGAAGGTCAGAGGTATGGCCCAGTCGGTGACACTCGAACTCATTATCAGTGGTCTACCAGACTAGCTCGCTAATCACGTCCATCGTTAGCAGAAGTTTAATGATGTAGCTAGTCCGAATAATCCGTGAAATAAAATAATTTACAATAATTGTCCATTGCAGATATCCCAGCTTCTTTTTTGTTTAGTTTTTCATGAGAACTGACCGTGAACAAACAGCCAAACATTCAGTGTTTAATCAAATGTTGTCTCCTAGGTAGTATTACATAAGGCATAATCGTTTTGGTTGCTCTATTTGTTTAACGATATATCAACCCCTTATGGGTTATTTATTACTGAAACTAGATCTATTGATAGATATTTGATTACCATCATAAATGTATATCTTAGACGTTCCATTGGATTATTTCTAATTCACACTTTTTTGGGCTATGATAATCATTTGGCTGAAGTCTTATTATAATCCTTCGGTTGAAGTCTTATAATAATCATTAGGCTGAAGTCTAATAATAATCATTTGGTTGAAATGTTGTATACCTTCAAGTATTCCAGTTTCATAAAAATATTAATTTTAAATGTTTGATTTTCAGCAAAACTATATTTTCAATCTTCCATTGCATTATTTTTAAATCACACTTTTATTTGTCGATATTCATTTCTTTGCACACAGTTATATACGCGGATCATTAAATAATTGTCCAGACTTTTTTCGTTTGTGCACTTTTATTGATAGTACACTCATGAAACTCTAGTCCCCTTCGAACTAATCTCCTCCAGCTGCAATGCACTTGTTGTACCGTTCCAACAACTTCTGGAAGACCCCATGGAAGTCCTCTTGTGTGAGCGTGTAATGACCTTCGAGACAGCCTCTTTCATCTCCTCAATTGTCTCATAACGACAGCCTCTGAGCTTAGGGAATAACCAGAAGTCACAGGGAGCAAGGTCTCAACTATAGGGAAGCTGAGGAACTGTCTTGATGCCCATCTTAGTCAAATAGTCTGTGAAAAGGATGGAGCTGTAGATTGGTGCATTGTCCTGGTGGAAATGCCACTGACCCGATTTGAGGAGTGCTGGCGTCTTCCGACGGAATCTCTTCCTGAACTCCCTTAAAACCTCAACATAATATTCCTTGTTGACTGTCTGTCCAGTGAGAACCCAGTGCATGTAGATCATGCCAGTGCTGTCAAAAAAGGGATCATCAAAAGTTTGTGGGTGGATATGCCCTGTCTGGCCTTCTTGGTTCTGGGAGAGCCAGCATGCTTCCACTGGGAACTCTGTCTCTTGGTCTCTGGGTTATAGCAGTAGATCCAGCTTTCATCGCATGGCATTTTTTTCCAAGTTTAAAACAGAATCTTATTGCATATCGTTCTTCCAGATTACATTTTTGAAATTCACCAGCTGTGACAATCAGGCTTTAGTAGGGTGTATTCCAATTCCTGCTATAGCTGTTTATTTAAACCTAAAACCATAAAAATTGGTCAGTCATGTCATAAGATGTATAGCAATAACATGTGGGGATTTAGGAATTAACAATAAAACTCCCAACCGGATGTTGACTCGTCGGCTGCCACATATAAAATGTATAAACGCGTCGCCACGCATAAGGCTCCACGCATCCATCCGGTTAATAATCAGAAAAAAAAGAAAAATAATAAAAAGTAAAGTAGCCAATGGGAAGCGGTCGCGCCAAAAATAGAAGGATTTTGGAGTGGCGAATTTGGAGCCGGTGGAGAGAGATAAATACTCAGGTTTTCTGTGAACCGGGTCTTGTCAGGCAGTGTCCGTCGAACCAACAACATCATTTTGCTGTCTGGTGTGTTGGGCATCACGCTACGTCTTGGGACGTAGCGTTGGTTTGTCCATTCACCAAGTAAATAAAGGAAAGTATGGAAGAAATGTTTTCATCTCTTATCTGTTTCTATCTTTTCTTTTTGTATATTTCTTTGGGGACTGTCTTTGGACAAGGCATTGCGCCGGCTAGTCAACGTGGGGTAAAATAATATAATCAAAATATGGAGTCAGATATCTTACGGCAACACAGCCTTGCCCTTACCCCTGACCTTCAAAAGCCCTTTTAAACCCCACAAACATACTGAAGTTTCAAGAGTCTACGACAATTTTAAATGCCTGTATAAAAAAGTCTGGAAACTTATTGAAGGCACCACGGATATCTAAACATGTTTGGTTGAAGACCACGGATTGTTATTTTTTCAAAATTTTCAAGTAAAGACGTTCGAGTCTTCTTGCTATTTTTCTTATATCTGGGTCAACATGGTGAAGAAAGTACCGAATACTTGCCTAAGTACTTTCGACCATTTTGCTGGTCATCTTCGGGGGTTGTGCTAGATTGTTTGTTGCTGTGAGTTTTATTAATATTTATTTGGAGTTTTTTTTTTGTGGATAAGGTTGGCTCATTTTGTTAGTGTTTGTTGTTAGTTATTGAATACGTTTAATATGTTTAATATGTTTATGCTTGTGTTGAATGCTATTTTATTTATGGTATGCTTTTTATTTTTCGTAGTTATTGTTTCAAGGATTTGTTAACGTTTTTTATTATTGTTTTTATATGATTTTTGTATTGTTAATTTGGATCTTTCTTATATCCGGGGATTTGAGTTTGTCAGTGTCTTTGTTATACTTTGTCCTTAGATGCTGTTTTATGGCGCTGATGTCAGAGTGTATCTCGGAAAATAACATAACACCTAATACCTACATTAGTCATACAACAACCACACTCTCACGTCGCCTTACGTACCACACCTAAGGCGACGAGAGAGTGTGGTTGCTTTATGACCAATGTAGGTATTAGGTGTTATGTTATTTTCTGAGATACTCTCTCGAAATGGATATGTAAATTAATACACTACATTAGTTCGATTTAGGAGAGTTTTTGGGGAGTTCGTGTTATTCTTAATTCTGAGGTTTGACGTTTTAACTTTAGTGTAGTAGGCAATGAGTTTTATTTGTTTTTGAGGTTTGGTAGGTTTTGAGGTTCGGTTGGTGTATAATATTGCTTATTGCTTGCTCGTCTAATTCGTTGTTTTTATGCATTTGATTCTTGTAATATAAGTTTATTCTGTTAGCATTGTTATTGTTGTTGTTATTGCTATTTTTATGGGTGTTATGGAGATGTAGTTTTATTTGTTGATCGATTAGTTTATTAGGGAAGTTATCATTGACTAGGGTTTGTTTTATGTTAGTTCTTCGTAAAATATTGTCTTAGAGGAGGATATATGATAAGCTCTCTGTATTAAGTTTTTTTACAAGGGATTTTTTTATATTTTGCGGGGCATTCTTCACCATCTTGATCCTGACACATGAAAAATAGCAAGAAGACTAGAACGTCTTTCACTTAAAGATTTTGAAAAAGAAACAATCCGTGGTCTTTAACCAATCATGTTTAAATAGAGACTTGCTGCCTAAGTATACAATATATATATATATATATATATATGGTTTGGTTTGAATGAGAGTCTGGTCCTCTGATACTAGTGGATAAGTTCACCTACTCGGAAGCAGCGTCTCATCAACTGAAAATGATTTCAATATGCGACTAACGAAGGCATGGATTACTATTGATAGGTTATCGAAGTCAAACTTATCCGATAACATAAAATCCAATTTTTTCCAAGCATTGGTCGTGTTAATTCTACTATATAATGTACCACATGGACGCTGACTAAGCGTATAGAGCAAAAGCTCGACGGTATCTGCACAAAAATGCTATAAGCTATATTGAACAAATCCTTGAAGTAACATTCCACAAAGCAGCAGCTGTACGGCCACTTACCTCCCATCTCTAAAACCATCCAAATAAGACAGAAAAGACATACGGGACACTGCTGGAGAAATAAGGATGAACTCATAAGCGACGTTCTCCAATGGGTCTCTTCACACGGACGTGCAAGTGTTGGATGACTAACTAGAACTCATCTACCACAGCCCTGTACGGACGCAGGATTTAGTCTAGAAGACTTGCCGGAAACGATGGAGGATAGAGACGAATGGAGAGAGAGAGAGAGAGAGAGAGAGAGAGGCTGGGAAACCCGTGCCAGCATCAAGGCATGATGATGATGATATATATAGATAGTTTAATATTGAAACACTATTCCGTGCTACTTGGATACGTTACAATCACCAACATGGAACTTTAATGCCAGTAATATCAGTTCTATTTTGACACGATGTGGTCGTACCCGTTAGAGTTCTATCTATTTATCTATCACTGTTCGTACATAATTATTCTAGATCACACACACACACACACACACAGATATATCAGTCTGCTCATATCTATCTATCTATCTATCTATCTAATACAAACAATTTTCACACATAGTTTGGTTGTGTTTTATGGCATATCAACCATTGTGGGTTATTTAATGCTAAATCATGTTTATATATATATATGTATATATATATATATATATATATACGTGATTTGTATGAAAATAGTTTGTCAGTAACATTATTTTTAAACGAACCAGGGCTCATTTGTTTGCACATAGTTAAATGGTTTCAAGTATTGTTATTTAAGATTTGTGTTTCTATTTAAAAAGAGTTCCTGTTTAATTTAATATTAATCATTTCTTTGCACACGGTAACAATATTAATCGTTTGAAAACACATTATCAAAAATCCATTCATGTCAAATATAATTAAATTTGCTTCAAAGACTTCGCGTGTCAGTGGTCGGAAATTAATGCAATGGCCCAGCGGTTAGAGTGTTCGCCAATGGCCCGGGAGACCTGGGTTCAATCCCAGGTCGAGTCATACCAAAGACTTTAAAAATGGAACTTGATACCACCTTGCTTAACACTCAGCATTATAAGGTACGGTTCAAGGGTAAAGTGGAGCAATCCTGGGAATGGAGTAGCGCAGCTCCCCTACACTTTGGTGTAGTAGCTATCGAAAAGGGAGCCTTCGGGTCACCCTCGACTATGGTCGCTAACTTTACTTTTTTTTTTATGTGTTTAATGTAAATGTATTGCTAATGGTTTTACAATAGAAATGCATTGAAAATCAGGATGAAAGGAATGGTCAGTGCAAGTATTACTGATGGAATAAGGCTTTTATGTGTTTAATGTAAATGTATTGCTAATGGTTTTACAATAGAAATGCATTGAAAATCAGGATGAAAGGAATGGTCAGTGCAAGTATTACTGATGGAATAAGGCTTTTATGTGTTTAATGTAAATGTATTGCTAATGGTTTTACAATAGAAATGCATTGAAAATCAGGATGAAAGGAATGGTCAGTGCAAGTATTACTGATGGAATAAGGCTTTTATGTGTTTAATGTAAATGTATTGCTAATGGTTTTACAATAGAAATGCATTGAAAATCAGGATGAAAGGAATGGTCAGTGCAAGTATTACTGATAGAATAAGGCTTTTATGTGTTTAATGTAAATGTATTGTTAATGGTTTTACAATAGAAATGCATTGAAAATCAGGATGAAAGGAATGGTCAGTGCAAGTATTACTGATAGAATAAGGTCATAATAGATTGATGGTTGTACGACGAGAGATTTCGGAGGAAGTGAGAAAGCTGAGGAGAAGAAGACACGTCATGATGACTGGTCTTGTTCCTGCTGGTTCATCGGGGAATAATAGTTTGTACCAAAATAAATGGAGCAGAAGAAGTAGGGTGTGACGGATTGTTCGCGAATAACTGTTTGAAGAAGAAAGAGGAGAGTAAGTATGTAGAAAGAGTTAGGAGGTGGGCATGAAATTTGGTAAAAAAATGAATGAATGAAATGAAAAGCTTAAGACAAAGACATAGGCTGATAGATAGATAGATAGATAGATAGATAGATGAAAATTTAATCCAATAAAATTTCGATTTCTTTATTGAATGACGTATCAACCTTTGTGAGTTATTTAATACCAAAGCCATCTAATAGAAAAACATAAGTTGTAATATTTAACCCATTGCTGGGGAGTGGGGATAAGCGAGTTCATATGTTTCCCAAGAGTATTAATCCCATAGTGAACTGCCTGAATTCGAACTCACCTCTCTGTTGCAGTCCAGCACGTTAGTCACTACGCCCCGGAGACTATCCCTTTTCCTGTTTAATAATAACATACATTTGTGTGCACAATGAATATTTGAAAATATATGTTGCCCAGTCGGCTGGGGTGTAGAATACATCGACTGCTTCTCTGCAAAGGGTTAAGACCCCCCCACCAACGAGTGTCCTGGATATGACATTAAACAATCTGATTGTAAAGTTCCAGTAATTCGGGAGCTTTGGGGAATGCGAAGCACCCTTTTATTGCCCTCGCTCCCGGGTCCACTCTGGCCCGGAGTGGTAGCACGTAATAGAGTCCTATCTATGGGTCAAATAGAACTAAACTGTGTAGTAGTCTAAATTTCAGAGACGAAGCTTGATGGTTTTTATCATTAAGGGTTTTTAGACTATTGTCTTCATCTTCATTGATATTTCCACAACGTTTCGGCCGATATGTGCTCCGGCCTTCATCAGGTGTTTGTCAAACTAGGGAACCTATACGGAATTTCGAACTACGTCCTTTATTGAATCCACAGGGGGTCGCCTGTTTTAATTCCGTTAGCCATAACCGAGTACAAGTGAAGTATTCCTGTATTGTTACTCGCCTGTTGTCAGGATTGAACCTGAAACCTCCAGATGATTGTCTCCTTAGAAGCTTGGGGAACCAACGCCTATAACCGTTACGCTATGTGTCCTGGGGGTTACAGGTTCAATCCTGACTACAGGCAAGTAACAATACAAGAATACTAAAGAGATTTATTTGACCAGTAGACGAAACCTTAGCAGGTACTACCACTGCAGGTGAGTAGATCTCGGAGCAATGGCAATAAAGAGGTGACTACATACTCCCCAGAACTCCAGAACTGGAGCCTCACAACCAGATGCAATTTAGTATCATACACAGGACACGAGAAAATGTATTTATTTTTAAGGTTCTGGAATAAAAAAGCGGAACAGTCGGTTTAAGCAGATATTTGCATAACAACTGCCGCAACAATATATAGTTTGGGTCAGTTGAAGAATCAGATAAGTGACATTAAGTTTTAAGACTTTAAAGCATCATTACCTGATTTTTCTTTGAGGGAAGACTATAATTAGTGTACGGAAATGTGAGGCGCCCTAAAAGCTTAACGTAACACAAACCGCAAGTACGGGGCACCCGTATGAGGACGAACTTGCATTGGATCTCCGAGACTAGATTGCTAATATTTTCGCGAGAGATTGCGAACCTGGCATTCGTGTCGAACGGTCTCTGAAAATTAATGTCTGGTCTTCTTTTCAGTCAGCACCAGACTCCTCGCCTAAAAGGGATAAGGGCTGGGTTGATTGTGCTATGGTTGAGGAGCTCATGAAGGGGAATGCCGATGGAACCCTAAACAATATTTTGCGGGGAATCCCTTTGGCGTAATGGTTAAAGTACTAGAATGTAGCCTCGAAGTAAGCGAGTTCAAACTCCAGTTGCGCCATTTGTTTCACTTTCGAATTAATACTCTTGGAAAAGGTATAAACTCCTTTATCCCCCCCAAGCTATGGGTTAAATAGTATCACTGCTGTTCTTCCACGAGGATGACTTTGGCATTAAATAACCCACGAAGGTTAAACAAAGAAACCAAACCAAACAATTTTCCCCCACCTCAAGGGAGATTTACTTCCTACTCAGTACTTACTTTAAACCGACCTTGTGTCACATCAAAACACCATGGGTGGGTTGGGATAGAGTAGGGCGGGGCAGTTGTATAACTATTAAAAATTAGCTTGCCAACCATTACAGGGTGCCCATGCTCTATATATTTATGTATTTATCCAACCCCTTCGCCGGGGGACAGGATGCAAAACAAGGTCAATTTTTAAGCGGAATACATCAGGTTTAAATTCGGAGTTTTCCTTCTCCAAGACTGATCTCCTTATAAAGTCTAAAGAATCCAGTATACTCCATTATTTACTCCTAGCTGGAAGGGGAACAGAGTATTTGCGTGAAATGAAACGAAGACAACTTCGTCCAGGATTTGAATTCCGGTCGCCGATTCCATTTGCTACGACAATGCTGAATTAAGTGCGTTGACAGGGATATAGATTATGCCTACGAATAAATGTATAAAATGGTATTTGTCCTCCGTCCCACCTACCGGACGAGTATGCCACAAGGCCTTTTTTTAAGGTGGGTCCGGGCGCAGGGCCTGAGCCCACACGTGCCCAGCATTTCCAAAAATGCCTCGAACCCAGTCGGCATTTCCCTAAAAGGGGCGGCTCAGGCACCGGGCGATAAACCCAACCCCTCCGAAGAGGGTTAAAGCCTGTTGGGACGGCACCCTGAGGCCATAAGTATATCTAGTGACAAGACACACCCAACCTGAACTGTCCATCGCATCACGGCCGGCCGAAATGTGTCCCATCAACTGGATAAGTCGCTTCTCGAAAGGCCGAGAAGCGATAATAAATGTATACGATGAACGTTATTTTTCATTAGCCACCCGGATATAGGGGTTATGAATGTACCTGTGTGTGTGTGTATGTGTGTTTGTTTGTTTATTTATTTGGGTTTTATAGCATATCAAACTTTTTTAGGTTATCTAATGCCAAATCAATTTTTATACAAATAACCAGTTCTATTTTAAACAATTCAGTTCAGCATAAGTACACAGTTTAAATATCAAAAGCACTTCTATTTCAAACAATTATGCTAGGTCAAACAGTTCTAATTAAAACATTTCAGTTTATACATAGTCACATTTCAAAACAGTTATATTTCAAACAATTCAGTTTAGCATAAATACGCAGTTTAAATATCAAATCAGTTCAATTTCAAATATAAGCACAAGTACGCATTTTCGTTCTATCTGACCCATAGATAGAACCCTATCTATTTTAAACAACTCAGTTTAGTATACAAAGACAGTTTTATTTCAGATTATTCCGTTTAGCATAAGTACCCACTTTACATGTAAAAACCGTTCTATTTCTAGCAGTTCAGTTTAGCGTAAGTACGCAGTTTAAATATCAAAACAGTTGAATTTCAAGTAATTCAGTTTAGCATAAGTATGCAGTTTAGTTCTATTTGACCCATAGATAGGACCCTATCAGGTGCTACCACTCCGAGCCAGAGTGGAGCTGAAAGGGATGGCAATGAAGAGGTACTCTGCATTACCCAAAGCTCCAGCATTACTGAAACTTCACCATCAGATTGTTTAGTGTCATGTCAGGACACTCGTTAGAGGGTTTTACACCTCTGCAGAGGTGCAGTCGGTATATTCTACAGCCCCAAATAGTTCTATTTGACCCATAGATAGGACCCTATCAGGTGCTACCACTCCGAGCCAGAGTGGAGCTGAAAGGAATGGCAATGAAGAGGTACTCTGCATTACCCAAAGCTCCAGCATTACTGAAACTTCACCATCAGATTGTTTAGTGTCATATTACCAGGACACTCGTTAGGGGGTCTTACACCTCTACAGAGGTGCAGTCGGTGTATTCTACAGCCCCAGCCACTGGGAAGTATGTGTATGTGTGTGAGTGCATGCGCACATGCACATAGACGCGCGCAAGCATTATTTATGTAAAATGATTTAAAAAAAAAATCATTGGGCTCCGTGTGTGAGATCATATCTATTCTTCACCCGTTATAATTTTGATTCGTCAAAGCCGTTATATGGACAACCACTACTACTACTACCGTGGCTGCGATGGCTTTCTGTGACCACTTAAGCCACTCAGACCATTGGTCATCCCTGACCTAGTGACCGAAACGTGGGTCATTTCCGTATCCGGTCCCTCTCGGAAGTCCCTGCTAGCGGAGCGGGCTTGTTCCCTCCCTCTACAGACTTGCCCACAATTTGCTGCTGTCTTGCTCACACATCCTGATTTGTCATCCCTCTACTCCCAAGACCTCCCACTCTCTGATCTTAATGTGCATGCATAATTACTAGTGCTGCAAGTTCCCCCACACTCATACACACTTTCTTTCTTTCTTTCTTTCTTTCTTTCTTTCTTTCTTTCTTACACGCACAAGCACTCTCTCTTTCCCCATCTTTCTCTCTCTCTATTTTATTTTTATTGTTAATAAAGTGTACGTTGGATTTTATCTGGCTAAAATAATATATATTGATAAGCTATATCTTTTTATGTTAAGTTATGGGAGAGTGATTTGCTCTCGTGCTCACTCACTGCTCATTCTGTATTCTTTTAACTATCGTGGATTGAGCGCAGGATGAACCATTTTGTCACGCGAAAGACAACAGTGTAGAGAGAAGCTGATTCATACCCTTTGCACGGACCTTTCATATTATCTAATTATCTTTGCATATTTTCTTTTTTAAGGAGAGGATTTATATAGTGAATTGAATTACCATGACCTGAAAATCCGGCGAACACTTATGCGCAACATACGGAAACTCTGGACAGTTGTTTCGACCTTATTAGGTCTCATCAGCAGATTATACTGAGATCTCCCCCACTGGGATTTTCTGGTCATGGTAATTCACAATATAATTCCTCTACTAAAAAAAGAAAATGTACATCTATATCCTTGCCCTTGAGGTTATAATAATTACGTGGGTGCGTATTTCCAAACCTCCTTGGAAGACGTGGCCCTGGAGGTGACCGTGTATGGATGAAACTTGCAAGACACACTCCGGTTAATTGGCTGTGCAACTACCATGACTAGTTGGTTTGGTATCGGTTTTGTGCCATATTGACTGAAGCTTACTGGTAGAGTTTCGGCTCTGCATTCTGTGGTCACTGGTTCGATCTCCAGTGAGGGAGATCATGGTATACACTGCTGATGAGACCTAATAAGGTCGAAACAGCTATCCTGCGTTTCCCTATGTTTCGCGCAAGTGTTCGTCGGATTTTCTTGTCGTGGTAATTCAATTCACGCAATCTTACTTTGTTCATATCTATGTTCTTGATAACATGTCTGTATATATGTATGTATATCATCTATATCTATTAAACGTGTAAAATTAGTTTAAATATTTTTTGTTCATTTTTTGACGAGTATTCTATTTCGATTTTTCAATTCAATTTTCAGTCGGAGTCTTCTTTTTTTTATATCAAAATACTTTGGTCAATATTCTGCGCTGGTAAGAAATAGCGTCAATGTGAGGCAATAATAAAGGACAGACTCTCGGTGAAACTCAAACTCGCATTCTTTTGTGCATTTAACAAGTCTTCAGGAAAGTAGAGGAGACAAGACATTATCCTTTTTTATAGTCTCTTATCTTTGTTGCTGGCGGTGCTGGGAGTGTTCATGGCGTTGTGGCTAACACGGTGTCTCGGGGGGTGTCTTTGTGGTGTAAATGTTTAAATCGCTGGACTGCGGAATCGTAGTACGCGAGTTCGAACTGCAATCGCACTATTATGTTCCCTTTCAGACAAGGTATAAACCCCCTTATCCTACCATCTATGAGTTAGATAGTACCACTACTGTCCTTCTAAAATAATGGATTTGGCATTAACCCGAGAGGGTTGATATGCCATTAAATAACTTGCAAAACAATCTGTATAGTGCAAGTCTTCTGGGCAAGTCTGCCTAGGAAATCAGCTACGTTCGAATTCAGATTTCTTTTTGGAATCGAACACAAACCGACCACCAAACGACTTCAAACAAATTGTATACACACGCCTCTCAGTGTAATGCATAAGTGGTATTGCATCATACCGATGTGGGTGGCGGGAGATTTTCTTAGTTTGAACGTAACATTTAACTGTTTAATCCTTTCTCATTTACTGAATATCACTAAAAAGAGAAACTGTAAAAAAAAAAAAAATGGGAAAGGTATAGAACCCTCTTATCCTTTCAGCTATGGGTTAAATAGTACCACTGCTGTTCTTTTAGAAGGATGGATTTGGCGTTAAATAACCTATGAAGGTTGATATGCCATTAAACCAAGTCAAGCCAAACCTCAGTTGTCTCGGAGTGTTTTGAATATTCTAGCCAATCTTAACAATGCAATCAGTTGGGAGGGCCCCGATTCTTCGTCTGATTTCCAATTCCCCCCTCTTTTTTCAAAGGCTTTGGGGATCGTTCCCAGTGCACCAACTACAATTGCTATCACCGTCAGCCTTATGTTCCACAGTTTTTTTTCTAGTTCTCTGGCAAGGTCTCGGTATTCGTCTATCTTTTCACTTTCTTTTATTTTCACTTTGTGGTCCGCTGGAACTGCAAAATCCACGAGATGACTCGTTCTTTTTTTCTTGTTACTCAATACTCGGTCTGGCTTTCTGACTGGGATTGGGTTATCCGTTTGTATCTCAAATACCAGCGAATTTTATGCGTCTCATTTTCTAGGATGGATTCTGGTTTGTGCACATACCATTTGTTAGAATGATGCAATTTTATCGCTTGCACGGTTCCCAGGGGAATATTTTTTCCTACCCAGTCGTCTTAATTCTTGTATTCTTTTTCTACCGTTCACTAAATTCGCTTATCATGCGATTAACTGTTTCGAGTGTTTCAGCTCAAACTGATGGGTTTTCTTCAGAGTCTCAGTAAGAGCAAGTCATCTTAGGTCTCCGGGACCTTTCTAAGTATCTGAACTGATTATAGGAGTAGTAATTTACTAAGCTTTTTGCTTAGATGTGGCACAAGCTGGATGGTATCAATTCTTTTTCTGATTTTAAGTTAATCTACTCTCTTTTACAGGTTCTTGGTTTAGTTTCTTTGTTTAATGGCATATAAACCTACGTGGGTTATTTAATACCAAGGCCATCCTTCTAGAAGAACAGAAGTGGTGCTATTTAATCCATAGCTGTGAGTTCAGGTTTTCGGGGAGGCTGTTGAATAAATCGACTGCATCTCTGCAGTGGGGTAAGAACTCCCCTCCAACAAATGCCTTTCACTTCTGATAGTGAGGCCTCGGCCTGGGAGATTTTGTCAGTGTTGAGTATCCCTTCATTGTCATTGCTCCCAGGTCTACTCTGACCTGGAGTGATAGTACTTGATAGGGTCCTATTAATGAGTCAAATAGAACTATTTGACATTGAAACTGTGAGCAAACAAATGACTTATATTAAATTGTTAGAAATAGAACTGTTTAAACATTTAACTGAGCTTGCCTACGAATCTTATATACTTAATATATGCAAAAATAGGATTCGGTAACAAATAAATTACAAAGGTTGATTTGACATAAAACCCATCCAATCACACCAACCAACCAACAAACCAGCTTTATCAACTGTTTGGCTAGGTATAAGTATTTATTCCTCTTTTCACTTTTTTTTCCATTCAGGTGCCGCCGGAACAGCAAAATCCACAAGATGACAAGTTTTTTTCTGGTTGAGATTGACTGATACACTTATATCTAAAAGAATCTTCTTCTTCTTCTTCTTCTTCTTCTTCTTCTTCTTCTTCTTCTTCTTCTTCTTCTTCTTCTTCTTCTTCTTCTTCTTCACACCAACGTTAGCTGATGGTTTCTCACAGGAGTTTGAGTGACAGCAAGTCTCCCCAAGTCTTCAGAACTCGTCTCAGTATTCTGGGCGATCTCAACATTATTATTATTATTATTATTATTATTATTATTATTATTACTTTCACTCTAAGCGAATTTTTCGTTCCAGTTTTAACTGGTCGGTTTTCATTGAAGTCTGAGTGACAGCAAGTCTCCTCAGGTCTTCAGGACCCTTCTAAGTATCCTAGGTGATTTTAATAGTGCTGTGGTCTATATGGTGTCGATTCTTCCTATGGTCTTAAGGTCCCCTAGTCTCTTTTCCAGGCCTCTGGGAACTGTTCCAAGAGTACCAACTACAATTGGTATTAATATCACTTCGATATTCAACACTTTCTTAGCTCTCTAGCAAGATCTAAGTACTTGTCTATCTTTCCACTATTATCATTATTATTATTAACTAGGATTTTCTTATATCTTTTCTCTTTGATTTTAGTTGCTTTTCCTCGAAAACTCACCTGGTTCGTTGTTTCTCCAACAACAGGGAATTGCGTGTCTCGGAATCAATAATAACTTAAAAAAAACTCTCGATAAAACCCGAACTCTAGTCCCCTTTTGCCTTGAGAAAGCCTTCTTATCCGCACCAGCTACTTTACCAACTAAACCACGAGAGCAATTGGTATCGCATAAACCTAAACCCCCATATTGAAGTTTTCAAAAATATATACATATTAAAAATAGTCGTCAAAATTAATAATAATGACATTTCAAGAAGACGATTGAGTGAGTTGCGATAAAAAGCAAGTATGGAAAAAAAAGGATGATACTAGTCAAAATTATTTATAACAGGGATTAAATGTGGTACGGAATTTGTGTCGCTAACCTTTGTGAGAAGTCGTACTATTTGTGAGTTAGTGTAAGAGTCGATTGAAATAAGGTATGGGATGAACTTTATTTCATAAAGTCCTAGAAATTTGCAATCTATCTATCTATCTATCTACGTCAGTCTGTTCGTACCAATCTATCGACTTTTAAATATATATTTATGTGTAAGTTTATATGTCTGCCTTCGTTTTTTTCTTTCGACATAATGTAAATGTCAGTTTTCTGTCCGACTAGATGATAGTCCTGTTTGAGGCAAATGTCATTTCAGCAATGATAATCTAGTCTGTCACTGGAATTTCCCCAATGATTTGGCCAGACGATCAAGGCGGTTTCTGCTTGGACACAGAAATCCACCTATACAAATACAAAAACATTTTTAACTCAACACTCGCTAACGACACATACGCACAAAATCATGTGTATACATGAACATAAATACAGGGTTCATACAGATGTGTATATATATATATATATACATCTGTATGAACCCTGTATTTATGTATACACATAATTTTACATATATATATATATATATATATATATATATATATATGGTACAATTCATCTTATATATTCTAAATTACATATATAGTAAATTATTAAAAAAATGAGCCCAAATGACATTGACAAGATGGAGTCGCTCTTTATATATATATATATATAAAATTTTTCTTATATTCTAAATTCTGAATACAGTAAATTATATTAAAAATTGAGCCCGAGTAACATTGATGACACATTTTATATATATATATATATATATATATATATATATATATGGTGTCTCATTTTCTCTTTCTCTCTCTCCCTCTCTCTCTCTCTCTCACTCTCTCTCTCTGAGTGTGTATATATATATATATATGTATTTATGTACATACCAATAGTCACTCCTGGTCATCATTATTACTTGGACCCTTATTTTTAACGTAATTTACAATATATATATATATATATGTATGTATATATATATATATAATCAAGAATATAAGAAGATTTTTAGCATCGAACTACATTGTTTTTAAAATACAATTAAAATCTCTATGTATGTGTTAATTTGTACAGCTAATACTTGACAAGTGAACATTCTACAAAAACTAAAACGATATTTTCTTTTTACCTGTTATATTTTTCAAAACGAATTGTTAAGCCCCTGTCTTAGTACCCCACTAGAAACTTTGAAGTTAATCTCGTAATGTTTCGGTCAGTGGAACTTATCACAGTTCCCTACCAAACAAGCACGAACAGAACTTTGATGAGTTTGAATATTTTAGGTCCCATATCGTTTCATTAAATTCTCAAAATACAATATTGTAATAAGCAGAAAAATCTATTTATAGTCAAAATTTAGCCGTTAAGTTAAAACAAAAATATATTCTTAAAAAAACGGGGAGTAAAAGATATTTGAGATTTTTAAAGATATTTTTTTATTATTTCCGCCAGAAATATATTCGGTTTGGTGGTTTTGATTGAATTTTATGGCATATCAACCATTGTAGGTTATTTAATGCAAAATACATATTTGAAAAATGATTTGTAAACATATTTTGTTGATAACATTTTTAAACGAGCGAAGTTATTTTTCCCCACACAGTTAAATGGTTTCAAGTATTGCTTTGTAACAATAACAATTTCTCGTCAGTTATTCATTTGCAAACAGTTTTAAGACCTTACCAAGGGCTATTACTCTGGATCAGAGTTGTTCTGGGAGTGATAGTAATGAAGGGGTACTCCACGTTTTCCCAAAGCTCCAAGATTGGAGCATCACCATCAGATTGTTTAATGTCATATTTAGGACACTCGTTGGGGGACTTTTACTCTTCAGCAGAGATGCAGCTGCTAAAATAGATTCGTCAGAATCATATTATTATAAGGATTTCATTTGTTTTTAGGGTTAATTTTCATGGGCTCAAAATAACTAGTTCCGTTATTTTTTCTTCTTGCAAAATTATCATGAACACAGTAAACAAAATTGATCTTGATTAACGCAGTAAGGTACGAAATTAAAAGAACACTATAAAATTTATTGAGTTAAGATAATTATTCATGAAGGTTCAATTCAGAACATTGAGTTCGAGCAAAAATATATATCATCATCATGTCGTGCTGATAGCACAGAGTATCTTGACTCTCTCTCTTTTTCCCCTCCATCTATATCATTCATCGTTCCTGGCAGACACTCTAGATAAAATCCGGTGTCCGCGCAGGGCTGATGTATGTAAGCTTTTGATGAAGGAGTCCATCGGAGAACGTCGCTTACGAGTTCGTCCTTACTTCTCCAGCAATGCTCAGCATGTTTCGTTTGTCTATGTGAGATTGGTGGCTGGTGGTCATACAATTGCTGTTTTGTGGAGTACTGTTTCCAGAATTTGTTTAAAACAGCTTGTAGCATTATTGTGTGGTTTCTACTTAGCTTTTTTCTCCAAGAGTTTCATAAACGTCTTGGTAGTGCAGCCATACAGCTTCACTGACTCAGCTACAGCTACAGCTACAGCTTGGAAGAAATCCCGTTTTATTATTATCTGAGAGATCATATTTCCACATGATTGACAACCTATCAATAGCAGTTTATGTCTTCCCTATACGTATGTTGACATCACTTTTAGTAGATGAGATATTGCTGCCGAGGTATGTGAACTGGTCTACTAATTTCAAAGTCTTGCCATTTAATGTGGACATGGCGCCATCTTTTTTAAAACTCATGAAATCTATTTTATTTGCTTTCACGTAGCGGTCAATATCTCTTGCTGCCTGTACCAGGTTCTGCAACAGGGATTCGGCTTGGCAGGTGTATTTGCAGGTAGCGCCAGATCATCTACGTAGTCTGCATCTGTCATAGTTTTTACTGGATATCGTGTGCTTTTTGTCTTTTTTGATATGAAACCACTTTCTTTTATTTGATGTATTGAAGTTAGTAGTTGGTAATTATTATATATCGTACCTATGAACATTTATGAGTGTGTCTTATTCCTTATAAATACATTTTGCACTATTGTGAGGGTTGTTAATATGCTGATTAAGTAGTACACCAAAAGACCCCAGCTATGAGTTAAATTGTACCACTACTATCCTGCTACAAGGTCTAGGCATTAAATAATCCACAAACGTTTATATGCCATTAAACAAAGAAACAATACCACATCAGACCAAAGTAGTTCACCACTAGCAGTGGTTACCTTCTTCACGCCGCTGACAAGTATTGTATTTTGTTAATGTTATAAAGATTTCCATTCCATTTCCAATCTCCGTTTTTGTTAATTCTCATTCAGTAACCTTTTGTAAGGGTACCACAGTAATCTAGGCAGATTATAAACAGATATAGTACTAATGTATCTCCTTGCAAAATTTCAACGACGATGTCGAAAAAAATAGGTGTCACTATCGGGCAAGAGAACCATTGGTTTTGCATTTTTGTAAAAGATTACCATGACTAATTCAAACGATACGTTCAAATCACATCACCTTTCACACGAGTAAAGAAAGGACGCGTTCTGCTGCGCTTAGAGCTCTGGCTCAGTGTTCGAAAAATCAGCTACAGACTACAAACAAACTTATTCAGATGCAAGAACATTGTCAATACAGCGACTTCAACGTTAGAACATTGCATACAATAAACAAGCTACTTGAGCTTTTCAGCGTCTGCAGCGGAGCAGAATGTAAACATCATATGCGTACAGGAACATAGAGATTACCATAACACAGTTTCGACTGCCTTGAGCTACCGAAACTGTGTTATCACACCTGTTTGGCGGCTTATGAGGGCAGGGTATCGCAAGTGCTTTCACACGTTGTATAATGGTGTAATGGTTATCGTCGCAGGAATTGGACACGGCGACACGAGTTCAAATCCTGGACTGATTGCATTTCATAAAGCACTAATACCCTTGGGAAAGGTATGAATCCAATTATTCTCCCTCCAGCTATGGGTAAATAGTCGGGCAGACTAGGTTCTTCAGCCTTGGTAAGGTAACTAGTCTAGGAGAAGGAAAACTCTGAATTCAAACCTGTTAAACTCCGTTTAAAAATTGACCTTGTGTCATATCATGCCCGAGCGGAGGGGTTGGGTAAATATGGTATAATGAAAAAGAAAAAATTAAATTAGAACTAGAACACGATGAATCTGGTAATCGATGAACATTTGTGCCATATATGTATGTATGGAAAAAAACTCCGTCAATGTTGTTATTAGAGGTGTAGGAATGCTTCTCAGACCTCGTGTCTTAAAATCACGAAATAGTACTGAAAAAATTCAAAGGAGAAAGATGTTTGCTACATTTAACAATAGCAACCCCTGTACAACCATCGTCTTTTACTACAGTCCCACCAATGCCAGTGAATGAATAGACGTCATTACCTTCTATAACGAGCTATCTTCCTTTGTCCAACTGATTTCCAGATACAACGTTCTGATCATCGGAGAAGACATAAATGCTCTTATTGGTAAAGTCTATATATTTGTATATGCGTGCGTGCGTGCGTGTGTGCTCGTGCATGCGTATGTCTGTTTGTGTACATGTGTGTGTACGCGTGTGTATGTTTGTGTTTGTGTGTTTGTTTGTGAGTGTGTACATGTGTGTGTGCATACACGTTCGATAAATTACCATAATCTTAAGATTTTCAGTTTTAAAGTGCTTATCATTTTGATTGTATCTTTGTGTCTATTTTGTTCTTTTTTATTCTTCTTTATCTATCTATCTATCTATCTATCTATCTATCTATCTATCTATCTTATTCTGATCTATCTATCTATCTATCTATCTATCTATCTATCTTATTCTGTTTTATCTATCTATCTATCTATCTATCTATCCAAGAATTGCAGGTGAGAGTAGATACTTACTCATTTTATTGACCAGAGAAGCCAAAATCACGGCATACTAAGCGAAAATCAAGTTTATCAAGAACGTCTTTCGAGATAAGCTTGGAAACCATCACATTCTGTTCTGATGAATTTACAAAGCTTACCAGGGCTATGGTACTCAGTGATGCTAAAATTCACTCACGATGATGTCTTGTAAGATTAACTAATATCTATCTATCTATCTATCTATCTATCTATCAAAATGATTATGGAGAGTCCTGAGGCATAAAGACCTCAACAACAACCTCGTAGTGAGCGAGTTCGCGCTCCTGTCATACCATTACATTCACGTTCAGATTAATATCCTAGGGAAAGGTATAAAATCCTTATACCGCCGGCTATGGATTAAATAGTACTTCTGTTCTTCAACAAAGATTGCTTTAGCTTAAATAACCCATCAAGTTTGATATGCCATTGAACAAATAAACCAAACCAAACCAAACCCAAACGTTAAAGAAATCATTAATGCCTACATGATATGTTGCATCAGATGTATATAATTTATATTATATAATACAATTTATTTTGAAATGAGTAGGTCCACGATGAGATTTGTATTTTTTTAGGATTTATTTATTTTGTTCTTACATACGTGTATGTTTCCAGGTTGTTTCTTTCGTCAGAGAACATATATGGCACAAAGCTTTGTTAATGGGGTACTCAATGTCACTTGAACAATAGATACAATATGTATAATAATTCATATGATATAATACTACTTGTAATGAATCAATAAATAAATTGGGTACGTACAGCATAATCAGTTGTTAATTGAGTTATAGAGAAATTATAATGATTGGAGGGGTGAGTGCAAACCTACCCGTCACAATTATTATTGCATTTCAAGTTGGACTGGAGATTATTTTATTCGTTTTGAGTTTTTCGATATTATTGTGCTATCAAAACTCTTGCTACGTAGAGCTAATTTTTGCTGTTGCCAGAGCTAAATACAAAAATCGAATTACTATAAAATGGACTAAGAATAAAAAATAACGGAAAAAATATTAAAGACGTAAAATAAAAATCAATATAGGTGATAAAATAAAGATATCTGCAATTGAAATTACCTAAATAAAAATGAATTTAGTAAAATAAATTATTAAAAGAAATTGTTTTTAAATGAAATATCGCATTTCTTCTGGACATTTTCCTGTGTCAAAATGGTTGCTCTTATTTTTTCTTAATAGCTTATGATTTTTTTCCTTTGCGCATGCGTCTTTCAAATTCCATGTTGTATATAACAGAGGGTGACAGGCACATGGCAAATACAAATTGCCGTATTTTTCGTGTATCGTCTTCTGACCTTCAGATTCACAAAGAGGTGAAGGCATTTTACTTTCCAGCCCCCGACTATATCTCTTCACCATTTTTATCCCGTCAGACATAAAAAAAAATGTTTCAATTAACGACAGAGTTAGTGTGCAAACATCACATTTCGGTGGGCCTTTTTAGATGGACCCCGCCCTAAACACATTAAAAAGAAAGAAACGAGATGTAAGGGAATTAAAAAATAACAAAACATTTTGTCTGTCCACGGATTTGTAGGCTAGTGTCATACTTCGACAACAGTAAATGCTAAAAACGTGATAAATCTAATTATTATTATTATTATTATTATTATTATTATTATTATTATTATTATTATTATTATAATTTTGAGAGTTTTTTACACTAGCGTAAGCCGATGATTTTTCACTGGAGTTTGAGTGACAACAAGTCTCCTCAAGTCTACTCGACTCTTCTCAGTATCCTGACTGGTCTTTAGTCTGAATGTCTCTACTTGTCTGATTTTTAAGTCTTCCAATCACTTTCCTAATCCTTTGAGGATCGTTCCTACTGTACTAACTACATTTGGTATCACCTTTACCTCCATGTTTCACAGCTTCTTTAGCTCTCAAGCAAGGGTCAGATATTTATCCCTCTTTTCACCTTTTAATTTTACTCCATGATTTGCCGGGAAGGCAAAGTCCTCTATTCGGCAGGTTCTCTTTTTTTTGGTTGACAATCACTAGGTTTGGTCGTCTGGCCGAGATTAGCTGATCCGTTTGTATTTTAAAATTCTCATTCTCCAGGATGGATTCCGGTTGTGCATATACCATTTGTTTGTATGGTCAAATTTCTTGTACAATTCCCAGTGGATTACCTTCCCCACTCAGTCGTGTTCAGTCTTATATCTTTTTTTGCGCTAATTTGCTGCATTCGCTAATAATATGATTAATCGTTTCGTCTCAATCACCACATAACCTACACTTGCTATTTTGTTGCGTCTTATTTATTTTTGCTTCAACATAGTTTGTCCTTATAGCATTGTTTTGTGCTGCTATTAGAAGGGATTCAGTTTCTTTCTTAAGGTTTCCCTTTCTTCAGCATGTCCAAGTTTTCTCGCGTGAGATTTCGCTTGTTTGTCGCTTGAAATATCCATACAGTTGTTTTTCTTCCTATTTTTGTTTTCTGGTTATTGTTCTGTTGATCCTTGCGTTGTTTGGGTTGTTTCTGGTCGCTGTAATTAGCCTTTATTTTCTTTTTTATGTGGTCTTCGGATCGTCTTATTGATGTATCGACGCTATCTTGAATATTGGCGAGTCCTCTTCCTCCTTCTTTTTTTGATATATATAGCTTATTATTATTATAATTATTACTTTACTCCTTGCGAGTTTTTAAAACCAGCATTTGCTGGCGGGCTTTCTTTGGAGTCTAAGTGACAGCAAGTTACCTCAATTCTTCTGAAGTCTTCTGAGTATTCTAGTCGATATCAGCAACGCTGTTGTCGGGATGGTCTCGATTTTTCCTCCGATCTCCAACTGCTCCTATCCCTTTCCAAGCCATTAGGGACCATTCCAAGCGAATCACCTACAAGTGGTATCACCGTCACCCTCATATTCCGCAGCTTTTTTTAGTTCGCAGGCAAAGTCCAAATCTTTTCATTTATTATTATTTAAGTTTTCCACACCAACATTATCTAGTGGGCTTTGACGGGAGTCTGAGTGACAGCAAGTTTCCTTAGGTCACCATAACTCTTCTGAGTATTCTAGCTGTAGTCTAGATGGTTTCAATTCTTCCTCGGATTTACAGTTCCACCAGTCTTTTTTACAAAACTTTGTGATCTGTTCCAAGTGCATCGACTACAATTAATATCACCGTTACTTTCTTATTCTACAGCTTTTTTTTCTTCGGCAAGGCCCAAGTATTTGCCTCTTTTCGCTTACTTTAATTTTCACTTTGTGGTCCGATGATACTGCAAAACCCAGTTCTTTTTTTTTTTCCTGTTGATTAACACGAGATTTGGTCTTCTTGCCGGGATTGAGTGATCCGTTGTATCCCAAAACCCGAGAGAATTTTATGCATCATATTTTCTTGGGTGGATTATTTTACTCCCTTTTTCATAATCGGGTTAAAAGGTGATTTTTATAAATTCTCATATTGGTAAAGTCTATATATTTGTATATGCGTGCGTGTGTGTGTGCTCGTGCATGCGTATGTCTGTTTGTGTACATGTGTGTTTACGCGTGTGTATGTTTGTGTTTGTGTGTTTGTTTATGAGTGTGATTGTGATTCACTGTTTCACCTCTATCACCACAGAGCTACATTTGCTTGGATATAGTAAATTGTAATAGTATTTTTATGCAAATAATTTATTGTTGTTGTTGTTCTTCCTCTTCTTCTTATTACTATTTTATTATTTACTTTTTTCGAGTTTTTCATTGAAGTCTGACTGACTGTAAGCCTCCTTAGTTCTCCAGGATTCTTTTAAGGTTTGGTTTCTTTGCTTAATAGCATATCAACTCTTTTTAGGTTATTTAATGCCAAAGCCATTCTCCTAGAAGAACAGTAGTGGTGCTATTTAACCCATAGCTGGGAGGATAAGGGGGTTCATACCTTTCCCAAGGGTATTTGCCCGAAAGTGAACGTAATAGCGCGACTGGAGTACGAACTCGCGTACTATGATTCCGCAGTCTATCGCTTTAACCATTACACCACGAAGACACCCCTCAGGATTCTTTTATGTATTCAAGCCGATCTGAATGTTGTGGTCAGGACGGCCTCGATTCTTCCTCTGATCAATTCTCCCAGTCTTTTTTTCAATACTTTGGAGTCCGTTCCAATCGGACCAACTTCAATTGGCATCACCGTCACCTTTAAGTTTCCCAAGTTTTTCAGCTCTCCGGAAAGATCCTAGTATTTTTCTGTCGTTTCGATTTCTTTCATTTTCACTCTGAGGTTTGCTGGAAAGGCAAAATCTACAAGAAGAGAATTTTTTTCTTTTTGATAATCAGCAGTGGATCTGGTCTTTTGGCTAAGATTTGGTGTTCTGTTTGTATCTCTAAGTCCCAGAGAACTTCATGCGTCTCGTCTTCTTGGACAGATTCTTGTTTGTACATGTACCCTTTGTCAGCATAGCCAAATTTTAGTCTCTTGCACAGAACTCAGTGGATCACTTTTCCCACCCAATCATTATTACTCTTGTTCTCCTTTTGTGTCAGTTTGCTGCATTCACTTATGTGATTAAGTGTTTCACTTCTATCACCACTGAGCCTATATTTGCTTGGATATAGTAAATTGTAATAGTATTTTTATGCAAATAATTTATTGTTGTTGTTGTTGTTGTTCTTCTTCTTCTTGTTGTTCTTCTTCTCATTATTATTATTATTATTATTATTATTTACTTTTTTCGAGTTTTTTTTTACACCAGCGTTAGTCAATGGGTTCTCACTGGAGTTTGAGTGATAGCAAGTCTATTCAAGTCTCCAGCAATCTCCTCGGTATTCTGGCCGATCTCAATAATGCTGTAGTTTGGATGGTTTCCAATCGTCCTCTTATTTCCAATTCCTCCAGTCCATGTATTAATTCCTATACCAAGAGCACCAATTACAATTGACATCACCGTTACTTTCATGTTTCACTGCTTTTTCAATTCCCTTGCAAGGTCTTACTTTTTGATTTCTTTCATCCTTAAGGCACTTGGGTTTATACATACATATATATACATATATATATATATATATATATATATATATATATATATATGTATATATAAGTAAGAGGGTGACCCGAAGGCTCCCAGTTAAATATCTATTTAATTGAGGTGTAGGGGAGGGCGCTACTCCTTTACCCGAATTGCTCCACTTACCTTTGATCCGTACCTTATAATGTTGAGTGTTAAGCAAGGAGGCATCAAGTAACATTTTTGAGTCTTTCATATGACTTGACCTGGGACTGAACCCTGGTCATCCGGACCATTGGCAAACACTCTAACAAGTCTTATTCAATCAATGATGGTGTGTGTGTGTTATTTGATTTTTATTGATTATTTTCGCGATTGAAAGCGAAAGAATTTTTAAACATAAAGACAAATCGAAGAACAAGATAGAAATAGAAAAAACAAAAGGAATTGTTTTATTACTTAAAAAAAAACGAGATTACTTGATATTTAGTTTAAAGGATTTCGAAAAAAAAAAAGAAAAAGAACTAAACAAAACAAAAATAAAGCAATAAAGTTGTAGGAATAAGTAAGGAGAAGGTTGAGACTCAATCGTTAAATCAACGGACCACACACATTTCAGTATTGACGGAAGATTTTTGCCAAGATAGCGTCGGGTCTACTCCAAAATCTGGAGAAACGTGCAAATTCAAGATGCCATAGACCTCAGGAGTGACAAATAAATTCCTAGGTAGAGTATTTATGATTTTAAAATTTTTTTGCCCAAATTAATATAACTAATGCCAATAGGAGAGTAGTTTTGACCAGCCCATAAACTCTCTCTCTCTCTCTCTCTCTCTATTTCTCTATCAGCCAATCAGCAAGCAACCCGTTTATACGCGTATAATCAAACAAAAGTTGACACAAAGCTTAAACACACACACACACACACACACATGTATATATACGTGTTTATATGTGTGTGTGTGTGTGTGTGTGTGTGACAGAGAGAGAGAGACACACAGAGAGAGAGAGAGAGAGAGAGAGAGAGAGAGAGAGAGAGAGAGAGAATACGGAAAATGTGTCACTATGAGGATAATTTCATTAGAAATGAAATTTGCATTTGCAAAGGCGAAGTCTCTACGTAACAAGGTGGAAAAAAAGTGCGGGGTCCTTTTAAATATTTTAATTTATTTCAATTTAATCAATTAATTAATTTACTTACTTATGTGTGTGTGTGTGTGTGTGAGCGTGCATGTGCGTGAGCGCGTGTGTGAGAATGTGGGTGATTACGGAGGGCTACACAAAAGGTTTTGAGATTAGCAACATGAAAAAAAATTACGCTAAGACGTAATTTTCATTAACAATGAATTAGTTCTTTAACATGATCTCACAGAAGTTACTGCTCACAGATGGTTGCAGCAAAAACGTATTACAGACAGATCACCTAGTCCGTTCAAATAACGGAAAATTTGAAAAGGTCTCGTGTATATATATATATATATATATTGGTAACATTTCTTCGTTGATACAAATTTCATTAAACATAATAGACATTTTATGCCTACATATTTTCTGGATCCGTTCGAATTCCCGTATTACTTTTATCGTATTCGGGGGGAATTGATTTATGTATTGTCCATAGTTGTATGTATCCCTAGTACTTAAAATGCAACTTTCTGATACAAGTTCAATAGCTCAGCATTTAAAAAAAACATTCATGCCCAACAACACAATTACGGAAAATTCTCACCGACAACACAACAATATTAGAACATCAAAATGATAAATAAAAACTACAGATTCTCGAAGCACTACATATTAGAAACATGCAACCGACACTTAATAGAATTAATTTTCAGACTAGTGCTAATGTACTTAAATGTCTTTAGCTACTGATACTAATTATAGAATTCCATTTAAAAGCAAACGCCATATTCTTCAACGGTAAAGACGCTCTTACATAGTTATAATATGCTAAAACAAAAGTTACATCACTTTTGTAATAGATCCTCCCCTCATGATGGCCCAAAGTCGGGCAGAAAGTACTAGGGATACATACAACTATGGACAATACATAAATCAATTTCCCCCGAATACGATAAAAATAATACGGGAATTCGAACGGATCCAGAAGAAAATATGTAGACATAAAATGTCTATTATGTTTAATGATATATATATATATACTGTAAATTTGAAAAGGCCTCGTGTATATATTTTCAAATTTCCAGTTATTTGAACAGACTGGGTGATCTGACTGTAATACGTTTTTGCTGCAACCATCTGTGAGCTGTAACCTCTGTGAGATTATATATATATATATATATATATACACACACACACACACACACACAGAGAGAGAGAGAGAGAGAGAGAGAGAGAGAGAGAGAGAGAGAGAGAAATTGAAAAACAAAGTAATCCAAAAGTGATGAATTAAACATTCATAGTTGTTCAATCAACACTTGTTTCACCATTTTAAATCCTGATGAAGGGTCATTAAAACCGAAAAGTTTCAACGTCAACTTTCTTTCGTAATAAATTCATTACTTTTGGATTACTTTGTTTTTCAATTTTTCTCCATACTGTCGGATTATTTTACACTATTTACTTCCATATATATATATATATATATATATGCTTTCTGGCTTATCAATAAGTACACCCACCGGCAGCTTATTTATAAATCTTATTGTTTTATGAATCAAAGACTTTATTATTTCTAATGGAACATTATACAAACAAAACGGGTATTGTTAGTTATTATTTATTACCAAATACTACAATATAGAAACTCTCTAACCAAAAATATGACTATATCGCTGTTCAATAACGAGTACTCTCATATTATATATATATGAAACGCAGTTTCTTCCAGGCAGCGGTCACATCGATACTGCTATATGGATGCACTACATGGACGCTAATAAAACGACTGGAGAAGAAGCTAGATGGCAATTACACAAGAATGCTGCGTGCAATCCTGAACAAGTCCTGGCAGCAACACCCCATAAGACACCAACTCTACGGCCACCTGCCCCCTATCACGAAAACTATCCAAGTTAGACGAACCAGACATGCAGGACACTGCTGGAGAAGCAGAGATGAACTCATAAGAGATGTACTCTTATGGATCCCCACACATGGCCGCGCAAAAGCAGGACGACCAGCTCGAACGTACATTCAGCAGCTATGTGAGGATACAGGATGTTGTCCTGAAGACCTACCTAGGGCGATGAACGATAGGGAGGAGTGGCGAGAGAGGGTCAGGGATATCCGTGCTACCAGCGCGATATGATGATGATGATATATATATGAAATCTTATTTGTTTACAAAGATGTTACAATTATATTTTTTGATGCAGCGTTTCAATACTGTAGAGTTTGGTAATAAATAATTACGAACAATATCCGTTTATATTGTATGATATTCCATGAGAAATAAATATAAACCCGGTATTTTGGGTTGAGAAAATTGCATTTTTAAAAATTACCTGTGTTCTTACTTATAGGCGATAGTATATATACATATATAATCTATTTATGCATCTATTTAAAAAAAGTAAATAAGTCACTGTATCACGAAATATATATGTATATGTGTGTGTGTGTGTGTGTGTGTGTGTGTGTTGCGTGTTTTTCCTCATATCAACAATTTTTCTATTTTCAATCCTCACTAATTTTTGTTTATCTAAATACTTTCTCTTGTAGCGCAACTAGAATAAGAGTTTATTTTTTCAGAAAAGAAAAAAGGATGAAAAAATCACACGTATTAAAAATTTGTCGAAAAGAAAGAAAAATAGGAAAAGTAAAAGCGAGCTAGCGAGCAATATATATATATATATATATATATATATATATATATATATATATAGATAGATAGATAGATAGATAGATAGATAGAGACAGACAGACAGATAGACAGAGAAGAAAAAAAAGGAATAATGATAAGCAAACAACTCAATGAAAAAACGCATTTGATTAAAAAAAAAGAAGAAATTTCAATGTTTTTAGAATATACTCTTAATCTAAGTTGTAAAGAATTCCAGAAATTTTTGTAAAAAAATTTAAATTCTTTCTGTTTTCTGATAAAATTGAAACCAATTCCCAAAACAAGCTGAGGGAAATTATTTTTCAGTCTTCATTTTATCCCCCAAACCATAACAGGACTTTCGTATTTACTTACATCATCATGAAAGGTTGAACGTTTTTGCTGGGAAAAGAGTTCGGTATACATACCGAAAACAGCATTGAATATATATATATATATATATATATATATATATATATATATATATATATATATATATATATATATATCAGACGTTTTAACCATTATGCCATATTAATATATATAATGTAACTGAAAGAAAACTCAACCACGGTTAAAGTGGCATTATAATTTATTTCGACGAAGAATATTTTCTTCGTTTCTCCAGATGACATACACGCTTCTTCTGCGGATGAGATCAGTATATATATATACACATATATATATTCACCTGGGCATTCCCTTTATATATATATATATATATATATAAAGGGAATGCCCAAGTGAATAAAGGAAGGGAGTAAAATAATAAAGACAGTAAGGGCATTGCGAATGAGAAAAAAACGAAATGCGAAAAGCAACAATAATCGCTTAAGAATGTTGGATAAAATGAAGTGCTCGTGTGTCGTCAAGCAGAGCACTATAAAAACTTAGATAATGCATTGCTTCACGTGTCCTGTGTATGACGCAAAACTGCATCTGGTGGTGGATCTCCAGGTCTGGGGACTGAGGAATACCTCTTCATTGCCATTACTCTGGTCATTTCTGACCCAGAGTGGTAAAACCAGTTAAGGTTCCATTTTTAATTGTTTGAAAATTAATCGTATTGCCTGATACCATATACTTGATACCACATTACTGTATTCAAATCATTTGTATTAAAAACTATTACTGGAAGTTATAATTATTTTCTAATGATTTGTATTATTAGTTACTTGACACCATATAATTGCTGGTGAATTATTAGTGTTAGATAGGAATACTTGAAACCACCTGTGTGCCAATGGTTATTAAGTATTGCTCGGAATTACAGAGTTGTGCATAAATTATTAATATTAGTTTGGAATACTTGAAACCATACAAATGTATGAAAAGAAATGATTATAGACAAATAAAAAATAATTAAAAAATCCAGTCGAATATAGAAAATGAATCGAGTTTCAGCATTAAATAAGCCCTAAGTGTTAATATGTCGTTAAACTAATAAACCAAACCCAACCAAATAGAAATAGACGAAGCTTGTTCCTTTTTATCATTAAGGTTTTTCGGACTATTGTCTTCATCGTTATTACCACAACGTTTCGGCCGATATGTCCTCCGGCCTTCTTCAGGTGTTTGTCGAACTCGGGAACCTTCACGGAACTTCGAACTACGTCCTTTATTGAAACCACGGGGGTCGCCAGTTCTGATTCCGTTTGCCATGACCGGGTACAAGTGTTAAATATTCCTGTATACTACTCGCCTGTAGTAAGGATTGAACATGCAACCTTCAGATGATTGTCTTCTTAGTAGCTCAGGGAACCAACGCCTATTACCGATACGCCATGTGTCCTGCTGGACAATTCAGAGTGAATTTTTGGGTATTATAAACTTAATGTTCTTACTATAGCTAGAATTACTACTATCATGTATGATTTTTTACCTGTGCTCATATTCAGATTTCAGTTTTCAATTTCGTGGTTTCAATAAAGGACGTAGTTCGAAGTTCCGTGAAGGTTCCCGAGTTCGACAAACACCTGAAGAAGGCCGGAGGACATATCGGCCGACACACTGTGGAAATAACAATAAAGATGAAGACAATAGTCCGAAAAACCTTAATGATAAAAATCAAATAGAAATAGTTATGATTACAATCAGACTTTTTCAAATGAATCGAATTTCGACATTAAATAACCCATAAAGAATTGAAATGCCATAAAAAAACCAAAATAAACCAAAGCAAACAGAAATAGTTATGATTACAATCAAACTTTTACAAGTGAATCATGTTTCGTCTTTAATAACCCAGGAGGAATTGATATACCGTTAAACAACCAAATCAAATACAAATAGTAAAGATCATGACCAAACTTCTACAAAACATGAATCAGATTTCTGCATTAAACAATCCACAATGAGTTGATATGCCCATAAGCAAATAATCATTAACCAAATATACTCACATGGAGTGCCCGTGGTGTAATGGTAATCGTCGTAGAAAATGGACACGGCGAAACGAGTTCGAATCCTGGACGTGACTGATTGCATTTCACATAGCACTAATACCCTTGGGAAAGGTATGAATCTAATTATTCTCCCTCCAGTTATAGGTAAATAGTAGGGCAGACTTGTTTCTTCAACCTTGGTGAGGCTTTAGTCTAGGAGAAGGAAAACTCTGAATTGAAACCTGTTAAACTCTGCTTAAAAATTGACCTTGTGTCATATCCTGCCCGAGCGGAGGGGTTGGTAAATATGATAAACTCACATTTTCTTACTCAGCTGTTACTAGCAGTTTCTGCGTTTGAAAGCACAATTATCACACAGGGTTTTTGTGGAGCAATACACTTTTAGTATATATATATATATATATATATATTAGCTACAATATATATATATATATTAGCTACAATATATATATATATATATATATATATATATATATATATATATATATATATATATATATATATATATATATATATATATATAAAAAGTTGTAAGTCGGCCGAACGTAAACGAGGGCGACCAAAAGGCTCCCTTTTCAATACCTATTACCAAAGGAGTTGAGGAGGGCGCTACTCCTTTCCCTAGATTGCTCCACTTACCCTTGAGCCGTACCTTATAATGAAGCAAGGAGAGCATCAAGTACCATTTTTGGGGTTTTTGGTATAACTTGACCTGGGACTGAACTCTGGTCTACCAGACCATTGGCAAACACTAACCATTATGCCAATGGACTGAAATGAGAAAACATTGTTTATTAGTACGGCAATCCACAAAATCTATTTACAGCAACAGCCAGTAAATAATGATTCCACAACCCCCCCTCCAAAAAAAAAAAACAAACAAAACAAACAAAAAACTTGAGCAATGTAATAGTCTCTCTGACGCTTTTTTTTATTGGGCAGACAGACGACTTTACCAAGGGTGGTCTATTATTTGACATTCAACAGATGAAGATAGCAAGAATACAATATTTAAGTAGAATAAAGAACTGATAATGGACATGACCCGATCCTTACAGGGATCTGTCTTGTTCGACCCACACACAACTGTGGGCGAACATATAGCAGTTGTCCAAACTAATGCCTAAAGAAAGCAATAAACTCTTTCCATGCTAAATCTATCTATCTATCTATCTATCTATCAAGAATATAAATGTGAATATAAACAAATAAATAAATATATTTAAGTTGGCAACTAGAGTTGAGGGCGACCCGAACGCTCCCTTTTCATTAGCTACTATACCAAGGTGTAAGATAGGGCACTTCTCCTTTACCCTTTATCATCATCATCATCATCATGTCGTGCCGCCAGCACGGATATCCCTGACAGTCTCTCGCCACTTCTCCCTATCATTCATCGCCTCCGGCAGGTCTTCTGGGTTACATCCTGTGTCCTCACATAGCTGCTGTATGTAAGTTCGGGCTGGTCGTCCTGCTTTTGCTTGGCCATATGTGGGGGTCCATAGGAGTACATCACTTACGAGCTCGTCCTTGCTTCTCCAGCAGTGTCTGGCGTGTCTGGCTCGTCTAACCTGTATAGTTTTCGTGATGGGAGGCAAGTGGCCGTATAGTTGGTGTCTCGTGGGGTGTTGTCGCCAGGATTTATTCAATATTGCTCTCAACATTCTTGTGTAGTTGCCATCAAGTTTCTTCTCCAGCCGTTTAGTTAGCGTCCATGTAGTGTATCCATATAGCAGTATCGATACAACCGCTGTCTGGAAGAAACTGCGTTTCATTTTATCGGTCAGGTCTGATTTCCATATGATTGAGAGCCTATCTATAGCCGTCCATGCTTTCGTCAGTCGTGTGTCGATGTCGTTTTCGGTTGATGAGACGCTACTTCCTAGGTAGGTGAATTTGTCCACTAGCCTCAGAGAGGCTCCGTCTAGTGTGGTAATGTTGCCCGTTTGGTTGTAACACATATATTCAGTTTTGTGCGCAGGAGGCATCTAATGTCATTTTTTGAGTCTTTGCTATGACTCGACCTGGTATTGAACTCTGGTTTTTCGGACCATTGGCGAATATTCTACCCACGAGGCCAACGGGCCGGTAATATACCCAACCCTTCCGCGCGAGCTGGATGCGACACAAGGTCAATTTTTACGTAAAGCTTAACAGGTTTGAATACAGAGTTTTCTTTCTAATAGACTAGTTGCCATACTAAAGATAAGGAGCTCAGATTGCCTGACTATTTACCCATAAATAGTTGAATTCATACATTTCCCAAGGGTATTAGTGGTATGTGAAATGCAAATTACCACGTCTAGGATTTGAACTTGGATTGCCGTGTACATTTCCTACGTTATAACCATTACACTAACTAACTATATATATATATATACTTGCGTATCATGTGAATTTCTGTGAACTGTTAGACTACCTACCCAGATGAAGTGATGAAGGCCTATGTATGTATTTACACAACTCTTCGACCACCGGCAGAATTTGATACTAAGTCAATCTTTAAGCGGAGTACAGCTGGTTTTTCTTCTCTTAGACCGGTTGCCGTAATAAAACAAGAGGCCAGTCAGCTTGACTATTTACTCATGATGAGGATTCATGCCTTTCTCAAGAACATTTGCGCGAAAGTAAAACGCAAACAGCCTCGTCTAGGAATTGAACTTGGTTCGTCGATTACAATTTCTTACAATGATAACCGATACGCCACGAGCGCCTCCTGTGTTAGACCAAGTGCACTTTTTGGATTAGTAACAGAAGAATAGGGTACCAATATGTCACAGATTCTCCTTAAGTGAAGACAAAGTTTTTTCCTTCTCCTAGACAGGTTGTTTTTCCAGGGTTAAAGAGCTTGGTCTGTTCTATCTGGAGAGAGAAGATGATTCCTGTTTTTTTTACAAGGGCATTAGCACTAACAGATACCCGCAGTATAATGGTTATCGTCGTTGGAAATGGATACGGCGACACGAGTTCAAACCCTGGACGCGGCTGATTGTATTTCACATAGCACTAATACCCTTGGGTAAGGTATGAATCTAATTATCCTTCTTTCAGTTATGGGTAAATAGTAGGGCAGACTAGGTTCTAAAGCCTACTCGCATATATGTGCACTCGGGAAGATAAGAGCTGATATCTTCACACTTAGCCGGTCAGTGAACAGAGGAGTAGACAGGAGTGTATTTTGAAGACACTTGTCTTCAATGCTTGCTACGTGGCCGGGCGTAGGCGAATCATTTGCTACATAGATTTAATTTTACTAGCTGACTTGAGGATCCAAGAATCTGTGATGAAGAAAATCGAGTGCATATTGAGAACGACGCGGAAGCTATTTTGAAGGAAGTGTTCGTGTAGGCAGAAATGGCGCTGGTCTATGACTCAGGATTGGGCTTAATATAGAATAGTGGCAAATGTTCAGATTCCTCGTCTTCAATGTTGTTGATTCCTCTAAGGTGGAACTGCTAAAAATGTATTATTCTGGTAAGAGACAAACATGACTATGCAATTTAGCTGTCTAAATTGTGGGCGTCAGTGGACATTGGCGTTTTATGTTTATGAATCATTTGCAACTCTCATGTTCAGGGAAATTAAAACGAGACTAGACTTCTGGGAATAAAGAAAGAAAATGAAAGAAAAATAGGTTCCTTAATTTATAGTGAAGTAATTCTTAGAGAAGTGTAAAATGTCCAGCACGTCATAGTCAATACTGCGTAAATTGACAGGAAATCAAATTTTCGGTCATCATCATGAAGTCACGCTGACTGTATGGCTTTCCCTGACTCACTCTCACTATTCGTCCCTATCATGCATTGGCTCCAAGCACGTCTTTTAAACTACATACTGTATCCGTACAGAGCTGATATAAATGAGTTCTTCCTGGTCGGCTAACACAGGCACATCCATGTACAGGGACCCATTGAGGCGAGTCATTTGCTGAATAGATTTAATTTTACTCGCTGACTTGAGGATCCAAGAATCTGTGATGAAGAAAATCGAGTGAATATTGAGAACGACACGGAAGCTATTTTGATGGAAGTGTTCGTGTAGGCAGAAATGAAGAAGTTTATATTTGAATATATTGGTATTTTTTTTTTTAACTTAGCTGTTTTAAGGGAATAGCCTTTGAATAATTGAATGCCTTAACGAGTGTTATAATCTTTTGGTGTTTGTTTACATTAATAGTTAGGAAAAGGTTATCATACTAAAGACATTTTTAAAGGGAAAATTACAAATTAAACGACATAATTTTATAGCTTATTATTCTTTAAATCAGGTACAATAAAATATCTAGATAAAAAAACAAAACAAAACCAAATTTATGGCACTATGTAGTTCCAGAAATATTTTTGTACCATATACAATTATCTAATTGACTTTTGCATAACACCTGTTTAACTGACTTCAGCATAACACTTGTTTAATTGACTTCAGCATAACACTTGTTTAATTGACTTCAGCATAACATTTGTTTAATTGACTTCAGCATAACATTTGTTTAATTGACTACAGCATAACACTTGTTTAATTGACTTTTGCATAATACTTGTTTAATTGACTTCAGCATAACATTTAATTGACTTCAGCACAACACTTGTTTAATTGACTTTAGCATAACATTTGTTTAACTGATTTCGGCATAACAGATTACTATATTTTACATTTTTAGCAATTTTTTAGCCCGTCACAGAATGCCTCAACTGCTTTCCCTGTAGAAGAGCAAGACTCCCCCACCTCATCAAAAAGGGATGTCCTAGGTAATACACTAAACAGCATTGTGAAGTCAGGCTTCAGTTCTGGAACTCTGGCAAATCTGATGTCTTTCCTTCATTGCTCTTTCTCCCAGTTAGGGTCCCATCAATGAATCAAATACATTTGTTTGAGATAGTATTAGAATAATGAGGAACTGCATTGGCTCATAAAAACCTTGATATTACATTTTGACAGTAATAGTTAATTGAAGATACATATTTGTAAGCAAAGCATTGTAAAATAAGAATGACTTAAAATCATCTGGCTGAGTCTTAGCTTGGTTGAACCCATCCCTCTGCAGGTTCACAACTGGTTTGAATTCAGAGTTTTCCTTCTCGAAGACCACTTGCAATAACAAAGTTAAAGAGTTCAGTCTGCCCTACTATTTAACCATAGCTAGAAGGAGAATAATTCGGTCTATACCTTTCCCAAGTGTATTATGTGAAATGCAAAGAGCTTCCTTCAGCATTTGAACTTGGGGCAACTTCATGCGGCGATAATCATGAGATCTTCCATTAAAACCATATAATTCATAAAAAGGCTGCGTATTAGATAGGGATATTTAAGACCATTTAACTGTGTGCAAATTATTTGTATTAAAAATAGTTACCTGAAGCTATAATTGCTCTTAGATTATTATTAGCCTAGCGGGTAGAGTGTTCACCAATGGCCCGGTAGACCAGGGTTCAGGTCGCGTCATACCAAAGATTTTAAAATGATTATTGATACTTTCTTGGAGATGCAATCGACAGAAAATGACATTATAAAAACTATTGATATTAAAATGATTTTGTTGAGCCTGACTAACAATTTTTTTACTGTGCCCCGCATTTTTTGTAGGGTAGACGGACCCACCAACAAATTTTCTTATTGAGTTCGGCAACTCTTTTTTTGCAAGGTAGAGACCGCCACTAACAATTTTCTGAGTTCGGCAATTCCTTTCTGTAAAGTAGAGAATGCCACTAACAATTTTCTGAGTCCGGCAAAAAATTTGTGTGCGTTAAATAAATGGACACACTGGAAAACCAATAAACCCAATTAATAAATTCATAGATTGCTGAAAAATAATCTATAATGAAAGAAAATAAACAAATCGAACACATACATACAAACACTATCATGCAAAGTATATAATAATAACGATAAAACGAAAAGTAAAATTATGTTAAAATTTAACTTTCATTATGAAATTCACGGTATACCGCCCTCATCGGACGATGTTCATTTTCATCAGTTAAAATGGCGGTAGATGAAGAAATCGTCTGTTTCACAAATTTTGCTACAGTTTGAAATCGATTTTTGATCTGTTTCATGAAAACAAGTGTAAATTATCCGATGTGTTCATGGTTTAAAATTTTTGATTGGCATTATGTGAATTTTATTTTTTAGATTTTTATAAAGGTTTTTAAAATAAGTTTTTCATATTTTTTTTTTCGTTTGACTGTATGTCCAATCAAGTGTTTGCATTGTTAATAACGTCTTGCATAGCATCCGTAGCAGACGACATCTTTTTTTTTGTTACAGATCACATTTTCTTTTTTCGTTCGCTCGATATGATTTTTTCTTTTTAAAATAATTGTATTTTGTGAACTGTAATTTATTTGTTAAGAGTTTTTAACATGATTGTTTGCAGGCTGTGTTAAAGCGATTTGTCAGTCTTTTTTGTTTAATTATATATATATATATATATATATATATATATATATATATATATATATATATATATTGATATAATCCCTCCATCTGACGGCTGTAGAGTGAAAGACTGGTATAAAGAAGAAATTATAACTCTTCAGTCAAAGACTCCAATAGCTTTCTCATTGACAAGGACCTACAAAAAGGAAAAGAAAAAAAAGAAGTTATTAATAATGTATACGATAAGAATCATAATATTCATACATTTGTTTGCAATAGACTTAGCAAAGGTTAGTGTCAACAATTTAGTTATAAATAGAATGAAGTCTCGGATAAAATATACCCAAGTATTATTCAATTGATTTTGTAGTACAACTAACAATTATTTAAATGGTAACAATAAGAATTCAATAGTCAAAAATTGTACGGGATTTCGAGTGTTTATTGTGACAATCCCGTTATTTCGAGGCCGCCCAGAAAGAACTTCTAGTGCTGCTTACATATAACGGCGTGATTCTAACGCGCAGAACTAAATATGGTTGAAGTGGCAAGGTCTCGTGACCTTCTGCTGTGTCATCCTGGCAACATGTAGCTGGGCATTATCATAAAATAAAATCGGACCTCACTTATTAACCAGCGCTGGTTTCATTTTGCTTAAGTGAACCTACATTTCTAGCCTCTTGGTCTTCAACATTCGTATCCCTACTACGGAACTACCTGAAACCAGTACCCAACTGCCCAATTACAAGTGGACCCTTCACCTCATGTTCTGTAGATATTGGTTTATGTTTCCTGGTTTTAACCGCATATCAAACTTCGTGGTGTATTTAATGCCAAAGCCATTCTTCTAGAAAAACAGCATAACTGGGAGAATAAGTGGGCTCCTACCTTTCCCAAGTGTATTTGTCCGAAAATGAACATAATAGCGTGACTGGAGTTCGAACTCGCTTACTGCGGTTCCGCAGTTCATCGCTTAAACCATTACACCACAAGGACGCCAACTATTGATATTGGCAACTGCTTAAAAAACATTATGATCAAACTTGAACGCATACAAAAACCAAAGCAAAACAAAAAGGAAACGTATCACTTCGTTGTTTATGTTCATGATTAGAGGCATATAACCTTCAAAATCAAATTCTGATGGTTGGTTGTTTGGGTTTTATGGCATATCAACCTTTGTAGGTTATTTAAATGCCAAATCCATTTTTATACAAATAAACAGTTCTATTTCAAATAATTCAGTTTAGCATAAATACACAGTTTAATTCAGTTTAGTTAAACAGTTCTAATTCAAACAATTCAGTTTAGCGTTAATACAGTTTACATGTCAAAAAATTTCTATTTCAAGCAATTCAGTTAAGCATAAGTACACAATTTAGTTCTATTTGACCCATAAATAGGACCCTATCAGGTGCTACTACTCCGGGCCAGAGTGGACCTAGGAGCGATGGCAATGAAGGGGTAATTCACATTCCCCAAAGCTCCAGCATTATTGGAACCTCACCATCAGATTGTTTAGTGTCATATCTAGGACATTCATTGGGGGTGGGTTTTACCTCTCTGCAGACGTGCAGTCGGTGTCTTCTACAGCCCCAGTCGACTAGGCAAAAATTCTGAATGAAGTGATTGAAAATGAACAATTTTTAATTATTAGGAATGTGAATTTTATAAACGACTACTATTGAAATAATATGTTGGAATAAAATTGAAAAAGTTTTTATTAAAATCGGACTGTATTTTCCGAACAAACAAATACGATTGAAAATCAAACGAAGAAAATAGAAATATTTACAAAAGTGAATGGTCAGTCTACCGTCTAGATGAGTCATATATAGTCTTATCCTAGCGCGGGTGATGTAAGAGTTATTGTCCTTGGAAGTGGATTCGGTGAGCCTAGTTCAAATACTGGACGTAGTCGTTTGCGTTTCTTTTCCCGCTAATGCCCTTGGGAAAGGCATGAATCCATGTGCTCTCTCAGTAAATAGTTGGAGATTATGGGGTCTTTAGCCTCGGCACAGCGACCGGTTTTGGAATTTAAACCCGGTGAACTCTGCGAACAAACTGACCTTGTATGGCATCGAGTTTGTGACAGACGGGCTTGTTAAATACCTTTTTTAGCAACGTACTTATCTATCATGTGTTTCACACTTTCAGCTAACTATATATTAGTACATATATTGATATGAATCGTCGGTCCGTTGGCACACTGGATTGAGTGTTCGCCAATAGTCCGGGAGACTGGGGTTCAGTCCCAGGTCGAGTCATACCAAAGACTCCAAAAATGGTACTTGATGCCTCCTTACTTAGCATTATAAGGAATAAATCAAGAGTAAGTGAAGCAATTCAGGGAAAGGAGTTGCACCCTCCCTTACACCTCACTGTTGTAGCTATTGAAAAAAGAGTCTTCGAGTCGCCCTCGTCCATGGTCGACTAATTTACTTATCGATTCCAATATTAAACCTCTGCGTCTTTTTGTGACCGAATAATTAGGAAAACTATATTTTAGCTTAAGATTTTTCTCTAATGAGGTACCCCTAGATTTGCTCGACGATGAAAGTGAAACTAGTATCAAGTCAACTTGGTTATCAGAGGCCGATTTATGGTGGGTGTCTTATTTTCAAAGAATTTTTAGATCTTACACACATCCATACAATTATCTTCCTTGTCATTCACTCTTTGGAAATCAAATCATGAGAAAGACGAGTGAATTTGATACTAGATAAAATTACGTGCAAATAAATGAGTATTATTAAGGAAAAAAAAAAAAGCGATTAAAAATGAATGCAATTAGACGATATGAAAATAAGCCAATATGAACATGAAATTAGTTAAGATTATAATCAAATATTTGTCATCATCATCATCATCATCATCATCATGTCGTGCCGCCAGCACGGATATCCCTGACAGTCTCTCGCCACTTCTCCCTATTATTCATCGCCTCTGGCAGGTCTTCAAGGTTACATCCCGTGTCCTCACATAGCTGCTGTATGTAAGTTCGAGCTGGTCGTCTCGCCTTCGCTTGACCATATGTGGGGGTCCATAGGAGCGCATCACTTATGAGCTCGTCCTTGCTTCTCCAGCAGTGTCCTGCGTGTCTGGTTTATCTAACTTGTATAGTTTTCGTGATAGGAGGCAAGTGGCCGTATAGTTGGTGTCTTGTGCGGTGTTGTCGCCCGGACTTATGAATCAAATTTCAGCATTGAATAAACTACAAGGAGTTGATATTCTGTTGAATAAACTATAATAAAGAAAACCAATACTTACATATTGTAGAAAGTTTCTCTTCTAAATTGGCGATCTGTTCGCTTAGTGAAGCCAATCGATCAAGTGCACTATATGGCTGGTGATAATCATACATGCTATTGTCTATTGATGTCGTGCTTTCTGTTGTCGTCGTCGTCGTCGTTGTAGTGGTTGGTGCTTGTGTCGTGGTGGTAGTGGGTGCAGTTGTTGTGGTCGTAGTGGGCATAGGTGTGGTTGTTCTTTTTAGGTCTTCAATAAGAATCATAGTTCTCTTATAGTCTTCTTGGATAGCAGTCATGTTCAGAAGAATTTCTTCCTACAATAAGAGAAATTATTGCATAATGGTTATTATATGATTAGTGGCTTTTACTAAAGTCTAAGTGATAACAAGTCTCCTCAACTCTTCATGGCTATTATCATTAATTTACTCCTTACAAATTTTTCACACCAGCTCTAATTTGTAATTTTTTCATGAGAATCTATGAGACAGCAAGTTTCCTTCGATCTTCGGAACTCTTTTAAGTATCCTGATTTTAACAATTTTTCTTCCACTCCCCATTTCCCCTGGTCTCTTTTCCAGGTTCTTGGGAGCTGTTCCAGTGGTTCCAACTACAACTGGTATCACCGTCACTTTCACGTTCTACAATTTTTTCAGTTCTCTGGCAAGGTCTAGGTGTTTGTCCAGCTTTTCGCCTTCTGTTACTTTCACACTGTATTCCGCTGGAACGTTAAAATTCACTAGAAAAATTCTTTTGTTCTTAATTAAAACTAAATCTAGTCTTCTGTCCAGGATTGAGTGATCCGTTAGTATTGTGACGTTACCCTGCTATCGAGGTGGGTGCTGGAAACGTAAAGACCCAATGAGGTGTCAATTATATTCTTCCTCACTACCAGTTGTCTCTTTTCGAATTCAGCAGGTAAAAATCCTGACTTCAATGCATGGGCCAGGAATTGCTCTAATCTACCGACCGGAATCAATTCTCTCCTTATATGACGAGACCGGCTGATAGAATTCTCTTGAATCTTCTAGAATTCCACAACATTCGAAAAACAGGAAGTGCATGGACATTTTCTATTTCTTTGTTCCTTTTTTCATGGGTAGCCTCATGTTTACTTGGGGTCATGGGGTTATTTCGTTTAACCACTTGAATCGGTACCTACATGACTTGACCATCACATCACATCTCTCCTCAGTGGTGGTGGTGGGGGGTCAAATATCGCAGGGATTCCATTTGGATGCTACTAGAACTTACCAGAGTCCACATGAAAAAAATTGCTAATAATAATAATAACGTTTTTTTAAACAAAGGACTTCCAATATATATATATATATATATATATATATATATAGAGAGAGAGAGAGAGAGAGAGTGAGAAATGGTAGATTTTGCTAAATCTGACAAGATGATAAAGATAAGTGGAAAAATGAATAAACCAACACTGACGACGGATTCAATATTTCGTTCTTTAGAGATCAGGGCTTTTATTTTGGAACAAAGTAACAAAACAATTTGGACGAGGAAGAGGTAGAGTTGTGAAAGAGGAGCTCTAAAAGCAGTTTGATGAACGAGAAGAGAGCTCCTTTGGTCGCCATACTCAGGATAAAGAGCGCAGTCTGACCGACCATTTATCCATAGCCGGAAAGAGAATAGTCGGATGCATATTTTTCTCAAGTGTATTAGCTCTATGCAAAGTGTATTATCTTGTGCACTGTGCCTAGTATCAATGTCGCTCCTATGCAAATCTACTTAGGATTAGTGTGTAGTATCTGTTTTTATTTTTATTAGAATAAAGTATACATACATAAACAGTTATTGTTTCTAAGAGTATAACATGTAATGCTCCCTAAAAAAAAAAAAAAAAAAAAGAAAAGAAAAGAATAGAAAAATCAATTGCAGGAGTACATAAATCAGTACTCTATCTTTTTAAAAATTTTGATTTGTTTTTCTAATATATTTAGATTTCCACGAGTATAAATACTGCACTCTAATTCTATTCCCCCACTCTCTCTCTCTCTCTATATATATATATATATATATATACATATATATATATATATATATATATATATATATAGAGAGAGAGAGAGAGAGAGAGACGTAGGGGAGAGGATTGATTAATTCTTACCTTTTCTTTTTCCAGTGTTTTAACTTTTTTCGTAAGTTTTTTCATTCCAGCTTGTAAGGAACGATATTCTGAATGACACGTTAGACAAACTGAAATTAAAAAAGAAAAAAATTTTTAAAAATGTTAACGAAGCTTTCAAATTATTTGTTTAGATCAATAAAGTTTCAACACAAAACAATTCAATATCAGTCTTTTTGGAAGTCAGTATAGCGTCAATATATCCACTGAAAAAATCTTCAGTCATCAACAAATATTTCAATTGTAAAAGAAAATTGCTTAAAATTGAAAAAAAAATGAATAAGATTATGAATGAAAAAGTAAACAGATGACCGAATCAGTGAAATGAATTTATAAATGAACGAGAAATCTGATGAATAAATGAACGAGTCAGTGACAGCTGAACGAAAGAATAAATGAATGAGATTATGAATGAAAAAGTAAACAAATGACTGAATCAGTGAAATGAATTCATAAATGAAGGAGAAATCTAATAAAATCTGTGATTATTGAATGAAAGAATCTATGTGTAAAGGAATTTGTATATACATCAATAAATATACGAATAAATGTAAAGTTAACTAAACAGATAGTTGGTTGATTAAATGATTGATTTTAAAGTCATGTCAATCTGTCTAGGGTTATTTTATGCCTCGAGGTTAGGGAATCATGCACATTATACATTTATTTGTATATTTTTCTGTAGTTGATACTTAAGAGATTTTTTTTTGCTGCACACTGTTTGATATGAAATATTCCGATCTAATACAAACTATTTTAAGACCAGTCGACTGCGGCAGTAGAATACGCCAACTGCATCTCAGCAGAGAGGTAAGACTTCACAACAAGTGTCCTGAATATAACAATCTGATGGTGAGGCTCCAGTTTTGGAGATTTGGGGAATGCGGAGTGCCCTTCATAGCCATTGCTCCCAGGTTCACTCAGGAGTGGTAGCACCTGATAGTGTCCAATTTATGGGTCAAATAGAACAAACTATGCATGCAAACGAATGACTGATGTAAAATTGTGACTGTTACATAGCAATACGTGAAAGAATTTAACTGTGCGTAAAAAAGAGCGCAAACTCGTTTAAGAATGTTATCTACAAAATGGTTTGGTTTCTTTGTTTAATGGCATATCAACCTTTGTAGGTTATTTAATGCCAAAGCTATTCTACTAGAAGAACAGTAGTGGTACTATTCAACCCATAGCTGGAAGGATAATGGGGTTCATACCTTTCCCAATGGTATATGTCCGAAGTGAACGTAATAGCGTGATTTAAGTTCTATTTGATCCATAGATAGGACCTTCCACAAAGTTTGGTTTTGTTTGGTTTGGTTTCTTTGTTTAATGGCATATCAACTCTTTTAGGTTATTTAATGCCAAAGCTATTCTACTAGAAGAACAGTAGTAGTACTATTCAACCCATAGCTGGGAGGATAAGGGGATTCATACCTTTCCCAAGGGTATTTGCCCGAACGTGAACGTAATAGCGCGACTGGAGTACGAACTCGCTTACTACGATTCCGCAGTTCATCGCTTTAACCATTACACCACGAGGACACCCCCTATCTACAAAATGGTTTGGTTTCTTTGTTTAATGGCATATCAACCTTTGTAGGTTATTTAATGCCAAAGCTATTCTACTAGAAGAACAGTATTGGTGCTATTCAACCCATAGCTGGAAGGATAATGGGGTTCATACCTTTCCCAATGGTATATGTCCGAAGTGAACGTAATTGCGTGATTTAAGTTCTATTTGATCCATAGATAGGACCTTCCACAAAGTTTTGTTTGGTTTGGTTTTGTTTGGTTTTGTTTCTTTGTTTAATGGCATATCAACTCTTTTAGGTTATTTAATGCCAAAGCTATTCTACTAGAAGAACAGTAGTGGTACTATTTAACCCAATGCTGGGAGGATAAGGGGATTCATACCTTTCCCAAGGGTATTTGCCCGAACGTGAACGTAATAGCGCGACTGGAGTACGAACTCGCTTACTACGATTCCGAAGTCCATCGCTTTAACCATTACACCACGATGACACCCCCTATCTACAAAATGGTTTGGTTTCTTTGTTTAATGGCATATCAACCTTTGTAGGTTATTTAATGCCAAAGCTATTCTACTAGAAGAACAGTAGTGGTACTATTCAACCCATAGCTGGGAGGATAAGGGGATTCATACCTTTCCCAAGGGTATTTGCCCGAACGTGAACGTAATAGCGCGACTGGAGTACGAACTCGCTTACTACGATTCCGCAGTCCATCGCTTTAACCATTACAGCACGAGGACACCCCCTATCTACAAAATGTGTTTACAAATCATATATATTCAATATATGTATAAACATAATTTGACATTAAATAACCTGCCATAATTGATATGCCATAAAACCAAACCAAACCAAACCAATTTTACATTGTTGTACGGTTTTAAGTATTCCTATCTAATACTGATCATTTATACACAATTATATAGTATCAAGTAACTATCTCTATTTAATGATAATCATTTGTTTGCAAGCAATTATATGGTAAACAATTATAGATTCAACTAACTATTCTCAATACGAATAATTTCCACACAATTATTATTTCAAATATTCCTATCGGATATAATTAACTTTCAAACAGATCGTTTTAATCCAAAAATGGGACCCTAATAGATATTACCTCTCCAAGTCAGAATTAAACTGGCAGTAATATCAATGAATTGGTATGACACACATCCCAATGCTGTAGAACTAAAGTTTAACCTCACTTTTGTGTCCTACCCAGAACATCTTAATAAATAAGTTGACGAATGAACCAGCAAATGAATCAATGAATGACTTTTATTGAATAAATGAATATGTCAATTAATGAGTTTATAATCCAATAAAAATAGAATGAATGAATGATAATATAAATGTAAAAGAATTAGTGAAATAATTGTATAAAAAATTCAATAAATTGATGGGAATGAATTTACAGAAAAAAATAGAATGAATGAATGATAATATAAATGTAAAAGAATTAGTGAAATAATTGTATAAAAAATTCAATAAATTGATGGGAATGAATTTACAGAAAAAATAGAATGAATGAATGATAATATAAATGTAAAAGAATTAGTGAAATAATTGTATAAAAAATTCAATAAATTGATGGGAATGAATTTACAGAAAAAATAGAATGAATGAATGATAATATAAATGTAAAAGAATTAGTGAAATAATTGTATAAAAAATTCAATAAATTGATGGGAATGAATTTACAGAAAAAAATAGAATGAATGAATGATAATATAAATGTAAAAGAATTAGTGAAATAATTGTATAAAAAATTCAATAAATTGATGGGAATGAATTTACAGAAAAAATAGAATGAATGAATGATAATATAAATGTAAAAGAATTAGTGAAATAATTGTATAAAAAATTCAATAAATTGATGGGAATGAATTTACAGAAAAAATAGAATGAATGAATGATAATATAAATGTAAAAGAATTAGTGAAATAATTGTATAAAAAATTCAATAAATTGATGGGAATGAATTTACAGAAAAAATAGAATGAATGAATGATAATATAAATGTAAAAGAATTAGTGAAATAATTGTATAAAAAATTCAATAAATTGATGGGAATGAATTTACAGAAAAAATAGAATGAATGAATGATAATATAAATGTAAAAGAATTAGTGAAATAATTGTATAAAAAATTCAATAAATTGATGGGAATGAATTTACAGAAAAAATAGAATGAATGAATGATAATATAAATGTAAAAGAATTAGTGAAATAATTGTATAAAAAATTCAATAAATTGATGGGAATGAATTTACAGAAAAAATAGAATGAATGAATGATAATATAAATGTAAAAGAATTAGTGAAATAATTGTATAAAAAATTCAATAAATTGATGGGAATGAATTTACAGAAAAAATAGAATGAATGAAGGAAAAAATAAATTAAGGTTCCAACTATTTGAGGTTCACTCCTCAAAGAATCTTTTTAAGCTGAGAAGTTGAAGTCTTTCTTTGAGTTTGTCATAATTTTCTTCGTTCTGTATTCCAGTAACCAATCCATTTTTCGTCATTTTTCAGTGACTATCAAATGCAAAAGTCACATTTATTTAATGTCAAATGTTTTTTGGATCTAGCCACATTTTTTCGACGCCAGTGACAATCATATTCAAAAGTGAATTTTTTTTCCAATGTCCCAGGTTCTTCTGGATCTAGCCACAATTTTCTTTGTTTTGGATTCTGGTAATCAATCTATTTTTCATCGCCAGGGACTATCATATCCAAAAGTGGCATATTTTCAATGTCGAAGGTTTTTCTAGATTTTGTCTCACTTTTATTCGTTCTAGGTTTTTGTAATCAATCCATACTGATCCAGTAACCATGGATTTGGTCGTGGAGTAGCATGTTGCATGTTTTGGACAAGAATATCCTGAAACCCATCCCTCACCAGGGCTGCAACTGGTTTCAATTCAGAGTTTTTTTTTCTCTTAGACCGATTGCCATACGAAGGTTAAAGAGCACAATCTGCCCTAATATCTAACCATAGCTGGAGAGAGAATTGTCGGATTCTTACCTACTTTACGTGAAATGTAAATTGCTTCGTTTAGGAACTAAACTCGCCATGCTGAGCTCACACGATGATAACTATTACGCCACAAGCGTTTCACCATCAGATGCAATTTGGTCTCACACTCAAGATAATCCTTTTTTTTTGGTGGGGGCTGATCTTATCCCTCAGCAGAGATCTAGCCGGCCTATTCTTCAGCATCAGCAAAATGGGTGATAAATTTAAAAATAAATGAAAGAATAAAAAAAAAGAAAGAAAAGAAAAGAAAAAAAAAGAAGAGCAGTGTGTACTCACTTTCACAAGATGTTTTATCTTTTGCTAATTGAAAACCCTCGTAACAACCACATTTGTAGCTGCCCAGGGTATTGATACAGGATTGTTGGCACATATGTCTTCCTTGGCTACATTCGTTCATATCTGTGTAAAACGAAAGGGAGAAATAAACAAATAGTTCACTGAAGATAACGGAAAATCGATATTTAAATGTAAAGACACTTTTTCCGTAAATCCAAATTGAATATATGACTCTGGTCTAATGTATTAGTTCTCCCAGCTTCTCCACCCCCCCATAGTAGTTTAGAAGAACCTCCCCAAAACAAAAAAAACAGCCTAAAAGTCCCAATGCCCCCCCAATGACGAAATAACTAGTGTCCCCTCCACAAGTAGTAGACCTTCCCCAAATAATATTTAAATTCACTAGTAACTAAACAGTAGAGCTGAACCGAAGAGATGAAGAACTAGCTTGTGCCACCAGAAAATTAACGTTTCAATACTGGTTAGTATAATGTCTTTAAGTCCAACTAATTTAAAATGCCGAAACCTTTTACAAAATTGTATGCTGTTTTATTCTTTGTAAAATGCCGCTTGAACCATGTGTTTTAAATGTAAAGACACTTTTACCGTAAATCGAAATAGAATATATGACCCTGGTCTAATGTATTAGTATACACTGCAAAAGGTTTAGAATCTTTTCTAAAGGCTTAGAATTCTCATAGCTTCTCTACCCCCATAGTAGTTTAGAAGAAAACAAAACAAAAAACAAAAACAAAAAAAAAAAAAACAAAAACAAAAAAAACCCAAACAAACAAACAAAAAAAAAAACATATACAAAAGAATTCTAAATTACCATTTCAAGAAAATTCATATCAGCTATTTAGACGACTATCCTTATTTTAGTTGTTTTTATCACTATGTTTTGGTCATTGAATCCGTCAGCCTTCGTTGTGTTATTTGAATATCTGAAATGAAGTACTATCATAATTCTACGAATTATTTAGACGAGTATCTTCAATTCAGTTGCTTTCATCTCTATGTTTCGCTTCAATTAAACCCTTGACCGCTTTCCGAAGGGCTCTCTGTATAGTATTTGAAAATATCGTCATATTATCTCATAGACATTGTCACCTCACAAAATATGAAAAGGTATTCACGGTATTATCTCTAACCTAATATATATATATATATATATATATATATATATATATATATATATATATATATATATATATATACGTGGTGAATTCAATAAGTTTCCAGAATCTTTTTCTACAGGCATTTAAAATTGTCGTAGACTCTTGAAACTTCAGTATGGTATTGCTATACATCTTATGAGATGACTGACCAACTTTTATGATTTCAGGTTCAAATCAACAGCTACAGTAGCAATTGAAATACACCCTACTAAAGCCTGATTGTCACAGCTGGTGAATTTCAAAAATCCAATCTGGACGTGAGGACACTTTACAAGAACGATATGCAATAAAATTCTGTTTTAAACTTGGAAAAAATGCCGCAGAAACATATGGAATGCTTCAGACTGCTTTTCGACCATCTTGCATGAATCGAACATCAGTTTTTGAGTGGAATAAGAGATTCAAGAAAGGCAGGGAGTCCGTGAGGAATGATTAGAGGTGTGGGAGGAGTAAGGAAGCCAATACACCATAGTTGGTTGGCTAAAGGGTTAGGGTGAGGGTTACTATGTTGATGTTTTAAGGGAGTTCAGGAAGGGATTACATCGGAAGAGGCCAGCACTCTTCAAATCGGGTCAGTGGCATTTCCACCAGGACAATGCACCAGTCCACAACTCCATCCTTGTCACAGACTATTTGACCAAGATGAGCATCAAGACAGTTCCTCACCCTACATATGGTCGAGACCTTGCTCCCTATGACTTTTGGTTATTCCCTAAGCTCAGAGGCTGCCGTTATGAGACAATTGAGGATATGAAAGAGGCTGTGACGAAAGTCATTGACACGCGCACACAAGAGGACTTCCATTGGGGCCTTCCAGAAGTTGTTAGAATGGTACAAGTGCATTGCAGTTAGAGGAGATTACTTCGAAGGGGACTAGAGTTTCATGTGTGTACTATCAATAAAAGTGCCCATACGAAAAAGTCTGGAAACTTATTTAATGATCCTCGTATTTCTAAATTCAATAATTGTTTGACTAAGCACAGCCCCATAAACACTATTCCTTGTGGTTTTAAATGTTTCTCTAAACTTGGTTCTTTTAAGAACATTGATTTTAGTGGAAGCGTCTGTGTAGAAATTTCTAGAAAACTGGTAAAGGAATATTGACTTCATTAGTTTAAGCTACGAAGTTTTGTATGGCGAGTCTATTGTAAAATTGTAGTTCATATGTATTTCCGAAGCCAGGCACCTGCTGATCAGCGGTAGCAATAGATTGGAGTTACTTCCACAGTAGTCAAGTGCGTTACAAAAGGAGGTAAGATAGAATAAAGTATTAACCATATCAGTATTTTAATTAAATTAACCAATTTATATATTGGTATTCATTGGCCTAGTGGGTAAAGTGTTCACCAATTGCCCGGGAGACCAAGGTTCAGTCCCAGGCCGCGTCATACCAAAGACTTTAAAAACAGTTTTTGATACCTCCTTGCTTAACACTCAGCATTATAAGGTACGTATCAAGAGTAAAATGGAGCAATCCGGGGGAAGGAGTAGCGCCTTCCCCTATACCTCGATGTAGTAGCTTTTTAAAAGGGAGGCTTCGGGTCGCCCTCGACTACGGTTGCCAACTTTACTTTAATTCATACTCTTTTGATTGATTCTAATTGGTCAACATTTATCCATTCACGATAGATTATTACGGTATTAAGAGAAAAAAGCTTCAAAACTTCGTCTGAGATTATAAGCTGATTCATGGAGCCGAAATGAAGCTCGCTCACAATTCCACGAATATTTTTGTCGAATATCCTCCTGATAGTTATTTTCATCCCTATATTTTAACTAATAAGCTTTTCAGCATTCCTAGTGTTATTTAAATATCTGAAAGGAAGTTTTGTCATAATTCCATGAATTATTTAGGCGAGTATCCTCATTTTAGTTGTTATGATTATTCTATCACAACTAAGCTTCTATTGGGGGAATGTTTTGAGAAGAAGCATTCAAATAATTCCATTGTTATTCCTCATTTTAGTTGTTATGATTATTCTATCACAACTAAGCTTCTATTGGGGGAATGTTTTGAGAAGAAGCATTCAAATAATTCCATTGTTATTCAGACGAGAATCTTCATCTTTGCTGGTGCAATCGGCTGAAATTGTGGCCCTATTAACCGAAATCCTCTGTATTTTTGATGCCCCCAATATAACTGTTATATAATCGGTAATGACAGTTATGATGAAATAAATATAACATCCTGTACTCACCTGTTTCACAGGCAGGCCCCGTCCATCCTAAGTCGCACTTGCAGGTATCTGGCCCAACACACGTGCCTCGTTTGTTGCATCCTTTACTGCATACAGCTGTTAACAGAAAAAAAATGTGTGGGTGTTTGTATGTGTATGTGTATTTGCCAAACCTTCCGCATCGGCAGAATGTGACACAAGGTCAATTTTTAAGCGAAGTTTAACAGGTTTCAATTCAGATTTTTCCTTCTCCTAGGCTTTATACCGAACCAAATCTAAAGAACACAGTCTGCCTTACTATTTATCCATTGCTGGAGATAGAATAACTGGATTGGTCAAAGGGTATTATGTGACATGCAATCTGCCTCGTCCACGATTTGAACTCGTGTCGCCGTGTCCATTTCCTACAGCGATAACCATTACACCACGGGTATTTACGTGTGTGTGTGTGTGTGTGTGTGTGTGTGTGTGTATGTGTGTGGAAAGTAATGTTAGATATTTAAAAAAGAGATAAAACGAACGTCTAATAGAGAGTAGGATATCAGATGATGAAGGGCGGAAAGCAGATGTGTTGCCTTTCTTCAATTTTTTAATGTTTTATAGACATTAGTAAGCCAGTTTAACTAAGCACTGTTCGTCTGCTGACTAGCACAGTAAAATCATAGATCTTATCTGAATGTTGTTTGTCGAGGTTTATTACAATTAGGTTTTTATTAGACTAAACCTTAATATATCAACATCACCATCAAGTTGTACTGATAGCACGGGGTTTCTTCTCTTATATATATATATATATATATATGTGTGTGTGTGTGTGTGTGTTTGTCTTTCTGTGTGTGCGCACGCGCGTGTTAGTATAAACTAGTGAGAACAAACAATCGTTTGAAAAACGATGTATAAATCAAAATTATGTTGGCCTGCAGAGCTGTATAAAAGTTAAAAACAAATTTAATTTTCATTTAAGTTTATTTCATAAAAAATAGTTTCACCAGTTTTCTTTAAAATAGCAAACACTGTAATCAGGCGGAATTTTTTTTGAAAAAAATGTATATTTATGAAATTTAATATTTGACAACAGAAGTGTTGAAATTGTTACATAGCCATGATATGGCTACGCGAAACGTACATAAAATGTTCGTAACATATATACATAGAACATAGGAATCTCAAAACACGAAAAACACGACTTCTCAGTTCAGGTACGAAACTTTTTATTACCTTTGAGTTTAAAGGTTCTTCGACGTAAGGAGAGAGATACACATTCTTTCTATTCTGGCTTTTTTATCTGCCCCCCCCCCAACATGTGCGCACTCGTCACAAGCGAAGGTCAACTGTATTCTCCCGAGGCAGAACTCAACTCAACTAACTGACTTTTTCTCAATTCCCTTAATCCTCTGCCCGTTTCCCATCTGGGCTATTGTGACATCTCTGAGTGCCACGTCCGTTCCGCCCGCGCGCGTGAACACCTGCGTTAATGTTGCACCTAAGTAACCCATGCACTGAGGCGAAAGGTTCTCAGCCTAACTAAACCCAAAGGCATAAAACAAAATCCCTCGGCCATTATATTACAAAATATTTTTTGGTTAAGAAAATTCCAGTGCTGTGGAATTTGATATAACAAATACTACCTAATTATGTCCGGTTTGACTATGCAATGATCTCCATATTGTAACTCTTAGTTTCACGTTTTATATGTTCACCAGGATTGTGAGTATGTTTGTGTGAGTGTGTGTATTTGGCATGTGGGGGTGCGCATGAGTGTATTTTACTTTTTAACAAATACCGATCATTAAAAAAACCGCGTCATTTTAAAAACTAAAACAGCAGTACAGGCGGTAGAGAATAAAATAATTCCTGATACAAGAATATTGGAGGGAGTTCCCTTTACGGAGTAGCTAACGTGCTTATCAGTGACATCGTTGTTTGCGAGTTCGAACTCTGCTCACGCTATTAAGTTCACTTTTGGACTAATACCCTTGGGAAAGTTACGAACCTCCATATCCCTCATCTCTGAGTAAAATAGTACCACTACTGTTCTTCTACAATGGCGGCTTTGGTATTAGATAACACACGAAGGATATTGTGCCTTTAAACGAAGAAACCAGACGAAAACATCGTATAATATAACAATAATATCATTAACCCTAAAAAACTCAAAAGACCCCACTTCCCTGATGATCAACTTTTAGGGGACAAAATTTTTTGATATTGTTTTTTAAGGTTTGGAAATGCTTTCCAAGCAAAACAGACCACTGTATTTATTTGTAATTATACGTTTTTTTTTTAAGAAAAGACTTTAATCGTCGATATGCCGATAGTCTGGCATGACGAATCTGTGAAAGGATTATACTTACGTTTTAGACAATCTCGCTCATGTTTATCATATTGGTCCCATCCAGGACAACAGCTGTTGACCAAACGTGTGACCACCTCCGTATAGTAGACACGTCGTTGTGCCATTTCGTAGACAATTCTGAAAAGAAATAAGAAAATCAGTCGTTTAATATCGATCCCATTATCGGTTTTGATTTGCGTGGATTACAACTGACTAAACAAATAAAATCAGAGATCGATCAGTCAATCAATTGATTGATAAAAAGAGAAAAGAAAAATAAGATAACGAGAACCGGGACTGTCTATACAAACAAAACTTAACTGGGGGAGATCGATACAGGAGGACTGAAATGGTTTGGTTTGGTTTTATGGCATATCAAACATTGTTGGTTATTTAATGCCAAATTCTGTCTTTACATGTATATTGAATATATAATTTGTAAACACATTTTGTTGATACACACAGTTAAATGATCAAACAGTTCTATTTCTAACAATTCAATTCAGCATAGGTAAATGGTTCCAAGTATTGCTATGTATTACTAAAAATTCAATTAAACATCAGTCATTTGTTTACTCAGTTAAATGACCAAACAGTTCAATTTCTAAAAATTCAGTTTAGCATGTCATTTGTTTGTACTCAGTTTTAATGTCAAACTGTTCTATTTGACTCATAGATAGGACCCTATTAAGTGCTACCCCTCCGGGCCAAAGTGGACCTGGTTAGCGATGGCAATGAAGGGGTACTCTGCATTCCCCAAAGCTCCCACATTACTGGAGCCTTACCATGTCATATCCAAGACACTCGTTGGTGGGGCATCTCACCCCTCTGTAGAGATGCAGTCGGTATATTCTACAGACCCATCTGACTGGGTTTGGACTGAAATAAATAGATAGATGGATCGATAGATATAAAGAGAGTGAGATAAAAAGAATCAGGGATCTATGAAAACAATGGCATAGATAGATATGAAAATAGACTGAGAGACAAACATAAATAGATAGATATATAGATAGATAGATATAAAGAGATTAGGAGAGATATGAAGAATCAAGGATAGATACGAACACAATGGAACAGAAGCACAGATAGAAAGACAGAAAAACAAATCAACTGAGAGGAAGATATAAACAATTGGAGATAGACTTGAACAGACTTAAAAATGGATAGATTAATTTTAACGACATGTAAACCCGTATAGGGTTATTTTATACCTAGTGGTTAGGGAATTGTTATATTTATATTTACATTTTTTTGTTGTTTTTAAAAGGTTTTTCTTCTTAAAACATAGTTATGTAACATCATGTATTCTTAGTACAAAGAATTTGCACAAAGTTGTATTATTTCAAGTGCCCGTGGTGTAATGGTTATCGTCGCAGGATATGGACACGGCGACACGAGTTCAAATCCTGGACCTGACTGATTGCATTTCACATAGCACTAATACTCTTGGGAAAGGTATGAATCCAATTATTCTCCCTCCAGCTATGAGTAAATAGTAGGGCAGACTAGGTTCTTCAGCCTTCGGGCAGAAGATATATGTATCTGTGGAGGTGCTCGTGGTATACTGGTTATAGTTGTAGGAAATGGAATTGATGACCCGAGTTCAAATCCTGGACGATGTGGTTTGTGTTTCACTTGTAGAAAGCGTGAATCTAAAGTTTTGAAAAAATCTTACGGAATGAATAAAACATCATTTTGATTTTTCAAATTTTATTTTTTCTTCTTTATACACATACACACATACGTGTACACACACACACACACACACACACACACACACACAAACACATAAATAGACAGATCTAACGACATCAGTACACATTGACGAGCAGATAACTTGAGATGTCTCAAATGACCCACTGGAATGTCAAGAAACATGATCTACTTGTGTCAAAGAAAGATATTTTACTAATAATTTTTTTTTGTGCCCAGAAGAAGTTTATGTTTGTGTCGATTGTCATTTTTTTTTTTTTTATGTTAACTTTTTTTTGGGTGAATGACCTTTGATAGACGAAAAGATCACGACAGAAGGCGAGAAAAAACAAAACAACAACAAAAAAACAAAAAACAAACAAACAAAAAAACAAAACAAAACAAAACAAAACTGCACTTCATTTGATTTCGTATGAAAAGGTTGTGTTGTTGATATGAAACGAGTGCAGACCTTTTCGCTCAATTTGTCTCAAAAATTGTAACTTTGAAGTTTCAAAGGCTATGGAAAGCCCCCTCTTCCCCACCCCCCAAAAAGATGCGATAAAAAACATGTATTTGTACGGAAGTAACTAAAAAGCACCCAACAAAAACACGCCCCACAGAAAAAAGTAAAGAAAGAGTCCAGCTGAACAAAAAACAAAAAAACTTAACAAAATAAAAAAACAAAACAACAAAATCAAAATTAAAAACAAAACAAAGCAAAGAACAAATAATATAATATTATATAAAATAAAACAAAACAAAACAAAGAACGCAAAACAAAACAAAACAAAAAACAACAACAGAAAACAACAGCAACGACAACAACAACAACAAAAACAATTACAACAAAGATAACAAAATAAAAGGCATATACAAGTAGAAATATATTGGGAATAAGCTTAGTAGTTAAAGTCGTTGCATATTTTTCTTAGCATTTAGCGCCCGTTATTTATTTCTTTAATATCCAACCATCTTAACCACTGAGCTGGATGGATATTTTTCTTAGCATCCTTGTTGACAACCAGATGGAAGTCAATGTTTTACAATGCTGATTTTTCAAGGTCAGTGGGCTCAACTTAGCGTAGCTTCCTCCCCCCCTCCGGATTGTTTTATAGCAAGAAAATTTTAACGATGCCCGTAAGAGCTGTGACAAGGTGAGTGCTGCAGGACTTTTGGGTAAAGCTTCAGCTTGTGAGGACCAGAATTTGAACGATATGATTTTTTAAAAAAGTGAAAGTAATGATAAAACAAAATGGCGAATATTGTTCTTTCTGATAATGAAATCAAATTTTAAAAAAATCCAAGTCACTTTTTGCTATTTTTTTTCTATCTAAGTCTAAAACCAGACCCTTTATTCTAAAATAATTTTTTTAAAGAAATAAAGAAAAAAACATGGAAGGAAAAAAATGAACGTGGACTATATTGGAAAGCAAAGATTAGAGAAAAAAAAAAGATACTTCAGGTCGCTGTTGAAGTTTATGTAAAAGGCTTGTATCCTGAATAGTGATATTTATGGCCTAGTGGTTTTCCTTATATAAGAAGTTTGGTGCTTCATAATCTTCCTAAACACTGCCTCAGCTATGGGTTAAATAGTACCACTACTGTTCTTCTACAAGGATGACTTTGACATTAAATAACCCACGAAGTTTGATATGCCATCAAAAAAAGAAACAGAAACCGAACCCATTCTGCTCCATTGAGAATTGCCTGACTAGTAGCTGAGATTGTTGCATATGCCTCATCAGTGCCAGAGATCGATGTTCAAACCCGCAAAAAGTCAGAATTTCTAATGTCGACATCCAAAGCAGGCAGACAGGCTAACAGGCTTTCTTCATCAATAAGATTTGCGCGATATTCCCATTTCTATTCTACTCAGCTTTAGAGCGGATAGAGCTTAGCTTTGTTTTATTTCCGATGGTAGGAAAAAAGGAAGGAAGGAAGGAATGAAGGAAGGAAGGAAGGAAGGAAGAAAGGAAGGAAGGAAGGAATGAAGGAAGGAAGGAAGGAAGGAAGGAAGGAAGGAAGGAATGAAGGAAGGAAGGAAGGAAGGAAGGAAGGAATGAAGGAAGGAAGGAAGGAAGGAAGGAATGAAGGAAGGAAGGAAGGAAGGAAGGAATGAAGGAAGGAAGGAAGGAAGGAAGGAAGGAATGAAGGAAGGAAGGAAGGAAGGAAGGAATGAAGGAAGGAAGGAAGGAAGGAATGAAGGAAGGAAGGAAGAAAGGAAGGAAGGAAGGAAGGAAGGAAGGAATGAAGGAAGGAAGGAAGGAAGGAAGGAAAACTCGAAGAAGAAAAGAAAAAAGCAAATAATTTACAAAAATAGATTTAAGCTAAGTAAAGAAGGTGGAAAAAAGAAATAAAGAAAAAAAAAATGAATTGTAAATAAAAAGAACGAAAAACAAAGAAGAAAAATATAAATTTGGAACAGAGAAAGAAAAAAAGGAGATAAAAGAAAGAAAAAAGAACGACAACATATATTAGGAGATAAGAGAAAGAAAGAAAGGAAGAAGGAAAGAAAATAAGAGAACATAAATCCGGAGATAAAAGAAAGAAAGAAAGAGAACACAAATTCTGAGATAAAAAAAAAAGAATATATAAATTCGAGATAAAAAAAATAAAGAAAGAAAAGAAAAGAAAAGAAAGAAGGAAAGAAAGAGAATATAAATTCGAAATTAAAAGAAAGAAAGAAGCGATGAATAATCACCCCCCACAACAACCTCCACCACCCTTTCAATTTACAAGTAACCGAATTTTCAAATCTGATCATCTTTTTTATTTTTGCATTCCCGGCTTTTTCCAGTCGTCTCGATTTTTATCACTGGAATTCGAACGATCTCAGACGTGTCACTTGAACTTTCAACGACGAATCTCGGAAGAATTTTTTTCTCCCTCCAAATAAACAAACATGTCCTTCAGCAACCTGACCCACTGCACACTTTAATACCAGGGTAAATTCATTAACTCGAGGTAAAGTTAGGAATCAACTTACTCAAAATGGCTTGTGAAACAACGGATTAACATAGAACTACAAGAACCGTTTTTATCAATATTAATAACTGGGAAAAAGGTTCGTTTATCCTCTATGAATAGTCAAACGGTTTCATGTATTCCTAAAAACGTTTCTGAGGTGCTTCGACAAATGTAAAACTCGTTGGAATAAATATGTTGAATCCCAAGAGGTCTATTTTGAAGAAAACTAACATTTAATTCAAAGTTCATTTCTGTCTTGGACAGTACAGCTTCAGTCTCGATATTTCTTTATCTTATTTAACTTTATTGTAAATAACATAAGCATAGATGATCTTAAGGTATTTACACATTTTTAGAAGAGAGCTTATATCTATATTAATGATTTAGAAGAGTAAATAAAACTAGAAAAACTAATCCAGATTTCTGTCTTAATTTCTGTGCAAGTGACGCCCATATAAAGGTAATGAGTGCGCGACAAATCTAAAATATGGGTGAGGCTTAGAACTTTTTGAACAACCCTTGTATCATATAAATATGTATAAAAATCCTTTGAAGAAATAACTAGACAAATGTAAATATAAACGTACAATAGGCGCGATTCCTTAAACTCTCGGCTTGAAATAACCCTCGACGGGTTAATATATAAAATGTGGGTGAGGCTTAGAACATTTTGAACAACCTTTGTATCATACAAATATGTATAAAAACCTCTGAAGAAACAACTAGACGAATGTAGATATAAATGTACAATTAAGCTTGAAATAACTCTCGATCGGTCGACATGCCAATAATTGATAGTTTAATCAATCAACAAATGCCATTAATTGATTGTTTAATTAATCAATAAATGCCATTAATTGGTTGTTTAATCAATCAACAAATGCCATTAATTGATTGTTTAATTAATCAATAAATGCCATTAATTGATTGTTTAATCAATCAATAAATGCCATTAATTATTTGTTTAATCAATCAATAAATGCTTGATATCAACCAAAGTTACAGTATTATAAATTATAATGCTGTAACTTTGGTTGATATCAAGCATTTATTATCAAGTCATCTCCTTTAAGAAATGATAATCATTAACGTCAGCACGACGCTCATTATTATCAAGTTGTAAAATTTATTAGAAATTGAATCATTCTCCAAGACTTTTTAATCCTTCAGTTGACTTCTGACTTTCAGAGACCCTTTCTGACGTTCGAGACAGATTGAGTATTTACAAGTTGATCGCATGGTTTCAGGTCACCTTCCCCCGGCAGTACCTGTTCCATGGTCTAAAAAAGCCTGGGTGAGTTTACTCCTGAAAGGTTCTGATTTAGTTTGGTTTAATGGCATATCAACCATTGTAGGTTATTTAATGCCAAATCCATTTTTAAACAGTTTTATTTCAAACAATTCAGTTTAACATAAGTACACAGTCTAAATGTCAAAAACATTTCAATTTCAAATAGTTCAGTTTAACATATTTAGTCCTATTAAACACATAAATAGGACCCTATAAGGTGCTACCACTTCGGGCCTGAGTGGACTTGGGAGCGATGGCAATGAAAGCATTCCCCAAAGCTCCAGCATTACTGGAGCCTCATCATCAGATTGTTTAATGTCCTATCCAGGACACTGCAGAGATACTGTCGGTGTATTCTACAGCCCCAGCCGATTGATCCAACCCCTGAAAGGCAATGAGATATTTTTTTTGTAAATGGCCACACACGTCTCGATTTGTTCATGCATTCACTGCCCCATTATAAAATGACTTCTAACGGTGGCAAGTTGGAAAAACACCTTCTCTAAGAATATCAACGCTGTTTTGATGACAAAAATCCCACTGTAACAGACCGTTTTTGCTTTGTTTGGTTTGATTACTTTCTTTAATGGCATATTAATCTTCGTGGGTTATTCAATGCCAAATCAATCCTTGTAGAAGAACAGCAGTGATATTGTTTTAACCCATAGCTAGAGGAGGATAAGATGATTCAATACCTTTCCCAAGGGTATTAGCCCGAAAGTGAAAGCAATTACGCAACTGGGGTTTGAACTTGCTTACAACGATGTAGGTATGTATTTGACTTCCCACCAAACCAAAATGCGCTACAAAGCCATTTTATGGTGGGGACTGCACACGAATTGAAACATGCACGGCGGGTCCAAAAAATACTTGACCCCGTAGACATTTCCGCCATTGAAGCGCCTTAGATGCCGACCAATCAACTCAACAATTGCAAAGCAGGTCACACATGAAGGGACGAGCCCAGAGACCAAGTGTTCAAATGACTTCCGACCAACAGCACAGCCAGGTGGCCTGCCCGGAGGCAAGTCTTAAGTCAAATGATGTCACAGTCTGGCACGTTAACCACTGCGTCACGGGAACTCTCTTGACAGGTAAAGACACTTACAGAATTTTATATTTTCTTTCTTTCTTTCTTTCTCTCTTTCTTTCTTTCTTCTCCAAATTTATATTTTCCTTCTTTGTTTTTCGTTCTTTGCATTTCCGAATTCATATTTCTTTCTTTCTTTCTTTCTTTCTTTCTTTCTTTCTTAGGTGTATTGTTTGTTTGTTTGTTTGTTTGTTTGTTTCTTTCTTTCTTTCACCTCCAAATTTATATTTTCCTTCTTTTTTTCGTTCTTTTTTATTTCCAAATTTTATTCTTTTCTTTCTTTTTCCCACCGTCTTTATTCAGCTTAAATCGATCTTTGTAAATTATTTTATTTTTTCTTTCCTTCTTCTAGTTTTCCTTCCTTCCTTCCTTCCTTCCTTCCTTCCTTCCTTCCTTCTAAAACTAAGCTATATCCACACTAAAGCTGAGTAGAATAGAAGTGGAAATATCGCGCAAATCTTATTGATGAAGAAAGTCTGCCTTCCTGTTTTAGATATCAGCATTAGAAATTCTAACTTTTTGTGGGTTTGAACGTTGGCACTGATGGGGCATACGCAACAATCTCAGCTACTTCTCAGGCAGTTCTCTATCTAGGTTTGGTTTCGGTTTCTTTGTTTAATGGCTCGGGTTATTTAATGACAAATGATCCTTGTAAAACAACAGTTGTGGTATTGTTTAACACATAACAAATGACATAAAGGGAGTTCATACCTTTCACAATAGTATTGGTCCAAAAGTGAACGTAATAGCTGGAATGGAGTTCGAACAGTTCTATTTCAAACAATTCAGTTTAATATAAGTACCGTTTCAATGTCAAAAAGCAGTTTCATTTCAAACAATTCAGTTTAGCATAAGTACACAGTTTAGTTCTATTTGACCCATAGATAGGACTCTATCAGGTGCTACCACACCGAGCCAGAGTGGACCTGGGAGCGACGGCAATGAAGGGGTACTCCGCATTTCCCAAAGTTCCAGCATTACTGGAACCTCACCATCAGATTGTTTAGTGTCATATCCAGGACACTCGTTGCTCCCAGGTCCACTCTGGCCCGGAATTGTAGCACTTGATAGGGCCCAATCTAAGGGTTAAATAGAACTAAGTGCATACTTATACGAAACTGAATTGTTTGAATTAGAACTGTTTGACTAAACTGAATAGTTTAAATAGAAATGTTTTAAACTGTACATTTAAACTGCGTACTAATGCTAAACCGAATTGTTTGAAATGGAACTTTTTTCTTAACTTTGAAACTGTACTTACACTAAACTGAATTGTTATATATAGAACTGTTTTGACATTTAACTGTGAGTAAACAAAATATGTGCATATACTAAACTGAATTAGAACTATTTTAACAAACTGAATTGTTTGAAATAGAAATGTTTTTGACAATTAAAGTGAGCGCTAATGCTAAACTGAATTATCTAAGATAGAACTGATTATTTGCATAAAAAATGGATTTGGCGTTGAATAACCTACAAAGGTTGATAGACTATAAAAACCAAACCAAACCAACCAACCAACTTTCCGGGTCTGAGTGTATCTTGGAATAATGTCAATGAAATTGTACTCTATATTCCTCAAGACTGCTAGACTGAAGCCTCACCATGAGATGGTTTTTGCCATATCAAGGACACTCAACGAGGAGGGAGTGGTCTTGCGCTCTTCAGAGATGTATTCGGCGTATTTGAAAGCCCCAGACCACGAGGTGGAGTTAATAGAAGACAGTGTTAGTAGAAGACTTACAGTGCTGTTTTTAGAAGTGAGAACAAGGTTTTTATTTGTCGGTGTGGGGGTTTCCAAAAAAAGAACTATGAATGGTGGAGTTGAAATGCTGACCGAAAGTAAACTACGTATAACAAATTGCAAAGACTAGTAATTGACTATTCTATTGAAGTTTAGTAAATTGCTCAAGTTCTGGACATGAAAGGTCAACTTATAGATGCTCTTTGAAGTGGCAATGATTGGGTTTCCGCTTAAAAGACACTCAAGTATGCTTCTTGAGGAGTTTACCTTCGTCCAAGACGCGCGTTTAATTTGTTATTATTTTCTGACTGAATGGGCAATTATTATTGTATTTTAAAACACACACACACACACACACACACACACACACACACACAGATATATATATATATATATATATATATTTACATGGTGGTGTCTGTGACTCTGAGTTTCATGCTGTACGCGTTCATTAAACAGAGATGAATGCGTACAGTATGAAACACAGGTTCACAGACACCACCATGTAATATCTATCTATCTATATTTACCAACCCCTCCGCTTGGCCAAAATATGACACAAGGTCAATTTTTAAGCGGAGTTTAACAGGTTTGAATTCAGATTTTCCTTCTCCTAGACTAGTTGCCTCACCAAGGCTGAAGAACCTAGTCTGCCCTACTATTTACCCATAGCTGGAGGGAGAATAATTGGATTCATACCTTTCCCAAGAATATTAGTGCTATGTGAAATGCAATCAGCCTCGTCCAGAATTTGAACTCGTGTCACCGTGTCTATTTCCTACGACGATGACCATTACACCACGGGCACATACATCTATCTATCTATCTATCTATCTATCCTGGTTTATTTATCACTCTTTTCTCTTCATTTATTTTTGCTGTTAAGTTTTTAACGTTGCCGTGAAGGTTTTCTCAAAAAAAACTTTTAAAAGTAGGCAAACCTTATTCTCTCCGGAGATTAGCACCAGACAATCTTCTAAATCCCCTCATTCACTCGTTTCTCTGTGTCAGATTAACCTCAGTTTAGTCAATACCCATTCATAGCTGTCACTAAAACGCTTTGCGTCTACTGGTAGTTAAGTTCAGAAATAATGAGTCGAATTGGCTTGAGTTTTGTCCGTCATTTCTTTCAGTCGCCAGACGATATCTAAATTGTCAAAGTAAAGAAAAGTGATAAGAAGCGGTGAAAAATTTGTGAATAGATTTTAGACGACAGATAACTGGAAATCGAGTTGGGTGTTCTAAGACGTCAGGAAATAATAGCATGAGCTTTTACACAAATCCGAGTTTTGGTTGTAGAGGAAATGGAAAGTGTTAAAAGATGTTTGATGATCAGAGATTGATTATAAAGAGCAAAAAGGAGGTCACCGTGGTGTAATGGTTATCGTTGTAGGAAATGGTCACGGCAACACGAGTTAAAATCCTGGACGAGACTGATTGCATTTCACATAGCACTAATATTCTTGAGAAAGGTATGAATCCAATTATTCTCCCTCCAGCTATGGGTAAATAGTAGGGCAGACTAAGTTCTTCAGCCTTGATGAGGCAACTAGTCTAGGAGAAGGAAAACTCTTAAACTCCGCTTAAAAAATTGACCTTGTGTCATATCTTGTCCGAGCGGAGGGGTTGGTAAATATGATAAAGAGCAAAAAGAATAATAAAGACCCCCAGGCATCTTTATCCTTACTGGGTAAAGATTTCAGATTTCAGATCCATTATCTTCTTTTATACCCTGTATTAGTCGATATATTGCACGCATTCGAGTATAATAACACACATGCTGGTATTGAGATGAAAATTTTATATAAAAAATCAAATGAGTATATTAAAATATAAGCAATCAACATATCTTTCTAATTGAAAAAAAAAATTAAGATTTTTTGAATAGTTGGAGCTTTTTGCTTTACTCTTTTTTGCGTTACTCGAGAGAAAGGCATGAATCAATATCTTTTGTGTTATTTGTGAAATCCATAAATCCAAATACTTGCCTCCGTCAGTAATATAATGGCCGAGGGATTTCGTTTTATGCCTTTGGGTTTAGTTAGGCTGAGAACCTTTCGGCTCAGTGCATGGGTTACTTAGGTGCAACATTAACGCAGGTGTTCACGCGCGCGCGCGTGTGCGGAGCGGACGTGTCACTCAGAGATGTCACAATAGCCCAGATGGGAAACGGGGCTAGAGAGTACGAATGACGTCACGCACCGTAAGGTCGCGCGGAGGATTTTGGGGATTTTGAAGAAAGTCAGTTGAGTTGAGAACTAGACTCCGAACGGGAAGGGTCGACTTTCGGGGCTCGCTGAGGCCAGACGAATTTGTGCGCTATGGACGCCGCACGGATGGTGGTGGTGGTGGTGGGGGGGCAGATGAAAAAGACAGCATAGAAAGGTTGTGTCTCTCTTCCTTATGTCGAAACCTTTAACTCAAAGGTAATAAAAGGTTTCGTACCTGAACTAAGAAGTCGTTACGTGTTTTTCGTGTTTCGGGATTCCTATGTTCTATGTATATATGTTATGAACATTCTATGTACGTTTCACGCATACTCATGTATGGCTATGTTACACGCCTCCTGGTTAAATGTTTTCATATATATAAAAAATATATATATATACAGTTGATGGATTTGGTACGCTACTGGTTTATATCAACTCTCAAAACTCATAGAATAGTCTTCGAAAAGACTAATCAGGTAATACTGTAAGATACTGCTGGAGTACTTTTGGTTAGTACTTATGATGCTTTCGCCTCGAAACCATGCTTGACCTTGGGGTCATCTGAAGAAGGTTTTGTTGGGTGTAACTGTTACTTTTTTATATAATGTCTCAAGAAAAATTAAAAGAAAGAGGGCACAACAGCATTAAGGAATGCGTGGATACAACAGTCTAGGGACTGTACAAAAATGATCAAAGAAAGATCATTATATTAGCCAGCAACTGCCATATCAATAGAAATACTTGTACCCTCTGGACAAACCAAAAAAAAAAAAAAAAAAAAAACGATCAAAATCTCTTGAAAACAAAAATGGAAAGAAAAACAACTGTATGGATATTCAAAACGACAAACCTAGGAAATTGCACATGAGACGACCAGAACATGGTTTGGTTTGGTTGGGTTAGGTTTTATATATGATTTGTAAACGCATTTTGTTAATAACATTTTAAATGAGCCCGAGTTCATTTTTTTTTTGCTCACGATTAAATAATTTCAAGTTTTGCCCACATAAGTAATTGTTTTTACTATTAATCATTTGTTTGCACACAGTTAAATGGCTCCAAGTATTGCTATGTATCACTAACAGTTTAATTAAACATTAGTCATTTATTTACGCGCAGTTAAAGGATCAAGTAGTTCTATTTCTGACAATTCAATTAAGTATAAGTTATTTGTTTGCACGCATTTTTAAATGTCAAACCGATTCTATTTGACACATAACAGGTGCTACCACTCCAGGACTGAGTGGATCTGACAGCGATAGCAATGAAGGGTTACTCCGCACCCCCAAAAGCTTCAACATTACTAGAGCCTCACTATCAGGTATTTAGTGTCATATCCAGGACTCTCTTTGTGTGTGTGTGTGTGTGGGGGGGGTCTTACCTCTTTGCAGTAATGCAGTCGGTGTATTCTACAGCCCTAGCCGACTGGGCTTACCTGAACATGGTTAAGACTGGGAAACAGCCCTACCCGATGAAACTTACCTGAACATGGTTAAGACTGGGAAACAGCCCTACCCGATGAAACTTACCTGAACATGGTTAAGACTGGGAAACTTAAAAGAGATTCAGATTCTCTCTTTTAATAGTAGCACAAAATAATGCATAAGAACCAATTTCGACAAAGCAAAAATTGATAATACACAGAGAATTGCAAGTGTTGGTTATGTGGTGACAGCGATGAAACAGTTAGTTACACAATATGCGAATGCAGCAAACTAGCAAAAAAGAAGTGTAAGACTAGATACGACTGGGCGGGAACAGTGATCCCCTGGGAAATGCGCAAGAGACTAAAATTTAATCAATACTTTATTAGCAGAGCAACATAACAGCATTAGATTTTAAATCTCATAAAACTTTTCGAACTAAAGTTAGATTAATTACATTTTCTTTTGCTATTTACCCAAGGATCAATATTCGTGAAACTTGAGTAGCATGGAAAGTTCTGTGATTTCTAATATATAGAAATAGCAGTGCTCGGTACTTTATAAGTAGAACAATTACTAAAATCAGTCCTTCGACTCAAGTTAAACGAATTGAGAAGTAGGAAAGATTTTGAGAGTTTGACATCTAATATATATATATATATATATAATTCTGAATCAAAGAAAAGCAAACCACAAACATATTTTTGTTCTAGAGTGGCTCGTACCACGTTACTTTCGGTATCGCGGAAGTATAAAAAACGCCGTATCTCTTAAGCCAGGGAGACGGAAGAGAAGCAGAGACAGAAGAGCTCTGAAGGACGTCGGTCAGTAGAAGACCAACTCTGGACGTAATATCTACAGCGAGAGACTTATAATACTAGTCGGACTGTACTACTTGAGTTTATGAATAATTAACTCTGTTTCACTGTGTATTTTTTCCTTACCACGATACAACAATTTTTTAAACACAACTGAGGACAGTTGATAAAGTTAATGACCAGTTAGGAAATTTTATGACCAATTCATATTTGTTAGGACTTGGTAAGACTAATCATATTTGGCAAGACTAATCATAAAATAGGATATCAAATCAAAGAAAAGAAAATTTTTTGGTATCACTGAGAATTTAGTTTCAGAAAATTATGAATTTTGTCTACGAGTAAGGGAACTTTGATAACAATAGTTAAGGAAAATAATCACTTCCTATGTGTATCTAAATCATTGAAGTTTCATTAAAATTTGTATCAATAATTAAAATGGTCAAATTTTTCAATGGATTTTTGTCCGATACAATATAATGTGATCCTTGTTGGATGACACTGTAGAATACGCTGACTTCATCTATACGAAGGGGTAAAACCCACCACCAGCGAGTGTACTGATAATGACTATAAACCCTCTGACGGTGAGGATTTAGTCCTGGAGCTTTGGGAAATGTGGAGTACCCTTCATTAGTATTACTCTCAGGTCCACTCTGACCAGGGTCCCATCTATGCGTCACATAAAACTGTTTCACTATCTAACTGCGTACAAACAAATGACTGATGTTAAATTGAATAGTTAGTATTACATAGCAATACTTGAAACCATTTAACTGTGTGCAAACGAATTCGTAATATTGAATAGAATTATTAGTGTTAGATAGCAATGCTTGAAACCGTTTAATTGTATGCAAAAAATATCAACCATTGTCAGTTATTTAATGCCAGATTCTGTTTATACAGATCTATTAGATATATATGATTTGTAAACGCATTTTGTTGATAACATTTCAAATGAGCCTGGCTTGTTTTAAATATTACGAATAAACTACCATATATATATATATATAAGTGTATAAGTTGGCCGATTGTTGTCAAGAGCGACCCGAAAGCTCCCTTTTCAATTGCTACTACACCGAGGTGGAAGGAAAGGTGCTACTTCTATCGCTGGATTTCTCCACTTACCCTTGTTACGTACCTTATAATGCTGGGTGTTAAGCAAGGATGTATCAAGTACCTTTCTTGAGTCTTTGGTATGACTCGACCTGGGATTGAACCTCGGTCTCCTAGACCATTGGTTGGTATTAAAAAAAACTAAAAGGGTTGATATGCCATAAACCCAATCAACCTCCATATATGTACATGTATGTGTGTTTGTGCGTGTGTGTGTATGTGTGTGTGAAAAAAGTTGTCTTACCTGAACGTAGAACAAAGCTTAAATCCTTCACAAACTTCCACTTGCCGCTTATACACGGGTTTATAGTAAGTCTCCATTCGTTCGCGAGGAACTTGGACTCTTCGCTCCTCTATACAAACACGTCGCCTGAAAATATTCAAAGAAATATTAAGGTGAAGTAATGATCAGATCAGATCTCAACCAACATGCTTTAGTGTAATGGTTATTGACGACCGGGTTCAAATCGTGTTCAAAGCTGTTTGCATTTCACATAGCGCTAATACCCTTGGCAACCCAACTATTTTACTTCCAGGTATGGATAAACAGTAGGACAGACTGTGCTCTTTAAACTTGATATGGAAACCGGTCAAAGAGAAGTTTTTTCTTCTTTCTTTGTTGAATGGCTAATAAACCTTCGTGGGATATTAAATGTTAAAGTCAATCCTTTCAGAAGAGAAACAGATATATTATTCAACCCATAGATAGTGGAGATGGGGAGAGAAGGGGAATTATACTTTTCCCAAGTGTATTAGTCCGAAAGTGAATGCAGTACAACACTTTAGCCTCTACGCCACGAGGACTTACTGGTCTAGGAGAAATAAAACTCTGAATTCAAACCAGTGACACGAATGTGACTGGGGACCATTTTCGGACACCAGTTCCCGAGAAATTCCACACGTGATTACATTTGCAGAGCCAGCTTAATCCACATCGGGTAAATGCCGTCACACACACACACACACACACACAACCAGCGAATTAACTTTGTATTCCGTTTTCTCTGTGTCACTAACAACTGTGCTAATTCATATTTTCATGATTAGCAATCATCATCATCATTTCGCGCTCTCAGCACGGATCTCCCTGACCCTCTCTCGTTACCCTTCCCTATCGTCCATTGCTTCCGGTAGGTCTTCTGGGATACATCCCGTATCGGCACAGAGCTGTTGTATGTAGGTTAGAGCTGGTCGTTCTGCCTTTCCTCGTCCATGTAAAGGGATCCTCAGGAGTACATCACTTATGAGCTCGTCCATACTTCTCCAGCAGTGTTCCGCATGTCTGGTTCGTCTAATTTTGATAGTTTTCATGATGGCCGTACAGCTGCTGCTTTGCGGGTACTGCCTGCTAGACTTGTTCAATAGGATTAGCAATACTCACTTAAAATACTTTATTTGAACATGAGGTAGGATATTTACCGAACTTGACTTTCAGTCAATCATAAAATCTTCAGTATATACCTGAATTTAGGATGGGCGTGTGGCTTGTTTATAGTATTGTATATATATATATAGAGAGAGAGAGTTGAACACTCTGGCGAAGGAATTGACGGCTACCATTCGCGTAATGCAAAACTCTTCTTATGAATTGAGCACTCTGGTATCCGGTAAGGCAAAATGTCAACCAACGAAAGCTAGCACGTAATACCTTATAAGTCCCGAGCTGACGTGGGTCACCAGGTGATTGAGCGGTAGGATACTAAATCTAACTTAAAGTTGGGCGGGTTTCGTTCCGAACTGCAAGCATCCTACACTGTAGAGTTGTGATACAACGAAACAGTCTGTCTGTGGATGACAATATATATATATATATATATAGTAATACCTCGTTTTACGTCATTTCAAGCGATATCAAATTCGTCTTTACGCCACTCTTATAGATTAGCTTTCATTTCAGCTAAAGTCATTACATTTGACGTTATGTTACTCAGCAACATCATTTACGTCTGACGTTGCGTCACTCAGCAACGTTTCCTACGTCATAATAAAATAACGTGAAGTAAATAATCTTTTTCTTCAAGATATATTGAAAATAAACAATATGCATGAAAATTTGCAACCAAAGACAAAAAATACTTAAAAGAATTGAAGATTTCGAAAAAAATCCCATTAAATTGGCTGAGTGACGTCAAGTTTATTGTAAATAAAATAATCTTATTAATGTTGTTATTCTTTAAAAAATTAGGACTAAAATAATCTTTAAATACATCAATGTCTCAACGAGTCATATTATTCCGCATGTTGTTTACACTAATTGTAAGTTGTTTTTCATCATACTTACAGCATTTCCAAGGTAAAGAACATAATCTTATTGTGTTCATTATGATATGAGAGTCCCCGTGGCTTGGCTTGGCTTGGTTTGATTTGGTTTCTTTGTTTAATGGCATATCAACCTTCAAAGGTTATTTAATGTCATCCTTCTAGAAAAACGGTAGTGGTACTATTTAACTCATAGCTGGGAGGATAAGTGGGTTCATACCTTTCCCAAGGGTTTTGGGCCAAAAATGAACATAATAGCGCGACGGGGGTTCAAACTCGCTTGCTACGATTCGGCACCCCAGTGCTTTAACCATTACACCACGAGGGCACCTCTGTCTTCATGGCGTAGTTCTGCAGCCTTGAAGAAAGCTAGTTCGAACTCCAGTCGCACTATTACATTCACTTTCGGACTAATACCCTTGGGAAAAGTATAAGTCTCCTTATTCCTCCCAGCAAGGAATTAAATAATATCACTGCTGTTCTTCTGCAAGAATGGCTTTAGCATTGAATACCCCACGAAAGCTTTAGCGTCCTTTAATGTTTAGCGGTAGTTATAGTCTTTCGAGGGGTTTTATGCTAGTTTTATGGTGTTTCTCATTTTAAGGCATTACGTCCAGTTTACATAAAAAGCCGAGATACGTGGCAGCTTTTGGAACCAATTAATGATGTAGGGTGGGGCATAACTTAATCTATGAAATGCTAATTATAATCATTGCTAAATAGAAGTATCGATATCCTCATGGAAAGTTGTTACAACGGAAACCCAACGAGCTCACGGATCGTCTGGTTTAAATCTAAAGCGGAAAATGTAATTAATTCGATATAACCCTTTCCTTAATTCAATTTTTTAAAACAATCTCGATTCTCGCGTCAGACTAATCTCACTTGACGCGATCTGTGTATCCGACGGCTTTTTAACCGGGTTGTCTGGCTATTCCAGTTCGCTGACCCCATTAACTCAACTTTTTTTCGTTTCCGTTTTTTTTCTCCTCTTCTACTGCCTTTCAGACACATTTTTTTTCCTTTTCATATACATCGCCACAGGAAAACGGGGTTTTATCATGTGACCCTTGAATTTGATAAGACATCTTCTCTCGAATCACGGACGCGCGAATGGCTTTTACCGCATTTCATTCAATGCCGGCCATTCTTTTATGTTTCAGGGTATGAATTTTATCTCACAGAACATAAAAGCGAAGCTGAAAAAACATATCAATTTGGGAATCAGTTGTTGGGGTGAACTTTGTTGCGATTTTCGCCCTTGAATTTCGACAAATGCCCCAGACTTAAAACAGGTCTTGAATAATTTCTAAATATTTCTAAATATTAATAGAGAAGTATAATGTTCTGAGAATTATACGACTAAATCCGAAAAACATCGAAATATCAGTATAAACTTATCTTTTCCGTTTTGATATTCTGTGTATAACCTAGACGATTGCAAACCCCATAAAATTACCAACCAGTTGCAAACTGGACTCGAAATTGCCTTATACACTAAGAGTATTGCTCTAATAAAAATCTTGCTTTGAAGAACCGATGGTGTGAATGGCAGCCATTACATAACTCAATCATACAGTTCCTCTTCCCTCATTTAGTCCTATATTAGACTGAGCTGATAATACCTAACCTTTAAATAATCAGATTTTTGCTTTTGTCTGAACTCAAAATGACCACTGGGTCCAGTGGAAATATGAAATGCTCTATTATATCTTTTTGTTTCTTTTTGCTAATTTGCTCGACATCTACTTTGAACTTTTATTATTTATTTATAAAGATTATTTTACTCCTTGCGACTTTTTCACATCAGTGTTAGCTGATGGTCTTTCACTGGAGTCTGAGTGACAGCAAGTTTCCTTAAGTCTCCGGGACTCTTCACAGTATTCTGGCCAATCTTAGCAATGCTGGAGTTTGGATGGTCTTGGCACGTCCTTCGATTTTCAATTCAATCCTTGGGAGTTTTTGGCACCAGTGTCAGCAGATAGTCTTTCACTGTAGTCTGAGTGATATCGACTCTCTTCAAGTCTCCAGGACTCTTTTCAACGCCGTAGTTTGGATTTTTCTTCTTCTTCTTCTTCTTCTTCTTCTTCTTCTTATTATTATTATTATTATTATTATTATTATTATTATTATTATTATTATTATTCCTCTAGAGTTTTTCACATCAATGTTAGCTTATGGTTTTTCACTGGAGTTTGAGTGACAGCAAGTCTCCTCAAGTCTCCAGGACTCGTCTCAGTATTCTGGCCGTCCTCAGCAATGCTGTCGTTCGGATAGTCTCTACCCGTCCGCCAACTTCCAAGTCCTCCAGGCCCTTTAATAATCCTTTAGTTACTGTGCCTAACGCACCAATCACAATTGGCACAATCGTTAGTTTCATGTTCCACAGTTTTTCAATCCTTTAGCAAGGTCGAGGTACTTATCCTTCTTTTCCCTTTCCTTCAGATTTATTCTGTGGTCCGCCGGGACAGCAAAGTCAACAATTTTGCAGATTCTCTTTCTTTTGTTGATTATTATGAGGTCTGGTCTTCTGGCCAGGATTAGGTGATCCGTTTGTATGTTAAAGTCCCATAGGAGTTTATGCGAGTCATTTTCTTGGACAGGCACCGGGTTGTGCATATACCATTTGTTTGTATGGTCGAATTGAAATTTCCTGCACATTTCCCAGTGGATTACCTTGCCGACCCAGTCGTGTCTCGCCTTGTACTCCTTCTGTGCTAATTTGCTGCATTCCCTTATAATGTGATTGATCGTTTCGTCTCTGTCACCGCATAGCCTACATTTACTGTTTTGTTGCGTCTTATCTATTCTCGCTTTGATATGATTCGTTCTTATGGCGTTGTCCTATGCTGCTATTCGGAGGGATTCTATTATTATCATTATTATTATTATTATTATAATACTCATTGCGAGTTTTTCCCACCAGCGTTAGCTGATGGTCTTTCACTAGAGTCTGAGTGACAACAAGTCTCCTCAGGACACTTCTCAGTATTCTGATATCAATAAAAATGTAGTTTGAACTATCTCGATCCATCCTCCGATTTCCAACTCTTCCGGACCCCTTACCAAGCCCCTAGGACCGTTCTAAGTGCGTCAATAACAAATGGTAAATCCATTACCATTACCATCATGTTCCATTCTTAGTTCTCTGGCAAGGTCCAAGTATTTGCCTGTTATTTCATTTTCACTTCCTGCGAGTTTTTCACACTAATTTTAACTGATGGTCTTTCACTAGAGTTTAAGTGACAGCAAGTTTCTTTAACTCTCCAAGACTTTTCTCAGTATTCTAGCCAATCTTAACAGTGGTCTGTAGAGTCTCAATTTTCCCTCTGATTTCCAATTCTGCCAGACTCTTTTTTAAGACTTTGGGGACCGTTCCTAGAACACCAACAACAATGGGTCACCTTCAATACATCACCTTCATGTTCCACATCTTTTTCAGCTCTCGGGTAAGATCTAAGTACTTGCCTATCTTTCTGATTTCCTTCATTTTCACTCTGTGATCCGCTGGAACGACAAAATCCTCTTGATTGCAAGTTCTTTCTTGTTGATTTTTACAAGGTGTGGTATTACTATTTACGATTACCCAGTCGACTGGACTGTAGAATACACCGACTACACTTCTGCAGAGGGGTAAGACCCCCACCCAACGAGTGTCCTGAATATGACACTAAACAATCCGATGGTGAGGCTCCAGTAATGTTGGAGCTTTGGAGAATGGGGAGAACCTCTTTATTCCCATTGCTCCTAGGCCAACTCTGACCCGGAGTGGGAGCACCAGATAGGGTCCTATCTATGGATCAAATAGAACTTAAGTCACGCTATTAGTTTCTCTTTCGGAAATATACCCTTGGGAAAGGTATGAACCCCATTATCCTTCCAGCTATTGGTTAAATAGTACCACTACTGTTCTAGGAGAATAAATTTGGCATTAAATAACCTACAAAGGTTGATATGCCATTAAACAAAGAAACCAAACCAAACCAATCCAATCTCTTTACGAAGTTCTTCATATCTATTCGGAGATGGGCACAAGTATTATTTTATTTGACTATATTTTTCAGTTCTCTGTAAATTAACTAATATTTTTCCAGCTTTTCTTTTTTTAAAAGGCAGTCTGCTCGAATAGAGACATCTGATATCTGACAAATTTGGAATGTTTCAGTTCCAGAGGATTTTTTTAAAAAATATAGGTTCGAAGTCCAATTTAAAGCACGGTAAGATAACCCAAAGCCGAACTTTTTTAAACTTTATCTTTTCGATTCAGGTATCATTGGGAAACAAAAAAGTGTTGGTAAACGAAGCAGTCTCGGTCTGTTAACCAAAACTTTTCTCGTTCCCCAGTGATTCCTATATCAGGAAAATAAAGTCTAAAAACTTTCCGCTTACCATACTTTTAAACCTGGACAATCTGGTCTGTATACATATACGACTGGTTTAAAAAGGAGAGGAAAACAAAATACTTAACTAAAAATAAAAAAAGAATAAAATACAGAAGCTGACTGTGTCTGCAGGTCATCTGAAGAGCTCCAGGTGACTGACTGCGTGTGAATAAATAAAATACTTAATGAAAATAAAAAACGCCGACATATGCGAAAAGTCGAAAGCTTTGCGTCATTTTACAAATGACCTTCCGGTCGCTGGGCGGAAATGATGTTCGTTTGTTGTGAACGCATCTGTCGTGAATGAATGAGTAATTTTTGTGGGTTAACACTCCTCAGACAAACTACCAGATCTAGCCAACCGAACATATGTGGTTGTTTAAAAACTAAATCGAATAAATACCAATTGACATTAGAAGGGTATACACTATATATATATATATATATATATATATATATTCACATTTGTTTCCTACTCAGTCAGTTGGGGCAGTAGAAAACGCTGACTGTACCTCTAGAGAAGTGTAACCCGTCCCCTGAAACGAGTGTCATAGATATGACACTAAATTGCACCGGATGGTGAGGATTCAGTCTTTGAGCTTTGGGGAATATGGAGCCCAGGCTGCTCTTTTATTTACCCATAACTGAAAAGAGATTAGAAGATTTTTTCTTTGTTTGGATTTTATGGCATATCAACCTTTGTAGGTTATTTAATGCCAAATCCATTTTTATATTAACAAACAGTTCTATTTCGAACAATTCAGTTTAGCATAAATACACCGTTTAATTGTCAAAAACATTTCTTTTTCAAGCTGTTCAGTTTAGTCAAACAGTTCTAGTTCAAACAATTCCGTTTAGTATAAGTATAGTTTTTGTTTACACTCAGTTAAATGTCAAAACAGTTCTATTAGAAACTATTCAGTTTAACGTAAGTACAGTTTCAATGTCAATATAGTTCTATTTCAAGCACTTCGGTTTAGCATAAGTACGCATTTTAGTTCTATTTGGCTCATAGATAAGACCGTATCAAGTGCTACAACTCCGGGCCAGAGTGGATCTGGGAGCGACGGCAATGAAGTGGTGCTCCGCTTTCTCTAAAGCCCCAACATTACTGGAATCTCACCATCAGATTATTTAGCGTTATAAACAGGACACTTGTTGGGGGTGGGCCTTACCCCTCTGCAGAGGTGCAGTCGGTGTATTTCACAGCCCCAGTCGACTAGACAAGGAATAGTTGAACTTTTACCTTTCTCAAGTATATTAGCCCTATGTGAAATGCAAACAGTCTCGTTCAGGTTTGAACTCATATAGCAAAGTCCACTTTTTATGACGATAACCATTACGCCGCAAGTGCATTATTTTATCATCCACCCCTTTATCATTTTCCCCCACGCCTTAAAAAATCAGGGGAATATTTTTTTCGTTTAAAATTCAAAAAAATCTATATTCATTTTTTATACATACAGCAATTTCTTGAATAATATACTTATTGTGTACAAAAACACTCTTCAATTTCAACTAGTAATAACATAAAAACCTATAGGATTATGTTTACAAATATGGTGACATCACATGACTACCAAACCTTTATGAGTGGGTCCGAGTTTTCTTGGCTACTCTATTCATACAGCCTTGTGACTCGTCTAATCAAAAAGCTAGGTAAATTACTACATTAAACTGAAATATTTTATTTCTCAACAGCAGAATCTCTGTAAACCCCTTTCAACACAGTTAAGAATTTAGACAAAGTTAATTGTATTTCATTTTGTGTTAGTACCCCTGGGAAAAGCATGAATTCATATCTTTCGTAGATAGACCAGGGTCTTTAGTCTCAGTAAGGTAATCAGTCTCGTCGAAGGAAAGCTTTGAATTCAAACCAGCTGTACTTCGCTTCACAAATTGACCTTGTGTTACATTCTGCTCGTGGCGAAGGGGTTGGCTAAACACATACTAACTTCTCTGTCAACAGTCATGTCAGGCTAAAATGAAGAATCTTTCAAACGCGATAACTCACTCTTTGCATCAAAGCTAGAAATGAGGTATTTTCCCCAACGTGATTATTGATTTTCTTCCTTTTCTATCAGCCACAGTAGCAATGCTAGAAAGAAAACATTTTTATTAATATATCTGACCAAGGAACACCGCACAGGGATTTGATTTCCTAAGAGTATCACAACTAAAAGAATATGATCCGTCAGAATTCGAACTCGGAATATCCTATCTTATTTTCCGAGCTGATAACCCCGAACCTTCCCCTCAAGTACAGGAAGAGGCCCTGTGACGTTGTGGTTAACGTCCTGGACTGTGACATCGTAGTAAACAAGTTCAAACCCCAATTGTTCACTTTCGAACTCATACCCTTGAGAAAGGTATGGAATCTCTTATCCTCTCAGATATGGGTTAAGTAATACCACTATAGAGTGTTCACCAATGGCCCGGGAGACCAGGGTTCAATCATACCAAAGACTCAAAAATGATACTTGACGCCTCCTTGCTTGACACTCAGCATTATAAGGTATGGATCAAGGGCAAAGTGGAGCAATCCAGGGAAAGGAGTGTAGTAGCTATCGAAAAGGGAGCCCTCGGGTCGCCTTCGGGTCGCCCTCGACTACGGTCGCCAACTTTACTTACTTAATACCACTACTCCTCTTTTATAAGGATAAATTTGGCATGAAATAGCCTACGAATGTTGATATGCCATTAAAACAAAGAAACCAGACTAAAACTATATATTTTTGGTAATTGATATCTTATGATCAAACAACAAAGAATAAATGATTTTACTGAGATATCAATATTTACATCCTCTTCTGTAAAATATATGTACATTATGTCACAACTATGTTTTCGTTTAATTTTCTAACTGCAGAGTAATGATAAGGGTGTTGGGTTTGTAAAATGGTTATTCCTGTGTCTGGAGTGGGTGAGGCAGAGGCTCTCTGTGATTGGATATACTAATCACATGATGAGCCCAAAAGTCTTGGCGCAAAAATCTAAAATCCAGTCAGACATATTCCACCAGACTTTCCGTGAGACAGGGACATTAAAAGCTCTCAGAAACTGAATTGTTTTAAATAGAACAGATTATTTACATAAAATGGATTTGGCGTTAAATAACCTACAAAGGTTGATATGCTATAAAAACCCAACCGACCAACCAACCAACCAAACATCAAAAGCATTTAGCCACCCTGAAATATTTAATTTCTCACCCGAAAAGTATTATTTTTAATGAAACAAGTTGAACGCCATAATGATCTTATTTATTATATTGAATACAAATTTTCTTCAGTAACTCTGACCTTAGTATATCTCTTGAAAAATTGATATGAAGGCGTTAATAATAATAATAATAATAATAATAATAATAATGATGATAATAATAATAACAATACCTGACCTAGTGTTAATTAACAAAGAAAAAAACTTGTCATCGGGCAGATTTTGCCATCCTAGCGTACCATAGCGTAAAAATGAAAAAAAAAAAAAAGCGAAAAATAGAAAAATACTTTGATTGTTTGCGCACTAGAAACAGTCCTCAGGAGACCGGAAAGAGGAAAAATTGGAATCATACAGGCCACAGCATTGTTGAGGTCAGCTATGATACCGAGAAGAGTCCTGGACATCTGAGGAAACTTGCTGTTACTCAGACTATTGAGAAAAACCACCAGCTGATGCTGGTGTGAAAAATTTGCAGAGTGAAATAACATTATTATTATAATTATTATTTTATATTTGAGAGTTTTTTCACACCAGCGTTAGCTGATGGTTTTTTCACAGGAGTATGAGAGACAGCAAGTCTCCTCAAGTCTCTACGACCCATTATTATTATTACTATTATTATTATTATTAATTTGCGAAAAGAGAGACAAATACTCGGACCTTGCCAGAGAACTAAAGCTGTTGAACATGACGGTGACGGTGATATCAGTTGTAATTGGTGCGGTAGGAACGATCCCCAAAGACTCACTAAGAGAGCTGGAGAAGTTAGGAATCGAGGACGAGCAGATACCATGAAAATTATAGCAGTGTTGTGGTCGGCCTCAATACTGAGACCGGTCCTGGACATATGAGGAAACTTGCTGTCACACAGACTGTAAAGAAAAACCATCAGCTGACGCTGGTATGAAAACCTCGAAAAGAGTGAAATGTTAATAATAATAATAATAATAGAGATAAACTGAGATCATTGCCCATGAGATGACCTGGGAATGTCCTAGAGTTTGCCAATGTCCCGAGATACCGGGGTTCAATCCCAGGTCGAGTCATACCAAAGACTCAAAAAATCGTACTTAATGACACCTTGCTTAACACTCAGCATTATAAGGTACGGATCAAGGGTAAAGTTGAGCAATCTAGGGAAAGTAGCACCCTCCCCTACACTTCAGTAAAGCAGCCTTCGGGATGCTCTCGACTACGGCCGCCAACTTTACTTTATATATATATACATATATATATGTATATAATCTGGTCTCGAAAACCGATTGCCGACGCCAATGTGAAATATTCAACTATCTCGCCAAGCAGCTCACGCAGATATATTATATTGAATGGGAAATCTATAAGTTATATATATATATACAACTTTATAATAAAAAGTGTTCCTCCTTATCAATGGTCTCAGTCATCTGCAAGTCAACGATAGCAATAAACAATTCATGGGAGGAGTCTCTGTGGCGTATGGCTCCCTTGTGGACTTCGACATCGTGGTGAGTTCGAACTTCAGTTGTGCTATTACGTTCACTTTCAGAATAATATCCTTGGGAAAGCTATGAACCCCCTTATCCCACAGCTATAGGTTAAAAAGTATTACTGCTATTTTTCAACAAGAATGGCTTTGGCATTAAATAACCCACAAATGCCATTAAAACAAAGAAACCCGACCCAAATCAAACCTATTTATAATGCATATAATTTCATGATAAACAGTGTTTTCCCTTTATCAGCGATTTCTGTCAACTACAGAAATAAACAATTCGTATTTATTTACTCAATATTGGTCCTAAAGCGCAAGTGTAGTGATAGTATCACTACTGTTGTACTTGGTGACCATTAATATTTGGGAAGAATTCGGATATGCCCAAGGGAAACCATAAGAGCTATGTGCAGCTAAATAAATCCTTTTGTATTATCTTTATTTATAAACTGGGTAATCCCCGTGGCGTAATGTAAGCGAGTTCGAATTCCAGTTGAACTATTACATTCACTTTCAGAGTAATACCCGTGGGAAAGGCACGAACGTCTTTATCCCTCCCAGCTATAGGTTAAATAGTATCATTTACGTTCTTCTATTGGGATGGCTTTGACATGAAATGACCCACGAACGTTGGTATGCCATTTAATGAAGAAATCAAATCATGTCTTTTTTAAAAAGATTTTATTCTTGTTGCATGTCTCCTAACTCTTCAATGAATCATCATCATCATCATCATCATCAAGTCGTACTGATAGCACGGATCCTCTTGACTCTCTCTCTCACACTCCGTCCCTATCGTCCATTGCTCCTTGTAGGTCCTCTACCCGCCATCCAGCGTCCGTACTTAGCTGATGAACCCTAAATTTTGCTGATCGGCTAACACTGATGTGTCCATATGCAGGATTCAACAAGACAACGTCGCTTATGAATTCGTCCTTACTTCACCAGCAATTCGTCTTACTTGGGTAATTTGTGAGTGTCCTTGATATAACTATAAACAATCTAATGGTAACGCTCCTGTACTACTGAAGCTTTGGGGAATGCAGAGTACCCCTTTATTGCCATCGCTCCAAGGTTCACTCTGGCCCGGAGTTGTAGCACCTGATAGAGTCCTATCGATGGGTCAAATAAAACTAAACTCTGTACTTATACTAAACTGAATTACTTGAAATTGAACTGTTTTGATATTTAAACTGTGTACTTATGTTAAACTGAATTGTTTAAAACAGTTTGACATTTAAGCTGCGTACTTATTGTTTGAAATAGAACTGTTTTGACATTTAACTGTGGGCCAAATGGAACTAAACTGTGAACTTATGTAAAACTGAATTGCTTGAAATAGAATTGCTTTTGTATGGTAAACTGAATTGTTTAAAATACAACTGTTTATAAGTTTAAAAATGAATTTGGCATTAAATAACGTACAGTGGTTAATATGCCGTAAAACCAAATCAAACCAAACCAAAATAAACCATCCTCTTCTGTACAGAAATTCGTTCTTGAACTTTCGTTAGCCTCTAAACTCTGCAATTCCATAAAACCACAATGCTACGTAACTCAAATAACATTTGATAAAACCTGATCATTCAAAACCCAGTGGTTAAATACCAGACGCTTTTCTCTCTTTTTCTGTCTATCCGTTTGTCTGTCTGTCTTCGAAAGTTAATTCTTGAATTAAGGAAATGTAATACGATTGTAAACCCCATACACTGAGTATTACGCATACTCTATTCTTCAGAATATGACAAACATTACAAACCGAAGTGGAACATACATAGCCAGGAACATTTTCATTGATATACATAAGAGTGTACTTATTTCTGAACTGTTACATAGTGGGTATCTTAGATTTGAGAGTTTCAGTACCGTAGGGTTGGGTAACAAATTAGTAAGTTGGCGACTGTAGTCGAGGGCGACCTAAAGTAGCTACTACAGCAAAGTGTAAGGGAGGGAGTTACCCCTTTCCCTGGATTGTGCCACTTTACCCTTTATACGTACCTTATAATGCTAAGTCTTAAGCAAGGAGGTATCAGGTACCATTTTTTAGTCTTTGGTATGACTCGACCTCGGATTGAATCCTGGTCTCCCTGGCCATTGGCGAACACTCTACCCATTCATTAGAAATTATAAAATCCTGGTAGCTTTGGTTAACAAGTAATTTGGATTTAAAAAGTTTTAGAGATAATATATATTTTTTCGGCCGCCGCTCGCATAATGCAAAGCTCTTCGAAAGAATTGAGCACTCTGGTAGCCGATAGGGTATAAAAAATGTAAACAAACGGATGCTGCTGCTGCTGTTGCTACATAATACCGTAAAAATTCAACGTTTGTTGGCCGAGCGGTCTGAGACTTAGTCTAACGTAAATTTGGATGGGTTTCGATCCCGGCTTCGAGCGTCCTACGTGTCTAGACACACTGAAGAGTTCTGATAGAACGAAACAGTCTGTCTGTGGATGACTATATATATATATATATATATATATATATGTGTGTGTGTATGTGTTTTAATTGCATATCAACCTTCGGGAGTTATTCAATGTCGAAATCATCCAAGTAGAAAAAGAGTAGTGGTACAATTTCACACATAGCTTGGAGAATTAGTCCGAAAGTGATCGTTATATCACAGTTAGAGTTCGAACAAGTTTATTACTCTGTTGCAGTCCAGTACGTTATCCACTACGATACGCTTGAATAGATTTTGCATGAACAGCTAGTAGAGGTTAAACAGCTGGACTGAGGCCTCGGAGTTCGAACTCTAGTCAAGCAGTTACCTTCACTTCCGGCCTAATACTTTTGGGAAAGGTATGAACTTCCTTATTCTTTCTGCCATGGGTTAAATAATGTCACTGGTGTTCTTCAAGAATTACTTTGGCATTAAATAACACACAAAGTTTGATATGGCATTAAACAAAGAAACCAAAGTTAACACCAATATTTGTAAAGCTGATTTTCCTGTTCCCTCTAATGACTGACGCAGCATAAAATTCCTACGTTTCTATCTCATTTTGCAGTGGTCCGTACTAAACTGGGCTTAGTAAATATCATGAGATAGAATCTCGAAAGCTGTTTCACGAGTCATGCACGCCCTTTTAGTTCACCAAAGCTGACGCAACAAAAGCTTCCTTTTGCTTCTGACGAAGCTAAGATTTATAAACATGCAGACACCTGGATGATCGTAGGGAAACAGCTGATGAATCCAGAAGACATACAATTAAAGTGCGTTTTTTCAAATGTTCACTCTGTAAAATGTCAATATATATATATATATATATATATATATATATATATATATATATATATGTGTGTGTGTGTGTGTGTGTGTGTGTGTTTGTTTAACTATAACCGACAAAAAATTGCGCATCAGAATAATAAAGGAATTTCTAATCCAAGTTTTAATTGCATGATAATTTTGTGAGGTTAACGTATTGAATATCATTTTTTCTATCTATCTATCTATCTATCGATCGATCGATCGATCGACTCTGTGGCGTAGTTGCTGATTTGCTGGACCGCTGCACAGAAATAAGCGAGTTCGAACTCCAGTCGCGCTATTAGGTTCACTTTCGGACTAATACTCCTGGGAAAAGTATGAACCCCATCCCCCCGCCCGGCAATGGGTTAAATAACACCACTACTGTTCTTCTACAAGGATGGCTTTGACATTAAATAACCCATGAAAGTTGATATGCCATTAAGTAAAGAAACTGATCTATCTAGCTATCTATCTCTTACTAGTATTCTCATTGCATTTGTATCTATGTATATATAAATCAGTAAAACGGCACACCATAGCGAGTGTTATATTAAAGCAACAGATTAAAATGTTCTATCTTAGAGAATAAAGCAATAACCAAACCAATTTATCACTGAATAAAATTGTCATTCGTGCAGAACATTATCTTTTTAATCATCCAAATTTTCGATATAACGGCGATAACTATGAAACGCTAATTAGAATCATTCACCTATTTTTAAAAAAAGAAGCCTCAATATTATCATGGTACGCTGTAACAACGGCTACCAAACTGAATGACGGGTCATCTAGTTTATCTCTCTTCTTCTCCCAGAAATGAAATGCTATATCAACTGACATTTTCTTTTCAGTGTATCAAAACGATTAGATCAATATACATTTTTTTTTAAATGAAACTTTTTATATTGAGTATTATATTTTGAAACTCCTCCAATGACTGTTTACCCAGTCGGCTGGGGTTTTTGAATACATCGACTGCATCTCTGTAGAAAGGTACCCCCCCACAACAAGTGTCCGGACACTAAACAATCTAATGGTTAGGTTCCAGTAATGCTAGAGCTTTGGTGAATACGGAGTACCCCTTCCTTGCCCTTGCTTCCAAGTTCACTCTGGCCCAGTGTGGTAGCATCTGATTGGGTCCTACCTATAGGTCAAATAAAACTAAACTGTGCACTTAGGCTAAACTAAATTGCTTGAAATAGAACTGTTTTAACATTTAAACCGTGTACTTATGCTAAACTGAATTGTTTGAAATAGAACTATTTTTGACATTGTAACTGTACTTACGCAAAACTGAATTGTTTCAAATAGAACTGTTTTGACATTTAACTGTGTGTAAACAAAATCTATACTTATACTAAACTTGATTGTTTGACTTAGAACTGTTTGACTAAACTGAATAGCTTGAAATAGAAATGTTTTTACAATTAAATTGTGCACTTATGCTAAACTGAATTGTTTGAAATAGAACGAATGGATTTGGTATTAAATATCCGATAAAGGTTGATATGCCATAAAACCCAAACAATCAAACCAATCCAATGACTGTCGCAAACCCTGATGTAAAAGAAAGTGTGTTAACCTTTAAAAACCCTCTCGTTACTGAAACGCCGATAGAAGATCTACAACCAACCCAACCTTAACTGCTTGTACACGCCCTATGCCCTCAGTAGGGTAGAAGGCGAAAGAAAAAGGAATATCCGTACAGCTAAAGCTCCACCATTTTTGGTCCGATTTCAACTAAATTCATTCCTAGAAAGATTTTGAACTCTACTCGGAGACATTGCTCAGACTGACATTAGAGTGGGATCTGTCTTTTTGTTCACTTCGATGCAAAAGGGTGTCTGACTCACATCTAGCGTTAGTAACCCACTCTCTTGGTAATCGTTACGAGATGCAGATGATCCCCACCTCTCTCTTTCCCTTTCTCTTTCTCTTTCTCTATATGCACTTAGTCCCCCTCTATCTCTGTTAAGTATTACGCTAAAAAGGACTCTATTTCAGCTCAACGGTCACCCAATCAAAATAAAAGTTTAGGAATCCAATTAAAAAGAAGGTAAATACAACCCCTGAATGTCTGGAAAATAATCAAATTAAATATCTTCACGAAATATTCATTAATGTTTGGGGTTTTCGTGAGTACCAGAGATCTCCGAAAGAACCCGAAGCTGACTTGGGTACGCTAGAAAAAAAAAAAAAGAAAGAAAATTGTTCACAACTTTCTTTTGTTTTAATGGCATGATAAACTTCGTGGGTTATTTAATGTTAAAATCATTATTGTAGAAGAACAGTATGGTACTATTAAACCCATAGCTAGAAGGATATGGTGTGAATTCGCCTTCGTTTTTCTTTCCATGTCCTTTAATCCTTTAACGAACCGAGACTGTTAATAAAAAAAAAACAAAAAAAAAAAACATCGAAGAATAGCATAAATTTGTCAAGACGTTGAGAAAATGCAAGCTAAACAACTAGATTGTAGAAAAAAGTCTAGACTTTATAGTATAAGCTGTTCACTCGCTCGCGTTTTCATCTAAATTTTAAAAGGAACAGATTCATTTTTGATATTTTTTGATCCTACCTCGTACGATGCTGTATCATACACATAAAGTATGAAGGATCTTAATAGTTTTATTTATTTAATATACTATTAAGTACTTGCCTTACTTAAATCGGGCTATCATCTTTTACAAAATATCGAAAAGAAAAAGTGTTTAATAAAATTAACAGTGTTTCTGATACTTTCTTGTTTTTGTAAGTTTGTTTTATAGGTGTCCAGCGACTCACATTACGTTAAGTCCATTATCATCTCATCGACATGTTTATTGCAATACCATCAACCGCTTGAGTTTGTTATCTCGCAGGGCCAACAGATGGCGCAGCTATAAACCGGAAACCAGACATTTTTGCTCAATCATCATGGCAGTGTTGGCTTTCATAACACGAGCCAGGGGGAGAATTTCTCGTGCACGTGGGCCCGGTATAAGGGGAGTGTAGGGGTGAGAGTTGTTAAGTTCTTGAGTATCTGTGTATTTAAAAAAAAATGCGTTGTGTTCACACGAGCGTGTGTATAATGGAAGATCAAGCTATGAAAGAAAGAAAGAAAAAAAAAAAAAAAGGAAAACATGAGATCAAAAAGGTCGCTCAAGAATCAAACATTTTTAAGATGACATAAATGAACAATTCAAAATGGTTTGGTTTGGTTTCTTTGTTCTAATAGCATATCAACCTTCGTGGGTTATTTAATGCAAGAGCCACCCTTGTCGGAGAAGAGCAGTGATACTTATTAATCCATAACTGGAGGGATAAGAGGGGTCATTTTCCTCCAAGGGTATTAGTCCGAAATAGAACTTTACTGCGCGACTGGAGTTGGAACTCTTTTACTACGATGTCACAGTACGGGGAATTCCCCATATTCCAAATAACGTAAGATCTATCAAGCAAATAGCCGTAGTCTCTCCTACATGTATATTTGATATTTGCAATATAAATTAAATAAAAAATAAATACAACGTAAATTGTTTTTCTAGAGTGTCAATAACTGAGTGAAGAGTCTTCATGACGTTGTGGCTAATGTGCTAGACTGCGACATCGCAGTAAGCAAGTTCGAACTCTAGTCGCGCTATTACGTTAAATTTCGGACTATACCTTTGGGAAAGGTATAAATCCCCTTATTCCCCGAAATATGGGTTAGTACTATTATTATGAGCCGTCATTGGTCTAGTGGGTAGAGTGTTCGCCAATGGTCCGCGTCATACCAAAGACTTTAAAAATGGTACCTGATACCTCCTTGCTTAACACTCAGCATTATAAGGTACGGATCAAGGGTAAAGTGGAGCAATCCAAGGAAAGGAGTAGCGCCCTCCCCTACACCTCGGTGTAGTAGCTATTGAAAAGGGAACCTTCAGGTCGCCCTCGACTACGGTCGATAACTTTACTTACAATTATTATTCTACAAAGATGGTTTTGACTGTAAATAACCCACGAAGGTTGAGATCCCATTGCATTAAAAAATGAAACTAAATCAATACCTGAGATAGAGTCTCGATAGAGGCATATCCACATTGTAGTGTGTGTGTGTGTGTGTGTGTGTGTGTGATATTGGACTCGAGACGGATTTTAACCCCTGAAAAAGGGGAACCTGAGCGAAGGTAATATTAGACCAAACGTTGTCCGTTGTGTGTTATTATATAAAATAGGACAACTGTCATTTACCATTAAAAACAATCCAGTTGGCAAGAATACGCTTGACATCTCTGCAGAGGGGTAAGAACACCACCACAATAGCCTTGGATATGATGGGGCTCCAGTCTTGGGACCTTAGGGAGTCTGGGGTTGCTGTCATTGCCATTACTCCCAGGTCCACTTTGACTTGGTGTGATAGTACCTGTCAGGGTCCTATCTATATGTCAAATAGAACTATTTAATCATTTCATGTACTTTAAACGATTTATCTGTGTGCAAACAAACGAGTAACAATCATTGAAGTCGTTTAGTGTCCTTAAAAATCATAATATACATATATATAAATAGAATTTGGCATTAAATAACCCCCAAGAGTTGATATGCTTTAAAATACAACTAAAGCAAACCATTACTATATATATATATATATATATATATATACATATATATATATATATATATATATATATACATATATATATATATATATATATATATATATATATATATATATTCTTTTTTAGGGATATTATATTCAACAGAGAGTCCCAAGTAATTTCCAAGAGTCAAAATAATGATAATTAAATGAAAAATTTCATCTTTTTTATTCTAAAATTGTTTAATTTTCAAAATGATCACTTTCTCTTGTATTTTAAACGTAATCTATAATCAATTGTTCCCACATAGTCTTATGATATCAAGTATTTCTATCCAATATAAATAATTCGCTCTTAAGTGTATTATTTCATGTATTACTTTTTAACACTTACAAATGTATACACAGCTATATGGTTTCAAGTGAATAATAATAATAATAATAATAATAATAATGATGATGATAATAATAATAATAATCACCAAAGGATTAGTAAAGTGACTGGAGGTATTGGAAATAAAAGCACGATTGGAGACTATCAAAACGACAGCGTTATTAAGATTGGCCAGAATACTGAGAAGTGTCCTGGAGACTTAAGGAGACTTGCTGTCACTCAAACTCCAGTGAGAAACCATCTGCAAATGCTGGTGTGAAAAACGTTCAAAAGAGTAATAATAATAATAATAATAATAATAATAATAATAATAATCCCGACCAGAAGACCAAGTAAAAATTGACAAAAAAACAAAAACCCAGAAAACCTGCCGTTAAGTGAATTTTGCCGTTTCAGTGGACCACAGAGTGAAAATCAAAGAAAAAGAAAATAGAGACAAGTATTTGGACCTTGCTAGAGAACTCAAAAAGCTGTGGAACATAAGAGTAATAGTGATAACTATTGTTACTGGCGCGCTTGGAACGGTCCCAAGGGGCTTGGAAAAGGAGGTCGGGAGAGTTTGAAATAAGAGGTTAAGAAGAAACCATCCAGACTGTAGCATTATCAAGATCAGCCAGGATACAGAGAGGAGTTCCGGAGACTTGAGGAAACTTGCTGTCACTCCAATTCCAGAGAAAAACCATCAGTTAACATTGGTGGGGAAAAGTCTCAAAGGACTAAATAATAATAATAATTATAATGCAGCAAATTAGTGCAGAAGGAATATAAGACTAGACACTACTGGGTCGGCAAGGTGATTCACTGGGAGGTGTGCAAGAAATTTAAATTTGACCATACGAACAAATGGTATATGCACAACCCAGCAACTGTCCTAGAACATAACACATAAACCCCTATGGAACTTTGACATACACACAGATCACCTAATCTCGGCCAGAAGACCTAATAATAATCAACAAAAAAGAGAACTTTGCTGTCCCGGCTGACCACAGAATAAAACTGAAAGAATGTGAAAAGAAGGATAAGTACCTCGGCCTTGCTAGGGAATTGAAAAAACTAAAAAAGAACATGCAGGTGACAATTATACCAATTGTAATTGGTGCGTTTGGGACAGTGACTAAAGGATTACTAAAGGGACTGGAGGACTTGGAAGTTGGCGGACGAGTGGAGACCGTCCAAACTACTGCACTATTGAGAACGGCCAGAATTCTGAGAAGAGTCCTGGAGACTTGAGGAGACTTGCTGTCACTCAAACTCCATGTGATGTTAAAAACTCTAATGAGTAAATAATAATAATAATAATAATAATAATAATAATAATAATAAACCTCAATTAATAATTTTCGTTTAAAGTAGCTATGTATCTTTGATAAAAATTATTTACCCAAAGTTATATAGTTTCAAGTAGTCTTGTCTAATACTAATAATTTTCAAACGGATCTATTTGAACTATAGATGGGACTTTGACTGGTACTACGAGTTTGAATGATAGATAACCAAGGAGTAATGGCGAAGAAGAGTATTCTTTTTTCCAGGAGCTCTAAAACTGAAGCCTCTCGGCCAGATGCAATTAAGTTTGTTTCGGTTTTCTGGTATGTCAACTATTGTTGGTTATTTAAAGCCAAATCCTGTTTATACATCATATATGCGAAAGACATTTGTTTTGAAAACACAATTTTTAAATACACACAGTTAAATGATCAAACAGTTCTATTTGTAACAATTCAATTTAGTATCAGTCACAAAGTTAAATGGTTCCAAGTATTTTGAATTACTATGCATCACTAACAATTCAATTAAACATCAGTCATTTGTTTAAACACAGTTAAATGAGCTAACAGTTCTATTTCAAGCAATTCACTTTAGCACCTGTCATTTGTTTGCACTCAGTTTAAATGTCAAATAGTTCTATTTGACCCTTCGATAGGACCTTATCAGGCACTACACTCAGGACCAGAGTGGACCTGGGAGTGATGGCAATGAAGAGGTACTCTGCATTTCCAAAGCTCCAGCATTAATGAATCGTCATCATCAGATTGTTTAATGTCATATCAAGTCACTCGTTGTGTGTGTTTGTGTGTGTGTGTGTGTGGGGGGGGTCTTACGCTTCTACAATGATGCAGTCAGTTTATTCTACAGCCCCAGTCGACTGGGCTGGATGCAGTTAAGTGTAATGCTTCGTGCACCCTTTTTTGCAGTCGGTATATTCTAAACCCTGTCGACAAAAGTGAAAAAATTGGTAGAAACATAGAAGGTGATATTACATCTTTCAGTATCTATCTATCTATCTATCTATCTATCTATCTATGTTATTCTGTTCCTATTTATCAATCTACCTTTCAGTCAATGTTACTCTATTCATATCTATCTATCTATCTATCTATCTATAGTATAAGAACTGTAAAAAAAAAAAGAGAAAGTTTGGTTCGGTTTCTTTGTTTAATGGCATATCAACCTTTGTTGGTTATTTAATGCGAAAGCCATTCCCCTAGAAGAACAATAGTGGTACTATTTAACCCATAGCTGGGAGGATACGGGGGTTCATACCTTTCCCAAGGGTATTTGCCCGAAAGTGAACGTAATGGCGCGAGTGGAGTACGAACTCGCTTACTACGATTTCGCAGTTCATCGCTTTAACCCCCCCCCCAAAGAGAAGTTTTTACATGAAAAGAATGTTCGATACTATTATAGCAGAACAGGTGTAAAGCCAATAGATATGAGAATTATCGACACTATTAGCCCGTTAGTTATGTATCATGTGTTTTGCAGACCCTCCAGACAAGAGTGTCATAAAAGTGGTCAATCTAACGTTTGAGTAGCATGAGTTGTAGTCCCGAGTTAAGATGTTATTTCGCGAAACATTTACACGAAAGAATATCGTGATCAAATGTTAGTACACGTGACATCGAAACGAAAAAAAAAATCTCCCTGGTCGTAAAAATAGAGAAGAATAAATTATCCTATTTACCAACCCTTCTGCTCGGGCAGGATATGACACAAGGTCAATTTTTAAGCGGAGTTTAACAGGTTTTAATTCAGAGTTTTCCTTCTCCTAGACTAGTTGCCTAACCAAGGCTGAAGAACCTAGTCTGTCCTACTATTTACCCATAGCTGGAGGGAGAATAATTGGATTCATACCTTTCCCAAGGGTATTAGTGCTATGTGAAATGCAATCAGTCTCGCCTTATTAATTATAGCATTAAACAGAGTCAAGTGGTAGATCACATATCGCAGCCAATCACGTTAGCCACAACACCAAGGGGAGCCTCCCCTCGATGGATAACGTCACCGTGGCGTAGTATCTGATGTGCTGGACTGCAGCATCGCTGTAAACGAGTTCGAATTCCAGTCGTACTCACTTTCTGACTAATCTAATTTATATCTGATATAAATAATTTGCACAGTTATATGGTCTCAAGTATTCCTGTCTAATGTTAATACTGTTCCTATCCAATACTTATATTTTTAAACGTTTGACTTATAGATAGAGCCCTAGCACGTACAACTCCTACGGGTCAGAGTGGACCTGGGAGTAATAACAACGAAAAGGTACTCCAAACTCCCAAGAGCTTAATGACTGGAACCTTAATAGCGGATGTGGTTTAGTGTCATACGCAGAGTACCCAACTTTTTAAAGCGATCTTGGAAAAGGTATGAATCTCCTTAACCTTCCAGTTATGGGTTAAATAGAACCGCTGCTGTTCTTCAAAAGGATGGTTTTGGCATTAAATAACCCATGAAGGTTGATATTTAATCAAACAAAGGAACCAAGCCTATCTATTATTTAGCAAATCCAACTTTGATTGCATCATGTGAAATCTTATTCTATTGCGCAGTATGTCGTGATATGACTTGTAAGTCCGACGATATTGAACTTTATATCACCTTGTAAAAAAACTAACAAAGTTGAATATAAGTAATTGCTGGTATATTCATATAGAAGTGCATATCTATTTGCGGTTATTTACGACACTACTAAAACTACTAATGTCCTTTTACCGAACAGAAACAAGTTGAAATCTTTAGCTGGCACTTTCGTTGTTTATCAACACTTATAAACACGCAGCCCTTGTAAACCATTGTAACCCCATCCGTTCCTCATCTCGGTAACTGGGGACTGTTCTCCGTCTAATTCTGTGTTTTCTATATTATGATTTCCACTGATTTGGCTTTTAAAATTCAATTTATTCTAGGATGAGTAAAAAATTCGGCCAATATTTGGTAACGTGAGGCACAATTCAGCAGCTCCAGATGCTTTTGCCAATGTGACGTCAATGTGACGACCAAACTGGATTGGGAGATTCTGAGCTCGCCTGATACTCTCAGAATCCTAATCATAGGGCTTACTTCAACGGCTTGGACCATGGTCTCGTAATCCATGGTTTTAGGCCTACCTGGCCTTGCCGGATCATCGAGGTTCTTGCAACCCAAACGAAATTTATTGAATCGTGTGTTTCGCGTCTTCACCTTTCGTATCACAAATGTTTTTGGTTACTTCTACGATATCTTGCCCAGTCGGCTGGGGCTGAAGAATACACTGACTGCACCTCTGCAGAGGGGTAAGACCCCCTCAATGAGTGGCCTGATTATGACGCTAAACAATCTGATGGAGAGGTTCCAGTAATGCTGGGGCTTTGGGGAATGCGGGGCACACCTTCATTGCCATTGCTCCCAGGTCCACTCTGGCCCGGCTTGTTAGCTCCTAATAGGGCCCTATCTATAGGTTAAATAGAACTAACGGTATACTTATGCTAAACTGAATTGTTTGACTAAACTGAATTATTTGAAATAGAAATGTTTTTGAGAATTAAACCGTTCTTACATTTAAACTGGATGATTATGCTAAACTGAAACCGTACTTACATTTAAACTGCGAGCTTCTACTAAACTGAATTATTTGAAATGAAACTGTTTGACATTGAAACTGTACTTACTCTAAACTGAATTGTTTAATATAGATCTGTTTTGACATTTTACTGTGTAAACAAAATCTGTACTTACGCTAAACTGAATTAGCTGAATTAGAACTGTTTGAATAAACTGAATAGCTTGAAAAAGAAATGTTTTTGACAATTAAACTGTGTATTCATGCTAAACTAGATTGTTTGAAATAGAACTGATTATTTACATAAAAATGGATTTAACGTTAAATAACCTACAAAGGTTGATATGCCATAAAACTCAACCAACCAACCAACCAATCAATCAACAGTCTACGATATCATAGCCCTGTTAGAACTCATTAAATTGAAGTTATCGAATTAGACTACGTTTCGCATTCATCTGTATGACTTTCAAATCCCACACGGAGAGGAGCAATGTACAACGTGTCAGCGCACAAAATAGCGCTATACTACCAACTGTAGTAGGTACTTTTGATTGTTTGAACTGCTTTGGTTACTTGATATACGCCCTGTAAACAAGCAATTTCTACAAAAATATTGCAAAACCTTTCACTCAGCCTAGTAATTTGGCTGTGATATGAATAGAGGTAGATATGAACATGAATAGATAGATAGATAGATAGATAGATTAGTATAAACGTAGACAGATTGACAGGCAAGCTGAAAAAAAAAAGGTTTGGTTGGGTTGGGTTTTATGGTATATCAACCCTTGTAGGTTATTTAATGCTAAATCGTCTTCATACATATATATCAAATATATAAGATTTGGTTTGATTGTGTTTCATGGCATATCAACCATTGTAGGTTATTAAATGCCAAATACTCTTTATACATATATATACATTAGATATATATGAGTTGTAAATACATTTTGTTGAAAACATTTTTAAACGAGGCTGAGCTCATTTTTTTACACACTGTCGTGATAAGGTTTCATAAATTTCTGTCTAATAGAATAATTCTGTTTACTATTAATCATTTATTTGTAAACTCTTAAACGGTTCTAAGTATTGCTATGTAATACCAATAATTCAATTTAACATTACTCATTTGTTTGCACACTATTAAATTGCTCCAAGTATTGCTTTGTATCACAAACATTTCAATTCAACATCAGTTATTTGTTTGCACAGTCAAATGGTCAAAAAGTTCTATTTCTGACAATTCAATTTAACAAATCGTTTCTTAGCATACAGTTTCAATGTCAAACAGTTCTATTTGACCCATAGATAGGACCCAATCAGGTGCTACCTTTCCGGGTCAAAGTGGACTTGGGAGTGATGGCAATGAAGGGGTACTCCATATTCCCCAAAGCTCCAGGACTGAAGCCTCACTATAAGATAGTTTAATGTCATAACCAGGACACTCGTATGGAGGGGGGAATCTTACTCCTCTGCAGAGACGCAGTCGGTGTATTTTACAGCCCCAGTCCTCAGGGCCACCAGGACACTCGTTCAGGGACTTTTACTTCTGTACAGAGATGCAGTCGGTGTATTTTACAGCACCAGCCGACTGGGCCACCAGGACACTCGTTCAGCGAGTCTTACTCCTCTGCAGAGATGCAGTCGATGTATTTTACAGCACCAGCCGACTGGGCCACCAGGACACTCGTTCAGCGAGTCTTACTCCTCTGCAGAGATGCAGTCGGTGTATTTTATAGCCCCAACCGACTGGGCCACCAGGACACTCGTTCAGCGAGTCTTACTTCTGCACAGAGATGCAGTCGGTGTATTTTATAGCCCCAACCGACTGGGCCATCAGGACACACATTCAGGGAGTCTTACTTCTGCACAGAGATGCAGTCGGTGTATTTTACAGCACCAGCCGACTGGGTTGCACTAATTTTGGAGTACTTTTCGTGCATATGGCCAAAACTTGACAGATCGATAAATGGATGATTTCGTTTATTTTCTTAACGGTATATCAACCTCTTAAGATTATCTAACAAATTTGATTAATTTTTTATAATAATGGTAACAATTTATTTTATATAAATGATTTGCACATATATTATAGTTATATGGTCTCAAGTATTCCTGTCTAATACTAATACTGTTCCTAGCTAATACTTATATATTTTAAACGTTTGACTTATAGATAAGGCGCAAACACCTACAACCACTACGGGTCAGAGTGGACCTGGGAGTATTTATAACAAATCTTTTTGGAAGGGATCCAACCCCTCTACTGGAGATGTAAAGAAACTAAAGAAATGAACAATGTGAGATGAAGAGCATCAAGAAATTTATTGAAATATAAAGTAATAGAATGACAAACCAGATTATACAGAGAAAATAGACGAGAGAGTGAGAAACCTGTTGTATGCAGTTTACATGTCAAAATTGTTCTATTTCAAGCAGTTCAGTTTAGCATAAGTACACAGTTTAGTTCTATTCAACCCATAGATAGGACCCTATCAGGTGCTACCACTCTGGTCCAGAGTGAAGTTGGGAGCGATGACATTGAAGGGGTACGACGCATTCTTCAAAGCTCCTGCATTACTGGAACCTCACCATCAGATTGTTTAGTGTCATATTCCGGACACTCGTTCGGAGGTGGGTCTTACCCTTCTGCAGGGATGCAGTCGGTGTATTCTATAGCCTCAGCCGACTGTGCCCCCTGTTTTACGAGCAACAGCCGCTTTTCCATACAACTTTGTCTAGGTCTTTACCGAGATCCGAGCGCCGATTAATAGTCTTGTGAAACTAATCCTGCAAAATCTTCTAGGGTTATTTTATGCCTGGATGTTAGGGAATCGCCTTCATTTTTTAAATTCATATTTACATTTTTTGTATTGTTATTGCTTAAAAGTTGGGTTTTTTTGCACAATGTTACATGACAACGTATCGAATAATTTTTTAAACAGGACCCAAACAGGTACTAACTCTCCAGGTTGGAGTGGACTTGGGTGTAATGGCTATGAAGAGTTACTTCACACTCTCCAGATTTGGAGCCTCATCATCAGATGCAGTTTAGTTCCATACTTAAGTTACTCCTTTTTGGGAAGTCTTACGCTTCTATAGAGGATACAGTGTATCATAAGCTTTGCACTACGAGTCAGTGTGGACCTGGAAGTAATGGCAATGAAAAGGGAACTCCACATTTTCCCAGCTTAGGGAATCGCGTTCATTGTTTATATTTACATTTTTGTTTTTGTTTGTTGTTTCTTTTTGCATACAATCCTATCGAAAATGAATAATTTCGAAAGAAATATATTTGATTCATATATTGGTACTACTACTCCGGGTCAGAGTGGATCTGGGAGTAATGGCAATGAAGAGTTACTCTCCAGATCTTCAGAACTTGAAGCTCACTATCAGATGCAGTTTATTGCGATACTCAGGACATTAATATTTTTTGGCGGTGGGTGGAAGGGGATACAGTCAGTTTATTTTAAACCTCATCAACCGGGCGCTTACAAAACGGATATATTTATTGAATTTTGTTTTAGAGACATTTTTGTTTTATTTTTTTAATTTGTAATATTTTTGCTACATTTTAATAGGGGTTGTGGAAAAAAAAAATTTTTAAATTATTATTTGCTTGATTACTTTCAGTATACGTACTTAAAACTGTAATTAAAGGATAAATGAAAGGGAAAAAAGATGAAAGGAAAGAAAACTAAAAAGAAGGGAAGAGAAAAAAACTAAAGAAAGGGAGAGAAACGTTGAAAGAAGAAGAAGAAGAAATGTTGTGGTTTTAATAACCGATCAAAACCTTCACCATTTTTTCTTTTACCAACGACTGACAAATTCCCGCCTCTCGATTTAATCTCTACGATTTAATTTTAACCGGCTGTTAATACGAAACTTATTTATTTATCGGGTGTACTTTTATTCTTTTTTCATTATTGGTATCGTTACTTTTTGACGGAGAGTGAATTGTAAAAACAAAGTCCCGTGGACCTAAGAAGTGAAGAAAAAAAGGATGAAATTCGAGTGTTTAACAAATTGAGATTATTTTCTCCTCAAGAAATGTTAGATCAGTGTTTTAAAACTCACAGTTAAAGGTGGAAAGCTGTAAGCTAGAATCAGATAAAAACAAGTAAATTTGGAGGATTGTTGGAAAAAAAGGATGAGGATTGGTGAGTTCAGCATTCAGTGAAATGAATAGAAAAACCACTTGATGAACGTCAGCCGTAGCGCAATGGTTAACATGTTACTCTTGCAGACTAGTGTGTTCGCGTGGTAACTTCGTTTCTGATAGAATCAACCATTTTTAAGACCTTGTTCCAAAGCGAGGTATGAGTCGAGGGAAAGTGAAGCCATGCCTTACTCAAAGGTATTAGCGTTAAGTGAACGAAAAAAAAACAAACACACACACAAAAAAAAAAAAAAAAAAAAAAACAATGCCTGGAATTTGAACTCGGATCACCGACTCCATTTTCCACAATAATTATTACCCGTACCCCACCCAAATATTTGTGCGTATAAATGCATAAGAGTGTGTCCGTGGTGTAATGGTTATAACCATTTAAAATGAACACGGCGACCCGAGTTCAAACCCTGGATGAGGCTGTTTGCATTTTCCATTGCGCTAATACCATTGGAAAAAAAAAGGTATGAATCCAACTATTCTCCCTCCAGCTATGGATAAATAGTAGGTCAGACTAGGCTCTTTACTCTTGTTATGGCAACTGGTCTAGAAGAAGGAAACCCCTGAATTCAAACCTGATAAACTCCGCATAAAAACTGACCTTGCTTGGCCAGAGAGGTTTGGTAGATACATACGTAAAGGGGTGCTGATAAGAGTGAAACGCACGTGCTATTTCATGTATTCTTCTCACAGTTCAGCACTGTTGGCACATTGTTTCTCAAGTATATATATATATACATATATATATATATATATATATATATATATATATATATATATATATATATATATATATATATATATATATGAAGGAAAGATAGATAAGAAAACCTTGGTGTTAAAATATTCTTTAATTTTAAATATAACGTTTTGCTCACTATTAGAGTAGTTTCAATTACAAATTTAACATGTTAAGATTCTTTTAACCGTGACAACTGGTGATATATGTTTTTGAAAAATATTCTCGTAACCTAAAATTTAAAACTTATTATAAGATATTTTAAACAGCTACATTTGAAAATATTTGAAAATATAACTAAAATTCTTAATGGAATATGATATTAAAACGAATAGTATTCATAAATCAAAAATTTATGAAAATATTTTGAAACTGAAATCCGAAAACATTTTAATTGAAAATATTATTTTATTAAATTTCTATCGTGATTTAAACATATACCTTTCCGAGTGGATTTATTTTGTATTTGAAAATGTCCTGATTGTGAAGAAAACGTTATAGACTTAACGATAAAAAACTCTTTAATAAAAACTTCCGCACACACACACACACACACACACACACACACACACACACACACACACATATATATATATATATATATATATATATATATATATATATATATATATATATAACCTAAAAGAAATTAAAATCTCATCTCTGATCATAAGAGTGTGATTACTAGAACTTTTATGCATCTATTAGGATACAACAAATCAGATGAAACGAGTCTCATCTGATGATTGTATCCTAATTAATACATGAAACTTTTAGCAATGAAACTGTGATTATAAGAAATGAGAATTTAATTTCTTTCTGGTTTTATCTTGCTTTGCTTGACAGCATCCGAGCACTTTTAAACATACCAAACGTTTTTAAACAATTTTTTCATTCTTATCCGTTCCCTATATATATATATGTATTTATAGTCACACAATGGATAAAAGATCTTATCTTATTTAAAAATTACATAATCGCAGTTGATAAACTGAATCCCATTGGTTGACTGTGACGTCGAATTTGAAAGTGATATGCTTAAATCAACAATGCCCTGGATCCCCCACCTCGTTGGGTTAACTAGCGTTATTCTTGCGAGAGAAGTATGTAGAATATTGATACAGGATTACAAGTCGGGCGTTCTATTAGCCTTGATTGGGTCGCTAGGGCTTGCATGTCTGATGTTATGACATCCAAAACCACTAATAAGCCCAAGTGTATAACACCACTGAAGACGCACCCTAGGCCATAAAAGATGTATTTTTCGGTATTCAATAACATATATATATATATAATGGTTTCTAGAGATGAAAGGCATCACAAATGAGATTCAGGACTGTTTGTAATCTCATGTGGAATTGACAACAACCAAGAGGTAATAGTGGCTGTCAACAATAAATAAATAAGATCTTTTAGGTAATAGTTTTCTCTAAAACAGTGTTTCCCAACCTTTTTGTGTAAATAACCATTTGGTTGCCCAGTCAGCGGAGCTTAGAATACACTCACTGTATCCTCTGAAGAGGAGTAGTAAGATCCCCCCCACCAAAAGGGGTGTTTTAGGTATGGCACTAAACTACATTTGATGATGAAGATCGATTTCTTGAGATCTGGAGAGTGGGAACTATTCCTTCACTGCCATTACTCTCAGGTCCACTCTGACCCGAAGTGGTCGTATCTGTTTGAGCCCTATCTATGGGTCAAGTAGATCTATTCTCATTCGATAGGTCCAAGAGCAAAAACAAAACAAGAAAGAAAGAAATAAAGAAATCCCCCCCTCACAAACAGAAAAAAATCAACAAAATAAAACTCTGGTAAAAAAAAACTACGCAAAATTTAAATATGAACGTACAATTAAGATGATTCCCAAACTTTTAGCCTTAAAATAACCCTAGATGATTTGAAATGTCGTTAAAATCAATCAATTAATCAATCATATGCAACTCACGAAACACAGCGATAGCTATGAGAAAACTCAGTCAATATCAGTTTAATCAAATTTGACAGTAAACCCTGTTATTCTTCCTTTATATATACTTCCCTGACTTAAGGTTGTCATTTACTAAACTTGGCTTGGTTTAGCACGAGGATTGAATAACGGGGCCCTCAGTGACATGGTATGGCATGTGGCTGGAAAAAAATTCGTTAATCATTACGCCCAGCGAGGTTTCTAGTTGTTATTTTAGCCCAGTCGGTTGGGTGGGTGGGGCACTGTAGAACACACCAACTGCATCTCTGCTGAGGTGCAAGACTCCCCCAACGAGTGTCCTAGTAGCTCAGTCGGCTGAAACTGTCGAATACACCAACTGCTTCTCTGTAGAGGGGTAAGCCTCCCACCAACAATTGTCCTGTATATAACACTAAGCAATCTGATGGTGAGGCTCCAGTAATGCTGGAGCTTTGAGGAATGCAGAGTACCCGTTCATTGCCATCACTCCCAGGTCCACTATGGCCTGGAGAGGAAGCACTTGATAGAATTGAACTGTGTGCTTATGATAAATTGAATTGTTTAAAATAGGACTTGCTCAGTCGGCTGGGGCTGTAGAATACACTGACAGCAACTCTGCAGAGGGGTAAGACCCCCCTCCAACGAGTGTCCTGGGTATGACACTAAACAATTTGATGGTGAGGTTTCTGCAGTGCTGGAGCTTTGGGGAATGCGGAGTACCTCTTCATTGCCATCGCTTCCAGGTCCACTCTGGACCCGGAGTGGTAGCACCTGATAGGGCCCTATATATGGGTTAAATAGAACTAACAGCATACTTATCCTAAACTGAATTGTTTGAGTAAACTGAATAGCTTGAAATAGAAATGTTTTTCACACTTAAACTGTGCTTACATTTAAACTGCGTGCTTATGCTTAACTGAATTATTTGAAATAGAACTATTTTTCGACATTAAAACTGTATTTACACTTAACTGAATTGTTACATATAACTGCTTGAATAGAAATGCTTACATATAACTGCTTGAATAGAAATGTTTTTGACAATTAAACTGTGTACTTATGCCAAACTGAATTGTTTTAAATAGAACAGATTATTTACATAAAAATTGATTTGGCGTTAAATAACCTACAAAGGTTGATATGCCATAAAACCCAACCAACCAACCAACATAAAATAGGACTGTTTTGACATTTAAAGTGCGTACTTATTCTAAAATGAATTGTTTGAAATAGAACAATTTTGACATTTGTGTAAATAAATGACTGATGTTAAATTTAATTATTAGTCTTACATAGCAGTACTTGGATAGCCCAGTCAGCTGGGGCTGTAAAACACATCGACTTCATCTCTGAAGTAAGATTTCCCCCCTAACGAGTGTCCTGCATATAACACAAAATTATCTGATGGTGAGGTTCCAGTAATACTGGCGCTTTGAGGAATGTCGAGTACCCCTTCATCGCCATCGCTCCCAGGTCCACTGTGGCCCAGTGTGGTAGCAGCTGATAGGGTCCTATCTATGGGAACTCTTTGACATTTAAACTGAGTGCAAATAAATGACTGATGCTAAATTGAATTGTTTTGAAACAGAACTGTTTGATATTTAACTATGTGTATACAAATGACCGATGTTAGTTATAGATAACAATACCTGGAACCATTTAACTTTGACTTATACTAAATTGAATTATTTGAAATAGAACTGCTTGATATTTAATTGTGTGTATCTAACAAATGTTTTTATGTTTAATTGAATTGTTAGTGAACTTGGAACTATTTAACTTTGTTTACTTATGTTTAAAAATCATATATATGTGATATATGGCCTAATGAGGAGAGTGTTCGCCAATGGTCCAGGAGACCGGGATTCAATCCCAGGTCAAGTCATACCAAATACTCAAAAAATGGTACTTGATGCTGCATTGCTTAACACTCAGCATTTCAAGGTAAGGTTCAAGGGTAAAGTGTAGCTATCAAGGGAAAGGAGTAACACCCTTCCCTACACCTCAGTGTAGTAGCTATTGAAAAAAACAACCTTCGGGCTACCCTCGACTAAGGTCGCTAACTTTACTTATTTATATGAACAAACTGGATTTGGCATTAAATAAGCTACAATGGTTGATATGCCATAAAACTAACCACACCAGCTTTTATTATGTATTAAAAACCACCCCATGGACAAGATATTACACAAGGTCAATTTTTAAGTAGAGTCTAACTGTGTTGAATTTAGAGTTTTTCTTCTAGATTGGTTGTCTAATCAAGGCTAAAGATCCCTGTCTTTCTTTTTTGTAAGAGAAGGGAATTGATTCATGTTTTTCCAAAAGGCATAAACATGAAGTGAACCGCAGTCTCATCCAGGGTCCCTGATTCCATTTCGACGGTAATCGTTCTGATAAGCGTGCATCATAAATTTTGATTTGTTTGGCTAATAAGACTCAGGTTGCTTACAGCACCTACAGTTCCTTTGATGTTCCTCAGAATAGAACGGGCTCAATGCTGCTTCATTTCGGTGATCTCACGGGAACTGACTTTTTTGTCAGCGAGACTTGACCGTAAGTCAGGTCAGATAAGAAGTTGTTTCTTTTCCTTTTATCTTTTATTTGAATTTTGCTTTCATGCTGACATCTGAGGAGCCAGAGACGATCATTTTCATGAATTAAAATTGGCCTTTTCTCACTTGATGACATTACACTTGTTGGTCGACGCAAGAATTTTTCTTAGAAAAAAAAAAAAGAAAAAAAAAAAAAAATGAAAAAAAAAAAAAAAAAAGAAAATTTAAAGAGACTTGAGTGCTACGCGTCAAACAATTATTTATGTGTGAAAGTAGTTCAAGACTCTTAGAAATACTTTTGTCATTCACTCCATTATTTATCTGTGTCATCGTTACGCGTGAAACTAGATTACAAAACGACTTAAAATATTCTCTAAATTAAACAGAAAAGGAAGTGACTGCCCATTGAAGGTTTATAATAGTAAATGTACCCCCCCCAAAAAAACAATAAAAAGTAACAATTTTTAATATAGAGTAGAGATTAGATATTTATTGTACTTAGTTTAGTCGAATTTAGTTGAGCAAAAATGTACCAAATTGAAAGCAAATCAAAGTGAACTTATCATATCGTAGAGAAGAGGAAAATCTCGTATTTTGTTTTGGCGCGCTATTTAATTCAACACTGAATTTCACCCAATCAGGATGACTTATCCCATTCAGCCCGGACCTTCATTTCCGGCTAGCAAAACGGGTGAGCGGCCAAACACACTCTCTTCGGCTTGAGACGGCGATCAGAACGGACGTGTCTCTGGTCGCCTCTGCTTAGCGATGCTTTTTAGCTAAACAAGCCACCCAGTGTGGACAGATCACTGTGGCTTTAACCCTAGCAGCAGCAACGTGGACACTCAGCGAGGGAACCTTCTAATTTATGGATTCTTTGCGTCTAATATATTTTAGACCAAGGAATCCCAGTTGAATACGAATTAGATACGTTCAGCATGCCTTCCACAAGCACCACAAAAATTTACTATGTCGATCCGAGCGCCACTCCGCTCTCGACACAAAACTACACTGTGACTTTGAATACTTCCCTCACGCGTCCAACGACACGCTGCCATTTCCAGAATCCCGCTAAACCATTTCATCTCAAACATCCAACAAGCCTAACCACCACGAGTCTAGCAGCACCAAGAACAAACCTCCACGAAGCTGCAAATAAAAAAACTTTCGCTGTTGTGTGTTGTTAAAGAAAAGTCTCGTAATTCATTTCTGTTGCCATAAAATATATAGTGTTAGGGAAATTAATTAATTCCCTCAAAACCGCTATAATATCGTAATTATTTGTGTATAAGATAGGGCTACAAAATTCTAGTAAAAGAAATTTTCATGTTTAATACGCTCTGGCTTTTTAGAATTTGAAACTTCTACATAAAACCTAGATTTAAAATTTGTTCAGCTTTTTATCGGATCGGGGTTCGATCCCAGGTCGAGTCATACCAAAGACTCAAAAATGGTACTTGATACTGCCTTGCTTAACGCTCAGCATTATAAGGTAAGGATCAAGGGTAAAGTGGAGCAATCCAGGGAAAGGAGTAGCGCCCTCCCCGACACCTCTGTGTAGTAGCTATTAAAAAGGGAGCCTTCGGATCACCCTCGACTCCGGTTGCCAGCTTACTGACTAACAATAAAAATTCATATCGTTTATATTATGTCTTAAAACACAAAATTTGCACGGTATTTAGTGCAAATACACGGACATGTTCACAGAAAAATGCTACAAGCTTGCGGCGACAATAAGCTCACATGAAGAGAAACAAAATTATTAATAAATACAAATTTCAGTGGATATTCCTCTGTAATGGTGTTTAACATACTAGTTTGCATAATAAATATAACTTAATTTCGATCATCTCGTTCCGAATATGGTATGGCAAGTGGCTGGAAAAAGTCTATAAGACGCATCCCGAATTTTTGGGTTAAAAAATCTGGAAAAATAGTGCGTCTTATACAGAAATAATTATGGTATATCCCCTTCGGTTCTCTTCAAGACTTTAGCCTTAGCCAAGATCTGTAAGACTCGGAATTCTCTATTCTCGAATGCTGCTTTTTGATGACTGTTTAAAAAACAAAAAACAAAAAACAAAACATGTTGAACATTTACAATGGTTGCTTATTGTACAAACAAGCCACTTAAAAAACAAATCTTACTCGAAAGGAAGAAAAGTTATACACGGATATCTTTAACATTGACTTGATACATACCTTACTGCTACGACCAAAATACAACTGTGTGGGTGGCAACTATTATCTACGTGTGCACGTATTTAACCAACACCTCCGTCACAGACAGAGTGTGACACAGTCAAATTTTAAGCGAAGTAAAGCTGGTTTGAATTTAGGGTTTTCCTTTTCCTAGATTAGTGGTCTGACTAAGGCTAAAGAACTCAGTCTGCCCTACTATTTACCCATAACTGGGGAGGGAAAGGAGAAAGAATGGATTCATACTCTTCCCAAAGAAGTGAAATGCAAACAGTCTTGTCCTGGATCTGAACTTAGTGCGTATATATATATATATATATACGTGTGTGTGTGTGTGTTAAAAAACGAATATATATATATATATATATATATATATATATATATATATATATATATATATATACAGACGCGAAGTAAAATTGTAACCCTCTGAATATGCGTTTTAACATACTCAAAATCAATCGTAATCAATAAGTGCAAAGGTTCAAAAAAAAAAAAAAAAGAAAAAAAAGAAAAAAGAAAGAAAGAAAAGAAAAGGAAAGAAAAAGAAAGAAAGGATGGTGTATCAGACTCCATGCACATATTGTATCCTAAAAAAAATCGGTATCATTCTTCGAGTTCTTACAATTTTATTTTTCGTCCCCAGTTCATCACTTTAACCCTTACACCACGAGGACACCCCCTAAACCACTCAGAGAAGATCAAATAAAATCCGAAAGCAACTTTGCAAACGAATTTAGCGTTTATTGACATATGTCAATTAATTTTAAGAATTTTGCAGATGAATAGACAGCAAAATATCAATTTGCTAAAAATTCCTTGTAAAGTTACCTATCTCCATCTGCCTCTAAGTTTAGAGAGTTTGATTTTCACCGGATGCCTTACTACAGAAAAAAATGATTTAATTTTGAAATGCCTGCAATCATCCGAGATGCAAATATCTTGGTTGGGTGGTTGGTTAGAGTTTTATGGCATATTAACCCTTGTGGCTTATTTAATTCCCCCCCCACATTATTTGTAAGTGAATAATTTATAGATTTATTTTTAAACGAGCTGTTAGAGCTAATTTATTTGCACACAGTTAAATGGTTTCAAGTATTTCCATCAAACACTAATAATTCTAGTTGATATTAATCATTTGTTTGCATTCTGTTAAATGGTTACAATTTTCTAAGCACTAATAATTCTCTTTCGTACAGATCATTTGTTTGCACCCAGTTAAATGGTTTCAAGTATTGCTATTCAAAATGAGTAATTCTATTTGTCAAGTATTCCTATGCTATCGAAATAATTTGCACACAGCTATATCGTTTCAAATAACTAATAATGAAAATCCTTTTTAAATGATTGAACAGTTCTATTTGATCCATAGCTAGCACGTTAACAGGTACTACCAATCCAGGTCAGAGTGGACCTGGGAGTACTGACATTGAAAGGGTATTTCACATACCCCAAAGCTCCAGAACTTAAGCTTCAACATCAGGTGCAGTTTAGTGTCATACCAAGGACATTCATTTGTGGGGTGTCTAACCTCTCTGCAGAAGTGCAGTCGGCGTATTCTACAATAAATACCTCAGTAACTACATAGTCTAAGCAAGTGAAACTTAACAAGCTTAATGTTGAGCAAAATAAGATTCGAAGAAAGAAGTGCGTGTGGTGGACATAGAGCAACCCCTTCACATAGCTCCAGAGGAAAAAAATCACAAGGGGTCTGGTCAAGTGAACGTTGCAGCCATATCAATATAAAACAGTATACATTTCTATGACACATCGCTCTATATATCTCATTATCATCATCATCTTGTCACGCTGCTTCAGGATTTCTTTGACTCCCATTCGTCCCTATCATTCATCATTCCGACAGGTCTTATAGACTACATCATGTGTCCGTCCAAAGCTGTTGTAGGTAAGTTCTGTAGTACTAAATTAAAAAAAAACCCTCTCAGGTTTCTTTGTTTAATGGGAGATCAACCTTTGTAGGTTATTTAATGCCAAAGCTATTCGCCTAGAATAACAATATCTCTCACTCCCTGTACATATATATATATATATATATAGTCATCCACAGGCAGATCTGTTTCGTTCTATCAGAAATCATCAGTGTGGCTAGACAGTATCTTCCCGTAGCTGGGATCGAAACCCGGTTGACCGAAACATCAAACCAAAGCTTCTGACCATTCAGCCACGAGGAGATATTAGCTGCGAAGTAAATTTTAAACGGTTATGAATCACTATATATATATATATATATATATATATATATATATATATATATATATATATATATATATATATATATATATATATATATATATATATATATATATATATATATATATATATATATATATATATATATATATATATATATATATATATATATATATATATATATATATATATATATATATATATATATATATATATATATATATATATATATATATATATATATATATATATATATATATATATATATATATATATATATATATATGAGCTGTTTCTCTTATAGAGTTAGCCGCTGAAATAAATATACAATTACAATTTGTTGGGTTTTATTAATTGTATGGAAATTTGCTCTGTAAAAAAATTATATATCAATTATCATACATTGAGCACTCCTGGAGATTTATAAGAATCCTCTTATATATTCTCAAGCTGAATTATTCCCAACTCATGTTCTTTGGATTTCTGGACATTGGCCTAGCGGTTAGAGTGTTCGCCAATGGCCCGGGGGAGACCTGGGTTCAATCCCAGGTCGAGTCATACCAAAGACTCAAAAAATGGTACTTGATGCCTCCTTGCTTAACACTCAGCATTATAAGGTACGGATCAAGGGTAAAGTGGAGCAATCCAGGGAAAGGAGTAGCGCCCTCCCCTACACCTTGGTGTAGTAAGCTATCGAAAAGGGAGCCTTCGGGTCACCCTCGACTATGGTCGCCTACTTACTTACTTATATATATATATATATATATAACAGTAATATCCAGGCAGCGTCCGAAGACAGTGGGTGTGGATTATTCAAGTGTAGAATATCTGAGAAATATCATATAAATCTATGTGAGTGCTCGATGTATGGCTATTGTTACATAACTTTTTCCTTCCAGGTTTATACAGTGTAATTAGAAGGAAACTCAAACCTGGTTAAATTGTCATTATAAATTTATTCTAAAAAAAGTCTTCCCTTTTTTTTTCTTTTCATACACATATAGACTGTAATGTAATTTACGAAGCTCTTTTCTTCGATGTGGCACAAGGCCGAATGAATGGGGCACCCAATGAGACTCGAACCCACTCTTGCAGGTTTGCTAGTCAACCTTGCGAACCATTACACTATCCGAGGTGCCCACACATATAGACTGTAATCCACATTTGCTGTTTTGCAACCTCAAGTCTAACATTTATTATCATCTGAGGAGACGGAGAGTATAATAATATTCTCCGACGAAATAAATTTATAATGACAATTTAACCAGGTTTGAGTTTCCTTCTAACTACACTATATATATAACACGACTTGATTGCATTTGAACACTTTATAATTCAACTTTAATGTTTTATTGTGGCTAGTTTTATTTTGGTAGATTGAATTAACAGACCTATATATATATATATGTGTGTGTGTGTGTACGCATATGTATATATATATATGTATGTGAGTGTGTGTGCATAGCGAAAGTATACCGATAAGGGTCGGTTAGAAAGCTTGTTTTACAGTTCCTCACCTAGTGCTCTATTATCTTGGCCTTATGTCAACTTTGTTATGCTTAATCAACATCTATTTACATACAACTCTACTTGTATCAGTGTCAAATCCGAAGGAGGAAGAACCATAGAGATAACACATGAACTCAAAAAAGAAAGAAAACGTCCACAGCAATGATTAGAGTGAAGAATGCGTCTGTTTAGTCGAACATAAGAGTCACAGCGCCAACGGAAATGATGATGATAATGATCAAATATCTACAAACGTATATACACTATCATCCAGGAATAGATGCACCGCGAAAAAAGAACCAAGAAAATACAATCAAATTTAGAATTTTGCGTAGAGGTGAATTTATGTAGAATTTTGCGTTGAGGTGAATTTATTTTCGAATTTCTACACATGCACTCTTTTGATGACTGAGTTTCAGTGCTGTAGAGTTTGGTAAAAAATAATACATAATGATATCCATTTTGATTGTTTAATGTTCGACCTGAAATAATAGAATCCTGATATATTAGGTTGAGTAGAAAATTAACACTTTAGAGAAAAAAACTATATATATATGCACATACGTAGGAGTCCCCGCAGTGAAGTGGCTAAAGTGCTAGATTGCAGGCTTGACGTAAGTGAATTCGAGCCCTTGTCGCGTTGTTACGCTCACTTGCAGACAAATACACTTGGAAAAGGTATGATCTCTTTTATTTCTCCCCAGCAATGAGTTAAATTGCATCACTGCTGTTCTTACTCAAGGATGGCTTTGGCATTAAATAACCCACGAAGGTTGATATGCCATTAAATAAAAAAAAACCCAAACCAATCTGCATACGCGCGCGCACACACACGCACAACCCTACATACACATCTCTACCTTTATACTTAAATTTACTCACACACAGAAATATCTACATATTACTAATACTTGGGAAAGGCATGAATCAAACCCTCCCTTTGCTTTGTCATATTGTCCGATAAATTAACAAAAGTCTTCTGTCTCTGACTTTTGATTGAGACGAGAGAGGACTTGTGAGCATTTGAGTAAAACCACTCACTCACAAGTACTCGCTCAGGCAATATGAACCATCGTCACCCGTAACAAAAGGTGGTCATAGTTGTGTCATCAACGGATTTTATAAACCAAAAGTGCTTTTGCTTGCATATACAATTATAGTTTTATTCTTTTGTGGTTAAAATACACTTTGAAAAGAAGAAAATGTATTGCCAATCAAGTATATTGATTAGTAATTGATTGATTGATAATAATTAATATTGATATAATATTAATCGTTATATTAATCATTATATTAATATTTATATAATATTAATATCTTAGCTGTACAATAATGTAATAACCTTGATTCAGTCCAATTAACCTGTCATACTTGTTAGTATTTTTTGGAGTAAATAAGGCCTTTATGTCGAAGCCCATCTCCTCTCTGAGAAACATGCAACACATTGTACTGGGTTATATTACATTTTTGAATCGGAACGTAGTCAAGATTTGAACTCGGTTCAACTGTTCCTATTTTCTGTGATGTTTACAGTTTAATAAACTCCGTATATTTACACAAAACAATACAAAATAATTAGATTGATTAATAGGAATAAAAAATGATATTTATAATCTGCATTTCTCATAAATAAAGACACTCCTAATGGTTTTTTTAAAATAAAAAGTACATTTTCTTCGAAATCAATGATAGCAGAAACTTTATTATTTCTAGTGGAACAAATTACAATCAAAACATTTTATATTATTAGGTATTATTTATCACCAAACTCCTCTACTCTGAAAAAAAGAAACCCCTTTCTCCTCCCCAACTGTGGACTAAATAGTACCACTATTGTTCTTCTACAAGGATTGTTTTGGCATTAAATAACCCGCAAAGTTTGATATGCCATTAAATAAAGAAACCAAACCAAACCAAACCAAACCATAAACATTGAAATCAAAATAATGAATAAAGCAGTCCAAAAATAAGTAGATTCCTTAGATGTATTTATGGAATTTTATTTTTGATTACAGAGGTGATGCAATTGTATTTGGGCTACAGAAATTCTGTGCTACTGTTTGGCAATAAATAATACATAATAATATCCGTTATGATCATATTATGTTTTACTAGATATGATAAAATCCAGGTATCTTTGAGTTAAAAGAACATTTGAATTTTTATAAAAAATAGGGGGTGTACTTATTCATTGGTGATACCACACACACACACACACACACACACACACACACAGAAACACACACACACACACACATATATATATATATATATATATATATATATGTTTGAGTTTTGTTTAATGGCCTATCAACCTTCGTGGGTTATTTGATGTTAAAGCAATCCTTACTGAAGAATAGTAGTGGTAATATTTTACCCATAGCTGGGGCGGTTAAGAGGATTGATACCTTTCCTAAGGGTATTAGTCCGAAAGTGAATGTGATAGCGCGGCTGGGGCTCGTCCTCGCTTAATACGATGTCCAGCACGTTACCTACTACGCCTTAAAGACTCTCCACATCCATATATATATATATAACATTCATAGAAAAAGAAAAAGAAATAGCACACGCAAAAAAATACCTACCCATTTCGTAAGGCTTTGAGATTCACAGGAACAGGTTTTAAAAACATGAATATGGTAAAAACTCCAAAGAATAGTATCAAAGGTCGTTCGAAGTCTGGCATGGTGGGTGCTGTGTGTCGATAAAAAAATAATAAATAAACCACTGTAGATACTTATATAAACATATAAGTTCGTATCAGATTGTTTATACCTGCATATACACTATGTTTTTTTTAATGTGTGACTATGTTAAGATTGCTTAAGTAATTATATCTATACGCATATGTATGTATGTATGTATGTATGTATGTATGTATGTATGTAAGTTTGTTTCGTCACAGATTACTGATAACCGATTTGATGTTTGTAGTGCTCTGTTTATGGCTGGTTTAGTGGATATGAGTGTGTTAGTATTACATTCTAGATGTAAACGTCTTATTATGTCTAACAATAAATATAGTTTAAGTTTTGAATATTAGTTGTAGCGCTGGTATATATTTTTTTTTTATTGGTACTCCATAAATGTATCAAGATTTACATTTTCTTCATAAATGAAATTGTTCGTATTTTTGCCAGAATGTATGTAAAAAAAAAACAAAAAAACATTGCAACCAAAGTACAAATTATATATGAGAGTACCTTCACACAATCTTACATATTCTATAAAAATTCCGCGTTTTGAAAAATGTATTCATATGTATATATCTATATTTACAAAAATATTAATAGAATTAATAAAATATATGTGTGGTTTCTGGGTATTTAAAAATATTTTTAAAGGTTTGCTATTGATTAGCTTGTGAAAAACATGATGTGTTGTGCTGGTATCCTGAAGGGGAACTAGTCAAACAAAGCTGGTTAGATGAGATGGTAAGGCCATGAACACCTACCAGTAATTAACACACGTCCGTAACGCGCGGGGGACAGTCGTTCAACTGCGAGGAATCCCCCTTCAACTACGACTATTACGACAAACCATCACTTTACCATCATTCCCGACTCAACCAGCTTCCCAACCTACAAGTACTTTCAGCGCTCCCACTTCAACTGATTCTGCTACAGTCAGTCACAGTTCTACAGCGACTGCGATTTAAAAATCGCTACTCCCATTACAACGCCTAAAGCTACTCATAAACCCCAAACAGAAAACCCTTTGAGAATACATAGCACCTTCAGTTTCACAAAAAGAAAAAAAAGTGTATAGATTAAAAAAAAAAAAAGATTAAATAATTCGAAAATAAATAAATAAATAAATAAATAAAAAGAAAAAAAAATGCAACAACTGCAGGAACAAAAAACAAAACAGAAACAATAATAAATAAAACAAGAATTAAATATTTTAAATCACAATCCTTATTATCCCCAGCCCTGTCGGCTGGTCCTGTAGAATACACTGACTGCATCGCTGCTGAGGGGTTAAGACCCCCCACCACAAGGAGTGTTCTAGATATGACAAACAATCTGATGGTGAGACTCCAACCTCAGAGATTTAGGGAATGTGGAGTACCCCTACGTTGCCATTGTTCCCAGGCCTACTCTGACCTGAAGTGGTAGCACCTGATTAAGTCAAATAGAACTGTTTGACGTTTTAAATAGAAATGCTTAAAATTTAAACTGAGTGCAAACAAATAAGTTAAGCTAAATTGTATTTTGTGAAATAGAAGTGTTTGATCATTTAACTGTATATAAACAAAATAACTGATGTTTAATTGAATTGTTTGTGATACATAGCAATACTTGGAACCATTTTACCGTGTTGGAAAAAAAAGTGAGCCTAGGTTCGTTTAAAAGTATTATCAACAAAATGTGTTTACAAATCATATATAATTGAAACATTTATAAAAAGGATTTAGCATTAAATTTTGGTTTGGTTTGGTTTTATGACATATCAACCATTGTAAGCTATTTAATGCCTAGCCCAATTTGTACATATATATTAAATGTATATGATTTGTAAACAAAGGTCAAAGTTAAATAGTCCCAAGTTTTGCTATGTATCACTAACAATTCAATTAAACATCAGTCTTTTGTTTATACACAGTTAAATGATGAAACAGTTCTATTTCGAAGAATTCAATACAGCATAAGTCCTTTGTTTGCCCTCAGTTTAAATGTCAAACAGTTCTATTAGACTCATAGATAAGACCCTTTCAGGTCCTACCACTCAGGGTCAGAGTGGACTTGGGAGCGTTGGCATTGAAGCGATATTCTTCAAAGCTCATCAAGTTGTATGTTGTCATATTTGGAGCACTCTTTGTGGGGAGGTCTTACCCCTTGGCGGATTCAGTCGGTGTATTCTACAGCCCTATGAGACTGGGCCGGGCATTAAATAACCAACAATGTTTGATATGCCATAAAACCTAACCTAACCTAGCCTAACCAAACCAAACTTTGTCGACTAATTTAGGTTTGAGCCTTGACAGTGATCGACTCTCAGGAGCCACATGTTCTATCGAAGGGACATAGAATTCGCTGACTGTATCTCCTGCTGAGGGATAAGCCCCTCATCCCTAAAGAATGTTCTGGGTATGGCATAGTTTGGAATCTCTTGGGAAATGTGGAATCTCTTTTCATTGTTATTATAACCAGGTCCACTCAGACTCGAAGTAATGGTACTTGTTAGGTTCTCATATATAAATCAAATAGATCTGTCTGCAAATTATTCGTATTAGATTGGAATTGATTGTTACTCGCCTGCAGACAGGATAGAAGCTGCAACCTCCAGCAGGACACATAGTGTAACGGTTATAGGCGTTTGTTCCCTAAGCTTCTAAGGAGACAATCATCTGGAGGTTGCAGGTTCTATCCTGACTGCAGGCGAGTAACAAAACAGAAATACTTAACGCTTGTACCCGGTTATGGCAAACGAAACCAGATCAGGCGACCCCTGTGGATTCAATAAAGGACGTAGTTCGAAGTTCCGTGTAGGTTCTCGAGTTCGACAAACACCCGAAAAAGGCCGGAGGACATATCGGCCGAAACGTTGTGGAAATAACAATAACAATGAAAACAATAGTCCGAAAACCCTTTATGATAAAAAAACATGTTTATATTGTTCAATAAGATATGCAATAATATATATATATATATATATATATATATATTCGAGGGTCATTCAATAAATAAGGTAAATTTTCCCAATAGACTTGACAATAGGAAGCAGTGTTTACAGTTATACCTTTTTCAAGGAAATCAATAGTGATGGGTCCTCTCATGCTTTAGAAGACTGTCAGCAAGACCTTTTTTTACAAACCGTCACGCCCGGAACTTTTCTTTAGCACAGAGTCTGCGCGTTTCCATCCAATGGTCTGTCTTTTCGACTGAGGCTCGTCGTAGCAAACCCATGCTGACATATTTTTGGCAAAAGCATGCTTCTCTGTACATTTGGCATGCAATTCTCAGCAAGCAAAAATTGAAGACAGACCTTTGTTCAAGCCTGGAGAAATTTGTTTGATTTTCTACCATTTTGAATAGTCTTATAACAAATATTTTCGGAGAGATTGAAATAATTTTTACTATAAAGCAATTCCAAGAAATTCAGAGAGTACAATTACGGGGAAAAAATCTAAAAGAAAAAAAAATTTTACTTTAGAAAAAAATCTATTGAATAACCCTTCACACACACACACACATATATATATATATATATATATATATAATATTCTTATTGGTTGAGCAAAGCCATTAATAACCGTCATTTGCTAAGCTTTGTTAGATTGGGTATAAGGCCAGAAGTATGAGGCAACCATGAGACTCGAACTTACTAACAGTCATCCGCTAGCCTAACTTTTTAACCATTACACCATACAAAGTGCTTACGCTTCGAGCATATTAGTCACTTACTAAGTTTAGTTTAGTTTGGAACAAGGCCAGAAGCATGGATCACTCGGTGAGAATCGAATTCATTATTATATATTAGCCAAACTCGTTAACCATTACATTACGCTAGGTGACTATAGATGCGTCAGTAAGAAGGTAAATTGCGCCTGTTTAATTAATGTGTTTGGGTGTAGAGAATGTAGGTAGCTTTTTTTATTTTATTTATTTTTCTATTTTCAACGATAATGCATATTAACCCTTTGAACCCAAGTTGCAGGTATTAATATCATTACCTAGTTCATAAGAAGCACGGATAGTGTAGCGGTTGTCGTCACAAAAAGTGGAATCGGCCACCCGAGTTTAAAAGCCTGAACGAGGCACGTTAATGCCCTTTAGAAAGGCATGAATCTAACTCTTCTCCACCTAGCTATGGTTAAATAGTCGGGAAGACTGGGTTCTTTCGCCCCTGTAAGGTAACTAGTCTAGGAGGAGGAGGAAAACTCTGAATTTACTTTTTTCCTTTGTTCTATCTTTCTTTCTTTCTTTCTTTCTTTCTTTCTTTCTTTCTTTCTTTCTTTCACATTTTACTATTTTCCTTTGTTCTTCTTTCTTTCTTTCTTTCTTTCTTTCTTTCTTTCTTTCTTTCACATTTTACTTTTTTCCTTTGCTCTTCTTTCTTTCTTTCTTTCTTTCACATTTTACTATTTTCCTTTGCTCTTCTTTCTTTCTTTCTTTCTTTCTTTTTTCTTTCTTTCTTTTTTCTTTCTTTCACATTTTACTTTTTTCCTTTGCTCTTCTTTCTTTCTTTCTTTTTTTCTTTCTTTCACATTTTACTTTTTTCCTTTGCTCTTCTTTCTTTCTTTCTTTCTTTCTTTCTTTCTTTCACATTTTACTTTTTCCTTTGCTCTATTTTCTTTCTTTCTTTTTTCTTTCACATTTTACTTTTTCCTTTGCTCTTCTTTCTTTCTTTCTTTCTTTCACAATTTACTTTTTTCCTTTGCTCTATTTTCCTTCTTTCTTTCTTTCTTTCTTTCTTTCTTTCAGATTTTACGATTTTCCTTTGCTCTTCTTTCTTTCTTTCTTTCTTTCTTTCTTTCTTTCTTTCACATTTTACTTTTTCCTTTGCTCTTCTTTCTTTCTTTCTTGCAGATTTTACTTTATTCCTTTGCTCTATTTCTTTTGTTTGTTTTTTTTGTTCACATTTTACTTTTTCCTTTGTTCTTTCTTTCTTTTTTCTTCCCTTCTTGGTTGGAAATACATATTCTTGCTCCGCTGTAGATAACTCTCTTGTATCGGTGGTTTTAAAAGAAACTTGTCAAAACAATGAAAGTTAAACAATCTTAGATCAAATGACAATGTTTTCTTTGAGTTGTTTTAAATACCTCGCGGTTATTGGAGATTTTAAAACGAATATGTTCATAGTCTAATTAATGCCAGTCAAAGAAATGTTAAAATTGGCAAAGATTTCTTCAGCTTCTCATAAATATTTTGGGGCCTCAGAAGATTTTAGAATCATTTGTTCCTCATCCAATACGTATTTGTCTGAAAGCGAATACAATAATACGACTGGAGTACGAACTCACTTACTAAGATATCGTAGTCCTGCACTTTAATCACTACGCTACGGGGACTCCTTAAAAGAAGAGAATGTGAAAAGATATGAGAATCAAGAGAAAAAAAGAAAGAAAAATGTTCGAAGAAAAAGAAGGACAACTGAAAGAAAAGAAAAAGAAATTTAAAATAAAGAAAAAAGGGATGAGTGTGAAGAGTCAAAAGAAAGAAAGAAAGAAAGAAAGAAGGAAAATGAATAGAAGAAAAAAGGATGGAAAAGAAAAGAAAGAAAAAGTAAAAGAAACGGGGGAGAGAGAAACACACACAGACACACACACACACACACACAAGAAAGAAAAACAAAGTGACAAGAAATAAATAAAAAAACTCAGAAAAGATAAAAAGAAGAAAAAGAAAAAGTAAATAAAAAAGAAAACAAGAATATAAAAAAAAAATAATGAAAGAAAAAGAAAAAGAAGGAAGAAACCTAAATAAAACAGAACAGAGAAAAAAGAAAATAAAATAAAGATGAACTCAAGGAAAAAAACAAAAAAACTTAAGATCGAAAAAGAGAAAGAAAGAAAAAAATGAGCAAAAGAGGAAGAAAGTAATTATAAATGAGGCAAAGAAAGAAACAAAGGAAGAAAAAAAAAAGAGAAGAAATAAAAAAGTGAAGAAAAAAAGAGAAGAAATAAAAAAGAGAAGAAATAAAAAAAGAGAAAAAATAAAAAAAAGAAGAAAGAAAGAGAGAAGAAATAAGAAAACAAGAGAAGAAATTAAAAAAAGGATGAAAATAAAAGCGAGAAACAAGTAATGATGATCAAAAAGAAAGAAAGAAAATTTCTCAAATGTCTTCCAGCCTCGTCGGCTAGGGATGTAGAATACATTGATTGCATCACAACAGAGGGGTAAGACCCCACTCCATCAACAAGTATTTTGGATATAACACTAAACCGTGAGACTTCAGTCCTTGAGTTTTGGAGAACGTGGAGTACCATTTTATTGCCATTACTTCGAGGTCCACTCTAACCCGGAATGGTAGTACCTATTAGGGTCCTATCTATGGGTCAAATGAAACTTCATCTCTGTAGAGGAGTAAGACCCCTCCCAACGAGTGTACTGATATGACACTAAGCTATCTCTGGTGAGGTTCCAGTAATGCTGGAGTTTTGGGGAATGCGGAGTACCCCTTCATTGCCATTTCTCCCAGGTTCACTTTGTCCCGGAGTGGTTGCATCTGATAGGGTTCTATCTATGGATCAAATAGAACTAAACTGTTCTTATGCTAAACTGAATTGCTTGAAATAGAACTCTTACCATTTAAACTGCGTAGTCATGCTAAACAGAAATGTTTAAAATGGAACTGTTTTTGTATGCTAAACTGAATTGTTTGAAATAGAACTGTTCACATGTATAGAAATGGATTTGGCATCAAATATCCTACAATGGTTGATGTGCTGTAAAACCAAACCAAATTCCGTAAAGAACATTAAATAACCAACATTCCGTAAACACAACAAACCAATGTCTTCATTGTCAACATCTTGGCAATGCATTCAATTTCCAGGACTTGTTTTCGTTCAGAAAATAAGGGGACATCTTTTACACACACACACACACACAGAGAGAGAGAGAGAGAGAGAGAGAGAGAGAGAGAGAGAGAGAGAGTGTTTGTGTGTGTGTATATGTGTGTGTATATGCGTGTGTGTGTGTGAGAGAGAGGGGGGGCTAGAAAGCAATAGTTGTTGAATGCCTTTCTTAACTGAAGAATTAAGACCAGAAGAACATGTTCTTTGCTGTGAGGATATACAGTGGTAACAAGGTCGACCCAAGTCGACATTCTTATCGCTATCTCCCTGTTCAACATGCCTCAAATCCTCTTGAAATGCAGACCTTGTAACACTGAAATCCCTTTAAATTTCACGCATTGTGAGTAGATCAGAGAACCGCCCTGTTTTGTCTTCCAGACTCTATGTACATAATACCCGTAAAAAATGACAAGATTATCTATGTAGCGATAGATAAAAGCTACTCAATATCATCAGCACAGGTCAAATGATTGATTGATTTTGATGGCATGTCAACCTGTCTAGGGTTATTTTATGCCTAGAGATTATGGAATCACATTTATTACACGTTCATATTTACATTTTTTGTGTTGTTGTTTTTTAAGATTGATTAATTGATTTTAACGGCATGTCAACCTGTCTAGGGTTATTTTATGCCTAGAGATTATGGAATCACATTTATTACACGTTCATATTTACATTTTTTGTGTTGTTGTTTTTTAAGATTGATTAATTGATTTTAACGGCATGTCAACCTATCTAGGGTTATTTTATGCCTAGAGATTATGGAATCACATTTATTACACGTTCATATTTACATTTTTTGTGTTGTTGTTTCTTAAGATTGATTAATTGATTTTAACGGCATGTCAACCTGTCTAGGGTTATTTTATGCCTAGAGATTAGGGAATGAGATTTATTACACGTTCATATTTACATTTGTTTGAAAACAGTGTCAAGTAAGCAATAATAATTCTTAGTAAACAATTGTAGCTTTAAGTAATTATTCTTGATACAAGTAATTTACGATTATATTGTAGATATTTTTAACAGCTCTTTTTTTAATGGTCGATTGCATTTTTAAAAGTTGCCCGTTTTTATTTGTCTATAATCAATTGTTTGCACGGTTATATGATATCAAGTATTCCTATCTAATACAAATAATTTTCAACATAGTTGTATGGTTTTAAGTATTTCTATCCAACACAAATAATTTGCACAGTTGTATGGTTTTAAGTATTTCTATCCAACACAAATAATTTGCACAGTTGTATGGTTTCAAGTATTTCTATCCAACACAAATAATTTGCATAGTTGTATGGTTTCAAGTATTTCTATCCAACACAAATAATTTGCATAGTTGTATGGTTTCAAGTATTTCTATCCAATACAAGTAATTTGCATAGTTGTATGGTTTTAAGTATTTCTATCTAACGCAAATAATTTTCACAGTTGCCTGGTTTCAAGTATTTCTATCTAATAAAAACAATTTGCACAGTTGTGTGGTTTCAAGTATTCCTCTCTTATACAAGTAATTTTCCAAACAGTTGTATGATTTCAAGTAATACTTGTATTTTATTCACAATTATATGGTTTCAAGTAACTATTTCTATTTAATAACAATAATTTGCTTACAGATTGTAAGTGACTTATTGATATAATAATTCTTAATAAACAAATATTGCTTCTAAAAACTATTCTTAAAAAATAATTTATACATAGATATATGGTATCAAGTATTCCCGTTAAATACCTTGTATACTGGTCTATTTGACCCATAAATGGTACTTTGATAAGTACTAACACTCCGGTTCAAAGTGGACTTGGAAGTAATAGCACTGAAGGATTGGTTTATTGGTTGGGTTTATGGCATATCAACATTTGTTGGTTATTTAACGCTAAATCCACTTTATACATATATATCAAATATATGATTTGTAAACACATTTTGTTGATTACATTTTTAAACGAACCTGATCTCATTTTTGTTTGCAGGGTTAGGGTTAGTTAAATGGTTTCAAGTATTTCTATTAAATACGAATTATTCTATTAACTATTAATCATTTGTTTGCACACAGTTAAAGGATTGCAAGTATTGCTATGTAACAGTAACAATTTAACATCAGTCATTTGTTTGCACATATCTAAATGGATATACATATATTATTTGTAAGTGAATAGTTTGTTGGTAATTTCATTTCTAAATGAGTTAAAATAACTTTTTTTTGCTCATTAGTATTGCTCTTGTTTCTACAAAGGTTCTAGAAAGAAAGAAAAAAGAAAGAAAAGTCAAATGGTTCCAAATATTGTTATGTATCATTAACAATTTAATTACTCAGTCATATGTTCACACAGGTAAATAGTCAAGCAGTTCTATTTCTAACAATTCAATTTAGCGTTATTTATTTATTTGCACACTGTTTCAATGTCAAGCAGTTCTATTTGCCCTATAGATAGGACCCTATCAGGTGCAACCACTCAAGGCCAGAGTGGACCTTAGAGTAATAGCATTGAAAGAATACTCTACATTCTCCAAATCTCCTCGCCATCAGATGGTTTGATGTCTTATCCAGGACACTTGTTAGGCAGTAGGGGGATCTTACCCTTTTACAGAGACGCAATCGCTGTATTCTACAGCCCCAGCCGAGTGGGGTTGGCATTGAAGGAGTACTCTATATTCTCCAAATCTCGCCATCAGATGGTTTAATGTTACATCCTGGACTCTTGTTGGGAAGAGGGGAGGTCTTACCCCTATGCTGAGATGCAATCGCTGTATTCTACAGCCCCAGCCAACTTGGCTTGTCATTGAAAGAATACTCTACATTCCTTAAGTTTAATTAAGTTGCACAATCAGGTCATATGGTTAAAATATCTATCTCTTTATTTTTAAGTAATTTAATCAAGGATCAATTCAAGAATTTATTAGTAACTTTATACAAACTAAATCGGACCATACAGGAAAGGGGAAGTACTAGCGGATTTGTGCCAAAAGTGCTGGTCTGCGACACTATAATTAGTAAGTTCGTGGTGTAATGGTTGTCGTCACAGGATATGGACACGGCGATACGAGTTCAATTCCTGGACAATACTGATTGCATTTCACATAGCACTTATACCCTTGGGAAAGGTATGAATCCAATTATTCTCCCTCCAGCTATGGGTAAATAGTAGAACAGACTAGGTTCTTCAGCCTTGGTGAGGCAACTAGTCTAGGAGAAGGACAACTCTGAATTCAAACCTGTTGAACTCCGCTTTAAAAACTGACCTTGTGTCATATCCTGCCCGAGCGGAGGGGTTGGTAAATAGGATAATAAGTAAGTTCGAACTCCAGTCGAGATATTACGTTCACTTTCGGACAAATACCTTTCGGAAAGGCATGAACATCCTTATCCCTTCTGTTATAGGTTAAATAGCACCACCATTTTTTTTTACAAGGCATTAAATAACCCATAAAGGTTGATATGCCATTAAACAAAGAAACTGAAACTATATATAAAAACAGACGTTCCGCTGATACAGAAAGTGACCAAGTGTTGACTGAAATTAACGGGAACGAACTGAGACAAGTTTAGAAACATTCTTAATTGTGGAAAAATAAAAAAAAATCGATGTCTATTCAGCAACATGTCCCTGAAAAAGAAATGTCACGCTATTCATAGCTTTAAAACGGAGACGATTTTTGCTTACCTGAAGTAACAAGATTGTAAAGTTTTAGAAATGTCATGAAGTATTCATGATTAACCTCTTAAGCTAAAGTGCTGGACTTTGACGTCTTAGTAAGCGAGTTCGAACTCAAGTCGCGCTAATGCGTTCACTTGCATACCACTAATTACATTCGGACTAAAATCATTGGAAAAGGCATGGACCTCTTTTATCCCTCTAACTATGGGTTAAAATATACCGCTTCTGTTCTTCTATAAAGGTGGCTTTCACCACGAAGGTTAATATGTCATTAAACAAAGAAACCAAACGAAATCAAATCTTTACAGAATTGAAACTGTAACGAAGAATAAAGTTGTGACAAAACCAAAAATGAAATTGCATAAACATATATGTAAGTGGTGTATTTAGTTTTGAACCTCTGATATATTTATTTTCTTAGGGTTACTATGTTGAGGTTTTAAGGGAGTTCAGGAAGTAATTCCGTCGGAAGAGGCCAGCACTCTTCAAATCGGGTCAGTGGCATTTCCACCAGGACAATACACCAGTCAACAACTCCATCCTTTACAAATTCATCATGTTGTCGAATTCAGTAATAAATAATACACAATTATATCTGTTTTGATTATATAATATTTTACCAATCACCGTCGAGATATACGACTTAATCGCATATCTCGATGGTGAGCGGCAACCAGACAATTTGGCTATTTCAATGTTTCTACCTTTCTATAGCCCAAGTCAATGCACTAGCAGTCTCGACTCCAAGAAACAAACTGGAAATTAAATAATAATAATGATAATAATAATAAAAGAAATTGAAAGAGAATGTATTGCTATTTAACATTAGTAATTCCATCGATCAATTGATCCTATCAAACGCAAATAATTTTCACATAGCTTTATGGTTTGAAATAACCAATAATAATAATCCTCTGTAAATGATTGAACAATTCTATTTGGAACTCTAACAGGTATTATCGAAGATCATTAAATAAGTGTCCAGATTTTTTCGTATGGACACTTTTATTGATAGTATACACATGAAACTCTAGTCCCCTTCGAAGTAATCTCCTCCAGCTGAAATGCACTTGTTTTACCGTTCCAACAACGTCTGGAAGGCCCCATGGAACTCCTCTTGTGTCAGCGTGTCAATGACCTTCGACACAGTCTCTTTCATCTCCTCAGTTGTCTCATAACGACAGCCTCTGAGCTTAGGAAATAAGCAAAAGTCACAGGGAGCAAGGTCTGGACTATAGGGAGGGTGAGGAACTGTCTTGATGCCCATCTTGCTCAAATAGTCTGTGACAAGGATGGAGTTGTTGACTGGTGTATTGTCCTGGTGGAAATGCCACTGACCCGATTTGAAGAGTGCTGGCCTCTTCTGACGGAATTTCTTCCTGAACTCCCTTAAAACTTCAACATAGTAGCCCTAAGCCTAACCCTAACCCTTTGGCCAATCAACTCTGGTGTATTGACTTCCTTACACCTCCCACACCTCTCATCATCCCTCACAGACTTCCTGCCTTCCTTGAATCTCTTATGCCACTCAAAAACTGATGCTCGATTCATGCAAGATGGTCGAAAAGAAGTCTGAAGCATTCTATACGTTTTTGTGGCATTTTTTCCGAGTTTAAAACAGAATTTTATTGCATATTGTTCTTCTAAAGTGTTCTCACGTCCAGATTGCATTTTTGAAATTCACCAGCTGTGACAATCAGGCTTTAGTAGGGTGTATTCCAATTGCTGCTGTAGCTGTTCCTTTGAAGCTGAAATCATAAAAATTAGTCAGTCATCTCATAAGATGTATAGCAATAACATAGTGAATTCTCAAGAGTCTACGGCAATTTTAAATGCCTGTACAAAAAAGTCTGGAAACTTATTGAAGGCACCACGATCAATACAAGTCAGAGTGGACCTGGGAGTAATGACAATGAAGAGTTAGAAGTCTCACCAACAGGTGCAATTTAGTGTCACACCCAGGAAATTCGTTGGAAGAGAGGGTTTTACCCTTCTGCCGAGGTGCAATCGGAATATTCTACGGCCCTAGCCAACAGGGCTAATTTTCGTTTGCGTCCTTCATTCCCCAGCGTCTTAGATAAGTGTATTTTTTTCAAGGCTACACGACTCGTCATGCAGAATTATCAGCAGTATCACGAAGAAGGTTTAGGATGGTTGGAAGGTTCATCATTTCTAAATCTTGTTCGGCTATTTGCCGACCTTGGAAGCGTTCTTATCTGTTGCTGACGTCATAAAGGACGGTATCTTTTCTGACTGTAAGAGTCGACCTTCTTCTGAACCTTCAAATTTGCTTTTAATTTTTTCTTTCATTCAATTAAAAAAAATCGTTGGTGGTATTTATTTATTGTTTTGTCAAGACGTGTCCAGGTGGCTTCCCGAAAAATGAAATCGGCGGGCAGGGTTCAAACTCCGGTTGAAACTGTTTAAACTTATGCGTTCGAGAAAAACATGAACCAATCTCTCCTCACTCTATGTAATGAGCTAAATTGTTGAGAAAACTGGACTCAGTACGAAGTTAAAATTTGTTGATTAATTGATTTTAACGACATGTCAACCCGTCTTGGAGTATTTTAAGTCTAGAGGTTAGGGAATCACGTTTATTATATTATATATTTAAATTTCTATGTTGTTTCTTTAGATTTTTTGTACACAGTCCAATCGAATGTGAATAATTTGTAAACAGATCTACTTGACCCATAGGTGGCATCCTAACAGGTACTACCCTTCTGGATCAGAATTGGCCAGGATATGAAAGAAAGGAAGGGGTTCTCCACACTTTCCAGATCTGCAGAACTGGAACCTCACCATTTGATGCAGTTTAGTTCAATACCAGGCACACCCCTTTTTGGTGGGGTAGTCTTACCCCTATAAAAGGGACACAGTCAGTATATTCTAAGCGTTGACAAAAGGGCCTTAAAACTTTTGTCTTTTCGAGAATGATCACAACAAATCATTTGTTTGCACACAATTATATGGTTTAAAGTACTCCTATCTAATACTAATAATTCATACACAATTGTTTGCTTTCAATTAAGTATTCCTATCAAAATGCAGGGCAATTAAGTATTCCTATTTTAATCGTGGATAATTGAATATTCCTATTTAAATTCTGGACAATAAAATGTTCCTTCCTAAATCGTGGTAATTTAATTATTCCTATTTAAATTGTAGACAGTTTAGTATTTCTTTATAAATTCTGGACAATTATGTATTCCGATTTAAATAGTGGACAATTTAGTATTTCTTTTAAATTCTGGACAATTATGTGTTCTTATTTAAATTGTAGACAATTTAGTATTTCTGTTTAAATTCTGGACAATTATGTATTCTTATCTGAATCCTGAACGATTAACTATTCCAATCTAAATCGCGGACAAACAAGTATTCCTATTTAAATTGTGGATAATTAAGTACTCTTATCTAAATCGTGGATAATTAAGTATTCCTATCTAAGTCGTTAACAAATATTCTTATTTAAATCGCAATTAAGTATTTCTGTTTAGATACTGGACAATTATATATTCCTATTTAAATCGTGGATAATTAAGAATTCCTATCTAATCCATAAAAAATTAAGTATTACTGTTTAACTCGTGAATTATTAAGTATTTCTGTTTAAATTCTGGATAACTTAGTATTCTTATTTAAATCGTGGATAATTAAATGTTCCTATTCAAATCGTGACAAATTAAGTATTTCTGTTTAAATCCTAAACAAGGCTGTTAGCATTTTACTTTGCGCTGATGTTCTTGGGAAAGACATAAATCCCTCTGCTCTTCCTCTAGCTATGGAAAAATAGGGCAGAATGGGCTCTTTAACTTTATTAAGGCAACCGGTCTAGGAGAAGGAAAACTATGAACTCAAAGCAACTGTTTTATTATTATTAGATAGGAAAAGTTAATTAAAGCCACATAATTGTGTATTGGTTATTAGTATTTGATAGGAATACTTAAAACTATATAACGGTCCAAACAAATAATTGTTGTTAAGTCGGAATAGACCCTATTTACCCAACCCCTCCGCTCGGGCAGGATATGACACAAGGTCAGTTTTTAAGCGGGGTTTAACAGATTTTAAATCAAAGTTTTCCTTCTCCTAGACTAGTTGCCTCACCAAGGCTGAAGAACCTAGTCTGCCCTACTATTTACCCATAGCTGGAGGGAGAATAATTGGATTCATACCTTTCCCAAGGGTATAAGTGCTATGTGAAATACAATCAGTCTCGACCAGGATTTGAACTCGTATCGCAGTGTCCATTTCCTACGACGATAACCATTACACCACGGGCACCTTCGTCATGACATGCAACGTCTGGAATGTCTTGAAAAATTAACTTTTTTTTAAAGGTTAGGTTTCTTTGTTTAATGGCATATCAACCTTTGTAGGTTATTTTATGCCAAATCCATTCTCCTAGTAGAACAGTATTGGTACTATTTAACCCATTGCTGGGAGGATAAGAGGTTCATACATTTCCTAAGGGTATTTGTCCGAAAGTGAACGTAATAACGCGACTGCAGTTCGAACTCGCTTACTACGATTTCGCAGTCAATCGCTTTAAAAATTACTCCACGAGGACACCCCCTTGTTTTTTTAAGCAATCCTTTTTAAAAGTTTTATTTGAATGGCACTCGACCAAAATTCTATTATCATCGCCTCGGATAATGCAGATCTGTAATTAATTCTTGTGAAACAATATATCAATGATTGATTGATTTTAATGGCATGTCAACCCGTCTGGGTTTATTTAATGTCTAGAGGTTAAGAAATCTCGTACATTGTACTTTTAAACGAGGTTAACGAAAGCATGGACAGCTATCAATAGGCTATCGACTATATGGAAATCAGACCTAACCGATAAAATGAAACGCAGTTTCTTCCAGGCAGCGGTCACATCGATACTGCTATATGGATGCACTACATGGACGCTAACAAAACGGCTCGAGAAGAAACTAGATGGCAATTACACAAGAATGCTGCGTGCAATCCTCAACAAGTCCTGGCAGCAACACCCAACAAGACACCAACTGTACGGCCACCTGCCCCCTATCACGAAAACTATTCAAGTTAGGCGAACCAGACATGCAGGACATTGCTGGAGAAGCAGAGATGAACTCATAAGAGATGTACTCTTATGGATCCCCACACACGGCCGCGCAAAAGCAGGACGACCAGCACGAACGTACATTCAGCAGCTGTGTGAGGATACAGGATGTTGTCCTGAAGACCTGCCTAGGGCGATGAACGATAGGGAGGAGTGGCGAGAGAGGGTCCGGGATATCCGTGCTGCCAGCACGATATGATGATGAATGATGATATTTAAGAAATATTTCATTTTAGCGATATGTCAAATTCCTCTGAGATAGTTTTTAATCATAACTTTGTAAAGTATGATTTTTGGTATAATTTTATTTTTCTTAAGAAATACAAAGTGTCATTCATATCGACATTTTCAAAGAAGTCCTTCATATTGTTTGCGTTGAAAAACACATTGTCTGATGAGAGCTAAATCTCTGAATTCAATGAAAAATGTTTAACAGTATCGGGTGTTTGACATGTTACACGCAGTAGTTGTTCCTCCTGTTTGAGTAAAACGGAATGCGTAACTCTTGTGTGGCCCATGCACAATCGGGATATAGTGATTTGTTTCTTTCTGGATTTTTTAAAAGCGGGTTTCTATTCTCCTAGCGTGTCTTTTATCAGGAAAAGTTTACTCTGTGTGTTGTTATTTGAACGTCGTTGCCATTTTGCATTGGAGAATTTGTTGATTTTGGGTTTCAAGCCAGTGTATAGAATTTTGACTTTCTCGGGGTTCATATTTAACGCCGACTTGACTGCTAGGTTTGTTTTTTCGTTATATGTGTTGATCTGCGAGAACAAAACATATGAAATAGCATCTGCGTTTTATGGCTCGAGGTTATTTCCTTCTTGGTCAGTCTGAGACCTATTCGGCACTCCCTTCTGTATGTATTCACACAAACAACCTTAATGGTATAGATTATATGTTGATAGAGTTGTTCGAAAAAATAAACCTACAACCCCCTCACGCCCCCTAAAAAAGAGGACAGCATTGTTCCAGGTATATTTTCAGTTTTCTGTTAGTGCTTTCACATTAGCTGTCTTAAAAAGGAATGTTTAGTTAACGTTTAATCATTAATTTTATATGGTGATTAAATTTCCATCTTTTGGTGGTTGGTTTTATTACATTTTATTTGAGGTTTACCTGGTTATTGGGATGCTATTTTTACAGACAGAACAAATGTGGACAAACCTAGCACTTTTAGTTTTTTAAATGTTGTGAGTTCCTTTTTTTTCCTTTTCTCCCTCCATCATTACTGCGAAATAGATTAACCACTAATATATATATATATATATATATATATATATATATATATATATATATATATATATATCCGACACTATTAAGCAATTTTTTTTATTGAATTCAAAAATTTATCTCTCATCAGATAATGTGTTTTTCAACGCAAACAATATGAAGGATTTCTTTGAGAATGTCGAAATAGATTAACCACTAATATATATATATATATATATATATATATATATATATATATATATATATATATTAGTAATAACCTGTCGTCGTCCGAAGAAGGTTGGGGATGATTCGTGTATAGAATATATGAGGTAATTCAGATAAATCTATGTGAGTGCTCAATGCATGGCTATTACAATAAATTCCTTTTTAGGTTTATATAAGAAATCTCAAATACAGAACGTATACAATAAAACTGGAAGAAAACTCAGCCATGATAAAATTTTCATTTTAAATTCATTTCGGCTAAGAATATAATCTTCGTCTCATCAGTTGACATAAACGCTTAATTTGAGGGTGAAAACAGAAAATATGGAAATTATTATATTATATAGTTGAGTTATCTTCCAATCACACACACACACACACACACACACACACACACACACACACACACACACACACACACACACACACATATATATATATATATATGAAGAAAATAGAAAAACAATGTATTCCAAATGTGATGAATTTATCATGTGAACGGTTTCGGTTTTATTAAACCTTCATCATGACTTTACGATGGAAAAAAATTGTTGCCTGAACTGTTACATAGCCACAATTAACGCCATGTGCGAAATAGACATAACCATTACACAACGGGCACTGTTGAGGAGACCTAATAAAGTCTAAACAGCTGTCCAGTGGTTCCGTATTATCACACACAATGCTTGCCGGATTTTCTAGTCATGGTAATTCAATTTATAATTTATATATATGATAAAAATAAGTGGAAAAGTGGATTAATCAAACACTTACAACGGGTTTACAGGTGATATTTCGTTCTTTATTCTTCGAACTTCCAGGAAATCTACCATTTACCATGTATATATATATATGCCAAGTATATAATGACTGTGAGTATCCAAACAATCATCATCATCATATCGCGCTGGTAGCACGGATATCCCTGACCCTCTCTCGCCACTCCTCCCTATCGTTCATCGCCCTAGGTAGGTCTTCAGGACAACATCCCGTATCCTCACATAGCTGCTGAATGTATGTTCGTGCTGGTCGTCCTGCTTTTGCACGGCCATGTGTGGGGGTCCATAAGAGTACATCTCTTATGAGTTCGTCCCTGCTTCTCCAGCAGTGTCCTGCATGTCTGGCTCGTCTAACGTGAATAGTTTTCGTGATAGGGGGCAGGTGGCCGTACAGTTGGTGTCTTGTGGGGTGTTGCCGCCAGGACTTGTTTAAGATTGCACGTAGCATTCTTGTGTAATTGCCGTCTAGCTTCTTCTCCAGCCGTTTTAAACAAAGAGTGCTCAATTCATGGCTATTTAACACAAAATATCCTGCAAAGGAAAAAATATATATTTGTTTAAACAACAAGAAATTTAGAAATAGTATTCAGATTGGGAGAAGTGGCGAGAGAGGGTCAGGGATATCAGTGCTAGCGGCACGACATGATGATGATGATGATTCATTTCCATAATAGATCTATTTCGCTCATTCGAACTCGTCAGACCTGACGAAATTGAATAAGCGAAATAGATCAATTATGGAAATGAATCATCATCATCATCATGTCGTGCCGCTAGCGCGGATATCCCTGACCCTCTCTCGCCACTTCTCCCTATCTGAATACTATTTCTAAATTTCTTGTTTTTTAAACAAATATATATATTTCTGGGTGACAGTTCTATTTCTTCTATTCTCCGTCTCTTTCGGCAACTCGTCATATATTTTCAGTTGACACATTCACGCTTCTCTTTCTTCTCTGACGTCATCTAGGCCAGTTGTTGACGGAATGAGGTTAAAAATGGTGGGAGAAAGAGAGAATTTGTTCATAAAAGGACTTGAGAGTAGTGACGCGCGTGGCTACCGTGAAACGCTTAACCCTCTTAACAACTACCGGGTCATTTTTCATATGATTGCACTTGTCGACTTATTTATTAACAATCTTTAATTCATTCATTTATTATTTAGTGATAATAATAATTATCATTTATATTTCATGTTTTTGCGAGTTTCCATCAGATAGATGAGAGTTGTCCTTTTAAAACTCAGTTCAGTTGAGCACAAGGACATAAGTATGAGCAATTCAATTTATAATATATAATTCCTCAATGGCTTAACCCGGTGAGAATCACTCGATGGTTGGTGGTTATTTCTCTATTTAAATAACCCTCCCTCACGGTGCTGAGATGTGATCAAGGTCAGTTTAATGATTTACAAAGCTGTTTTGCTTCGATGTGGCACAAGGCCGAATGAAAGGGGCGCCCAATGAGACTCGAACTCACTCGTGTAGGTTTGCTAGTCTAGCTTGCTAACCATTACACCACCAGAAGTCAGTTTAATGCACCGCATGAGGCATACCACCTGTGCAGTGGATAGTTAAAAATTTTGTTCAGTTCTGTCGGCATTCCCGTTGAATAGCGATTCAGTTGCCTGACAATCAACCCAGCTTTTAACCCCTTTTTATTCGAGGTGTTGTCTGGAGAAAAAGGTCTTCTGAAGTTTAGCGGTTCCTTTTTAGAGATCACTAGGTACGGATGCCAGGTTTACGACAACGATAATTTTTTTTTTGGGTGGGGGTATCTCTGGGGACTGCAAGTTGCGTTAAATCAATAGTAACTTTCCTTGTATCCCCGCAAACCCCAACACCGGTTTGGTCTGAAGTATCAATTCCTTTTCGAAAATCTTATTCATCCAATATCGATTCAATTAATAAAAATAAGGAATTAACTAGTTATAATAGACAGAGTTCTATATATATATATATTGTTATCCACAGACAGACTGTTTCGTTGTATCACAACTCTTCAGTGTGGCTAGACACGTAGGACGCTTGAAGCTGGGATCAAAACCTGCTCAACTTCACGTTAGACTTTGTATCAGACCGCTCGGCCAACAATCGTATCACGTCGGCAAGGGAATTATAAGGTATTATGTAGTAACAGCAGCGGTAGCAGCGGCGTTCGTTTGTTTACATTTTATACCTTACCGGATGTATATATATATATATATATATATATATATATATATATATATTAGTGTGTGTGTGTGTGTGTGTGTGCATATAGTATCGGTAATAAGTATGTACACTCCCATGATTTAAAAAAACTTAATCTTCTAAACCAAAGATACCAGGATTGAACCTGCAACCTCCAGATGACTGCTGGCGAGTAACAATACAGGAATACTTAACACTTGTACCCGGTTATGGCTAACGGAATCAGAACAGGCGAACCCCGTGAATTCAATAAAGGACGTAATTCGAAGTTCCACGTAGGTTTCCAAGTTCGACAAACACCTGAAGAATACTACCAAGGATTTCGCACTCAACAGGCTAAGTACTTTATTTTCATTTTCAATCTTTCGCTTTTATTAACCATTTCACATATAACCGAGTTTATGTAGGCGCTCGTAGTGTAATGGTTATCGTCATTGGAAATGGACATGGTGAACCGAGTTCAAGTCCTACCGAGGCTGTTAGCATTTCACATAGCGATGATACCCCTGGGAAATGTATAAATTCAGCTAATGGCAAATAGGACAGACTGAGCTCTTTAACCGTGATGTGGCAACCGGTCTAGAAGGAAAACTCCAGATTCAAAACTGTTAAACATCGCTTAAAAAGTTCTCCTGTGTCGCATCCTGCTCATGAGGAGGGGTTGGCAAATACATATATATCCAAATCTACGATCTGCCAAAATTTCATTCACTGGTTTAAAACAATCAGATATACTTCTCTGTCTACTAACCGAGACGAACATCAACTCGCGACTAGCAAAGACACGGACAGCTATCGATAGGCTATCGGTCATATGGAAGTCAGACTTAACCGATAAAATCAAATGCAGTTTTTTCCAAACAGCGGTCGTGTGGAGAAAAAGCTTAACAGCAATTACACAAGAATGCTGCGAGCAATATAAAAGAAATCTTGGAGGCAGCACCCAAAAAAGCAGTAGCTGTACAGCCACCTACCACATATCACAAAAACTATCCAAGTTAGACGAACCAGACATGCGGGAGACAGCTGGAGAAGCAGGGACGAACTCATAAGTGACATACTTCTGTGGACCCCTTCACATGGACGACCAAAGGCAAGACGACAAGCTGGAACCTATATACAACAGCACTGTGCCGATACAAGATGTAGCCTTGAAGACCTACCGGGAGCGATAGACGATAGAGAAGGGTGGCGGGAGAGGGTCAGGGAGATCTGTGCAGGCGGCGCAACAAGATAATGATGATGACAAACCCAAACGTTTAAGAGTATCTTACTATTTTCATTTTCTAGGATATCCTCTGGTTAAAACTCATACCATTTTCTAGGGGACCCTTTTGCACAATTCTTACTATATCACTGTTCTTAACCTATCGTGTCTGTGTTTGTATTCCTTTCAGGTCAACTTTCTATATTTCCCCATTTGTTTTTCAGTGTAGTTTCTTTCTAGATGAAGGCAAAATGTGTTGTTTTTATTGAATTTTGTCTATGGTTAAATTTATTCTGGCTTATACTGGAAAGGTTTCGGTTTCTTTGTTTGATGACGTGTGGGTTATTTAATGCCAAAACCATCCTTTGCAAAAGAACAGTTGTGGTATTATTTAACCTACGCAAGAGGGATAAGAGAGTTCTCAGCTTTTCAAATAATAGCGCGACTGGAGTCCGAACTCGCTAACAACGATGTTGTAGTCCAGCAAGTTATTCCCTACGCTACGAGAACTTCTCTGATTCCTTTTGTGTCAGCTAAATTCTCCTATGAAATAATCGTTCATTATCGTTTATTTCTATATCAAGGCGAAATGTATAGTTTTTACTGGATTTTGTCGATTTTTCAATTTGTTTTAGCCTGTACAGTAAAGAGTAATCTTTCTGTTTTTAAGAGATCTTTGCTCATTTTCATGATTGTTCATTTCTATGGTCGATTATTATTAATAATTTTAATTAACAGTATCAGTTATATATATAATCTTTCTACGTATATATATATATATATATATATATAAACTTTTTTCACACCAGCTCAAACTGTTTTTTTTCACTGAAGTCGGAGTGACAGTAATTCTCTTTAGCTCATCAAGATTCTTCTTCTTCTTCTTCTTCTTCTTCTTCTTCTTCTTCTTCTTCTTCTTCTTATTATTATTATTATTATTATTATTATTATTGTTTCTCTTCGAATTTTTCACACCAGTATTAGCGGATTGGTTTCTCATTGGAGTTTGAAGGACAGCAAGTCTCCTTAAGTCTTCTGGACTCTTCTCAGTATTCTGGCTGATCTCCATAATGCTGTAGTTTAGATAGTCTCCACACGTCTTCTTATTTCCAAGTCCTCCAGTCCTTGTCTCCGTCCTTTGGTGTCTGTACCGAGAGAACCAATTACAAATGGTCTCACCGTCACCTTCATTTTCCACAGTTTTTTTTAAATTCCCTAGCAAGGTCAATGTACTTATCTCTCTTTTCACTTTCTTTCAATTTTACCCAATGGTCAGCCGAAACAGCAAAGTCCACAATTCAGCAAGTTTTCTTTTTTTGTTGACTGCCACTAGGTCTGGTCGTCTGGTCGAGATTAGGTGATCCGTTTGTATCTCAAAAACAGTTTGGACAGATTCTGGGTTATGCATTTACCATTATGTTCGTATGGTTAAATTTCAATTTCTTGCACAATTCTAGTGAATTACCAAGACCACCAAATCGTGTCTAGTCTTATATTCCTTCTGAGCTAATTTGCTGCAATTGCTTATTATGTGACTGATCGTTTCGTCTCTATCACCACATAAACTATATATACTGTTTTTTTTTATCATTAAGGTTTTTCGGACTATTGTCTTCATCTTTATTGTTATTTCCACAATGTCTCGGCCGATATGTCCTTCGGCCTTCTTCAGGTGTTTGTCGAACTCGGGAACATTCACGGTCCTTTATTGAAACCACGCGGGTCGCCTGTTCTGATTCCGTTTGCCATAACCGGGTACAAGTGTTAAGTATTCCTGTATTGTAGTGAGGATTGAACCTGCAGATTATTGTCTCCTTAGGAGCTCAAGGAACGAACGCCTATAACCGTTATGCCATGTGTCCTGCTGGACAATTCAGAGTGAATTTTTGGGTATTATAAACCTAATGTTCTTACTTTGTGGAAATAACAATAAACCTTAATGATAAAAATCAACAAGCTTCGTCTCAGAAATTTAGACAACTACTATACTGTTTTGTTGTGTCTTATTTATTCTTGTTTTGATATGATTGGTCCTTATGGCGATAATTTTAGAAAAGATTCAGTTTCTTTCTTATGGTTTCTATTTTTTAACCATGTCCACGTCTTCTAGTCTGAAATGTCGCTTAAAACGTACATAGTGTTTTTCTTTCCATTTTTTGTTTTCTGGTTATTTCCCTTCAGTTGCTTCTCATGTTGTCAGTATTGTTTCTGGTGGATGTAATCAGTCTTTCTCCGCGCTTTTCTATGTAGTCTTCGAGTCGTTTTATCGATGCATTAACGCTGCCTTCAATACTGGCACGTCCTCTCCCTCTTTCTTTTCTAGGCACTATAGTTTATCAACATCATCTCTAGAATGTAATGCCTAATGCATGGTCATTAGTTTCTTGTTCTCTGGTCCAATTAATTAAGTTCTTCTCAGGTCCACTTCAAGAATTGTCGCGTGTATCTTATGAGGTCGACAGCCCAGGTATTTATTTCTTTTATTTGGTACAATTTACCAACCCCTCCGCCCGGACAGGATATGACACAAGGTCAGTTTTTAAGCGGAGTTTAACAGGTTTCAATTCAGAGTTTTCCTTCTCCTAGACTAGTTGCCTCACCAAGGCTGAAGAACCTAGTCTGTCCTACTATTTGCTCATAGCTGGAGGGAGAATTATTGGATTCATACCTTCCCCAAGGGTATTAGTGCTATGTGAAATGCAATCAGTCTCGTCCAGGATTTGAACTCGTGTCGCCGTGTCCATTTCCTACGACGATAACGACTACACCAAAGGCACCTCCAAAACCAAAATTTCTTTTATTTGGTTCCTGCTGTTTAGTTTGGTTTCGAGTAGCAATCTCGTTCTCCTGAGATACTCTTTTTTAATTTTTTTCTTTCATTCCCTCTTGTTTGATGGTGCCAGCTTCCAATATTAACAAGTATTTGTACGTTTTCTTTTCTCCGAGCGTTCAAATTTTTTTTTAGGTTTTGGTAGTTCCGTCATGTGTCGTTTTCCGCTTTCTTTTCATTATTAGCATGACGCATTATCATTGGATTTGATTTCATTATTCTTTAAAGAGCCACCCAGGTCCCATCGAGTGAATGCATTGCAAGCAATGACTGACTGGTTTGGTTTTCCTTCTAGAAGAACAGAAGTGGTACTATTTAACCCATAGCTGGGAGGATAAGGGGGTTCATACCTTTCCCAAGGGTATTTATCCGAAAGTGAACGTAATAGCGCGACTGGAGTTCGAACTCGCTTACCATCGCTTTAGCTATTACACCTCGAGGACATCTCCCGGACAGATTGGGTTGGTATAACATATCATTCATATTCATATGAAAATCGCATATCTTATTAATTTCTGGTTTGGTTTATTTGTTTAATGGCATATCAACCTTTGTAGGTTATTTAATGCCAAAGCCATTCTCCTAGAAGAACAGTAGTGGTACTATTTAACCCATAAGGGCGTTCATACCTTTGTATTTGCCCGAAAGTGAACGTAATAGCGCGACTGGAATACGAACTCGCTTACTACGATTCCGCAGTCCATCGCTTTAACCATTACACCACGAGGACACCCCTCTACTAATTTCTGAAGGAATAAAAAAAAAGGCAAACCAAAAAAGGTTTACCAAACATTGTTTAAGATGTTTTCTAGGATTAGCTTGACTATTTTTGACGGTTTCGATTAGCAATATAACAACTATCAAATTTTTTTATTACTCAAGATTCACGAATTTCAATTAAACAGTAAAGTGAAATTATCTTACTCTCTGCTTGAGTTATTTTTTATCTATTTTTTTTTTATGAAAGCCTTTAAAGAAAAACCCTCTTATTCTACACAATCTTCCATTTGTATTTAAACGCCTTTAAGCTAAAACTCCTTTTTTCAGCGCAAAATTTTCAGGCTCTCTTTCTTTCTTTTTTTCTTTCTTTCTTTCTTTCTTTCTTTCTTTCTTTCTTTCTATCTATCTATCTCAGTCTGTCGATATTTATTTATTTTAGCATGTTTTATCTTACCATCTCAGTCTGTTTTTGGGGAAGGGAGTCCCGGTGATGTAATTGATAAAGTGCTGGACAGCAACATCGGAGTAAACAAGTTCGAACTCCATACGGGCTATCACTTTCAATTTCAGTCTAATAACATAAGGAAAGTTAATAACCCCCTTACCTCCTCCCTGCTATGGGTTAAATAGCATCACTGCTGTTCTTCAACAAGGATGGTTTCGGTATTAAATTGACCTCGAAAGCTGATATGCCCTTAAACAAAGGCATCAAACCATCAGACTGTTATCTATCTATCTATCTATCTATCTGTTTAAATCAATTCCTTATCTGTCTATATGAACCTGTTCTTATCTATCTATCTAAATCAATTCCTTATCTGTCTATATGAACCTGTTCTTATCTATCTATCTATCTATCTAAATCAATTCCTTATCTGTCTATATGAACCTGTTCTTATCTATCTATCTAAATCAATTCCTTATCTGTCTATATGAACCTGTTCTTATCTATCTATCTATCTATCTAAGTCTGTTCATATTTATCAATTATTTTCGAGTCATTACACTGTGAGTAACAAAGTGCGTTTGTCAGTTTTTTTCCGAAATTTTTCTTTTATAAACTCAAAAACTACACAATAATTTTGTTTGTTAGTCGGAGACTTTTTTCTTTAATAAATGGTTGATCGGTTTTACGGCACATCAACCTTTGATGGGTTGTCTAATGTAGATGTCAGTCCTCCTTGCAAGCAATCATATCGTTTCAATATGACGATATAGCAACGTGCAGATAATTTTTATATTCTACAATCTTTTAGTAAATCGCATGGATCGGAAATTAAAATAGTAATCTCAAATAGACAATAATTGGCAGTCAACTTGTTTCCTTCGAAGTCTGGTTAGGTTGGGTTGGTATATTTCATAGTATGACGAATTTAGTCGTTTTTTTAACCAGCAATTCCACCGTTCCGAGTAACTAGTGAGTATATCATAGCTTCAATTAATCATTAATAGAAATGGTGTAATGGTTATCGTCGAAGAAAATAGACACGGAGACACGAGTTCAAATCCTGGACGCGGTCGATTGCATTTCACATAGCATTAATACCTCTTGGGAAAGGTATGAATCCAATTATTCTCCCTTCAGCTATGGGTAAATAGTAGGGCAAAATGGGTTCTTCAGCCTTGGTTAGGCAACTAGTCTAGGAGAATGAAAACTCTGAATTCAAACCTGTTAAACTCCACTTTAAAATTGACCTTGTGTCATATCCTGCCCGAGCGGAGGGGTTGGTAAATATGATTAATAGAAATAATTTGCTGAGTGCAATATGGTCTCAAGTATTCTTATATAATTCAATGTTCAAACAGATTTGACCAATCAAAAGGAATCTAAGAGGTACTACCAATTCGAGTGGAAGAGTATGTTAGTTTTACACTTTGCACTAACACTCTTGAGAAAGGCATGGATTTCTGTTTCCTCTTCTAGAAATAGGTAAATAGCTAGTTAGATAGTGTTCTTTAGCCTTGGTTAGACAATCAGAATTGGAGAAGAGAAACTCTGAACTCAAACCAGCTTTACTCCGCTTAAAAAGATTGAATTGATATCATATCATATCTTTAGCGGAGGGGTTAAATGAATACATACCACTTTGATTCAGAATAGATCTGGGAGTAATGACAATAAAGAAGTGGGTCCACACTTCCCAGAGCTCCAGAACAAGAGTCTCGTCACCGGATACAGTTTAGTGTTATACATAGAACTTTTTTGGTGTCGGGATAAGAGTTAAGGTTCGGGTTATGCACCGGAGATTGCGAGACCCGTCGACGAAGCGATTATTTATTGGGGTTTTAAAGTTTAAGGGAAGGTTCCATTCATTTGAAGTCAGCCCAGTCGGCGAGGAGTATAGAATACGCCGACTGCACTTCAGCAGAGGGGTAAGAACCCCCTTCCAACGTTTGTCTTGGATATGACACTAAACCATCCTAAAGGGAGACTCCAGTCCTCAAATTTTGGGCAATGTGGAGTACCCCTTCATTGCCTTTACTCCCCGGTCCAATTTGACCCGGAGTGGTAGTGCCTGATAGGGTTCCATCTATTGGTCAAATAGAACCGTTTAATCATTTAACCGTGTGCAAACAAATAACTGATGTTAAATTGAATGGTTAGTGTTACATAACACAACTTAGACCCTTTTAACTTAGTGCAAACAAATTATTAATCAAGAATAGAATGGTTCATGTTAGATTGAAATACTTGAAACCATTTAACTGTGTACAAACAAATGAGCTCTGGCTTGTTTAAAGTTCTTACTTACAAGCTATTTCTTTACAATTCACATATATATTTGATATATGTATAATAAGGATCTGGTATCAAAAACAACAATGGTTGATATGCCATAAAAGTCCAACCAACCAACCATTTAAAGTTATTGTTAGTGAAATATCACTAATTTGTAATGACTGAACAAAAGTGGAAATGGCTTTAGTGATTCATTAGCTCATGAATCAGAAGTTTCGTTTTGTGGTGAAAATACCTTAGTTGACTCTCACTCAGATAGTGACTCAGCGGCCATCAGATAATGGTGCTTCTTCTCCTGGTGATGAAGTCGACTCAATTCTCAATTGGTACGAAATGAATTGTGGACGCAATAATTACGATCCTACCTTTCCACCCTCAAGGCATAAGTCATTATTGTAGGAAATGGACTCGGCGATCCGAGTTCATATCCTGGACGAGGCAGTTTGCATTTCATATCTTTATGAAATGTATGAATCCAACTGTTTTTCCTCCAAGTGCGAGTAAATAGAAGGGCCGATTGGTCTCATTAACGTTGGTATGGCAACCAGCCAGGGAAAACTCTGAATTCAGAGCAGCTGAACACTGTTATAAAATGGACGTGTCCTGGATATGACATTAAACTGCCTCTTATGGTAAGACTCTAGTTCTGAAGATCTTGGTAGTGTAGTGTACTCTTTCATAGCTGTCACTCCCAGATCCACTCTGGCATGGAGTGGTAGTACCTGTTGGAGGTCCCATCTATGGGTTAAATAGATATGTTTAAAAATCATTCGTATTCCACAGAAGCACGTGCAAAAAGGAAAAACAAGCAAAAATATTCAAATGTACAATGGAAATGAGTCTCTAACCTCTTGGGATAGAATAACCCTAGACGGTTTGATATGCCATAAAAAATCAATCACTCAATTATTGAAAATTGACTTTGTGTCGCAACCTGTCCGTAGCATAGTGGGTGGGTAAATACGCCTTTTTTTAATTTCCTAAACCGAATATTTATCTCAGGGTTTCGATTTAAGAACGTGGAGAACATAAAAATATCTACAATATTGTATCTTCATACCATATCAAAAGAGAAGCTATTGGATTATTTTCAACAACGAAAAAAGTCGCTGGGATAAGTGCACTGAACACCATCTTGAAGACATCTAACATTTCATTCATTATTGTCTTGGTAAATACAGCTTCTGTCTCGATACTTTTCGAACACACTGTGTATAGACATTACTATTGATTTTACGATAGAGATTCATTGCAAATTATTTTACGACAGAAATCTGATTGATCTTAACGGCATATCAACCCATCTAGGATTATCTTAAGTCGAGAGGTAAGGAATTGCGTTCATTGTACATTTACATATACACTTTCTTGTGTAATTGTTTTTAACAGTTTTGTGCACACAGTTATATCAAGGTTAAGATTTATTTTATTTAATTGCATATCAGCCTTTGCCAAATCCATCCTTCGAGAAGAACAGTATTATTTAACATATTGCTGGGAGGATAAGGGGGTTCATACCTTTCCCAGGAGTATTTATCTGAAAGTGATAGCGCGACTGTAGTTCGAACTCGCTTACTACGATTTTGCAGTCCATCACTTTAACCATTACACCAAGAGGACATCCTTACAGTTATACCACGTATTCTTCTCTAATACAAATAATTTGTATAGTTTCAAGTATTTCTATGTAATATTAATGATTTCATTGTTTCAAGTAATCATTTTTATTTAATAACAATTATTTGTTTGCACACAGTTGTATGGTTTCAAGTAATCAATAATAATCTTCAGTAAACAATTATCGCTTCAAGTAGTTATTCTTAATACAAATAATTTGAAGTTACATAGTATCAAGTATTCAAATATTTCTATTGAATATTAATAAGGGGGTGTCCTCGTAGTGTAATGGTTAAAGTGATGGACTGCGAAATCGCAGTAAACGAGTTCGTTTTTCAGTCGCGCTATTACGTTCACTTTCGGGCAAATACCCTTGGGAAAGGTATGAACCCCCTTATCCTCCCAGCTATGGGTTAAATAGTACCACTACTGTTCTCCAAGGAGAATGTCTTTGGCATTAAATAACCTACAAAGGTTGATATGCCATTAAAACAAAGAAACCAAACCAAATATTAATAATTTAAAAAAAGGTCAATTTGACCCATAAATGTAACTTAATAAGGGTTACTACTCCAGGTCAAATTGGGCCTGGGAGTAATGACAATGAAGGGGTACTTCACATTCCTCAGATCTCTCGAACTAGTCTTGCTATCAGATTCAGTTTAGTGTCATACCCAGGACACTCTCCCAATATTTTAGGGCGGGACCGAAATCTTTTGCGAATGATTTTACGATAGCAATACATTTTAAACAGTAAAGACGATGAAAATAGCACGAATTAATACATACGGAAGAGGTGTTCGTGGTGTAATGGTTATCGTCCTGGGAAATGGACACGGCGACACGAGTTCAAATCCTGGACGAGACTGATCGCATTTCACATAGTACTAATACCCTTGGGAAAGGTATGAATCCAATTATTCTCCCCCCAGCTATGGGCAAATAGTAGGGCAGACTAGGTTCTTCAGCCTTGGTGAGACAACTAGTCTAGGAGAATGAAAACTCTGAATTCAAACCTGTTAAACTCCGCTTAAAAATTGACCTTGTGTCATATCTTGCCCGAGAGGAGGGGTTGGTAAATATGAATACATATAGAAGAGGGAATTCTCATGTTATGGCTAACGTATTGGACTGCAACATCGTAGTAAGCAAGTTCAAACTCTCGTAGCGCTATTACTAGAGGAAGATAAATATGGCAAATAAATAGATACATGCAAATATTCATACAAGTGAATGTGTGTGTGTGTGTGTGTGTGTGTGTGTGTGTGTGTGTGTGTGTGTGTGTGCGTGAGAGAGAGAGAGAGAGAGAGAGAGAGAGAGATCTTGGTTTTGAATGACAGAAATATCAATTATAGTTTGGTAATGTCTATGTTTCTAATTCTCTATGTTCATTATTTATCTTTTTCTCTTTCAGTTTCAGTCTGTTTCTATCTATCTATCTATCTATCTATCTATCTATTTCTAAGTCGGTTCATATCTATCTATCTATCTCTGTGTCGGTTCATATCTATCTATCTATCTATCTATCTATCTATCTATCTATCTAACACTGTTAATGTATCAATCTACTTAAAATATGTATAGGTATTTAATGGAACTTGATGACTTCTTTTGTGCAAATGAATGTGTGTGTACATATATATACATTATTTTGTGTGTACGTGTGCTTATATATATATATATATATATATATATATATATATATATATATATATATATATATGTATTATTCGGTCCAGTTAAACCAGAGTTGGGAGTAATTCCTTCAGGACAAGAAAATCATTCAAAAACTGAACATTTAAATTTTCCTGGTAGAGAGCTCAATGTAATTGATATTACAGAGCAATACTTTCTTTAAGAAAAAAACCAAAGACCGGTTACTTTAGGATGGAAATAAATTTATAATCCTAAAGTAACCGGTCTTTGGTTTTTTCTTAAAGAAAAGTATATATATATATATATATATATATATATATATATATATATATATATATATATATATATCCTTTTTATAATTTTAGTGAAATTTCTACCGGTGTATCTATTGAAAAGTACCGGTCAAAAGGGCCCTTTAGTTTCGTTTTTTTTTGTCTTTTTTTCTATTTTAGTCATATCTTACTCGGTCGATAATAAAATATGATTCTCTTTGTGAAAGTATCTTCAATTATTTGCTGCACAAAATTTATATATATATATATATATATAATTTCATGATTTTGTTTATTTCAGCCCTATAAATTAATTCAATACTATAAAATAAAATAATTTGTGCAATGCTTCAAGCAATATATAATAATCTTGAAAAAATAATGGATTCAATTATTCTCCCTCGAGTAATAAACAAATAGTAGGGTAGACAAGGTTCCTCAATTTTGGTTGTATATTCATGTATATTTATGTATACCATATGTGAGGACATGGGATGTAGCCCTGAAGACTTGCTAGAGGCGATGAACGATAGGGAGAAGTGGCGAGAGAGGGTCAGGGATATCCGTGCCTGTGGCACATGATGATGATGATGATGATGTATACTATGATTATGTTTTAATTTATATATTTTTTCTGATTAAGAATTTATGATTATTAGCTGTATAAAATCTATCTATCTATCTATCTATCTATCTATCTATCTATCTATCTATCTATCTAATTAAATATCAATACAGCTGTGTGTTATTGTGTATGAGTAAGAGTTTCGTGTGTGTCAGTGAGTCTGTGTATGATACATACATATATATATATATATATATATATATATATATGCATACGTATATACATATATATATGTATATATGAAGAGAGAGAGAGAGAGAAAGAGAGAGAGAGACAGTTAGAAGGAGAAAAATGGTAAAGGAGATGAGGGAGTAGAAGAAAAGTGTATGCACATATGTGTATAGACTGATATGAATCTGTGTTGGCATTAGGCCTTAATAATTGTAGAGAAAGGAGGGGTCCGTAACGTTGAAGGGTTAAGATGGTGGTCGGTCAGGAAAATTACTGACCGCAGGAAGGAACTAAGTTATGTGCTGCTTTAGGGTCGGTGTCCTGTCACGTGACATACGAAGGCCTTTTATGGTTGATCGACAGAAATAATTAAGGGCCATGCGGTAGTGTTTAAAATTGGTTGAAGGTAAGAAATGTGAAGTTTTATCACAGGTCTATCTAACTAAACAAAGAACGTGTACTAGTATGTTCTTTCTTTCTTTCTTTCTTTCTTTCTTTCTCACACTAATCTATCAATCTATCTATCTATCTACAGAAAGTTAGAACGTATCCCAGTATATATAATAATATATATATATATATATATATATATAAATAAAATTAAATGAATCGAAGCCGTTCGTAGTGTAATGGTTACCGTCATTGGAAGGGATCACGTCGACACGTGTTCTAATCCCGGACGAGATTGTTTTCATTTCATATTGTGCTAATAATCTTTGAAAAAATACGAAATCAATTATTTTCCCTCCTTCGAATCTAAACCGGTTAATCTCCACCTAAAAAATTGACCTTGTGTTGCATCCTCCCGCGTGGAGGGGTTATATATATATATATATATATATATATATATAGATAGATAGATAGATAGATTGTTGCACTGACTTCGGTATAAAATAACTCAAGGTTTGACAACCAACTAACCAGCCAACCAATCATCATCTTATGGAAGCTTTAACAGTCGATTTTTTTCTCCAGTAGAATGTGTATGATATTTTCTATACAGTTTTTCAGGAGGACTTACCTCAGTAAATAGGTACTATTTACCAACCCCTCCGCTCGGGCAGGATATGACACAAGGTCAATTTTTAAGCGGAGTTTAACAGGTTTTGAATTCAGAGTTTTCCTTCTCCTAGACTAGTTGCCTCACCAAGGCTGAAGAACCTAGTCCGTCCTACTATTTACCCATAGCTGGAGGGAGAATAAGGGGGTTCATACCTTTCCCAAGGGTATTTGCCCGAAAGTGAACGTAATAGCGCGACTGGAGTACGAACTCGCGTACTACGATTCCGCAGTTCATCGCTTTAACCATTACACCACGAGGACACCCCTTAACCATTACACCACGAGGACACCCCAGTAAATAGGCAAGACTGCTTTCCTTTCGAAAAATTGCTAAATCGTACCCGATGCAATTTGGGTAATGTAAAGTAATCTTTTCGTTTCCATTACACCGAGATCCACTCTGACCGATACTAATGGTAACTGTTAGAGTTCCATCTACTAGTCGAATAAATTTTTGATTGATTGATTGATTTTAACAGCATGTAAACCATACCATTTATAAGAGGTGAGGGGATTATGTTAATTGTTGTTCATATTTGCATTTTTATATTGTCATTTCTTGAAGTTTATTTTTTGGCACATTATCGAATACTAAATTTTTTTAAACTGGTCTATTTGGATCACAGATGGAACCCTAACAGGTACTATCATTCCTGTTCTTAGTGGAACTAGGAGTAATGGTAATGAGGAAGTACTTCACTCTCTCTGGATCTCCATAACAGGGGCGTCATCATATGATGTAGTTTAGTGTCATACCCAGGATATCCCTATTTTTAATGGGAAGTTTTTCCACTGCAAGGGATACAGTCAGCGTATTCTAAGCCTCACCGACTTGACGAAATAGATATTTAAGATAATGTATTGTTTACCAGTTTAAAATGATTGTGTGTGTGTGTGTGTGTGTGTGAGAGAGAGAGAGAGAGAGAGAGAGAAAGAGAGAGAGACAGTTAGAAGGAGAAAAATGGTAAAGGAGATGAGGGAGTAGAAGAAAAGTGTATGCACATATGTGTATAGACTGATATGAATCTGTGTTGGCATTAGGCCTTAATAATTGTAGAGAACTAACCATTTTTGTCTAGTATATAATAGGAGAAGCCAACAAGGGTTAACATGCCGTAAAACCACCAAACAGTCCACCAACCAACGAAATAGCCAACCAGCCAGCTAACCACTAACTAACCAATCAGCCAAACAATTACCGGCCAACCAGCTAGCAAACAAAATAGTTAGCTAACTATGGACCAGCAAACCAACTAACCAGCCAGCCAGCCAGCCAACCAACCAACCAACCAATCACTAACTAACCAACCAGCCAAACAATCACCGGTTAACAAGCTAGCCAACAACCAAGTTAGCTAACCACGGACCAACTAGCTAACCAACCAGCAACTAACCAACAAATCAGCCATCAAACCAACCAACCAACCACTAACTAACCAACCAGCCAAACAATCACCGGTTAACCAGCTAGCTTACAACCAAGTTAGCTAATCACGGACCAACAAGCCAACCAACCTGCAAGCCAGCCAACCAACCGACCAACCAACCAATCACTAACTAACCAACCAGCCAAACAATCACCGACCAACCAGCTAGCCAACAACCAAGTTAGCTAACCACAAGACCAACCAGCCAACCAACCAGCCAACCAACCAATAAATCAACCAGCAAGCCAGCCAACCAACGAACTACTGACTAACCAACCAGCTAATCAACCACCGACCAACCAACCCGCTAGCCGACAATTAAGCAAGCTAATCACAGACCGACCACCCAACCAGCTTGTCAACTAACCTTATCGAGCAACCAGGCAACCAACCGGAAACCAACCGACAAACCATTGTCTGATGGAAGCCTTGTTGATGATGAAGCAGTTTTTCTCCCTGGAGAATGCCTATAATATAAAGGTTTGCATACCGTTTTCAGCAGAACATAAACAAGTATTAAATAATCAGCTTAAAAAAAAAAAAATTCAAATGTTTGTCTTATCGGTTCACACGCTAAATGTAGTGTTGAAATGTTGACATGTGTTTACTTGCTATAAAAACTTAGAGTCTTTACCGTGTCATTATATCTGTAAATATAAAAGTGGATGAAAGTTTTGAAGTATTTATTTTACAAATCTAATACATGGTATGACAGGTGATGATTTAGAAAGTGTAAATATATATTTACACTCACTCAGGTGATGATGTATTGAGTATATATATATATATATATATATATATATATATATATATATATATATGAAATACCTCATATATATATATATATGAAGTATTTCATATTCTTTCTCTCCCTCTCTCTCTCTTTATAAATATATATATAATTTATACTTGCTATAGATATACTTGCTATAGATACTTTTACTCTTTATCGTGTTATTACATATGTAAGCCTTATATTAGATTAAAATTTTAACATATTTGTTTTACAAATCAAACACATGGTTTGACAGTTGATGTATACATCTAGAGCGTATAAAAATACTTGATATATATCCTGTATTCTATATTCTCTTTCCCACTTTCTCTCTCTCTCTCTCTATATATATATATATAATTCAATGACTCAGAGTCGTTCGTGCTATAATGGTTACCGTCGTATGAAGTGATCAAGTGGACACGGACGAGAATGTTTGCAGTTCACATTCTGCTGATTATCTTTGAAAAATCATGAAGTCAATTATTCTCCCTCCAGCAGGCGAGGAGGTACTCGTGATGTAATGGTTATCGTCGTAGGAAATGGACACGGCGACACGAGTTCAAATCCTGGATGAGTCTGATTGCATTTCACATAACACTAATATCCTTGGGAAAGGTATGAATCCAATTATTCTCCCTCCAGCTATGGGTAAATAGTAGGGCAGACTGGTTTCTTCAGCCTTGATGAGGCAACTAGTCTAGGAAAAGGAAAACTCTGAATTCAAACCAGTTAAACTCCGCTTAAAAATTGACCTTGTGTCATATCCTGCCAAAGCGGAGGGGTTGGTAAATATGTATTCTCCCTCCAGTAATTATCAAGTAGTAGGGTAGAGAAGGTTCCTCAACTTTGGTATGGCAACCAACCTATCTAGGAGAAGGAAAACTTTGAATCTAAACCAGTTAAACTCCGCTGAAAAATTGAACTTGTGTTTCATCTTGTCCCGTGTCGGGGGTAGGTAAATGCATATATATATATATATATTTATTTATTTATTTAAAATCTTAGACAGATAAAGATTCTGCATGTGTCCGTATACTCGCACGTTGTGTGTGTGTGTGTGTGTGTGTGTGTTCGTGCAATAGCGCATTTTGGCTTCAAATGATTTTTAAAAACTCTTTCCTGACTTTTCGTTCGCCCTATACAAATCACAAAAGCCGCGGCAAAATGACAAACAGATAAATAAATAAATAAATAAATAAAGGAAAATAACACGCACTTGAAAAACCAGGTCCCCAGTAGAAATAGTTAATTACTTTAACAATTTACAAGTTTTCACTCACACACAGACGTGCGCGCACACACTCACATGCACGCATGCGCGCACGCACACGCGTTCGGACGCAGTGACAATCAGGAACACAAACGTAACAACGTACCAAGTAAATGCTATTTGTATATCGGATTTAAACGTCACTTCTTTTTTTAAACAAACAAATGTTCGCAACAACCTTCGGTATTTTGAAGGTACGATGGAACGTGAGCCATAACGAGCATTCAGTTTCTTGAATATTAATTCTTTTAGATAAAGGGCGATCCCAAAAAAAAAAACATACAAACATTTCCCCCGCCCCTACACACATACATATACGTGTCTTTGTGTGTGTGTGATTAAAGTCGAAAGGGCAAGGAATATCTTTATTATTTTTCACTTGACCTTTCCTGCTTCTATGCAAGTATGCAGCAACTGTTTTTGATCGAGCCCTTTCGGCTATTCGTTCAGCTGTTATTAGAAGCCCCGAAACTGTGACTGTTATCGTCGAAGAAAGTAGACTGGGCAAGCCGAGTTCAAATTCTGAATAAAGCCAATTGTGTTTCAATTCGTGTTGATGCTCCTGAGGAAGTCATATATAAATCTCTTGTCGCAACCTTCCTCAACAATGGGTAAAATTGTTAAGCGAATTATGGATTTAGCTATTTGTGTCTTAATTAGCATTGATGCTTCTGAAAAAGACATATATCAACCCCTTGTACCTACCCCCCTCTATCATGTATAAAATTGTTAAACAAATTCTGCATTAAGATGTTTGTGTTTCAATTCGTGTTGATGCTCCTGAGAAAGTTATGCATAAACCTCTTGTTCCTACTCTCCTCAACCATGTGTAAAGTGGGGTGTCCTTGTGGTGTAATGGTTAAAGCGATGGACTGCAGAATCGTTGTAAGCGAGTTCGTACTCCAGTCGCGCTATTAAGCTCACTTTCGAGCAAATACCCTTGGGAAAGGTATAAACCCACTTATCCTCCCATCTATGGGTTAAATAGTACACTAATGTTCTAGGAGAATATCTTTGGCATTAAATAACCTACAAAGGTTGATATACCATTAAACAAAGAAACCAAACCAAACCAAACCATGTGTAAAATAGTGGAGAAATACTGGATTGTGTTTCACTTCACGTCAATGCCTCTGGGAAAGTCATATATCAACTTGTTGTCTCTATCCTCCCCAACAATGGGTAAAATAGTTGAGCAAATTAGCCTCTTAGGTTAACCAATCTTGGAGAAGGAGACTTAATTCAAAATCCTCGTTCTTGTGTCCTATATGTTCTCTATCTCACGCTCGCATTGGGAGAGTCTCCGTGGTGTAGTGGATAACTTACTAGACTGTGACATTGTGGTCAGCGAGTTCGAATTATAGTCGATCTATTGCGTTCACTTCTGGACCATTAATTACGTTTGACCTTATACTCTTGTGAAAGGTATGAACCCCCTTCATGTCCCAGTTATGGGTCACATTCTACCAGTTTTCTTTTTTCTACAAGGATGGCTTTGGTATCTAATCACCCATTAAGGTTGATACTCAGCTAACCAAACCAAATACACAATGGTTGCAGCTCTTCCTAAAATGTATTTCTATATATGTTCATCTTATACTGGGTGCAATGGTTAAGTAAAGTAATGTTGGTGACTGTAGTCGAGGACGACCAGAAGGCTCTCTTTTCAATAGCTACTACACCGAGGTGTTGGTGAGGGCGCTACTCCTTTCCCTGAATTGCTCCACTTTATCCTTGATACGTACCTTATATTGCTGAGTGTTAAGCAAGGAGGTATCAAGTACCATTTTTAAAGTCTTTGGTAGGACGCAATGAAGGATTGAACCCAGATCTCCCGGACCATTGGCGAACACTCTACCAACAAAACCAATGAGCTGGTTAATGGTAAAACTATTGTCTAAATCTCGTAAAATGAGAATATCACTGATATATCAAGTTATCAGACATATTTATCAAAATTACATGAAAATATCTTGAAATACTATTGACTTAAATTTATTCAAAGAAATCGCCATTGGCTTCAAACACGGTCTCCAGACGACTTAAGAATCTCTTGCAAGCTTTTCTGATGGTCTCATTGTTTGAATTGTTAAAGGCTGCCATTATCCTTGCCTCCTGATCATCTTTGGTGTTATCTAGTTCTCTAGCTTAATCGCACCCCGCACATAATAATCAAGGGGACTGCAATCAAGGAAGTTAAGCGCAGTCGAAAATTTTTTCCAACAGCCAAGACTGTGATTTCCGGCTGTTGTTGCATGGCGCAGAGTCCTGATGCTAAATGTAGGGTCTTCCAGTAACCACCCTCTCGTTCCAGGCAAGCACTACCTCTTCCAGGCTCTTGATTTAGTGTTGCGTCTGATCTTGTGTGATTGGGTATTTTATTTTCATCAATACCGGTACATCTTGTAAAGACAGAGCAAGCCAATTGTTGCTTTGATCCTGAAAGAAATTTTTTCATATTTGAGAAAAAGCAAAACAATTTTAGGGGACGTTTTATTTTGTTCAAAAGCGTGGTCTTTTCTCTTGTTCTTCATAGCCTGTGATGAAAATTGGCTCTTTTTCATCTTGTATAGGAAATACCGAATGTCTTTATGCACTACCTGCTTGATAAGAAACTCAAATACTCCCATGTCCCTGGTTATGGACCTGAATGATTTGCTGGGATTGGTTTGGTTTGGCTTGGTTTGGTTTCTTTGTTTAATAGTATATAATATTTTGTGGGTTATCTAATGCCAAAATCATTCTTGCTGAAGAACAATTGATGGAAGAATAAGGGGTTTCATACCTTTCCTAAATTCGGAAGTGAACTCGCTTACTTCGAGACTGCAAACCAGCAATTTAGCCATTATTCCACAAGGTAAGATAGAAGTGGTTTTACCTTTGAATAGCTGTCAATCATGGTCTGGAATTCACCAAGAAATTTGTGAGTTCTTTTCTTATCAGAACGATCAGAGAGTGGCTTCCGAGCTGCCGTACCTTCATGATCACCATTGGACTCTTCCAAATCTTTTTGGATCCTCTGCACTGTCCTCGGATAGACACCCAGACATGCTTAAATCTTCGTAGTATTGCTTCCGAAGTGAATGCCAATAGCATTGCATGTTTCTGAATTACTGGTTTGTTTTGGTTTGGTTTTATGGCACATCAACCATTGTAGGTTATTAATGCCAAATTCATTTTTGAACATATAAATAGTTCTATTTCAAACAATTCAGTTTAGTATAAGTATAGTTTTTGCTCTACACACAGTTAAGTGTCAAAAAAGTTCTATTTCAAACAATTCAGTTTAGCATACAAAAACAGTTCTATTTCAAACAGTTCCGTTTAGCATAAGTATGCAGTTTAAATGTCAAAACAGTCCTATTTCAAGCAATTCAGTTTAGCACAAGAACACAGTTTAGTCCTATTTGCCCCATAGATAGGACCCTATTAGGTGCTACCACTACGGGTGAGAGTAGACCTGAGAGCGAAGGCAATGAAGGAGTACTCCGCATTCCCCAAAGCTCCAGCATCACTGGAACGTCACCATCAGATTGTTTAGTGTTATATTCAGGACACTCATTAAGGGGTAGTCATACCCCTCTACAGAGAAGTAGTCGGTGTATTCTACCGCCCCAGTCGACTGGGCAACGAATTTCTGAAGGAATGACTTGCGTCATGGTGCTGCTTTCCTTATAAACAGTACCCAACTGACTCTAATTTGGTGAACAGTAGACAAAATCTGAAACAAGCAAAACTTATATGCGAAATTAATAATAATCAATAACCGGGACATTGGCCCAGCGGTTAGAGTGTTCGCCAATGGCCCGGGAGACCTAGGTTCAATCCCAGGTCGAGTCATACCAAAGACTTTAAAAATGGAACTTGATACCACCTTGCTTAACACTCAGCATTATAAGGTACGGTTCAAGGGTAAAGTGGAGCAATCCAGGGAATGGAGTAGAGCCCTCCCCTACACCTTGGTGTAGTAGCTATCGAAAAGGGAGCCTTCGGGTCACCCTCGACTATGGTCGCTAACTTTTACTTTAATTCATGTGAGAAATTAATGATTTAAAATGGCGACAATTTACCCACTGCGTGATATATGTATATATATATATATAGAGAGAGAGAGAGATAGATAGATAGAGATATATACTCCCCTACCCCCGTAGGGTTGAGTTCTCCGGCGAATGAAGTAATCGTGTTGCCATTAGCGTTTATTGCAAGCCTCTTCATATATGAATTGAGGTCTCGGTAGCCGTTAAACGGATGTATGTAAACAATAGTAATTGTGATTCATAACCGTTTAAAATTTACTTCGATGCTACTAGCTCCTCGTGGCTGAAGGGTCAGAAGCTTGGATTGGCGTTTGAGTCAACCGGGTTTCGATCCCAGCTATGGGAAGCTAATATGTCTAGCCACACTGATGAGTTCTGATAGAACGAAACAGATCTGTCTGTGGATGACTATATATATATATATATATATATCATCAAGTTCTGGTGATAGCACGCAGTCCTTTAATTCTCTTTCACCATCCTTCCTTGTAACCAGAATCCACCCAGAGCTGATGTATGTAAGTCTTTGCTGGTCAACCGGCGCAGCTGTGTTAATGCCAAGGAGTCCATCGGGGAACGTTGCTTTTGAGTTCGTCCCCGCTTCTCCAGATGTGTACAGCATGTCTTGTTTGGCTTACTTGAATTATTTGTAAGATAGAAGTGGGTTTACCATAGCCTTTTTACCCCCGCTCCAGTTTCGGCCGGGTCATCTTCGGGTGGACAAAGGATCAATGATAACCATAGCACTAGACCTTTGGGTTGAATGAAGCTATAACCAGCAAGGTCACCGGAGATACGTGCCGGGAGACTTGGCAAAGGCCAGGAAAGTTCACATTGCACCTTGTGATCCTATGACCAGCATTGACTAGCAGCGCACGAGTCAGGGCTCGTTCTCTTTCCAAAATCCCACAATAAAATGACTTTGTGTCAAGTCCTGCCTGGTGGGAGGCAAGAAAAATACTGATTCCAGGATTTGTGGGATTGTGACGAACCAAGTGCAATACAATATGGAGAGTGCTCAATATCTTGGATAGAGCTATATAATAATAATAATAATGGGACTTTGATATACAAACGGATCACCTTATCTCGGCCCGAAGACCAGACTTTATAATAATCAACAAAAAAAAAAAAAAAAAGAAAATCTGCAAAATTATCGACTTTACTGTCCCGGCAGTATATATATATTATTATACATATATATATATATATATAAAGTATATATATATTATTATATATATATATATATATATATAATCAAGTTGCACTGAAAGCTCGGATTTCTCTCTCTCTCTCTATCCGTTCCCATCATTTATCTCATCGCTACCGGCAGGTCCTTTAAACTTCGTCCAGTGTCCATACAGAGCTGAGATGTCGGTAAGTACTCGCTGGTCGGCCAACACTGGCGTGTGCATATACAACAGTCCCTAAATGAAAGTCTATTATGAGTTCGTCCTTGCTTCTCGCTTGTTTTGTTCTTCTTAATTGGATGGATTTTTTTTTTAGATTGGCGGTAAGTGGCTGTACAGCAGTTGTTTTGCGGCGGGTCGGATTTGTTCAAAACATCACGTAGAATTCTTGTGTTGTTTCTATCTAGCTTTGTCCACTTGCACTTCGTTAGTATCCAAGTATTGATGCAGTCACAAGTAGGAAAAATCCCATTTTATTTTATCAGATAGATCAGACTTCCTTTTAATATATATATATATATGTTTCATTAAAAAAAAAACAACAAACCGGTTACATTAGGATTATTAATTTATTTCCATCCTGTTACACGTTTTTGTAAAATTCAAAAACACGAAAAACATTTAATAGGAACAAATAATACCTATATATATATATATATATATATATATATATATATAATTTAATAGGAACAAATAATACCTATATATATATATATATATATATATATATATATATATATATATATAGGTATTATTTGTTCCCATTAAATTTTTTTCATGGTTATATATATATATATATATATATATATTGTCCTCCAAGGTTGTTTCGTTGTATCATAATTCTTCAGTGTTGCTAGACACGCGAGATATTTCTAGCTGGGATCGAAACCCGGCTGACTTTACAAAAGTAGGATATCTTACCCGAGATCATCGTTATTCTCAATGTTAATAAAGGAATTTTTTACGTATATCTTTTTTATGTATACGTTATCGGCTATCTGGAAGGCTCAATTCATGAGAAGAGCTATTATACAATTTCCATTACGATCATATAATTAATTTTGATACGTGACGTTGTATCTTCTGAACAATATTCAAATTTGAACATAATTCGAGGATACATAATCGCATATCAACACTGTCCTGATGAAAGTTTAATAAATCAGAAAAAAAAAAGAAGAAAATGTCTTTCGTTGGCTGATTATTCAATTATAAATAGACACATCTTCTGAATACCTTATTTTTTTCATATTTCTATATAACCATATCGTCAGATTCATTTTCATTTTCTCTGATATATATATATATATATATATACATGTCAGCTTATAAAAGACTACGCCCCGCCCACTTGGCTGGGGCTGCAGAATACGTCGGCTGCTCTTCTTCAAAAGAGCAAAGGTGTTAGACCCCCTATAACGAGACAACCTGTTGGTCGTGGGTGGTGACCTTGTAATGCTTGAGGACGAAATACTGGTGGCTGAACAGTCCATGACCTGGCAGCCTAAGTGCTCACGTTATTTGCAACACTCCACTTTAGCCCTTACGGAGCAAAACAGGCGGTCGGAGTGGCTGTTTATGTCAAACCGTATCACCTATATCATTGTTCCGACCGTGTTCTCGAAATTGCTCTCGTAGCAAGCAAGTACCCAACTCTGTTTTATCTCAAATTATCTAAAAGTCAGTGGTTGAGAGTCATTTGCGTTGAGATGACAATACTTGAAACCATTTAACTGTGTGCAAACATATGAGACCAAACTCGTTTAAAAATAAAGTTTGCTACGAACTATTCACTCGCAAATTACATGTATATATATATTGGGGTCTACAGGACTCAGTTAAATAGATTCAAGTGAACCCCTTCACATGGACGAGCAAAGGTAGGACGACAAGCTAGAACCTATATACAACAGTTCTGTGCCGATTAAGGATGTAGCCTTGAAGACCTACCGGGAGCAATGGACGATAGAGACGGGTGACGAGAGAGGGTCAGTGAAATCCGTGCAGGCGGCGCGACATGATATATATATATATATATATATATATTTTTTTTTTTTTCTTTAAGAAAAAAAAACAAAGACCGGTTACTTTAGGATTATAAATTTATTTCCATCCTGTTTTGTGTTTCTGATGTAAACTAAAAACACGAAGAAAAATATAACAGGACTTCTTCAGATCTTATGGATAAAAAAATTAAAATAGACACGGTGGGGGATGAAATCGGGGTGAAGAGCTATCTCCTCGTTGTTTTCACTTCTGTTTTTTTATTTGTTTACTTATTTTATTTATTCTTATTTATCTAATTTTAATGTCATATATATATATATATATATATATATATATATATATATATATATATATAAACGGCGTTTGGCATTAAATTAACCACACGGGTTCATATGCTATTAAACCAAATAATCAAACTACCCCTCCCAAAATAAATTGGTGTTTATCTAATACGGCCTGTATAAGATATGAATCGCAAATCCTGTGATGTACATACTGTTATTAGTGCTGGTAATCATTGATCGTAAGTTCACCTCTGCCTTGGCAACAACTCAAATACTTTCTACTGAAATCACTTACCGTAATTCACATTTGTTTGATACAATAATAAAAATTTAGCGTAATAAAATTACTCTTATATAGTTGGCGATCATAGTCGAAGGTGACCAGAAGGCTCCCTTTTCAATAGCTACTACACTGAGATGTATGGGAGGGCGCTACTTCATTCCCTGGATTGCTCCACTTTACCCTCGATACGTACTTTATATTGCTGAGTGTTAAGCAAGGAGGTATCAAGTACTATTTTTAAAGTCCTTGGTATGACGCGACCTGGGACTGAAGCCAGGTCTCCCGGATCATTGGCGAACACTCTACCCATTTGGACAACTTTGATAAAGAGCGATCCTTAAGTGTCCAATATGCTATTCTACTTATAATATTTACTCACCAGAAGTAGTACAGTGAAGCTCGATGAGTAAGTTGATTAAAACGTGCAATGTAACTATATGTTGATTTTTATCATTGAGGGTTTTTAGGACTATTGTCTTCGTCTTTATTGTTATTTCCAAAACGTTTCGGCCGATATGTCCCCCGGCCTTCTCCATGTGTTTGTCAAACTCGGGAACCTTCACGGAACTTCGAACTACGTCCTTTATTGAAACCACGGGGGTCGCCTGTCCTGATTCCGTTAGCCTTAGAAGCTTAGGGAACCAACGCCTATAACCATTACGCCATGTGTCCTGCTGGAAGGAGACAATCATCTGGAGGTTGCAGGTTCAATCCTCACTACAGGCGAGTAACAATACAGGAATACTTAACACTTGTACCCGGTTATGGCTAACGGAATCAGAACAGGCGACCCCCGTGGTTTCGAAGTTCCGTGAAGGTTCCTGAGTTCGAAAAATACCTGAAGAAGGCCGGAGGACATATCGGCTGGAACGTTATGGAAATAACAATAAAGATGAAGACGATAGTCCGAAAACCCTTAATGATAAAAATCAATAAGCTTCGTCTCAGAAATTTAGACAACTAGTAACTATATGTGTATGGTAGAAACCAGAGTGATATGTGTTAAGGATTAATATGTTCCACAGTCGTCTGATATATATCGCGAGCAGGATGTTACCCAAGGGATATAGTGAGCATATTCTAAGCCTCTCCAATAAAACAGAAAAATCAGAAAATTATGTGTTCCTGTAGAACATTTCGTAAGCCAAAATGGTATATACCGAAGAAGCAATTATCATTGACTTTGGTGTAAAGAGGCGTTTGTAGCGTAACTGTTATCATCGTAGAAAGTGGACTCAGTGACCTGAGTTCAAGTCCTGGGCGAGGCTGTTCACATTTCACATAGCGCTAATACCCCAGGGAAACGTATGAATCTAACTATAAAGGAAAAGTGGTCAAAAGAGACGCTCGTGGAGTAACAGTTATTGACGTTGGAAGTGGACTCGGAAGTCCGAATTCAAATTCTGGGCGCGGCTGTCTACATTTCACATAGCACTAATTAGAGAAGTCATGAATCCAACTATTTCTCGCTCTAGCTATGGGAAAATAGAGGAACAAAATGAGATATTTAGCCTTGGTATGGCAACCGGTTTAGGAGAAGGAAAACTCAAGGAAAAATTCAAATCAGACCTGGAGAGGGATGGGCTCTGCTAGATTAGTTAGACTCAATACACGTTACATGGGTTGCGCCACCATGACCAAATAGGTTACGGGATGAGTCTTTTAGCGAGCCTGATTCCTTCGAGTTGCTCCATACTTTTTTTCTTGTGCCACACTAAGCCAAGTTTAGCAAATGACTATAGCATTTTCTTTTTATTTTATTTTGTCTTTTTCATTTTGACTTAAACCTGCTGAATCTATCCTGGCCTTTAAAGTCATTAACGGAAGTAAAACCGTTGACAGCTTTAATTGAGGAGATGACCATCACTTTTCAAAATTGGTCTTTAGATGACACATTCTCTTGGGGTAAGGACAGAGAAAAATATGAAGGCATGGTATGAGAATAAGGATAATAATTTGGAACAGCTAGAAACGATTCGAAAAAGCGTTTTCGGCTCCTCGTAAAACATTGACGCGAGATTTAAACAGAAGGAATGTTTAAAAGATGTAGTTATTTTATTTCGTTTCTTTTCAAAATTTATTGCTAACACATGTCAAGAACTGTCAACAGTTACAGTCTATCGATTGGGTGCTTCGTCATGAGAAAGAACAATAAAGATTTGGGGAAAAAAATCTGGTAAAAGTATTTTTCAAGATCGTTTGTGAGTCTCAGCTTGAGACCAAAATATAAGTTAGATAGCGTAAGAAAAAAAAAAAGGTTCAAATTCATAGACACAATCAGTATATATATTATGCTTGTATAAGCTTCCATATATATATATATATATATATATATATATATATATATATATATATATACAAAATATCAAAACGACAACAACAAAGTATTCGAAGATGATTTTATTTGAAGTTGAATTATTTGCCAACTTTCAATGTTTCGGTTTTTACATTAAACCATCATCAGAAAAGTTAATGTAGTGTCTTCTAATTCATATTTGATTTTGACAATAAACCTAATATAAATATCATTCAGAAGATACGACATCACATATCAACTGCACTATTGCCAAGTCTGCTGGGGCTGTAGAATACAGTAAACGCTTTTCTGCAGTGGGGTCGAGTGTCCTGATATGACTCTAAACAATCTGATGGTGAGGCTCCAATAATGCTGGAGCTTTGGGGAATGCGGAGTACCTTTTCATTACCATCGCTCCCAGAGTTGTAGCACCTGATATGGTCCTATCTATGGGTTAAATAGAACTAAACTGTGTACTTATGGTAAACTGGATTTTTGAAATAGAACTGTTTTTGACATTGAAACTGCGTACTTATGCAAAATTGAACTGTTTACAATAGAACTGCTTTTAATAAAACTAAACTGTGTACTTATGCTAAACTGTACTGTTTGAAATAGAACTGTTTTTGACATTGAAACTGTGTACTTGTCCTAAACTGAATTGTTTGAAGTAGAACTGTTTTGAAATTTAACAGCTTGTAAACAAAAACTATACTTGTTTAAAACTGAATTGTTTGTAATTTAATTCGGTGTCAAATGAACCGAAAAAGGTTGATACGCCGTAAAACAAAACAACCAATCAGTTGCCTTAATGATGGTTTAATATAAAAACTGAAACCTTTAACGTTGACAAACAATTCAACTATGAATAAAATCATCCTCTGAATACCTTGTATCGGCTTTTACATTAAATCCTCATTATCAGGTTAATCGACTTGTGATATATCTTCTGAATTATATCTAATTTCTTTTGTGGAATCTAGTATAAATTTAATTAACAAGATACGACATCACAAATTAACTGCCCTGATGATAGTTTAATATAGAAACTGAAACATCAAGATTAGCAAATAATTCAACTATGAATAAAATCATTCTCTGAATACCTAGGTTGTTTATACTTCGTATATTCATATACCATTGGATTTATTTCCACTTTCCCTGACATACATACATACATACATACATATAGCAGTAAATAAATACCAATACGAAACATATATACAATTCATTACAACTAAATTAGAAATAATTTATAATGAAGTCGTGTTCTTATAAGAAAAAATTAAGAAATATTTCTTAGGTTATATTCAAATTTGCGAGCCAGTTGATGTCTGGCAGCTCAATTTACTAGAAAATATACACGAAATTTTCGTACATGGCCGTGTCCATATTAAGTATATATATATATATATATATATATATATATATATATATATATATATATATATATTTGCGCATAATGTTTAAACTATAAAACAAAATACCGTAAAAACTCATGACGCTGAGCTTCACATATACGATCTTCAGGTGAGCTTGTATCCACATGTCTGCTGGGAATCGTGAGTTTTACCTTGTTTTATCTTATTTTATTGTTGAAATATTGGATTTTTGGTATATAGATCGCTATATTTTACTGATTTCAGCAGTAAATTCTAGCTAGCTATATATATATGTGTGTGTGTGTGTGTGTGTGTGTATGTGTGTGTGATCACCTACAAATAAGTATGTCCATTGCATTTTACTGTGAAAAGTTAATTTTCTTCTAAACCAAATATACCATAGTTTTAATATTGCTAATAAAACTGTATACAATCAAAACTGATACTATTAGGTATTATTTAACACCAAACTCCACCGTAGAGAAAATCTTTTACCAAAAATATAAATACTTTGAAATATCAAATTAGTACACCACTTAAATAAATTTATGCAATTTCATTTTTGGTTATTGAGGTGTTGCAATTCTTTTTTGTAGCAATTATATATATATATATATATATATATATATATCAACTGAATAAATTTATTCAGTCGAATTCAACAGATTTCAAATGTGTCATCAGATTTTTCCTGCTTTTATTCTATTTTAAAATAGTTTAAAGTGCTATGATACATACATATATATATATATATATATATATATATATATATATATATATATATATATGTGTGTGTGTGTGTGTGTGTGTGTGTGTGTGTATACGTCATCAACCTTTGCAGACAACACAGAGTTCGACTATCTCTCTCGCCATCCATCACTCCCTGTAGGTTTTCTAGACTGCAGCCAATGTCTACAAAGAGCTGATGTATGCAAGTTCCTGTTCGTCGGTGAATACCACACACACAAACACACACACACACTAGTATATATATATATATATATATACGAGGTGCATACGATAAGTTTCCAGACTTTTTTCGTATGGGCATTTAAAATTGGTGTAGATACTTGAAAATTCAGTATGTTATTGCTATACATCTTATGAGATGACTGACCAATTTTTATGATTTCAGCTTCAAATGAACAGATACAGCAGCAATTGGAATACACCCTACTAAAGCCTGATTGTCACAGCTGGTGAATTTCAAAAATGCAATCTGGACGTGAGAACACTTTAGAAGAACGATATGCAATGGAATTCTGTTTTAAACTTGGAAAAAATGCCACAGAAACGTATAGAATGCTTCAGACTGCTTTTCGACCATCTTGCATGAATCGAGCATCAGTTTTTGAGTGGCATAAGGGATTCAAGGAAGACATGGAGTCTGTGAGGGATGGCGAGAGGTGTGGGAGGAGTAAGGAAGTCAATACACCACAGTTGATTGGTTAAAGGGTTAGGGTTAGGCTTAGGGTTACTATGTTGAGGTTTTAAGGGAGTTCAGGAAGAGATTCCGTCGGAAGAGGCCAGCACTCTTCAAATCGGGTCAGTGGCATTTCCACCAGGACAATACACCAGTCCTCAACTCCATCCTTGTCACAGACTATTTGAGCAAGATGGGCATCAAGACAGTTCCTCACCCTCCCTATAGTCCAGACCTTGCTCCCTGTGACTTTTGCTTATTCCCTAAGCTCAGAGGCTGTCGTTATGAGACAATTGAGGACATGAAAGAGGCTGTGACGAAGGCCATTGACGCGTTCACACAAGAGGACTTCCATGGGGCCTTCCAGAGGTTGTTAGAATGGTACAACAAGTGCATTGCAGCCGGAGGAGTTTACTTCGAAGGGGACTAGAGTTTCATGTGTGTACTATCAATAAAAGTGCCCATACGAAAAAAGTCTGGAAACTTATCGTATGCACCTCGTATATATGTCTGTTTTTCGAAAGCCTGCCTTATGTCAACACTCCTTGCCAAAATCCTTTATTAGTAACTGTAACCAAAAATATCAGTTTTTTAAGCAATTTCCTTTTCGGTCATAGAGGTGTTGGAATGACATTATCTATCTACAAGGGTCGACTGAAAAGTTCATATGCTGATAAAGATACTCCCATTGAATGTGACAAAATGACATCTATTTTTCAACAAAATCACACTTTTCGTCGGTGTTGCAGTGCTTGGATCCCATTGGTAAAAAGTAATCAATTGCAGATATGAGGTCATCGGATGAAATTTTCTGCCAATGAACTTTTCAGCCTACTCTCATATATATATATATATATATACTCAAAGAATACATTTACAGATGCCCAAAGGATGATATTCGGTGATGTACAGTCCTCATTGCAGATTTCGGTTTCTTGCACATCATATCGGCCCCGACTGCAACTTCGGCCTGGGTCCGGAACTCCCAGGACGCCTCCTTGACAGCTATGTACTACATATTTTCTTTCCTGCCCTGACGGCAAATACCCGTTCGTTTAATTGTCAGCGCTCCTATATAAAGAAATTTACGCTTTACACCTATATATATATATATATATATATATATATATATATATACGAGGGTCGTTCAAAAAGATCTAAGCCGCATCAAAAGAAAAGAAAGAAGAGCCATAGTCGAATATTTTTGTTGTGGCAACGCACTACCACTTCTATAAAAAAAAAACGAGAAAAATTAACTTATATTTCTGTCTTAATTTCTGAGCATCTTAGAGTACGACAAATGTAAAATTATGGTGAGGCTCACAACTTTTTTAACAACTCTTGTATACTACCCCTATATATATATATATATACGCATGTCGAATTTAATCATCAGTACCTGTTTTCAGAAAATTAAGGAAATCCTAGCCGGGATTTCAGTTTTATGAATAAAGCTAAATTTCGAAAATGGCTTTCAGCATTTGTTTTGGTGCGAGCCGTTGTAAAGACTGCCCCTACTCTTAGTCGAGGATGTGGTGGCGCCCAGCTCTATCTCTATCTCTGGGAATTACCCTCAATCTAAAGTTGTCATTATTTTGAACTGTATCTGTGAACATACGTGACTTATCTCGATTTGTTTTATGCATCCATTCCCCAGCAACCATCGCAGACGACAGTCTACGACCCTTGACATCGAGGCAGACAGACGTAGTTTACTTTTTGTGCAATGGAAACCCTTAATATTTACCTATATAAATTAATGGCGTTTGCTACTTAGTGTCTGTGCCTCTTCGGCTTACAAAATCTTTCAAAGGATAACGTGTTAAACGTGTCCATAAAATTAGGCTGACTCAAAAAATTTCCGCCATTTTCTTTTACTGACAAAATCATTTATTTATATTTCTATATGCATTATTATGCAAACATCAACACATTTTTTAGTCCTGTCGGTGGCGGGGAAGGGAGGAGGAGGAGGAGAAGGAACGGAATACACTGTCAGTATCCTTGGGCGGTATGCACCTTCTACCACCGAAAGTGGTGTTCTTGGAATCTTACTAAACTCTCAGTTCCGGGGATAGCTTCCGTTGTGATCTCCCTAAACTTGCTGGACTAAGACATCGTAGTAAGTGAGTTCGAACTTCAGTTGCGCCATTACGTTCACTTTCGAACTAATACCTTTTGGTATTTATGAACACCCTCATTCTTCACCCCCAGCTATGTGTTGAAACACCACTGTCCCTCTACAAGGATGGCTTTGGAATTGAATACTCCACGAAAGTTGATATGCCATCAAACAAAAAAAACAAACAACAAAAACAAAAAAAAAACACCCCCACCAAAAAAAGCTTTGTTCTACTTTCACCCTATCCAATCTATGGGTCAAATACATGTCTTTGAAAATTATTAGGATTAGATTAGAATACATGAAACCATTTATCCATTTAAATGATTATTATCAAATAGAATAACCAGTCCATTGGCCGAATGAGTTGAGTGTTCACCAATGGTCCGGGAGACCGGGGTTCAATCCCAGATTGAGTCATACTAAAAAAATGGTGCTTGATGCCGCCTTGCTTAACACTCAACTCTATAAGGTAAGGTTCAAAGATAGAGTGGAGCAATCCGGAGAATGGAGTAGCGTCCTCTCCTACACCTTGGTGTAGTAGCTAATGAAAAAGGAGCCTTTGGGTCACCCTCAACAAAGGTCGCCAACTTTACTTTACTTTACTAGTAATGTTAGATAGCAATACTTGAAAATATGTGCAAATTATTTCTATTAAAAATGGTTACTTGAAGCTACAGTTCTTTATAAAGTATCATTATTAGTGTCTTGAAACCTTATAACAAGCAAATGTTTTATTAAACAGGTATGGCTATTTTGAACCATATAATAGCGTATAAGTTATTTGTGTTTGATGGGAATACTCAAAACCAAATTAATGTGCAAACAAATGATTACTGAAGTTGAATAAAAAGTGACAAAAAAGGTTTACAATGGAACGTTGAACGTACAAATAATTATGATTACAATCAAACATTTACAAATGAATCAAATTTCGGCTGTATATAAGTCATAAGAAGTTGATATGCTGTTAAACAAACCTAATCAAATATAGTTATTATTACAATTAAAAGGTACCCGTGGTGTAATGGTTACCGTCGTAGGAAATGGACACGGAGACTCGAGTTCAAATCCGGGACGAGAATGATTGCATTTCACATAATAATACCCTTGGGAAAGGTATGAATGCAATTATTCTCCCTCCAGCTATGGGTAAATAGTAGGACAGACTGGGTTCTTCAGCTTTGGTGAGACAACTAGTCTAGGAGAAGGAAAACTCTGAATTCAAACCTGTTAAACTTCGCTTAAAAATTGACCTTGTGTCATATCCTGCCCGAGCGGAGGGGTTGGTAAATAGGATTACAACTAAAAATTTAAAGATGCAAATTTTGGCATTAAATAACCAATAAAGATTTGATATGCCGTTAAACGAATAGACCGAACCAAAGATTTTTTCTGACTTTCTGGTCGCTTCCAAACGGGAGCTTCATTCCAGGGGCGTCACCTGCCCCCCATGTAGTTGCAAATTTCATTACTTGAGGCGCGCTTTAAAGAGGAATTCTTTAGAACGAAGCTATTTTAGCACTGCGCTTCTTCTTTTATTTATTGAATGATAGAAATAACAAATACACTGTTGATAGTTACATATTTAATTCATTGTTTCTCTTACACCATGGGAAAAATGTGTGTTTTCAAACCGTCATTTCGACCGGAAGAAGAATTCTGTTCAAAGTCCAACTGAAATTCACTTAAGTCTTCTCAGATTCCGCTCTTGGAAGAATTGTGCTCCCGGGGCCGGTTTAATTCAAATGGTGACGACGAGAGCCAAAGCGATAACTGACTCGAGAAACTCTGAGATAAAGTCTCATTCTCTCTCTATCTCTCTCTCTCTATCCGTCATGTGTCATACATAAACTCACAGTCATTTACTTTATGAACCTTTATTTGTCTCAGTTAGATAGGAATACTTGAAACCATTTAACTGTGTACAAACAAATGGTTAATATTAAATAGAATTATTAGTATTAGATAGGAATACTTGAAACCATTTAACTCTGTACAAACAAATGGTTGATATTAAATAGAATTATTAGTATTAGATAGGAATACTTGAAACCATTTAACTGTGTACAAACAAATGGTTAATATTAAATAGAATTATAGGAGTTAGATAGGAATACTTGAAACCATTTTACAGTGGGCAAACAAATGAGCTCAAACTGGTTTGAAAATAGTTAGCTAAAAACTATTCGCTTACAGATCATATGTAAAAATGATATGTATGAACAAGATTTGGCATTAAATAACCCACAAGGGTAGATATGTCATTAAACCAAATAGCTTAACCTCTCTTATTCTATTTATACGAATTCATACAATTAATATTTCAAAGGGAACTGCTGCAGAATCATCAACAATGCCTTCCTCAAATTAATGAAACTGAGGTCAGGAATATTTTCGGTACTAAAGCAGCATTACTGCTAACCTATGACGCCCCTGCAGTACCAGACAATATCAGTCATTTTTATTAATTTTTATGTCGCAGTGCGGGAATACCAGATCCATGAAAATACAACTTCTGACTGAACTTGAGTCTAATCAATATATTTCCGCTTGAGAGTTTAGTTCGAAATATGTAATGTAGTGACCGACTTCCTCAACTTGAGATCCTGATGCCCAGCCGTGTAACCGACAATATCAATCATGATAACTCTCACAGTAGGTGCAAGAGACAGTCAGACATGAGATTTGGGGATTTTTGAAAAAGGTCAATCAGTTAGTTATTGGGGGAGCTACAAGTTGTTGGTGGGCTGTTGTTTGTGAAAGAATAGATTTTTTCTTGATCGTCTTGCAAATATCATTACTCGTCTTCCTGTTTTTGAGACCATGCAAGAGGGAAGTCGTACCATAGACAATAAGGTGAGTGAGAATTTTTTGTGACCCTGTGTCAGTCTTTTATTTTCTTGATATGAACAACCTCATATCGTCATATCGTTACCATCTCTTCATCTCTTCATCTAGTCTTCATCTTCTCCTCTCCGCCGCAACAAATGTTTCTTCTTCTTCTTCTTCTTCTTCTTCTTCTTCTTCTTCTTCTTCTTCTTCTTCTTCTTCTTCTTCTTCTTCTTCTTCTTCTTCATTGGTCATCTAACTTGGTTTGATCGTTTGACGCTACTCCAGTGCTTGGAATAGTCTGGTGGAACCCATCTCTCTTCAGGTTAACAAATGGTTTGCAATCATAGTTGTCCTTCTTCTAGACCTGTTGCCTTACCTAGGCTAAAGAGCTTAGTCTGCTCTACTATTTATAGCTGGAAGGAGAAAAGTTGGATTAATACCTTTTCCAAGAGCATTAGCGTTATGTGAAATGCAATCAGCCTCGTCCCGGATTTGAACTCCGTAAGCCAAGTACACTACAACGATTAGTTACTTCACGAGCGTTTCTTATGACCCCTCGTATGGCTTTATCTTTCTTGATGTAAATAACATTATCTTGTCGTTTTTAACTGACATTTAATTAAGTTACGATAATTAACTCATAAGATGATTCATCTACAGTGTATACAAAGCAAACTTTTGAGCTATTTTCTTCTGGGAAACAATAGAATGATTAAAATTCCCCCACTTCTGCCAAATGAATACAATCTTAAAAGTAAGTATAATAGAAACAAATTAAACGTTTCCTTATTCTTGCTGTGACACCAAACTTATTTTACGTCTGTAATTATAAAGCTAAAAGATTTTGATAGAATTATCTGTTTGTGGTAATACATCAACTTCTTATCTCTTATCTGATTCTTTAATCTTAAGCGTTAACGTTAATTCGGTGCAACGTGCTGCGTTTGGTATGGATGAGAAAAAGTAGCTGATTGTTCTGAAGCCCACACACATAAGCAAAGTGAAGAAAGTCCGCAATTATTGAAAGAAAAATTAAATAAATACAAAAGGAATTATAAATAAAAAAGAAAATATGCATAAAGAATATATATATATATATATATATTTACATAGAATATATATAAAGGATATATTTATATATATATATATATATAAATAATATATATATATGTAAAAATAATATATATATATATATATATATATGAGAGTGAGAGATAGAGAGGGAAAGAGAGAGAGAACCCGCAATCTAAAGAAAGTCCGTAATTAATGAAAGAAAAATTAAATAAATAGAAAAGGAATTATAAAAAAGGAAAAGGAATTATAAAAAAGAAAAATTGAATAAATTAAAAAAAATTTAAAAAATGTTATACATCTTTTTTTTTATAATTCTTTGAAAAAAGATAAAGGAAGTTTGAATAAGAGAAACAACAATGTTTTATTTAGTTTGAAAGGAGAGAGAGAGAGAGAGAGAGAGAGAGAGAGAGAGAGAGAGAGAGAGAGAGGGGGGGCGGGGGGTGATGTTGAAAGAAAGAAAGAAAGAATAAAAAAAAGAAAAGAATGACAAGAAAAATGAATGAAGTAACCCAAAACAAAATGAGCCAAGGCTGGAGGTCAAGAAATATCCAAATTTAATTGAGAAAAAAAAAAAAAAAAAAAGATAAATAAGTGAACAAATAAATAACAAAAGAAAACAACAACAGCAACAGCAACATCAAAAAACAAACACAAGATAAAAACAACAAAGCAGGAAAGAAACGGCAACAAAAAATAAACAAAAAGATGTCACAGGATAAATAAAAGAAGAAAGCAATCTTAGAAAGAAGGGTAAGGAAAATGATAGTGATTTTAAAGGGAAAAGTTATCAGTTGAAAAACAACAACCCCCAAACAACAGTTAAATGTGATGCTGAGTGTATCGGACGTTGATATCGACTGTAATGGAGTCCAGGCGAGTGCTTCTCCATTAAAAGCGAAAAACTTTTTAAGACGTCCGGTCTACATTTGATTTACCTCATTAATGAAAACATTATATCCGCTTAACAAAGACCCAAGTGTGTTACCGAGAAATTTTCAAACATCTCATTGGATTACATACATATATACATACGTGTGAATACGGTCTATTGATATCCAGTAAGTCTCGGTTGGTATGGCGCAAGGACACAAGTGTATAGCACCCAAGGAAGAACTGAAGTCAATTAGTAATAGTTTACAAGACTATTTTACTAATCGCCGTCCCATGATGAGGTTCTTTTATATTGTTTATAAAGCATCTATGAAGATAAAAAAGAAAATAAATCTTTCTACATGGGAGATAAGAGAAGATGCAAATGTTCCCTTCAAACTTTTCCTGCGAGTGTAGTTTAAAACATTTATCGACTCAAAAAAGCCCTGCTATCTTAAATATTTCTAAAGTCCTCTAAAAGTCTCAAATAAGTCTGCTCAAGAACATTAGAATGTCTCTAAAAGTCTTCAAGGGAGATTTCCAGCGTTTCTAAAATTCTGAAAAAGTAAAAAGACTCTTAAATATATCAAAATGTCCCGCACAGTCTAAAACCTTTAAACGTCTTTAAAATGTCTTGGAAATTTATCTAAAACTAAAAAAAAGAAATTATCTAACAGTCCTTAAGAAGTCTTCTAAAGTTTAAAATATTTCTGAAAATCTCTAAAAAAATCTCGAAAATTCTAAATCGAGGTCTTCTAAAAATTCTCTAAAATTCTGAAAAAGTAGTCTTAGGTCTAAAAGACTAAATTATTTCTAAAGAGTTTCAAAGAGTTTCTAAAAGGCTTGAAAAATTCTGAAAAGTCTAAGAAGGTCCTCTAAAATTCTCTAAAAGTTTCTAAAAGTCTTTAAAGAGTCTTCTAAAATAGTCTTTTTAAAAATCTCTAAAATTCTTAAAAAGTAGTCTTTGGTCTAAAAGACTAAATTATTTCTAAAGAGTTTCAAAGAGTTTCTAAAAGGCTTGAAAAATTCTGAAAAGTCTAAGAAGGTCCTCTAAAATTCTCTAAAAGTTTCTAAAAGTCTTTAAAGAGTCTTCTAAAATAGTCTTTTTAAAAATCTCTAAAATTCTTAAAAAGTAGTCTTAGGTCTAAAAGACTAAATTATTTCTAAAGAGTTTCAAAGAGTTTCTAAAAGGCTTGAAAAATTCTGAAAAGTCTAAGAAGGTCCTCTAAAATTCTCTAAAAGTTTCTAAAAGTCTTTAAAGAGTCTTCTAAAATAGTCTTTTTAAAAATCTCTAAAATTCTTAAAAAGTAAAATGTCTACAAACAACTCAAAAATATTTCTAAAAAGTTTCGAAAAAGTCTTCTTGAAAATTCTTTAAAAAACTCTGAAATGATAAAAAAGCCAAATTCCAAATGTCTCTTAAAATACTTTTAAAAAATTCTTCTTGGCGTTTTCGAAGGAGTCTTTTAAAATCTCAAAAAGTTTCTAAAAAATCACAAAAAAGAAAAGAAAAAAGTAGAAAGAAAAATAAGCAGTCTTCTAAAAAGTCTCTAAATTTCTGAAAAAGTAAAGTCTTTTGTTTAAAAAGACTAAAAGATTTATAAAAAGTCTCCAAAAGTCTCCCAAAAGAGAATTTTCAAAGACTTTTTATAGATTTTTATCTATAAAAAGTCTTTGAAAATTCTCTAAAATTCTCTGAGAAATCTTGTGTCTCAAAAAGTCTTTTATGAAGTTTTTAAAAAATATTGTAAAAAGACTCAAAATTTCTAAAAAGTTTAATAAATGTCCGTTTATAAGGTATATTGAGACTGAATGTATAAAACACTTCATCAGCTTAATTACAGATCAACTTTTTGCTCCTTCAAAATAGTTCTCTTAGGAGACCACACATAAATGAAAACGTTGAAACATTCCAGGAAGTCTTCTACAAATACTATCTTCATATAGTTTGTCAAAACCTTTTGCTCGTTCTCAACAGTTCCCAAATAGTAACTATAGTGCTGGGTTTTGACTTTTGGGAACAGAAAATAGTTATAAGGATTCATACCAGAATAGAAATATTCATTTTGACAACAAACTCGTTGATAGAAAGACTACATTTTTGTGTCTTTAAAGTGTACTATGTTTTTTTTTACAGGTTAGCATTCCTAATTGAAAATCTGTTAATCAATTTAATCAATCTGTTAATCATTTTCACTGCTTGAGATCAATTAGATCTGATGGGAATTGTTAATTTTATTGCGTTTTCTTTAGTTCGTGAAGTGACCGGTCATCCAGAATGGATCAACAGTTTCTCGGCCTCCAAAACATGTATCCTGGTTTTTAGTCTTTTTATTCTTCTGTAACATAGATAAACATTGAACCCCCCTTATTCCTTTAGCAATAAGTTAGGTGATACCACTACGATCCTTCTACAAGTATGGCTTGGGAATTGAATCGCCTGCGAAGGTTTATATCTCATAAAACAAAAGAAACAAAAATCTAATGCTAAAAGCGCCTCCAATTCGTAAAATCTTTACCGTGCTTAATACACAAAAATGCCAAGCAATATCACTATATTCAACGGTAATATATATAAGATGTAGGAAATATAAAATAGACCAAGGTAAAAAAAAAAATAATGATTTAGAGTTTCATGGTTACGATCGTCAGGTGAGCTGGTAATCCAAACGTCTCACTTATTCAATTAAACTACAGTGTGCAGACACACACACACATTCATACACATAGATAGATAGATAGATAGATAGAGAATGGGGGAGCAATAAACTGAGATCGATCGATAGAACATAATCTCCTGAAGTTTGATATATTGTACGATGGATCTTTTTTTTTTTTCAAATAGTGTCTGTGTACTTGAAAAATGGTATTTAGCAGCCAGAAAGAGTTCATTTTTGCGAACGTATTTATGTGCTTTATATATATATATATATATATATATATATATATATATATATATATATATAGATCTAATATATATATATATATATATATATATATATGAATATATATATTAGATCTATATATTTAATGCCATAGAAGTTTGTCAGCGACCCTTGGGTTTCATGAAGTTTTTACAAAACAACAATTATCAGGCGGATAACAAAATGAAATGAATCGAAAATCGAAAAATAGTCAAAAACCGTTGGGACTGCGTCGGAATCTTTACGCGTGTTTGTGTGTGTGTGTGTGTGTTCGTATGCTCTTGGTTCGCTACAAACCCACAAAGTGATTTAGTGACAACCAACACTGTTATATATATATATATATATATAAGATGTCTCCTCAATTTTTCAAATCTGAGAAAAAGGTAAAGAAGAAGCAGAAGGTACTCCGCAAAAACAATTACCAACGCCGACTACGCCGATGACATAGCGTTACAGGCGAATACACCCAACCAAGCCGAAACACTACTGCATAGTTTGGAACGGGCCACCGCAGGCATTGGCCTCCATGTCAATGCACACAAAACTGAATATATGTCAGGCGACATTTCCACACTAGACGGAACCTCTCTGAAACTAGTAGACAAATTCACCTACCAAGGAAGCAGCGTCTCATCAACCGAAAGACATCGACACACGGCTAACGAAGGCATGGACAGCTATCGATAGGCTCTCGATCATATGGAAATCAGACCTAACCGATAAAATAAAACGCAGTTTCTTCCAAGACGCAGTCGTATCGATATTGCTATATGGATGCACGACTTGGACGCTAACGAAACGGCTGAAGAAGCTAGACGTCAATTACACAAGAATGTTGCGAGCAATATTGAACAAATCCTGGCGGTAACACCCCACAAGGCACCAACTATACGGCCACCTGCCTCCCATCACGAAATCTATCCAAGTTAGACGAACCAGATACGCAGGACACTGCTGGAGAAGCAAGGACGAGTTCATAAGTGACATACTCCAATGGACCCTCGCATATGGCCAAGCAAAAGCAGGACGACCAGCTCGAACATACATACAGCAGCTATGTGAGGATACGGGATGTAGCCCTGAAGACCTGCCAGAGGCGATGAATGATAGGGAGAAGTGACGAGAGAGGGTCAGGGATATCCGTGCTAGCGGCACGACATGATGATGATGATGAAGTCCTGCGGTATAAAGCTTTGCCTTGGCTTAGGTCTTACTTCCTTAACAGTAATTATGTATGGACCCAAGATGATGTTCCTACTCATGCAGCGAAAAAAGTGCAGAAATCCTGCGAAGACAATTTCGCCGATTTTTGACCTGCCAACTTCAGGCCTTTTTCTTGCCAAGACTTGAAACCTCCTTCCGCCTTGGACTATGTTGTTTGGAGTTAATAGAGCACTTTATTAACTGAACTTCGCATCCAACAGTTGATCATCTTGAGCAAGTCCTGAGAGAACTGGGGGATAAAAAGTCTGACGATGAAGAGTTTCAGGGAGCGTGTGAAGACTCTGGTAGACAATGAAGGCGGGCATATTGAATAAATTGTCTTTTTACACTCCTACAAACTTGTGTTAAATTGTGTTTATGTCTGGTGGCTGGTTGCTGTAAAATAAACAATTTGGCAAATTACCTATGATTTTCTAAGATTTAGTTCCCCCCTCTCTCCCTCTTTCTCTCTCTCTCTCTATATATATATATAAAATTGTGGCCTTTTGGAAATTGTGATATATGGAAGTCATTAAAAAAATATCCAACAAAAAAGAAAAAGAAAAAGGAAAAACAATAACAGAGATATCGCTCGTTGAATTGATTCGTTTTTTTTAATGGTGTTTGTGGAGGCTCAAAAGGGTTGTCCGGTGTAGTTGAATGTAAAGATTTTGGTGGTGTCGTCAATATTGTTGGGTGTGTCAATTTCTTATCACCCATCCACAGTTGCAAAGACTTGTATTTAAAAGCCTCAACCATGTTCTCTTACATATTACTCTGCATCTATTTGTATTCTCTCTATCTAGCTATATATATATATATATATATATATATATATATATATATATATATATATATATAAACATGTATGAATAGTTATATCTTGATTTATCTAGCATTTGGCTTTGGTTATAAACTGTGCTGGTCAGTTAATTCTATTTTTGATAGACAATAATATATATATATATATATATATATATATATATATATATATATATATATATATATATATACGCTTGTGTGTGTGCGTGCATTTTACTGTCCATGTCTCTTTCAATATTTATCGTCTTTGGCCTTTGTATACTCTCTCACACACACACACACACACACACACACACACACACACACACACACACACACACACACACACACACACACACATCTGTCATATTGTGTTCATATCTAGCTCTATTCATCTCACCCAGTCGGCTGCTTCTCTGCAGAGGGGTTGGACCACTCGCAAAGATTGTCCTGGTATATGACACTAAACAAATTGATGGCGAGGCTCCAATAATGCTGGAGCTTTGGAGAATGCGGAGTACCCCTTTATTGCCATCGCTCCAAGGCCCACTCTGGCCCGGAGTGTTAATACATGATCCTATTTACCAACCCCTCCGCTCGGGCAGGATATGACACAAGGTCAATTTTTTAAGCGGAGTTCAACAGGTTTGAATTCAGAGTTGTCCTTCTCCTAGACTAGTTGCCTCACCAAGGCTGAAGAACCTAGTCTGTCCTACTATTTACCCATAGCTGGAGGGAGAATAATTAGATTCATACCTTTCCCAAGGGTATTAGTGCTATGTGAAATGCAACCAGTCTTGTCCAGGAATTGAACTTGTATCACCGTGTCCATATCCTGTCACGATAACCATTACACCACGGGCAATACATGATAAGGGTCCGATCTATGGGTTAAATAGCATTAAAGGGCGGTTTGAGTTTACTGGTTTTGGCATTTAAACAGCGTATTTATGCTAAATTGGATAAATTTAGACTGAACTGAATTACTCGAAATAGAACTATTTTGACCTCTAAACTGTGTACTTATGCTAAACTGAATTATCTGAAATAAAACAGTTTTGACAGTATTGCCCAGTCGCCTGGGGCTGTAGAATACACCGACCACACCTCTGCAGAGGGGTAAGACCCCCGCCCAATGAGTGTCCAAGATATGACACTAAACAATCTGATGGTGAGGTTCTAGTGATGCTGGGGCTTTGGGGAATGCAGAGCATCCCTTCATTGCCATTGCTCCCAGGTCCACTCTGGTCCGGAATGGTAGCACCTGATTGGGCCCTATCTATGGGTTAAATAGAACTAAACTGCATATTTATGCTGAACTAAATTGTTTGAATTAGAACTATTTGACTAAACTGAATAGCTTAAAATAGAAATGTTTTTGACAATTAAACTGTGTACTTACATTTAAACTGCGTACTTATGCTAAACTAAATTGTTTAAAATGGAACTGTTTTGACATTTAACTGTGTATGGAGAAAATCTATATTTATACTAAACTGAATTGTTTGAATTAGAATTGTTTGAATAAACTGAATGGCTTGAAATAGAAATGTTTTTGACAATTAAACTGTATACTCGTGCTAAACTGAATTGCTTGAAATAGAACTTACTATTTGTATGAAAATGAATTTGGAATTAAATAACCTACAAAGTTTGATTGTCCATAAAAAACAACCAACCAACCAACCAACCAACTATTCATATCTATCTCAGTTTGTTTTTTTGTTTTTTCTATCTATCTATCTATCTATCTATTTCAGTTATTGATGTATAAATACACCCCGACACTCTCATACATCTACCAAGACAGCGAACCTTTTATAAACTGATGACAGATCCGCTATACATATTTTCACCGATGTCATGGATATCTTGGAAAACGGTATGAGTATCTTTATTCCAGACGCACAAACGCTTTTCGTTTTACGTAACCTGACCGGGCGGATAGAATATCATGTTGTCGAACTGGTGCTTACTATTCGCCCCACCTTGTTTTTAAGACGACCACCAGTGAGACTCGACTATATAATGCCCTACCTTGAAGACAAAAAATATATAGACGAATAAAAGAAAAAAGAAAAATAGATATGTAAGTTTATCTTGAATCTAATTATTGTTAGTTTTTTTAATCGCAAAATACAGGTAGTTTTTATATTCCACAATGTTTAAGTAAGTCAAATGGATCGAAAGTTAGAATAGTAATTTCAAGTAGACAAGATTTGACCATCGCATCTTGTCTCCTTAAAAGTCAGGTTAGGTTATTTTGGTTTTACAGCTCGGCGAAGTCAGTCTTTTTTTGTAAGAAATTATACTGTTCCAAGTTATCAATGATGGTAATTTATACACAACTCTATGATATCGGGCCATTGGCCTAATGAGTAGAATGTTGGCCAATGGTCCGGGAGACCAGGATTCAATCCCAGGTCGAGTCATACCAAAGACTCAAAAAATGGTACTTGGTGCGGCTTTGCTTAACACTCGGCATTATAAGGTACGGATCAAGGGTAAAGTGGATCAATCCAGGAAATGGAGTACCACCCTCCCCTACACCTCGGTGTAGTAGCTATTGAAAAGGGAACCTTTGGGTCACTCTTGACTAAAGTCGCCAATTTTACATACTGATATGGTTTCCAGTGATTTTGATAAAAAGTATAGAATTAGTACATTTAGAGGATGCTCACCTTCTTTAATTTTTTTTTTAGCCGTAAATAAACTAATAACAAATAAGACGCAAAGCTTTTCCATTTAATAGCTTCACATTCTGGCTTCATTAAATATTCCTAAAACAAACTAGATTAAAATACTGAAATTAAGGGCATACTTTTTCCAAATCCTACTGAGGAGAATATTTTGGAATGACCCAATATTTCGGAGAATATTATGGAATAACCCAATATTGAGGAGAATATTATGGAATAACCCAATATCGAGGAAAACATTTTGGAATGACCCAGTATTGAGGAGAATATTATGGAATGATCCAATTTTGAGGAAAATCTTATGGAATAACCCAATATTGACGAGAATATAATGGAATGACCCAATATTGAGGCAAGTATCACGGAATGAACTTATATAGAGGAAAGTATTCTGGGATAACGTAATGTTGAGGAAATATGGCGTTCATTGAGGAAAACCTTACATTTAATATTGGTTGCCCCCTCCTCGAATTTTAATATCGGCCTTACTACTTTTATGCATAATTCCGAGTGACTACTACTTCTACACTAAGATATGAAATTAGGCGCCTGTGGTGGTGTAATGGTTAGCAAGCTCGACTAGCAAACCTACACGAGTGAGTTCGAGTCTCATTGGGTGCCCCTTTCATATGGCCTTGTGCCACATCTAAGCAAAAAGCTTAGTAAAATACCACGAAGATATCAAATTAGCACACCTAGAGGATGCTCACATTGTTTTTTATATTATTATTTAGCAATATATAAACTAATAACAGATAAAACAAGATATTCAATTTTTTTTACTGCACATTCTGGTTTCATTAAATTGTTGTGGTCTTGAAGGGCCAGAAATGAATAACACAAAGAGATGTAAGGTTTATAGCAGCATATATTTACGGAAATACAGACAGTAACAGTTGCAGTTACTGACTCGCCTCGCTTGACTCGTTTATCAAGTATTTATAGTGTCGGGGAGGATCTATGCAGTGACGTTATGGGGTATATCATCATAACAAAAATATAACTTCAACAAACTAAATTGAATTATTTAAATTAATAGCATAGTTTTTTTCCAAACCATGCAGAGGTAAATATTTCAGTATTCTTCTTTTTTAATAATAAACTTAAAAATTTGTTTGTATACAATTATTTGGTATCAAGTATTCCTATCTAATACAAATATTTTTCTATTTCAGTCTTGTGTTTCACATCCAGACCCTGTCATTTGTTAATAATCTGATTTTGACATAGCTTCTACGTTTAAAAAATAAGTAGATGGCCGCTTTACATCATAACATACCTTTATTACATTAAAGATTTCTATCCTATCAGGTTGGAACGAATGTAATATTCGATTTTAGAGTATATATTATAAATGAAAAAAGAAACTTATCCATATAGAGATATCTAATCACTAATATAACCTCCATTACTTCCATGAACCTCATTTTTTTCTGTCGATAAGCTTATAGATGTAACGGTTCCAAAAATTTTAGGTTTTTGATTCAAATATTGAGAGCAAGTCTTCTCTTGATGACAACCTAAGACCATCTAAATGATTCTCTAATTTCCTAAACAAGTGATATCAGAAGGAGTAAGGTTAGGAGAATATAGAGGATGAACTAATTTTCTTAATTGAACTCCTCTAAGAGATTTTGTTATTTGAGCTATATAAAGACGGGCATTAATATGATGGCGGATGACTAAGGGGGACTTTTTGTTTGATTATTGTCTAACAGTTCGTAATTGACCATTCCTTAAATACCCCATCTTACGCTCTATATTATTTAGGGGTGTCGTTGTCGTGTAATGGTTAAAACGATGGACTGCGGAATCGTAGTAAGCGAGTTCGAACTCCAGTCGCGTTATTACTTTTACTTTCGGACAAATACCCTTGGAAAAGGTATGAATCCCCTTATCCTCCCAGCTATGGGTTAAATAGTACCACTACTGTTCTTCTATGAGGATGGCTTTGGCATTAAATAACCTACAAAGGTTGATATGCCATTAAACAAAGAAACCAAACCAAATCATTAACATGATCTTCTTTGGATATAGGCCATCTCTCAGTTACCGTGTGGGTCTGTTTCCTCGACAGATCCACCGATGACGGCGTTTAACGTTATCACAAAGGATTCACTTTTCCTCATCAGTAACAAGCCTGTATAAAATGGTACCGTCTAGTGTTGTGTAAATAATGACTCACAACAAACGATTATAAAATCCTTTGGATGTTCAACAGAAGTTGGACAGGAGTTGGTCACATATTCAGTATCTATAAGCCTGTGGCATCTATAAGCCCGTTGACAGATTGAATGAAGTTCTTGGAAGCAATGGTTGGTTGGTTGAGTTTTAGGGCATATCACCCGTTGCAGGTTAATACCAAATCCTGTTTAAACAAACACACACACACACACACACACACACACACACACACACATATATATATATATATATATATATATATATATATATATATATATATATTAGATATATCTGATTTGTAAAGAAAAGTTTGTTGGTAAGATTTTAAACAGACCAGAGTTCATTAGTTAAATGGTTTCCAATATTTCTATCAAACACAAATAATTCTATTTAGTATTAATCATTTGTTTGCACACAGTTGAATGATGTCAAGTATTGCTATTCAAGTATTGCTATTCAACTCTAACAAGTCAATTCAACATCAGTCATTTGTTGGTTGGTTGGGTTTTATGGCATATCAGACATTGTTGGTTATTTAATGCAAAATCCTGTTTATGAATATAAATATATATATTATTTGTAAACAAATAGTTTGTAGGTAACTTTTGTTCATTTGTTTGCACACATATAAATGGCTTTAAGTATTGCTATGTTATATAAACAATTCAATTTTAGCGCTCAGTTAAATGGTTTCAAGTATTCTTATCTAACACCAATAGTTATTTGCACGCAGTTAAATGGTTTCAAGCATTGTTATGTAACTCTAGCAATTCACCATTAGTCATTTGTTTCCTCACACTTGTACTTGAACAGTTCTATTTCATTCATAGATAGAACCCTAACAGGTACTACCAGTCCAGGTCAGAGTGAACCTGGGAGTAAGGGTAGTGAAGAGATACTCCACGTTCCTGAGAGCCCCAGGACTAGCGCCTCACTATTAGATAATTTGTATTATATCTAGGATATTCATTGTATGGAGGTTCTCACCCCTCTGTAGCAACGCAGTCGGTGTATTCTACAGCCCTAGTCGACAGGGCTGGCAATGGAGGTTATGTTAATGATAAAATATCTAGATAGGTATGGGTTTTTCTTATCTATAATATATCCTAAAGAATTTGACATTTCATTCGTTCTAAACTGATATGTATTTGAAAAGATTTTCTTTCATCTGATTATTGTCTCTCTTTTTTTTATTGCAATACTCTATGTCAGTATAGAAATGAATTAAAGAAGTAACCCCCAACAAGATTTTAAATTACATTTCTTATCCTTAGGAGTTCGTCTGACATGGACGATGTTTTACTAATTTGGCCAAGGAAATCGCTAATTTCTCCCGCACAATATCCTTTAATGTTCATATCAACCTTAATGAGTTATCTAATGCCGTAGCTTTCCTTGTAGAAGAATAACAGTGGTACTATTCCACCCATAGCATGTGGGGAGTTCATGGGGTTCATGCCTTTCTCAAAGGTATTAGTCCGAAAGTGAATGTAATATTATGACTGGAATTCGAACTCGCTGACTAAAATGTCAAATTCCAGCACGTTAGCAACTATACAAGACGAACTCTCTCCAGTAATTATCTTTCGGTATCATCAATAAATACACCCAGCGACTTTTGTTTAATGAAGGGTTAATTTTTTTCTAAGTCAAAAATAGCAAGATTATTTCTAGCAAAAAAAACTGTACGACAAAAACGGTTGTTATCGAGTAATTTTCATTACCAGGCATTACATGATTGAAAATCAAAGTGTGTTTATTTTTCGATAGGTGCATATACATATTTTTAGTTACAGAGTTTCAGTACTGTCAAGATTGGAAATAAATGATACCAAATAATATCTGTTTTGATAGTATAATATTCCATGAAATAAATAAATAAATAGACAAATGAATAAATAAATAAAATCATCGTATTTTTACGTTAGAAGAAAATTAACTTTTTAAAGAAAATTCTCAGGGTTGTAGTAATTCATAGACATTGTTCGTGCATTTTATTGCTACTCTCACGTCATTTTAACAAACTTCGACGTTGTTGCTTGCTTAAATAAATACATATATAATAAATGTCAATAATAATACACATATAATAAGGTCAATAATAATAAAAGTAAAGTTGGCGACCGTAGTGTAGAGGAGGGCGCTTCTCCTACCCCAGGATTGCCCCACTTTACTCTTGATACGTACCTTATGATGTTGAGTCTTAAGTAAGGAGGTATCAAGTACCATTTTTTAACTCTTTGGTATGACGCGACCTTGGACTGAACCCTGGTCTCCCGGGCCATTAGCTAACACTCTACTAACAAGGCCAATAAGGTCTATAATAATACCTATACGGTAAGGTTAATAATAATATACATACAAGGTTTATAATGATACTCAGATAATGTCAATAATAATACTCATATAATAATGTAATATAATGGCCTAGGGATTTCGTTTTATGCCTTTGGGTTTAGTTAGGCTGAGAACCTTTCGGCTCAATGCATGGGTTACTTAGGTACAACATTAACACAGGTGTTCACGCGCACGGGCGGAACGGACGTGTCACTCAGAGATGTCACAATTGCCCAGATGGGAAACGGGGCTACAGAGTGCGAATGACGTCGCGCGGAGGATTTTGGGAATTTTGAAGAAAGTTAGTTGAGTTGTGTCCTGCCTCGGGAGAAGACGGTTGACTTTCGCTTACTCGCGGAGGCCTTGGGAAGGTGTTGCACGATAGGAGGGGGCAGATGAAAAAGCCAGAATAGAAAGAATGTGTATCTCTCTCCTTATGTCGAAGAACCTTTAAACTCAAAGGTAATAAAAAGTTTCGTACCTGAACTAAGAAGTTGTTACGTGTTTTTCGTGTTTCGAGATTCCTATGTTCTATGTATATATATATGAACATTATATGTCCATTTCGCATATCCGTATCTGGCTATGGTACAATAAGGTCGATAATGATACTCATATAGTAAGGTTTATGATAATACTCATACAATAAGTTTGATAATGATAATCATATAATAAAACCCCAGTCGGCTGGGTTATAGAATACATCGACTGTATTTCCGCACAAGGGTAAGACTCTCCCAATCAGTGTACTGTATATGACATAAAACCATCTGATGGTGAGGCTACAGTCTTGGAGATTTGGTGAATGCAGAATACTCCTTCATTGCCATTGCTCCCATTTCCACTTTGATCCGGAGTGGTAGCACCTGAAAGGTTCCTATCAAGAGGTCAAATACAACTGCTTGACGTTTAAAATGAGTGCAAACAAAACACTTATGCTAAGTTGATTTTTTCACAAGTCTGTGTACGAAACTAGAAAAAGGACCAGTATTTTAAATAGCGCAAATTGCAGCGTACAAGTTGACTTTTTATGTTTGAAAAAATTTCTTCAAAACTAGGGGCTCGACTTTTACGGCAGGGCTAAAATCCAAACCTTTAACTACTTTAACTTAGCGTTCAATCAGTGATAAAGGTTTGAATTTTACCTCTGCCGTATAAATCGACTCCTCTTTTTGTAGAGATTTTTCAGACTTATAAGGTCGACTTGTACGTTGCAATTTACATTAATAATTTTCAAAGCAGGCACGTCCGGCTAATTCGAAAGATGGATTCAACCCAGTTTTCCTGACCTTTATTGTCTCTATCAGACCTTGTTCCAAATTTAGTTAGGCTTAGGAATAACATGTAAACACCCAAAGTTACCAATATGATCTAATAAAATATACAAAGCCATATTAAATCGTTTCGTATATATAAACCTACTGTCTACTCACACCGATAGATTAAATATTTACATAAATTGAAAAAAATTGATTTATACTTCATTTAGATAATATATACAATACACAGAATATTTTGATATTTCAGGATTTTCTGGACTTTTTTTATAATTGAATACAGATTTTATCTTCGTCTGAAAGGTTTTTTTTCGTTGAATCAGTTGTCAACCAACAAATGTTTAGGTGAGTCCACACAGTATTTTAGCAAGTGTTTGAACTCCCAGACTCCAAAACAACAACAAATAAAACAAAATCTCTGAACTAAAATAAACTTTATTATTATTAATATTCTTGACTAACGTTAGACTTCATCTTCCTAATTCTAGTCAGAATACGCTAACTCACCCTCAGAGTAAGAGTAAGAGTAAGACTCCCCATACTCCTCCAAAGGATGTCTTGAGTATGACACGAATCTTCATCTGGAATTGAGGCTCCGGTTCTGAAGCTGTAGGAAATGTAGAGTACCCCTTCGTTGCACCTCGGAATAGGATTGGTAGTACCTGTTAGGGTACCACCAATGGGTCGAATAGAAAGTTTTGAAAATGATTAGCATTAAATAGGAATACTTAAAATCATATAAATGAGTGAAATTAATTTTTACTTGAAGCTATAATTATTTTCAAAAGATTATTATTATTTACGAACAATTGCTCGAAATGCCTTGAGGTTTGGTAATCGTGTTCATTGTACGTTCATATTTACATTTTTTGTGTAATTGTTTCTTTGGAGGTTTCTTTTTTTTTGCACACAGTCCTATCAAATGCGAATGATTTAAAAAAATGGTCTATTTGGTCCATAGATGGAACCCGAACAGGTACTGCCACTTCGGTTTTGAGTGGACCTGGGAGTAATAGCAGTGATTTCCAGAACTCGAAACTTACCATCAGATGCAGTTTAGTGTCATATCCAGCAGACTCCTTCTTTTTTTGAGGGTTGGGTGTCTTACCCAATTACAGGGGATACAATCAACATGTTCTGAGTGAACATTAGTATGTATTTAACTTACCCCTCCATCGTAGACAGGATACGACGCAAGGTCAAATATTAAGAGGAATACCAATAGTTTGAATTCAGTATTTACCTTTTCCTGGACTTTCCGTGCCAGTCTGCTTTAGATTTTATTCACAGTTAGCGGGTTGAAGGGAAGTGATAGATTCATACCTTTCCTTACGCCACTAAAGCGAAGTGACTGCAAACAGCTATGTTGAGGGTTTGAACTTAGCTTGCCGAGTCCATTTCCTTCGATTATCGTTACGGTATAAGCGGTTCCTAAATATAGACTAGTAATAATTCACTAAGCTTTGTGCTTAGATGTGGCACAAGGCTGAAGTGGTGTAATGGTTAGCGAGTATGTAGGTGCACATTGTCATTCATAAACAGACCATATTTTGACAGTGGACTTCAGGGTTTACCGCAAATAGCAGCCTTCAGCTTATCCTGCAACATCTCACTGTTATGTGCCCCCCTTTTTTTATTGATGACTCCCTCTCTCTAGATAATCTCACATGCGCATGAAAACTGCAATAATTGACTTGTTCTCATATGTTACCTATTGGAGTCTAGGTTTGGTCTTTGAACTCAGTTTAAAAGCTAGTATATTCTAATGCTGATTTTCAAGGTTTGCTTACCTTCCCGCTCTATTTGATCCTTGGTTGGCATAGCTAATCAGTCTTATCTTCAATCTCATTTTCCGTGAGGCTTAGAATAAGCGCATCTCCTGCAGAGAGGGCAAGACTCCCTCGTACCAAAAAGGATTTCCTGGGTATGACACTAAACTGCATCCAGTGGTGAGGCTTCAGTTCTGGAGCTCTAGGGAGTGGGGAGTTACCCCTTCGCTGCCATTACTCCCAGATCATCTCTGACCTGGAGTGATAGTATTTATCAAAGTTTTATCAATTTGTCAGATACAGTTATTCGAAAATTATCTGTAATAGACAGATATATTTGCGTAAAGAATATTATGGTTCACTGTGAGCGTTTGTAATTTGAAGTGGAAAAATAATAAACAACGATTTAATCCCTTAACATAAAATTTGATAGTTTTATCAGGGTAACCTGCAAGCAATACACATATAAAATTCTTTGGGTCCCTCCTCCATTTATGGTGTAATGAGAGTTCGCAGGCCTTCGTCGGTAAGAAAAGTGTGTGTGTACACATATTTACCCTGTCAGTTCAGTTCAGCAAGCAAAGTAACGATGAGCAGCTCATTCTGTTTTGTTAACTTCTTGGCGGCTACAGATTAAAGAGAGAGAATTCCCTTTTTTCTCGCAGAAAGTTCGTTTTTTTGTATCATATCGCCGGTGGATCTGATTGGTTTAGTTCAACCAATTTACATCTATGAGGGAATTCGTCCGCCAGTAAAAAATAGATCTAATCACTTCCACATTTGAACGTATATAATTATGTATAAGCCATTTGTATTAGATAAAAATACTTGAAACCATATGATTGTGTATAGATTATTAGTATTAGACAGAAATACTTAAAAACACATGATTGTATACTAATTATTAGTATTAGATAAAAATACTTGAAACCATAAAATTATGTATAGATTATTTGTATTAGATAAAATACTGGAAAACATATTTTTGTACAAATTATTGGTATTAAATAGAAATACTTGAAACCTTATTATCATGTCGTGCCACCAGCTCGGGTCTCCCTGACTCTCTCTCGGCTTGGGCGGGTGTATTTGCTAGAATGAAACTTTATGATTATGCATAAATCATTAATATTTGATAGAAATAATTGAAACTCTATAATTGTGCACAAATTATTTTATTCGACAGAAATATTCAAAAACATATTTTTGTACAGATTATTGGTGTTAAATAAGAATACTTGAAGCCATATAATTGTGCATGAATTATCATATTTACCCAACCCCTCCGCTCGGGCAGGATATGACACAAGGTCAATTTTTTAAGCGGAGTTTAACAGGTTTGAATTGAGAGTTTTCCTTCTCCTAGACTAGTTGCCTCACCAAGGCTGAAGAACCAAGTCTGCCCTACTATTTACCCGTAACTGGAGGGAGAATAATTGGATTCATACCTTTCCCAAGAGTATTAGTGCTATGTGAAATGCAATCAGCCTCGTCCAGGATTTGAACTTGTGTCGCCGTGTTCATTTCTTACGACGATAACAATTACACCACGGGGACCCACCTCTAAATTATTATTATGATTAGATACTGAAAACTATTTAATTACTTACCAAAAATGACTTCGGCAGGAAATCATCGACACGATTTGACATGCTAAAACCCAACCAACCAACCAACCAACCAACCAATTCATCTTCAATTTGGCCTTTTTTAATTGGAGCAAAGGAGCCCATATGGTATTCCCTTGTGGGATGCCTGAGAAGAATTTCCAGACAAATTTGTTTTTTTAAAACTAATTTAGTTCCATTACCAAATCCAAGACACAGGCTTTCTAGAAATTGCCACCAGTCAGCGTGCGCAGAACTTCGAAGCGTTTAAAGAATAAAATATCTGGCCGGCCATCATTCTAACAATGATATTTGTAAACACTGCTGAGAGCCCTCTTATCTACAGAGAAAGTCAATAGCAATCCAGGGCTTGAGGTGGAAGCGGTCTGGATGGTCAGGAACGACAGAAACGATTGTAGTGAAGTGGGAGGTTCAGAGGTGTCTAGTTGTTGATGACAGTCTGGGTAGTGGAAGAATGTGTCGCGTCTTGAGTTGAATTTCATCGGGATCACCGGGAGGTGCAGGCCAGGGGAGATGCATGTATGTTAGAGACAAGCGTATGAATGAAGAGTAGATTACAAAAAATATATTACAACTTTGTGCTGTCAATAATGATTTCCTTAATAATTGGTAAATTACTATTCATTTTTTAATATAGAAAATTTCTATAGTAAAACCATTTGGAATGCATTTACATTACTCTTTAAGCAAGGTTTGGTTTGGTTGGGTTTTATGGCATATCAATCTTTGGAGGTTAATTATACACAATCATATGGTTTCGAGTATTTTTATCTAATACAAATGGCTTATACATTATTATATATGTTCAACTGAAAGTGATTAGATCTACTTTTTACCAGCGGATGAATTCCCTCATAGATGTAAATTGGTTGAACTAAACCAATCAAATCCACCGGCGATATGATACAAATCCATCTTTATGTAAATCACCAGTTCTATTTCTAACAATTCAATTTAGCATGAGTACACAGTTTAATTGTCAAAAACATTTATATTTCAAACTATTCAGTTTATTCAAATAGTTCTAATCCAGCTAATTTTGTTTATTATAAGTATGGATTTTCTTTACACCCAGTCATCATCATCATGTCGCGCCGCCTGCGCGGATATCCCTGACCGTCTCTCGCCATTTCTCCCTATCATTCATCGCCTCCGGCAGGTCTTCAGGGTTACATCCCGTGTCCTCACATAGCTGCTGTATGTAAGTTCGTGCTGGTCGTCCCACTCTTGCACATCCATGTGTGGGGGTCCACAGGAGTACATCGCTTATGAGCTCGTCCTTGCTTCTCCAGCAGTGTCCTGCGTGTCTGGTTCGTCGAACTTGTATAGTTTTTGTGATGGGGGGCAAGTGTCCGTATAGTTGGAGTCTCGTGTGGTGTTGTCGCCAGGACTTGTTTAATACTGCTCTCAACATTCTTGTATAATTTCCGTCCAGCCTCCTCTCCAGCCGCTTCGTAAGCGTCCATGTGGTGCATCCATATAGCAGTATCGACACAACCGCTGCCTGGAAGAAACTGCGTTTCATTTTATCAGTTAGGTCCGACTTCCATATGATCGAGAGCCTATCGATAGCTGTCCATGCCTTAGTGTAAGTATAGTTTTAATGTCAAAAACAGTTCAATTTCAAATAATTCAGTTTAGCATAAGCACGCAGTTTAAATGTAAGTACAGTTTAATTGTCAAAAACATTTCTATTTAAAGCTATTCAGTTTAGTCAAACAGTTCTAATTCAAGCAATTCAGTTTAGCATAAGTATGTCGTTTAGTTCTATTTAACCCATAGATAGGGCCCTATCAGGTGCTACCATTCCGGGCCAGAGTGGGCCTGGGAGTAATTCCCCAAAGCTTCAGCATTACTGGAACCTCACCAGCAGGCTTAGTGTCATATCCAGGACACTTGTTGGTGATGGAGGGGTCTTACCCCTTTTCAGAGGTGCAGTCGGTGTATTCTACAGCCCCAACCGACTGTGCACGTGTTGAATTGAATAATTAGTGTTAAACAGCAATACTTGAAATATTGTTACTGTGTGTAAACAAATGATTAGTGTTGAATAGAAATACTTGTCTTATCGTAATAATTGAAACCATCCGTGTGGAAACAGTAGTAATAATCGCAGGAGAACAAATTAGTTCTAACTGATTTAAAAATAAAATTACCTACCAACAATTTACACCCAAATAATATATATATAACCAATTAGTTATGTGAAAAAACCCCCAAAAAACAAACAAACAAAAAAGACTGCTGTTAAGTCAAATTATTGTTGTTACCGAGTTATTGGCCTAATGAGTAGAGTGTTCGCCAATGGTCCGGGAGACCGGGTTTCAGTCCCAGGTCTGGTTATACCATTGACTTAAAAGATGGTTCTTGATGCCGCCTTGCTTAACACTCAGCATTATAAGGTAAGGATCAAGGGTAAAGTGACGCAATACAGGGAATGGAGTAGCGCCCTCCCCTACACCTCGTTGTTGTAGCTATTGAAAAGGGAACCTACGGGTCACCCTCGACTTGGGTCGCCAACTTTACTTTATTAATGTCACACAGAAATACTTGAAACTATTTAACTGTGTGCAAAAGAATGAGTTAAAACTTGTTTAAAAATCTTATCAATAAGATGTGTTTACGAATCCTATATATTTAATATATATGCACAAAGAGGATTTGGCATTAAATAACCTACAAGAATTGCTATGCCATAAAACCGAACCAAGCCAAATCATATATATTTAATACATATGCACAAAGAGGATTTGGCATTAAATAACCTACAAGAATTGTTATGCCATAAAACTGAACCAAGCCAAATCATATATATTTAATATATATGCACAAAGAGGATTTGGCATTAAATAACCTACAAGAATTGTTATGCCATAAAACTGAACCAAGCCAAATCATATATATTTAATATATATGCACAAAGAGGATTTGGCATTAAATAACCTACAAGAATTGCTATGCCATAAAACCGAACCAAGCCAAATCATATATATTTAATACATATGCACAAAGAGGATTTGGCATTAAATAACCTACAAGAATTGCTATGCCATAAAACCGAACCAAGCCAAATCATATATATTTAATACATATGCACAAAGAGGATTTGGCATTAAATAACCTACAAGAATTGCTATGCCATAAAACCGAACCAAGCCAAATCATATATATTAAATACGTATGTATAAAGAGGATTTGGCATTAAATTGCATTCAAGAATTGCTATACCATAAAACCCAACCAAACCAAACCCAGAGCTCCAGAATATGTTTAAAAAATTACACCCGTGTGTCCATCTCTTGGACGAATGATTAAACAAAAGTATGAAGTCCATCACTTCCAGTTTTCAACCAGACTATATTTCTCCTTATTGGATGCTTTATCAAAAGCTTTGTATTCATTAGATGATTGTGTCAGATGTCTGTAAAACCTTTAGAGGGTTCATTCACTCCTTAACTGGTCTTACTTTTTTCTGAATCAATCTCACTCAGTAAAATTCAGTTACATGTCTCCAAAAAAGAATAGCTCTATAATTCTTTTTCAATACTTGCACTGTGATGTGGTTGGTTGGTTGTTTGGGTTTTATGGCATATCAACCTTTGTAAGTTATTTAATGCCAAATCCATTTTTTATTGAAATAATCAATTCTATTTCAAATAATTCAGTTTAGCATGAGTACACAGTTTAATTGTCAAAAGCATTTCTATTTCAAGCAATTCAGTTTAGTCAAACAGTTCTAGTTCAGCTAATTTAGTCTAGTATAAGTATAGATTTTGTTTACACACAGTTAAATGTCAAAACAGTTCTATATTAAGCAATTCCGTTAAGTACACTGTTTAATTGTCGAAAACCATTTCTATTTCATGATAATCAGTTTAGTCAAGTTCTATTTAACCCATAGATAGGTTGGTTGGTTGTTTGGGTTTTATGGCATATCAACCTTTGTAGGTTATTTACCGCTAAATCCATTTTTATGTAAATAATCAGTTCTACTTTAAAGAATTCAGTTTATCATAAGCACGCAGTTTAAATGTAAGTACAGTTTAATAGTGAAAAACATTTCTATTTCAAGATATTCAGTTTAGTCAAGCAGTTCTAATTTAGCTAAGCATAAGTACAGATTTTGTTTACACACAGTTAAATATCAAAACAGTTCTATATTAAACAAATCAGTTTAGTGTAAGTACAGTTTCAATGTAAAAAAGAAGTTCCATTTCACATAATTTAGTTTAGCATAAGCATGCAGTTTAAATGTAAGTACGGTTTAATTGTCAAAAACATTTCTATTTTAAGTTATTCAGTTTAGCATAAGTATGCCGTTAGTTCTATTTAAGCCATATATAGGGCCCTATCAGGTGCTACCATTCTGGGCCAGAGTGGACTAGGGAGCAATGGTAATGAAGAGGTGCTCCGCATTCCCCATAGCCCCAGCATCACTGGAACATCAAAATCAGATTGTTTGGTGTCATATCCAGGACACTCTTTGGGGGGGGGTATCTTACAGAGGTGCAGTCAGTGTATTCTACAGCCCCACCCGACTGAGCAATACACAGAGTTAAATGTCAAAACAGTTTTATTTCAGATAATTCAGTTTAGCATAAGTACATAGTTTAGACGTCAAAACAGTTCTATTTCGTGCAATTCAGTTTAGCATAAGTACGCTGTTTAGGTGTCAAAACAGTCCTATTTTAAACAATTCAATTTGGCATAAATACGCAGTTTAAATGCAAAAATCAGTATTGTGAACGAAGCACGGTTTAGTTCTACTCTTGGCCTGAGTGGACCTGGGAGCGATGGCAATAAAGGGGTACTCTGCATTCCCTAAAGCTCTAGTATTACTAGAACCTTACCATCAGATTGTTTAGTGTCATATCAGGACACTCGTTGGAGGGCGGTCTTAAAACCTCTGCAGAGACGCAGTCAGTGTATTCTACAGCTCCAGCCGACTGGGCAACTGTTATTTGGACACAGTTCTATAAAATACCAGCATAGTAGAGTAGACCATGCCTGTAAAGAATTTTTGAAATTAGCACACTTTGAATACGTTCATCTTATTTTTGTATTAATTTGTTTAGTAGTAAAAAAAAATAATAACTGGTAAGTAGCCGAACATTTTGGCTTCATAAAATATATCTTAAACAATCTAGATAAACTTATTAAGATATAAAATATCATTTTTCTTTAATAGCCGAACAGTCCGGCTTCATAAAATATATCTTAAACAATATAGATTAGATTGTTAAAATTTAAAATGTAATTTTTCTTTAAATGCCAAACATTATTTGCCCAGTCGACTGCATCTCTGCAGAGGAGGTAATTTACTAAGCTTTTTTTGCTTAGATGTAGCACAAGGCCGCATGAATTGGGCACCCAATGAGAACCGAACTCACTCGTGTAGGTTTGCTAGTCTACCTTGCTAACCATTACACCACCCGAGGTGCCCACATCTCTGCAGAGGAGTACCCATAACTAGTGTCCAAGATACTATACTAAACAATCTGATGGAGAGGTTCAAGTGATGCTAGAGCTCTGAAAATGCGGAGTACCTCTTCATTGCCATCGCTCCCAGGTCCACTGTTTCCCGGAGTGGTAGCACTTGATAGAGTTCTATCTAAGGGTTAAATTGAAGTAAACTGCGTACTTATGCTAAACTGAATTGCTTGAAATAGAAATGTTTTTGACAATTAAACAGTGTAATAATGCTAAACTGAATTGTTTGAAATAGAACTGTTCATTTGTATAAAAAATGGATTTGGCATTAAATAGCCTACAAAGGTTGATATGCCATGAAACCCAAACGCACAAAACTGACTCGAACATTCTGACCGCGTAAAATATATCTTAAACAAGCTAGATCAGGGGTAGACAAACATTTTGGTTGGAAGGCCGCATCACTGGGTAATGAACTATCAAAGGGTCGCATCTCTTAAAATCAAAAGAATATAGCAAATGTTTATTTTTATCTTTTTAATATCATTTTTCTTTAATATCTGAACATTCTGTCTTCATAAAATATATCTTAAACAATCAAGATTAAATTATTCAAATATAAAATATCATTTTTCTTTAATATCCAAACATTCTGGCTTCATAAAATATATCTTAAACAATCAAGATTAAATTATTCAAATATAAAATATTATTTTTCTTTAATAGCGGAACATTCTGGTCTCATAAAATATATCTTATAGCCAGATTAAATTATTTATAAAAATAGTTTAATTTTTTCAGAAAAATATAAAATTCAATATGTTTCTATTTCATAATTTTCGCCAGATACCAGCAAATTTTTCCTGTGGATTTCAACTGTTATTTTATTCTAGTTTAATTTTCTTTAAAAGAAAAAAAAAATCTCTTAAGTCTGACGAAGGACTTTAACATGTCACTTCTTCCTTTTTTTTCTTTTTAAATTCCCACGCATTTAAAACAAATATCAGTGTAAAATCAGTTGAGATATTACTGTTTCTCCTTTGTTGTCTTACGATAACATTTAGTTCGTTTTTGTTTGTTTTTGTTTTCCAAGTCTTTTAAGACTATAAAAACTTTAAAGACCAGTTGGCATACCTAAGTTTTAGCAGTGTTTTGTTACCTGTCACTAAAAACTGAACACCTGTAACAAAGTCATAACAACGAGAAGAAACACATTGCATAGAGAGACGAAAGAAAACCAAACATGTTTTTCAACTTGCAGTTGTTTATTTTTATATTTGTCGCAAAACAAATTTATTGATCCCCATACGACATTTTCGGAGGTAAATGAAGAAAGTAACTCTAAAACATATGTTTATAAGTATTTACAAAGACTTGATTAAGGAAGCAAGATTGTGTTGAGTTAAACTTCCAAACAGCATTTAAGAAGATTGTATTGCGTCAATGTTGAATGGACATGAATTATTTCAAAACCCGCATTTAGGTCACTGGCTAATGTTATTAAAGTCAAAATAGTACAAATTCAAATGGGTATAAATAGGATTTTAGAAGATTGTGTTGCGCCAATCTTCTAAATGAACATAAATTATTTAAAAAACCAGCATTGAAGTTACTGGCTAATGTTATCTATTAAAATGGGGATTTAGAAGATTGTGTTGCGCCAGTCTTCTAAATGAACATAAATTATTTTAAAACCAGTGTTCAAAGTAGTGGCTAATGCTATTTGTTAAATTGAGAGTAATGTATATCAGGAAAAATTGGGATTTAGAAGATTGTATAGCGCCAATTTTCGGAATGAACATGAATTATTAATAAAGTTGGAACTGCACGAATTTAGAAGTATAAATATGGAGAAATTTTTATAAAAATAGAATTCAAGATCTTTGCTTATGTTATTTATGAATTTATTTCAGTACAGAACAAAGCTAAATGGTAGTTAGAAAGATTGTACAGCATCAATCCTCTAAGTGTAAATGACATTAATTGCATTTAAAACTGCAGGTCTGATTTTATTAGAAATTGGTAGACGTGTACATATTTATGGGTAATACTGTATATAACATCTGAAGAAGTCCGAAGAATGTTCCTGCCGAAACTTAATGTAAACGACAAAAATCAGGAGGATTTTAATTATTATATGCATTCTTTAAGTGGTTTTGAAAAGGTCGTTAGAGTAAAATTGCACCCTACACCCCACGGCATCTGGATTGCTCGAAGTATAAATAAAGATGACGATGTGATTCTATTCACGAGTTTGCTTTTGTTTCTTTTTTTTTCTTTGTGAAGCTGACTAGAAGCTTGGACAGTTTCAACCAAACTCCGGTGGTCGATTTAAAAAATAATCACAACTTGGTGGGGGAGAGCCATCGGTTAGCCAGTGAAACCGGATGGTTTCACTGGCTAACCGATGGCTAACCGATCGATACTGCTACAGATATATATTCCCGAGTGTTTTAGCAGGAATTTCAAAACAGCAGGAATTCCAAAACGTACTTTTCGCCATACGCTAATGTAATATAATGGCCGAGGGATTTCGTTTTATGCCTTTGGTGTTAGGTTGAGAACCTTTCGGCTCAGCACATGGGTTAGTTAGGTGCAAACTTGAGTGCAGGTGTTAACGCGCGTGCGGGGAGGATGTGTCGTTCATAGATGTCAAAATAAAAATCCCAGAGAAAGGTTGACCAGTGGATGTGAATGACGTCATGCATCGGAAGTGCGCGCGGAGGATTTGGGGGGATTTGAAAAAGTCAGTTAGTTGAGTTGAGTCCTGCCTCGTGAGAAGACGGTTGACTTTCGCTTGCTCGCGGAGGCCTTGCGCAGGTGTCGCACGAGATGGGGAGGTGGCAGATGAAAAAGCCAGAATAGAAAGAATGTGTATCTCTCTCCTTATGTCGAAGAACCTTTAAACTCAAAGGTAATAAAAAGTTTCGTACCTGAACTAAGAAGTCGTAAGTGTTTTTCGTATTTCGAGATTCCTCTGTTCTATGTTCATTTCCCATATTCATGTATAGGTATGTTACACTAATAGAAGACAACCAAACATAATCTTACGCTGTGTGTTAAATTTTAACTTGTCTCAAGTATGACAAAACTGTATTCGATATTGTGGCTCCAGTTTTGGAGTTCTGGTAAGTGTGGAGTCAGTGTGAAGTGCTAATTCATTTACAAGAGAAATGCATTGAAAATAAAAAAAGAAAGAGATTGTCACTGGTCAGGAATAACGGCAAGCTTTAATTAAAGAATAGTGCATGTAATGGAGATGTATTTCTAATTATTTCACAATCGAAATTTCTTAAATCAAAAAAGAAAATTACGTCTTTATATTTAAAGATGATTTTATTCTTGCTAATTACTTTGCTCCATGTGGTACACAGGACTTAGGACACAAAAAAATGTTTACGTACTTAACAGTTACCCACTTAAGTACGGAACAGACTAAACGCTGCATAACTTAGGTGATATGGCGCGAACTGGTGTGTTAATTGTGACTTGACCGTTAGGCTTTTCCTTAATTCATTCTTATTAATATGATCATTTGATTTTCGTCCAACGCATTTCTTACTTTCTTCAACATCTATATTTACCAACCCCTCTGCTCGAGCAGGATATGACACAAGGTCAATTTTTAAGCGAAGTTTAACAGGTTTGAATTCAGAGTTTTCCTTCTCTTAGACTAGTTGCCTCACGAAGAACCTAGTCTACCGTACTACTTACCCATAGCTGGAGGGAGAATACTTTGATTCATACCTTTCTCAAGGGTATCAGTGCTAAGTGAAATGCAATCAGTTTCGTCCGGGATTTGAACTCGTGTCGCCGTGTCCATTTCCTACGACGATAACCATTACACCACGGGCATCGTTGATTTCTTCATCTTCATGTTTCTCCTTACTCTTTCCTCCTCTCTCTCCTCACCCTCAATCTTTCTCTAATCTCTCATTCGTTAACCTTTTTTTTCTTATCCCGTTTTTTTGCACCCGATTAGCTCAAATACCAAAAAGGTTCTCAAAGAAAGTTTAAAAAAGGTGATGCCAATAATTTCTTCCAGAGACCAAAAAGCTGCCCCCAACCGACCACCCACAAAACCTCTGCCCTGGACACGTGACACGATGACCCCTGACACCATCACTTCAAACACCTCTCCCTCATCTCTACACTACAATTCGCCGAAGCACGTGCATTCATATTGTCATTCATTCATTTTCAAATAAATTTATTCTCTATCTTTGATTCATTCATTCCCGCCTTCACATGAGAGAGGAGATTAGTGGGTACGCGTGGGTTGCTGAACAAAAATTGTTTGTAAGTTCTAACCTAGATTTGGGTGAATCGACTTCATGATTCAAAGAAACACAGAAAGATTTATACGCGACACCTCTTATGTTTTTTTTTTAAAGAAGTGCGCTACTAGAAAGGTCGCTTTTGTATAAAGACATTTGCTAATGTAATTGTCGTTATAGCTAATTATTATTTTTACTTTATGCAAGTTGTCACATCAGTATTAACTGGTGGTCTTCAATGACGTCAAAGTGACATCAGCTCTCCATTGAGCTCTTCAGGACGTTTCTCAGTATTTTAGCTGATCTCAACAGTGTAGTGGTCTGGATGATCTCTATCCTTGCCTGGATCTTCACTCGTCGTTTTCACGTCATTTGGGATTGTTCGAAGTGATCCCACAATGATCGTTATTACTGTTAACTTTATTATGTGAGTTTTTCACACCAGCGTTAGCTGTTGGTCTTTCACTCCAGTTTGAGTTTCAGTAAATCTCTTCAGGTCCCCCAGGACTCTTCTCAGTATTCTCGCCGATCTTAACAATACTGTGGTTTGGAGGGTTTCGATTCTTCGTCTGATTTCCAGTTCCTCCATTCTTTTTTCCCAATCCTTTGGAAACCGTTAGCTGTTGGTCTTTCACCCCAGTGTGAGTTTCAGTAAATCTCTTCAGATCCCCCAGGACTCTTCTCAGTATTCTCGCCGATCTTAACAATACTGTGATTTTGAGGGTTTCGATTCTTCGTCTGATTTCCAGTTCCTCCATTCTTTTTTCTCAATCCTTTGGGGACCGTTCTCTGCGCATTAACAACAATTGGTATCATCATCGCCCTCATGTTCAACATTCTTTTTTGTTTTCAAGCAAGGTCCAAGTATATTTCTATCTTTTCGTTTTCTTTTATTTTCGATCTTGAGTCTGCGGAGACAGCGAAATTTAGTTGATGACAAGTTCTTTTTTCTTGTTAATCAACTGTAAGTTTTGCCTTCTGATCGAGATTAAGTGATTTGTTTGTTTTCATAATCCCTGTGAATTCTATGCCTCTCATTCTCTAGGAAGTATTCTAGTTTGTGCATATACCATTTGGTAGTATCGTCAAATTTTAATTTATTGTATAATTCCCAGCAGATCATCTTTCTACCCTGTCGTGTCTAGTCTTATACTCCTTTTCTGCTAGTTTGCTTCGTTCATTTATTTTGTGATTATGCTGCATATTGACCTTTGACAGACCATTCAATTAAGGATTTTTTTAAACAGGATGTTCCAGCTGTGTAAATAAGAGAACAGCGAAAGCAGGTAACGTGGGTTGTCAGCCGGAAGGATAACTGGAATGTATGGGCGTTATGAAATTATCTATACACGGGTACCCACAGATAGAACGGTCAGTCAGTCAGTCAGTCATTAGTCAGAAGGGCAAGGAAGTCAGAGTAGAAGCCGTTCTTGGCACCACAGGCGGGTGGAGAGTCATGGGACTCGGTGAGAAGAAGAAGAAGCACTAAGTAGAGCTCTGAAATGGTCAATATAGCAGTCCTCCGTTAGTCAAAGTCCGAGTCCATCGTCTCTATCTATCTCTCACACTTACAGCCAATTTCGACCCTTCGAAAAGTAATAAAGAGAGAATTATATATATATATATATAGTCATCCACTGACAGATCTGTTTCGTTCTATCAGAACTCATCAGTGTGGCTAGATATACTAGCTTCTCGTAGCTGGGAGCGAAACCCGGTTGACTCAAACGCCAATCCGAGACTCTGCACTTCAGCCACGAGGAACCAGTAGCAGCGAAGTAAAATTTAAACGGTTATGAATCACAATTACTATTGTTTACATACATCCGTTTAACGGCTAACGAGATCTCAATTCATATATATGAAGAGCCTTCAAAATAAACGCTAATGGCAACTCAACTCTACGGGGGTAGGGGAGTATATATATAGTCATCCACACACACACACACACACACATATAATTTGCACATAGTTTCAAGTATTGCTATCTAACATTACTAGTAAAGTGCCCGTGGTGTAATGGTTATCGTCGTAGGAAATGAACACGGCGACACGAGTTCAAATTCTGGACCTGACTGATTGCATTTCACATAGCACTAATACCCTTGGGAAAGGTATGAATCCAATTATTCTCCCATTTTTAATAGAAATAATTTGCACATAGTTTCAAGTATTGCTATCTAACATTACTAGTAAAGTGCCCGTGGTGTAATGGTTATCGTCGTAGGAAATGAACACGGCGACACGAGTTCAAATTCTGGACCTGACTGATTGCATTTCACATAGCACTAATACCCTTGGGAAAGGTATGAATCCAATTATTCTCCCATTTTTAATAGAAATAATTTGCACATAGTTTCAAGTATTGCTATCTAACATTACTAGTAAAGTGCCCGTGGTGTAATGGTTATCGTCGTTGGAAATGAACACGGCGACACGAGTTCAAATTCTGGACCTGAATGATTGCATTTCACATAGCACTAATACCCTTGGGAAAGGCATGAATCCAATTATTCTCCCTCCAGCTATGGACAAACTAGGTTCTTCAACCTTGGTTAGGCAACTAGTCTAGGAGAAGGAAAACTCTGAATTCAAACCTGTTAAACTCCGCTTAAAAATTGACCTTGTGTCATATCCTGCTCGAGCGGAGGGGTTGGTAAATAGGATTATAAATTTTTGCTTTGACGTAATTGCTCTTTATTGAATAATTTTGGTTTGGTTTTATGGCATATCAACCCTTGTAGGTTATTTAACGCCAAATCCATTTTTATGTAAATAATCAGTTCTATTTTAAACAATTCACAGCAGAGAGGCAGTCGGTGTATTCTACAGCCCCAGCCGACTGGGCAAGGAATAATTTTGTGCCGCTAATAACGGAGATTCAGTCTCTCTCTTAAGGTTTTATGTTTGCGAGCCATATTCACGTCTTTTCGTGAGCAATTTCGCTGATTTTTAAGCTTTTGTTATTATCTGTTTGTTTTTATATTTTTATTGCTGTTACTTGGCTGTTGTAATTTGTCTTTCTTTGCTCTTTTTAATGTAGTTCTCAAGTAATTGTATTGATGCATCAACGCAATCCTTAATGCTGGCGTGTCCTCGTTGCCTTTCTATCATTATTATAATTATTGATGGTCTATCTTTTGAGTCTGAGGAACAGCAATCTGCATCAAGTCTCCAGGACTCTTCTCAGTATTCTGGTCGATCTTAATAATGCTGTAGTTTGGATTGCCTTGATTCGTCCTCCGATTTCCAACCCTTCGAGCCCCCTTACGAAGCCTTTGGGGACCGTTCCGAGTGCGCCAATTACCATCGGTGTCATCGTTATTTTCACGTTTCATTGATTATTATTATTATTATTATTATTCACTGCGAGGATTTCACACCAATTCGAACTGGTGGCTTTTCACTAGAGTCTGAGTGACAGCAAGTATTCTCAGGTTTCCATGATTCTTCTCAGTGTTCTAACCAATCTTAACAATATTTTGTCTGTGTTGTTTCGATTCGTCCTCTGTTTTCCAATTCCTTCTGTCTTTTTTGCAATCTTCGGGGGATTGTTCCAAGCGCACTAACTATAATTGGTATGGCAGCTACATTCATGTTCGAGTTATATTTTCAGTTCTCAAGCAAAGTCCCAGATGTATTTGAATTTCTACATGAAATATCTTGTGGTCATCACTAAAGTCAGAATGACTGCAAGTCTCGTTAACACTTCAGCACCTTCCTCAGCATCCCCACAGACTCAACTATTATCATATTCTGAACAGTTTCAACTTTTCTTTTTCCAACTTATTACTTATTCAATCCCAATTCCAGTGTGTTTTTCCTTTGGTGCCTAGAATCCCTACTATTATGGGCACAATGGTGACGTTAATATTCTACACTTTTTTCAGTTCCTAGACAAAGTCCTGGAACTTTGTCAATTTCTTAGTCTCTTTGGCCTTCGGTGATCTGCCTGATCTGATAGGATCGATCGTCTAGCTTGGATGGAGTAGTCGGAAAAAATTCACTTGAATATCTTCACTAAAATATCTTTAGGTAGTGTATAAAATAATAGGATTGTCACAAAAGGATGTCATACGATGGTCCTACATTATTCGAAGTTGTAATCATTTCTCTCTTTCTTTCTCCCTCCCTTCCTCCCTCTCTCTCTCTCTTATATATATATATATATATATATATATATATATATATATATATATTGTTGTGCATGTGTGTGGGTTTAATAATTATCATAGGTGCTTCCTTCTGGTTTTGTGGTTAGCGAGGTAATCTTACAGACCGTTACCATTAGGGTGTTCCATATTTCTGGCCTTGAACCACAACAAAGTTAAACTTTGTAAATAAATATAACTAAAAATAATTATATCTTTATTTTCACCGTTGTTTTTTTTTTTTTTTTTTTTTTTTTTTGCTGTTCTTTCCTTTTTTACTATAATTACGTTGAGAAAACTGACAATCTTATCAAGCAGACCGTTCCCATTAACTACCCTTGCCAAACTTGGACAATGACCCGTTCCCATCCTCAGCCAACTTATTAAAACACTAAATCCAGACGTACGTTAAACAACGAACTCGCTTGTATATTCATCCTCAGTACAAATTCTATGACAGCACATTAATAAACGATTACCATATTTAGGAAGTCAGGAATATGAATCTGTTGTCAATAAAGTTCGTGGCCGTGGAGGTACTGGTTTTGATATTGAATATTAACACCTTATCAGTGTAAACTAACAATGGTATATCAACTTCTTTTTCTTTAGAAAATATGCATGGTTACCCACTGTTTTTAAATTCATGTTTAATTTTAAAATCAGATTTAGATCGAAAAAAAAAAATTCCAAAAATTTGGCTTGGTTTCTTTATTTTAATGGCATATCAAACTTCGTGGGTTATTTAATGCCAAAGTCATTTTTGTAGAAGGACAATAGTTGTACTATATAACTTAAAACTGGAGGGATAAGGGAATTCATGCCTTTCCCAAGAGTATTACTCCAAAAGTGAACGTTATTGCGCGAATGGAATTCGAACCCCCTTACTACGATGTTGCAATCCAGCACGTTAGCCACTACGCCACAAGGACTCTCCTTCTCTAGAACTTGGTGTATTCAAAACTTATCGAGATTGAATATGTATTTATCAAGAAAGAAATGAACAATGAATTAAATATCATTTTAATTCAAAATTGTCACCTTGACATTCAAAATTGTCGTTTCCCGTTTGTCAAAGCATTTCTGAAACCCTTTTTTGTGATGTAACATGAAGCTGCATTGTTGTATGTTTTTTAATGTTTTAATCAAATCTTTTAATGACTCCTACGTCATCAAATTACATCTTTTAAAGTATTTTTACGTCATCAAATCAAATCTTTTAATGACTTCTCCGTGATCAAAACAAATCTTTTAATGTCTTTTTACGTCAAAAAATCATATCTTTTAATGTCATCAAATCTTACCATTGATATGAATTTTCATTTCAAAAAACAAAAAAAAAAGCTACAATGAGGTCTTATAAATATGCATTTCACAAAAAACTGTTGTTCAAATATATCGAGACATCAGCATATAATAACTTGAAACACTTGCTTTCTAATATAGCGATGAAAAATTAATCACATAATAAGCAAATACACTGAACTGGCACAAAAGGACTACAGATGCAGGTATGACTGGGTGAGAAGGCGATCGATTGGGAATTGATCAAAATATTGAAATTTGTCCATACTGATAAATGGTATATGCAAGATGAGACGCATAAAATTTTCAAGATGTTTGAGATACAAAGCAATTTTTAAATAAAAAAAATGAAAGAGCTTAAATAGAAGAAATGAATGAAGGCGAAAACTTAAATAAAAGAAAGCAAGACCCCCCCCAATAAAACAAAAAACAAACAAACAAAAAAACAAAAGCAAAAAAAAAAAAAAAACAACAACGAATAACTGGACCTTGCCTGAGAGCTGAAAAGGTTATGGAACGTGAAGGTTACACTGATTCCAATCGTGTCGGAGCTCTTGGGACAGTTCTTCAGAACCAAGAAAATAGATCTGAGGAATTGGAGAACGGATTGAAAATCAAGACCACACAGCAGTGTTAAACTTATCAAGGATACTTAGAAGAGCCCTGGAGATTTGAAAAGACTTGCAATGACGAAGAGTTAGAGCTGGTGTGAAAAACTTGCGAGGAGTAAAATAATAATAAAGATAATAATTATGATAATTATCACCATTCTTAGTATTTGAGGTGATATCTGCAGTGCTATGATCTCAACTGTTTTATCCCAGATGTTTCAATCCTTCCTTGGATGTTTCAATCTTTGCCCAGTCTCTTTTCAAGACTCTTTGGGATGGTTCCAATGGTTTCGACTATGATTGTTACTGTTACTGTCACTTTCATGTTTCCTGTTTTTTTTTTCTGCTCTCCAATATGGTCAAAATATTCATCTAGTTTTTTGCTTTCGTTTAATTTCACTCTGTTTAAAATTCTATTCTTGCTGATTTGTTTTCTGGCTTTGATTGGAGGGTTCATTCAATTATTATTTCACTTCTTGTTAGTTTTTCACACCAGCGTTAGCTTATGGTCTTTCACTGGAGTCTATGTGACAGCAAGTCTCCTCAAGTCTCCAAGACTCTTCTCAGTATTCTGGCCGATCTTTTTAGTTCTCTAGCAAGGTTCAGATACTTATCTCTCTTTTCGCTTTCTTTTATTTTTACTCTGTGGTCAACCGGGTCGGCAAAGTCCATTATTAGGCAGGTTTTCTTTTTTTGTGGACTATCACTAGGTTTGGTCGTCTGGCTGAGATTAGGTGATCTGTTTGTATCTCAAAATCACAGAGAATTTCGTGCAACGGATTCATTATTATTATCATTATATAAACCCGTAACATTATTTAATTAGTTATATTATTTTGTATCTGAAGAAATGAACACAGTTTATTTTTTATATAAGCATGATATTTTATTTAATATATAAAAGTAATGAATAAGAGTAGTTTATGTAATACAGGAAAAGACCGATAGGGTGAAATGATTATTAGCTGGTGGAACCGGATATGGCAATCCTCGTTCAAATTCCGGTTTGCTTGCAAACATATTTATCAAAAAAGTACGAACCCGACTTCGCCCACGCTCTTTCATACTGCCAGTTATTTTTACCAAGTTTCTAAGTCAAATATGTTAATGAAGTGGACTGGCAAAAATGTAACATACCTATGATACGGATATGTGAAATAGACATAGGGAATCTAAAAACACGAAACTTTACGAAATTGGTTCAGGTACGAAACTTTTTATTACCTTTGAGTTTAAAGGTTATTCGACATGAAGAGAGAGAGAGAGAGAGAGAGAGAGAGAGAGAGAGAGAGAGAGAGAGAGAATCTTTCTATGCTGACTGCTTTTACATCGTCAGCTCTCAACCAACCAACGCGCAGCGCCCGTAGCGCACAAAGTCGTCTGGCTTCGCCCAGCTCTGAAAGTCAACCTTCTTCTTCCGAGGCGGGAACTCAACTCACTACTTTTTCTCAAATCTCAGCCCACGCCTCCGGTGCGTGACGTCACCCACATCTGGTCCCAATTCCAATCTGGGATTTTTATTTTGACATCTCTGAATGACACATCCTCCCCGCGCGCGCGTGAACACCTGCGTTAATGTTGCACCTAACTAACCCATGCGCTAAGCGAAAGGTTCTCATCCTAGCTAAACCGAAAGGCAAGATATATAAAACGAAATCCCTCTGCCATTATATTACAAAAAGGCAATGGAAAGAATATATCGAACATGGTGAAATAAGTTTTCAGGTAAGTTAATAAAGAGAATTCTATAAAAAAAATAAGAACCCCCTACCAAAAAATAAATAGTTAAATAAAAGCAGTAAGCTGGAAGTGCAATATCCAGATGAAGAAAAACGTTCCTGTTGAGTTGTAACAAATTTTGATTACTCAACCCATTCCCAACGCTTCTCACCTATTGCTACCTTTCAATTGTTTAATTGAGAACATACTTGTTCGAGTCATTCGTTTCTTTTTTTCCGGAACTCATAGTTGATAGCCCTTTTCCAATAGGACCGTGTATTTATCGCCTTCTTTAAAGGAAAAGTAGTCTTTGTTAAAGCTAATGTTGGTTAAATCTGCTTGACCCACTATTTCCTACATTCTGTGTTGTGTTTATATCCACTTTTCCTTGTTAGTCACAAGCAAAGCATAATAACTAAGAAAAAAATTCGAAGCTGAATGGCTCCCGGTTCCGACTGGGCTACCTTCAGGTAGGCAAAAAATCATTGACAAGCACAGTATGGCACGAGATCTTCGGGTCTAGTTCAAGCTATGAGCAGGCATCCATACTGAAAGACCACTACTACAGACTCACATCACACTTACCGAGTCCATGTTCCAGCTGGGCCACCTGGCTCACATTGCACCCAGTGAGCCTATGACCAATATAGTCCAGCAGGGTACGAGTCTCGGCTCGTGCCCGAACCCGCTTCTCTAAAATCCATACTATAAAATAGACCTTGTGTCAAATCCTGTCTTGTGGGAGGCAGCGATAAAAACAAATAATTAAGAATAAAAATATAATGTACAACAGTTTTTAAAGGTTAACGAAGGTTCTTGCTTTTAATTTATTTTATAGAAAGGTGTTAAAAATTATGTCTTTTAGATACAAGGACGTATAAATGTGTACTTAAAAAATGGAATCAGATTTTGGTTTTTAGTCATGACCGTTAACAAAAGAGCTCATGATTAAAAAAAACATTTTAATTTGTGATGTATCGGCATTATATTTAGTGGGGCTTCCGTATTGCTAAGTGAAAGTGAAAAATAAAGATGTTTCAACATAGGTAAATCATATAATAAGACTGACATGGCACATTTGGCCAAAGGTAGGTTGTTGGATTAAATTGGTAGTAAAAGTCATAAACCGCGTTATATAACAATTAGGTGTTGCATTCTGGGTAAAAATGAATCTCTAAATTCTTGGTAAATATAAATCTTCTATAAATCTACTTTAAAATATCGGATCAGTGTCAGCCATTTAATCTGAGATTTTGCCTGCATCCTGTCAATAGTGAAAATTGTTTATTGAGTCGGGACAATGATAAACCATTTGTGAGTTTACACAGTTTATTCTCTGAAATGTCATTTAACTTGTCAAACCAATTAACACATTTTACAGACAACAACCGAATAGGAGTCACTCGCTTGTTACTGGAGTTAGAGGTGAACGTTTAAATCAAAGTAAAAGTTAAGATTTGAAATGCTGGTTTTCTCGGCAGACTTTTCCCCCCTGGCACAACATATCTTTCAATTCGTATTATTTTTGCAGGATTTACGAAAAATGCGTAGTTGTATGCTCTACCTACGATCAATAACCTTAGCGTGCCAAATTCTATTAACTGCATTCTTTTTTTCTCTCAGTATGCTATGACGAACAGACAACGTTGTTACTGATCCGAGAAATAAGTTAGACAAATTACATTCAATGTCGTTACATTTCTGTGAATCTGTCCTTTATTAATGAACCAGACAAGAGGTGAACTTCTGTCTTTAATTCAGGGCTCTTCAACCCAAGGTCCGCCGGCCACATTCAGCCCTCGATGTCTATCCGTGCCGCCTAACATCCAACTTTTAAAATTTTTACTTCGCATTTTGATGTTGACTGTAAAGAAGTGTTATCACAGTTGCAGATAGAACTCACTAATCTTCCATGTTCAGAAGATATCAAATTCTTTTTATTTTGCTGGCCGCATTCTCGAATTCTCTAAGAACCACGTGTTTCGACTTTTCAATACCCAGTATGTAGTGAATATGTTTAGCTATATATATTCTGATGTTACCAGTTGTTTTCCAAAATGAAATGTGCCAAGAATACGCAGCGTTCGCAACTGTCAAATTATCACTTGTCTAATGTGCTCCTTCTGTCAAACTCTTCATTAACCCTGATATTACATTTTTTGTGTGAAGTGGAGGAGTTCCCGTGGCGTAATGGCTAAAGTAAGCAAGTTTGAACTCCAGTTACGTTATTACGTTCAATTTCGGACTAAAACCCTTGGGAAAGGTATGAACCCTCTTATTACTTCCTCCTCAGCAAATGAGTTGAATAGTACTACTACTGTTCTTCTAGAAGGATGACTCTTCTTCTGCAAGGACGGCTTTGGCATTAAATAACCTTCGAAAGTTCATCATCATGTCGCGCCATCACCACAGATCTCCCTGGCCCTTTCTCGCTACCCTTCTCTATCGTCCATTGCTTCCGGTAGGTATTCAAGGCTACCCCCTGTATAGGCACTGAGTTGTTGTATGTAGGTTCTATCTGGTCGTCCTGCCTTTGTTCGTCCATGTGAAGGAGTCCATAAGAGTACGTCACTTATGAGTTCGCCCCTACTTCTCCTGCAGTGCCTAGCATGTCTGGTTCGTCTAACTTGGATATTTTTCGTGATGGGTGGTAGGTGGCCGTATAGCTGCTGCTTTGTGGGGTGCTGTCTTGTTCAATATTGCTCGCAGCGTTCTTGTTTAGTTGCCGTCAAGCTTTTTCTTCATAAGTTTAGTTAGCGTCCATGTAGTGCATCCACACAGCAGTATCGATAAAACTGCTGCTTGGAAAAAACTGCGTTTCATTTTATCGGTCAGGTCTGATTTCCATATGACCGATAGTCTATATGCCATAAAAATAGCGAAATAATCTTTTTGTGATTCCAAACAACATCAGATGTCTTATTAATAGACTATGATTGTTACCTAGAGAATTTAGGGTTTTTTTTTCAGTTCTTTTAAGATCACGGCTCTGAATTAAGCTTTGCGTCCTACGAGCTGAAAAGTTTGGAGACCCTTGTTTTATCTAAAACAAATTCCTGGCATTGTCGGTCAATATTCTTTTTCTATTGTAAGTGTATTGATACATTCGTCGTCGAGAAAACAACTTCTTTAAGAAAGTTAATAATTGATTATTAGTTCAAAAGGATGTTATATCATTCACCTTACCAAAGAAAAAGGAATATAGCTTTGTCAGCTGGGGCTGTAGGACACACCGACTGCGTCTCAGTAGAAGAGTAAGACCCCCACATTAAGTGTCTAAGATATGACATGGACAGGCTCCAGTTTTAGAGTATCCCTTCATTGCCATTGCTCCCAGGTCCACTCTGACCCGGAGTGGTAGGAACCTATGGGTCAAATAGAACAGTTTGACATTTAAACTGTGCAAACAAATGACTTGTTCCAAATTGGACTGTTAGTGGTGGAACTGTTTGATCATTTAACAGTGTGTAAACAAATGACTGGTGTTTAATTGAATTTTTAGGGATATATAGCAATACTTGGAACCATTTAATTGCGTACAAACGAATAAGTAACGTTGAATAGAATTATTCGTGTTAAATGGCAATACTTTAATCACTTCACTGTACGCAAACAAATGATTACTTGTTAAAAGAATTATTCGTGTACAATAGAAATGCTTGAAAACATGTAAAAAAAAAAAAGAACTCAGGTTCATTTAAAAATGTTATGAACAAAATATGTTCCCAAATCATATATATTTGATATATATGTATAAAGAGAGATTGGCATTAAATAACTTACAACGGTTGATATGCCATCAAAACCAACCAACCAACCAACCAAAAATAAATACTTTTTTGATCCTGTATTGTCCGAAACAAAGCTCTGCAAAGACGTAGCTGAACGCCATCTGTTTTATCGTAATCCACTGCGTTTTTTTTCTTCTTCTGATTATTCAATCTTCTTTTTGATTGAATAATCTCGGGACCTCCATTAAACGAAATCTAATATACCATGATTTTTACGTTGGCAACAATAAACAATTTGATTCATCGCCCAAAACCTGGAAACTTTTTTTTAGGTTTTTTCTTTTGATCATCCCAACATACTGAAAGAGAAGGTGATAACAACAAGATAAAAGAAAAGTTTGAGATAACCTACGTTTGGAAAAGAAAAGAAATATGTCGGCAAACGATGATTAATTGGCGGGAAAATGGCTAATAAAAGGGAACAATAAAAAACTATACATATATATTTTTTCTTTATCATCATCTCTCTCATTCTCTCTCTTTATATATATATATATATATATATATTGATTTTTATTAGGACGATTTTATGTAATATACTTTACACACTCACCCCACTATATATATATATATATATGTATAAATGATATCGGCCTTTAGTTGTAAATACATAGATATATCCAATTCTACCTGTTTTCTTTTATCTAATAACCTTAGCTTTGATAAATACAATGTCTGCTTCTTTTTCTTACTCAACACACACACACACACACACACACACACACACACACACACACACACACACACACACACACACACACACACATATGTATACATACTATATATATATATATATATATACCTCCTTGCTTAACACTTAGCATTATAAGGTATGGATCAAGAGTAGAGTGGAGCAATCCAGGGAAACGAGTAGCGCCAACCCCTACATCTTGGTGTAGTAGCTATTGAAAAGGGAGCCTTCTGGTCGCCCTCGACTACGGTCGCCAACTTTACTTTTACGTACATATATGTATATATCCCAGCTTGGAATTAAATAGCACCATAAATATTCTTCGACAAAGATAGCCTTGGCATCAAATAATCCGCGAAGGTTTGTATGCCATTAAACAAAGAAACTATATATATATGTATATAATCAGAGGAATATATATATATATATATATATATATATATATATATATATATAATCCGAGGAGAAAATCCAAAGTGCAGGAGCATGCCACTATTAAATTTTTTCAAAATTAGTTTGTTTGTTTTTTTCCAATTTTTAGTAGTATTTAAATTAGGGGTAACTTTTTTAAAAGGAATGTATTAACATTGTATCAAAAATAATAATAGATATGATATCTCCACCATAAGAATATTTTTTGAATTAAAATATGATAAAAATATATTAAAAATTATTTTAATTAAAAAATTATTTTGATGAAAAATTATTATTTTTTTCCAATTCTATTCTCACCGGAAGCAATTAAGAACACCCAAATGATTTTTTCGCTTAACATCTGATGATGGTCATCATGACCTGAAATAAATTTATAATGACTCCAAAGAAATCTGTAATTCAAATTGAAGAAAACTCAACCGGAAAATTACCGAACCATTATAAATTTATTTGGACGAGTGGTGATGTCTCGCCTCTTCTATGTATATATATATATCGTCGTAGGAAATGGATACGGCGACACGAGTTCAAATCCTGGACGAGACTGATTGCATTTCACATAGCACTAATACCCTTGGGAAAGGTATGAATCCAATTATTCTTCCTCCAGCTATGGGTAAATAGTAGGGCAGACAAGGTTCTTCAGCCTTGGTGAGGCAACTAGTCTAGGAGAAGGAAAACTCTGAATTAAAACCTGTTAAACTCCGCTTAAAAATTGACCTTGTGTCATATCCTACCCGAGCAGAGGAGTTGGTAGATAGTATATATATATATATATATATATATATATATATATATATGACTGCATATAAAAACACATTAGTACATCGATAAGTCCGAACCCTAACGGTTTTAAAAGGTTTTAAATTTTCAATATACTTTCTTCATCTTTACGTCTTCTCAATATCTATCTATTGATCTGAACCAATTCCTTTTCAGTCTAAATGAGCCTGTTCCAATCTATCTATCTATCTATCTATCTATCTATTTGATCATAGCTGTCAAATGGTATATCAGTAAGACCGTAGCCGCATGATAAAAAAATACTATATGATGTTTTATCTATGTGGTTAATATTCACCAAAGGATTAAGTGCGTTGACAAAGAAACTCATAGAGCTGAGAAAAATATTTCTAATGGAAAATAACATTACAAATATTTTTCTCGGCTCTATGAGTTTCTTTGTTAACGCACTTAATCCTTTGGTGAATATTAACCACATAGATAAAATATTATATAGTATTTTTATGACAGTTCAGCTATTAATGACGTGTAAAACTGCGGTCATGTCGATTTGTTCTAATATATATCTATCTCTTTTTGTGTGTGAGTGTGTATGCGTAAGTGTGTCTATAAGTGTGTGAGAGTGAGTATGTGTCTGTTTGTTTGTGTGTGTGTGTGTGTGTATGTGTGTGTATACGTTTGCGTGTGCTCAAATTAGTGTCACTTTGATGCTGAACCTTTTGGCTCAAGTCATAAAAAAAGAAAAGAAATTGCCAAATATCGCCACAAGAAAGAACTGAACAGATTGAAGAATTTGCTTTCAAATCACGTTTTTAACCTTTTCACAAAAAGATCATCATTTATGTTTTTGCCGACAGAGGGCACCATTTACCGAAACAGTAGATTAGACAAATAAGCTCACCACACGCAGAGTGGCGCCATAGAAATAAGTATAAAGAGCACATAATCTTGTCTACAGTATGAATTACGACAACTGTGATTATTAAAGATATTATTAGGATCAATCATAACGTTCATTTGAGTTTCACTTATTCTCATTCAATTTTCATCACAGTTATGAAGTCTTAAAAACGTCGTTGTTGGTTGGTTGGTTTTACAGCGTATCAACCCTTTTCGGGTCATTTAACGCCGAATTAAATTTCAAACAATTCAGTTTAGTATAAATATAGTTTTTCTTTACAAACGGTTAAATGTCAAAACAGTTCAGTTAAATGTCAAAACAGTTCTATTTCAAGCAATTCAGTTGAGCATAAGTATACAGTTTCAATGTCAAAAATAGTTCTATTTCAAAGAATTCAGTTTAGCATAAGTACACAGTTTAGTTCTATTTAACTCATTGATAGGACCCTGTCATGTGCTGCCACGCAGGGCCAGAGTGGACCTGTGAGTGATGTCTGTGAAGTGGGATACACCGCATATTTCCCAAAGCTCCAGCATTACTGGAACCTCACCATTAGATTGTTTCGTGTCATATCAGGCCACTTGTTGGGGGAGTCTTATCACGCTGCAGAGATGCAGTCTGTACATTCTACAGTCTCTGTCAACTGGGCAACTTACAAGTATCGCTCGTCTTTCTCATCCCTTTTGCAGATATTTTTTAAAATCATATTTTCGTTTCAGTAGGGTGAGTCAAAAGTTTTGCAATATTTTAGTAAGAGCTTGTTTGCAGCGAGTATATCACGAGAACGACCTAAGCGATTAGAAAGCCGTACTGATGATTGAAGCAACGTAGTCTAATTGGGAAACTTATGCTTTGCGAGTTCGAATTGGTCCAAAATGTTGAGAAAGCAACCAAAAATATTCGTAGTGTGAAAGGTGATAACTGTGCAATAACCAGATGTTTCAGGAAATTTTGCTTGACTTACAAGAACATCAACGATCAGACAAGGTCATGGCGAGTAGAACTCGAAGAGTATCAGGCGAGCTTGGCATCTCACAGAGAAGTGTTGTTCGTCACTTTCACAACCTCGGCAAAAGCTTCTGGAGTTCTTTAAAAATCAGTCAATCAATTGGAACTTTCTGATCTATAATTAGAATGCAGCACAACCGTAAGAAAAAAGAACTGCATAAAATTTTGAGTCGTGTACATATTTTTAACTTATAATTTCACATTTTTAGTTGGAGAATTTCAATACTGTAGAGTTTCGTTGTAAATTATCTATCAAATAATAACCATCTTGTTTATATAAAATCTTGGCATTCTTCGAATTGAAGAAAATTTGGTTGGATGGTTGGTTGGTTGGTTGGTTGGTTGATTGTTTTTATGGTATATCAATCCTTGTGGGTTAATGCCAAATCCTGTTTAAAAATCACACACACACACACACACACACACACACACACACACACACACACACACACACACACACACACACACACATATATATATATATATATATATATATACACGAATAGTATGCAGGTGCTGTAATTTTTAAACGAAACAAAGCTCATTTAGTTGCACACAGTTGAATGGTTTCAAGTATTGCCGTTTAACTCTTATGATTCTATTCAGTATTAATTATTTGTTTGCACACATTTAAATGGTTTTAAGTATAGCTAGCTTTTATTAATAGTTCCATTTGCATACAGATAAATGGTTCAAAGTATTTCAATTTAGCACTGATAATTCTATTTTATATTAATAATAATTCCGACTAAAAAGTTGAACAGTTCTGTTTGTTCTACGGATCCGATCCTAACTGGTCTCATCTATGGATCCCAGGTCCACTTTGACTCAGAGTGGATCATGGAGTAATGGTTTAGTGTTATACCTAAGAGACTTGTTGATGGTGGTGGTGGTGTGGTCTCTTACACTTTTGCAGACATGTAATCGGCATTTTCTACAGCCAGAACCGACTAGAAGAAAATTGAATTTATTTTTTAAAATAATCATTGGGTGTACTTGTTTATGGTCAATATTATATATATATATATATATATATATATATATATATATATTTATATATATCATCATCATCATATCGTGCTGGCAGCACGGATATCCCTGACCCTCTCTCGCCACTCCTCCCTATCGTTCATCGCCCTAGGTAGGTCTTCAGGACAAATGCTGCGTGCAATCCTGAACAAGTCCTGGCAGCAACACCCCACAAGACACCAACTGGACGGCCACCTACCCCCTATCACGAAAACTATTCAAGTTAGACGAACCAGACATGCAGGACATTGCTGGAGAAGCAGAGATGAACTCATAAGAGATGTACTCTTATGGATCCCCACACATGGCCGCGCAAAAGCAGGACGACCAGCACGAACGTACATTCAGCAGCTATGTGAGGATATATATATATATATATTAATTTTTATTTATTGCAGACTTTTGTCCTCATCTTGGTAGTTTTTTTTGTGTGTTGTTTCTTCTTTCACTACGTTTCGGCCAAATTTCACCTCTGGCTTTCTTCGGGTGATTTACCTGATATATATATATATATATATATATATATATATATATATATATATATATATATATATATATATATAATGGTCTGTTGAAGACGCTTGTATACTACAAATAATTTTCATTCAATTGATGTATATGTCACGTCACCCACTTCATTTTTCGTTGTTTTTATAGCATATAGATTATTTTAAAAACTATTCTAAAAATGTTTCTATTGATGAAACCTAAGGTCAAAACTAGTTGAAAACAATAAAAAAATAGATAATACAAAAGAAATATTCCTATCTATCTATCGTTCGAGGTCCCACCTTTCCCGCAGTTTCACGTTTCAAGGTTTCATTCATCTGTAATAAAACCCAGAAATAATTATGCTGACTATTTGGATATGTCAAAGAGAAGCATTTCCTGAAAAAAGTGAAATCGCGAAAGTTTTGAACTTAATAAAGGAATAAAAGAAAATCTGAGATTGCCGAGATCTTCAGCCAGCAAGAACAAATCTGTCTTTCATGTGACCTTTTAGAGCAGTGTAGTGATTTAGAATGTTTTTTAATTAGATGTAGCACAAGGCCAAATGAATGGGGTATCCAATGAGACTCGAACTTATTCGTGAAGGTTTGCTAGTCCAGATTGTAAACCATTACACTACCCGAGGCACACCTTTTATTGAAGTGTATTTGGTATAATTTTTCTATTTCATTCCTAATCATTTGAGTTAATCATGATTTGACCATAAAAATCAAGCGATTTACGGTCAAATCGTCTTGAAAGAAACAGCTCCCAAAAGTAAACATCAATATGCCTGTGCAGTAATTACATAGGTGACCATTTAGCAATATCTGGTCCCCTTAAAGTAATCTAGTTGCTTACATAAGTTTTAACTTAGTTTCGCCCCTTTTTTCCGACATTTACCTCCTCTCATTTCCTTTTTTTTCTTCTGCCCCCAATTTTAATACTTACATTAAATTTCTTCATTTTCTATTCCAGCTTCTGTTTTCACTTTTATTCTTTCGATTTTTCTTTTATTTCTTCTTTTTCCTTTGACTTCTTTATACAATCGTTTCATTCAGCAAGAAAACATTTTTCTTACCCGCCGGCTTTCTTTTAAGTGAATAGTAGATGAATTTCGAGTATCAACAAAATCCTGGGTTACAGGGTGTGCCCGAAAAGAACCCGTTTTTTATTTTCTAGGTGGGGCACAAACAGGATGTCAAATAGGCAATGAACCCTTACCCTTTCATTTCGTCAACCTCTGGTCTTCTAAAGGTATTCATATCAAAGATTATAGAATTTAGCCGTAAAGAAGTAAATCTTCTATCATTGAAGACATCAACAAAACAGACTGTTTTAGAGAAGAAAATTGAAATAGTTGCATAATACGTTTTGTCGTTATTTATACGTAGGATTTGAGTGTGTGTGTGTGTGTGTGTGTGTGTGTGTGTGTGTGTGTGTGTGTGTGTGTGTGTGTGTGTGTGTGCTCTGCTTGACCAAATTGCATTTATCAGTTCTCTGAGGACACTAGGTACCGTCAAGAGGACTGATAGAAACCGATCGCGAGAGAAAGTCTTGGGAATCCTTGTTCTCAACACGCCTTTATGATGATGACGATGATATATATATATATATATATATATATATATATATTATATATATATATATATATATATATATATATATATGTGTGTGTGTGTGTGTGTGTTAAAGAAGTTTATGGTTCTTACCAGCTCACTTGGTGTGTTGATATTAGAGCAAATGTTGCATTATTATCAAATAGTGCTCAATAACAATGATAGAGCTATTACACACACACACACACACACACACACACACACACACACACACACATATATATATATATATATATATATATATATATATATATATATATAGTGTCAGTTCCGATTTCTATAATTTTCAATTTATTGAAAAATCCAAGCATCAACTAATTTCGGCGTCAAGCCAGACATGAAACATAATTTTTTTCATTTTTAGAAATGACTTGAAAGTTTTTAGCTGTCACCGTCTGAAGAGGCAGTCAGACATCAGGAATGGATATTTATTTGTTTATTTATCTATCTTAGAATGCACAAGAATTTACTTATATGAATTGTTATTAATTATTTTGCTTTACGTCAAATCGGATAGTCTAGAAGCATGTACCGTTCTACAAATAGATAGATAGATAGATAGATAGAAGGAAAGAAGGAAGGAGGGAGTGAGAATGAACATTCGAAAAGAGGAGTTTCCTTTCGTACTATCAGTGTCAAGTTGAACAATCACCGAATATAAATGACCCTCTTTTTTCTTTCATTTCATCAATATTGAGACTTTCAAATACATTCGCGTAAAAGGTTATTGTAGTTAGTTGTAAAGAAGGAAATATTCTATTACTGAAGACATCAGCAAACCAGATTTGTTCTTGAGAGGAAAACGATTTTTTTTAATTTTACGTTTTTTAAAACAAAGTAATGCTTGGTTCGTAAATTAAAAACAAAACGAAACAAATAACTGAAGAATAAAATAAAATATTCTTATTCCAGTTTACTTTTAAGAATATTCAAACATCTTAGAATTCTTTAAGTTTCTAAGGTTAATTATACTAGGTGTTTAAAAAAATGTGATATCATTTCAAATGTTCAGGGTGTTCCAAAAAAATTGATATAATTTCGTAATATGATGACTTGATCAATCCTGGTTCAAATGATCTTAAATTTTAACAGCATGCAAAGAAAAAAATCTTTATTTAATATTTAAACGTCTTTTCTTTTTTTTTTTTTCCTTTCTTTTCCGGTGAATGGCATTTTTATACCGAACCCCACCCCCAAAAAACCAACAACATTAAACAAAATTTTGAGTTGTATCTGCACATTGATAATTATTAATAGGATTTTTTGGTTATCAAGTCAATTGGAAGTGATTATTATAACAATACCTCCGAAAATAATCTCGCAGAAGACAATTAGTGGATATGATCAAAAGTTTTTTAGAGCAGAACTTTGGCAAAACCTCTATCAACAAGTCCCTGATATAAAGAAACTGGTAAGAAAACTAGAGAAAATACATAAGTTCCTTAGTCTATTCAATGAATTAATAATACCAAGGTGTTTGGTTTGTTTTAGTTGGGTTAGGTTGGGTTTTATAGCATATCAATCATTTGAGGTTATTTTAATCATATTTACACACCCCTCCGCTCGGGCAGGATAAGACACAAGGTCAATTTTAAAGTGGAGTTTAACAGGTTTGAATTCAGAGTTTTCCTTCTCCTAGACTAGTTGCCTCACCAAGGCTGAGGAACCCAGTCTGTCCTACTATTTACCCATAGCTGGAGGGAGAATAATTGGATTCATACCTTTCCCAAGGGTATTAGTGCTATTTGAAATGCGATCAGCCTCGTCCAGGATTTGAACTCGTGTCGCCGTGTCCATTTCCTACGACAATAAACATTACACCACAGGTTATTTTTATACCAAATCCGGTTTAATCATATATATTAGACATATCTAATCTGTCAACAAAGCCAACAAAGTTAAATAGTTCCAAGTTCACTAACAATTCAATTAAACATCAAACATTTGTTTACACACAGTTAAATGATTAGAAATTCCTATTTCAAACAATTCAGTTCTGCATAAGTCAAAGTTAAATTGTTCCGAGTATTGATGTGTATCGCTAACAACAGTCATCTATTTACACGCCGGTAAATGATCAAATAGTTCTATTTCAAACAATTCATTTCAGCATGAGTCAAAGTTAAATGGTTCCGAGTATTGATGTGTATCACTAACAACAGTCATCTATTTACACGCAGTTAAATGATCAAACAGTTCTATTTCAAACAATTCATTTCAGCATCAGTCAAAGTTAAATGGTTCCGAGTATTGATGTGTATCACTAACAATTCAATTAAACATCACACATTTGTTTACACATAGCGAAATGAACAAACAGTTCAATTTCAAACAATTCAATTTTGCATATGGTAAAGATAAATTGTTCCAAGTATTGATACGTATCACTAACGATTCAATTAAACATCAGTCATTTGTTTGCACACAGTTAAGTGATCGAACAGTTCTATTTCTAACACTTCAAATGAGAATAAGTCATTTGTTTGCACTCAGCTTAAATTTTAAACCGTTCTATTTGACCCTAAAATAGGACCCTATCAGGTGCTACCACTCTGAACCAGGGTGGACCAGGAATCGTTAGCACTAAAGGGGTGCTTCCCATTTCCGAAAGCTCCAGCATTACTGGAACCTCATCATCAGATTGTTTAGTGTCATAATCAGGACACTCGTTGGGTGCAGTCGGTGCATTCTACGGACCCAGCCGACAGGGCAACCAATAACTGGGAGCCTAACAAATATTATCACTCCCAGTCAGAGTGGACCTGGGAGTAATGGCAAATCTTTAAAACTGGAGCCTCACCCTCAGATGTAGTTTAGTGTCATACCTCGGACTCTTCTTTTTTATTGCGGGAGATGTGGTGTCTTACCCCTTGGCAGGGGGTACTGTTGGCATAGCCGAAGCCTCAGCAAGAGTGTAAATGAAAATATCCTCCTTTACATCTTTTAAAATTTATTTCTGTATTTAGTACATTTTCCTTTTATTAGAAATGTTGTGATTAACGTTTAATTTGTTTTTTCTTTTGTTTTATTTTTTTTTTCATATTCGTACAAAATATTTTCCCCCCAATCTCTTAATTAATAGATCTGCTTTTGATCCATTGAATGGTTGGTTTGGTTAGTTGGGTTTTATGGCATATCAACCTTTGTAGGTTATTTAATGCCAAATCCATTTTATGTAAATAATCTGTTCTATTTAAAACAATTCAGTTTAGCATAAGTACAGTTTAATTGTCAAAAACATTTCAATTTCAAACTATTCAAGCAGTTATATGTAACAATTCAGTTAAGTGTAAATACAGTTTTAATGTCGAAAAACAGTTCTATTTCAAATAATTCAGTTAAGCATAAGCACGCAGTTTAAATGTAAGTACAGTTTAATTGTAAAAAAACATTTCTATTTCAAGCTATTCAGTTTACTCAAACAATTCATTTTAGCATAAATATGCTGTTAGTTCTATTTAACCCATAGATAGGGCTCTATCAGGTGCTACCACTCCGGGCCAGAGTGGACCTGGGAGCGATGGCAATGAAGGGGTACTCCGCATTCAGCAAAGCTCCAGCACTGCTGGAACCTCACCATCAGATTGTTTAGTGTCATATCCAGGACACTCTTTGGGGAGTTCTGCAGAGAAGCTGTCAGTGTATTCTACAGCACCAACCGACTGGGCAAAGATCCATTGAAGAAACCAAATTAAGTAAGTCAGGCTTTTAATAGGTTAGCTTGTTATTCAACCATCTGAACTGACCATCAGATTGTTTAGTGTCTTATCCAGGACACTCATTCGTGGAGCGGGGAGTCTTACCCCTCTGCAGAGATGCAGTCGGTGTATTTTACATAGGTGATTTGTTTATAGTGGCGAAGGTTTTGTGTAGAACCATCCACACTTATTTGGATGAGCTGATAACAGAAGAATGGTGCAACATTTTGTCACAGATTCTCCCGAACAGTTCTACTCAAGTTTTGAATTCAGACTTTTTCTTTCTCCAAGACCGGTTACCCAAGCAAAGTCAGAGATTCCGCTCTTTACTACTATTTTCCTCGCCTTTTAAAAGGATGCGAGCAAAAAAACTCGTCCAAGAAATTCTTCCAATGATAAGGGATACGTCTCGCACGTGTGAGCACGCACATACACGCACGCACACACGCACATAGACAGAGTGCCCGTAGTGTAATGGACACCGCGACACAAGTTCAAATCCTGGATGAATCTGATTGCATTTTACACAGCACTAATACCCTCGGGAAAGGTATGAATCCAATTATTCTCCCTCCAGCCAAGGGTAAATAGTAGGATAGACTGGTTTCTTTGGCCTTGGTTGGACTATCAGTCAAGGAGAAGGAAAACAACTCCGCTTAAAATTGACCTTGTGTCAAACCTTGGCCGTGTGGAAGGGTTGGTTTAACACACACACACACACACACACACACACACACACACACACACACACACACACATATATATATATATATATATATATAAGGAAAACAACCCATTAACTCTTTCTCAACTAACAAACATGTACCAAAACATGGTGTCATTCTGATTCATAGAAATGTCAATAAGTCGCTTGAAAATTAAGCAAAGGAAATGACGAGATTTGCAGTCGACGTTTTTGCTTTTAGTGTTAGTAACTAGTTTTTTTTTTTTTTTTCGCAGGGGTGTGTATGTGTGTGTGTGTGTGTGTGTGTGTGTGTGTTTAGGGAGTGTTGAGTCTGAGGAGGTCAAATAAACGTGTGATACATTAAACAAAAAGGGTTAATGGGAGAAGCGAATACATTCTCGATGTCAGCATCAGATATGAAGTTTCTTTATACGTTCTTTCTGGCTCCGTGTCATTTTACTTTTACTCTTTCATTTCTCATGTTCTTTCTTTTTTCTTTCTTTCTTTCTTCTAGTTTTTTTTCCCCTTTTTCTTTCTTTTAAATTGCACTTTCCAATTTCGTTCTTTTATTATCTGCGCTGAGTTTCTTTCTTTCTTTCTTTCTTTCTTTCTTTCTTTCTTTCTAGTTTGTTTTCTCTTTAAAAAATTATCTTCCACTTTCATTCTTTTATCATCTATGCTGATTCTTTCTTTCTTTCTTTCTTTCTTTCTTTTAGTTTGTTTTCTCTTTTTCTTTCTTTTAAATTCCATCTTCCAATTTCGTTCTTTTATTATCTGTGTAGAGTCATTTTCTTTCTTTCTTTCTTTCTTTCTTTCTTTCTTTCTAGTTTTTTCCCTTTTTCTTTTTTAAAAATTTCATTTTCCAATTTCGTTCAATTATTATCTATGCTGATTCTTTCTTTCTTTCTTTCTTTCTTTCTTTCTTTCTTTCTTTCTTTCTTTCTTTCTTTCTTTCTTTCAAGTTTGTTTTTTCTTTTTCTTTCTTTTAAATTGCACCAACCAATTTCGTTCTTTAATTATCTATACTGATCCTTTCTTTCTTTCTTTCTTTCTTTCTTTCTTTCTTTCTTTCTTTTAAATTCAATTTTCCTTTCGTTATCTCTTCTTTTCTTTTCTTTCTTTCTGGAGGAGTGATTAACGTGTTGGAATGTGACTTCGTAATCAGTGAGTTCGAATTCCAGTTGAGATATTACGTTCACTTCTAACAAATACCTTTGAAAAAGGTATCATTTCTCTTCAGCTATAGGTTATATAGTACCAACACTTTTTTTTTATTAGGATAGCTTTGGCGTTAAATAACCCACCAAGGCTGATATGCCATTCGATGAATTAACCTTTCTTTCTTTCTTTATTTCTTTCTGTTTTGTTTTTTCTTTCCTTCCCTTTAAATTCCATCTTCCACTTTCGTCCTTTGATTAATAAATCTTTCTTTTTTTCTTTCTTTCTTTCTTTCTTTCTTTCTTTCTTTCTTTCTTTCTTTTCTTTAAATTCCATCTTCCACTTTCGTCCTTTGATTAATTAATCTTTCTTTCTTTCTTTCTTTCTTTCTTAAATTTTAATCTTCCACTTTCATCCTTTAAATGATTTGTCTGTCATTCATTTTCTCTTCTGTGCTTTTTCTTGTACTTTTCATTTCTGTTTTGCTTATCATTCTTTCTTTTTATCTTTTCCCGCTTGTCTGTTGTCATTCAAACTTTTTTCGTCTTTGTGTGAATTTTTCTTTCTTTCTTTCTTTCTTTCTTTCTTTCTTATTAGCATGTTATTTTCAGCTGGTCGCCAAAAGAACATAGCGTTATCTAGATGAAATATTTCGTAATTCTCTTAGATAATACTGGATGTTTTTCGTTGACCTTCTATCAGTTTAATTGAGAACAGTACTCGTTCAAATCAATCCGTTGATATTTGATCATACACAGATATAAGCTTTAACGTATTTCTTCAATAAATCCCACCTATAATATCGCAGTTGACGTAAAGAGCGAGTGTTAAAATGATTAGCAATGCAATTCTCTTGTAAAACAACTTACTCTGCAATTATGTAAAATAATTTACTCTGCAATTCTCTCGTAAAATAATTTGCAATGCAATTCTCTTGTAAAACTATTTGCAATGCAATTCTTTCATAAAATAATTGTTAACGCAATTCTCTCGTAAAACTAATTCATTGCGATTCTCTCGTAAAATAATTTACTATGGAATTCTCTCGTAAAAAAATTGTCATGCAATACTTTCGTAAAATTATTTACAATGTACTAACTACCTTGGGAAAGATATAAATAGCCTTATCCTCAGCTAGGGATTGAATAGTACAATTACTGTTCTTCAAGGATCGCTTTGGCACTGAATAACTCACGGAAGTTGATATGCCAGTAAACAAAGAAACCAAACTAAGCCAGTATATACCTAATATTTTCTACAAAAAATACATTTTACTTATTTTCTTTTAGTCATTATACGAAGTCTACTAGAATTTCCTACTCGGGCCAAGGCTAGATATTTTTAGAATAAACAAATAAATAGATAAATACCGAAAATTTGAAATTTCCCTTTTGTCTCCGATGATGTAAACACAGCAAGTGTTTTGTCTCGTTGCTAAGTTACCACTAAATGAACAAATGAACACTAAATGAGAAAACAGAGTTCTTTTTAACATTTACACCACAATGGGTTTATTATGATATTTATCCTCCAAGAAATGTTCATATATGAAGATAAAACAAATCAGATTAAAAAAAGCAAATTGATGACTGAACGATTATTTATCAAAACTTACTATTAGAAATCCAATGAAATAACTCAATGTTGAGAAGAGGTTATGGAATTCACTTACAACTTGAGTTTTAAGACAGTTTTTTCGGGTATGGATTTCATTGATTTAAAGTAATTAGTCTCCAGGTGAACTTGTATCGACAGGTCTATCGACGATATATATATATATATATATATATATATATATATATATATATATATATATATATATATATAGTGGATGACTATATATATATATATATATAGTGGATGACTATATCTATATATATATATATATATAGTCATCCACAGACAGACTGTTTAGTTGTATCACAACTCTTCATTGTGGCAAGACACACATGATGCTCCAAGCTGATATCGAAATGCGGCTGATTTTTCGTCTGTCGGACTTCTTACTCCTAAACTATTGTCATTTTAGCATAAGGGAAGGAATTTTAAGGTACATATTCATATACGCTGATCAGAGTGCAGATTGATCAATTCATGAGATGAGCTTTGCATATATATATATGAACAGTAAATAAGAAAAGTGGTATAAAAGGAGTGCTCGACGCTAAAATAATTGTGCAAGAATAAACCTAAAATATTAGAACTATGGACACAATAAATCCGTTACTTACTCTTATATAAAAAATATATATAGTTGCCTGTGGTATAATGATTACATTCGTATGCAATAGACACAGAAACCTGTACGAGGCTGTTTCCATTTCCCATAGAGCTAATACCCTTGGGAAAGGGATCAATCCGACTATTCTCCCTCTAGCTATGTGTAAATTTTTGGGAAGACTGGGCTCTTTGACCATCGTATGACAACCAGTCTTGAAAGATAAAACTGAATTCAACCCTGTTAAACTCTGGTTGAAAACTAACCTTGTATAACATCCTGCTCGTGCAGGGTGTATATATATATATAGTTAGCAAGCTGATCTGGCAGATCAATTAATATTGGGAAGGGAGTTTGAATCTAACTAGGTGCTCCATACTTTTAACTCACTACTAAGTCTAAGTTAATAAATGGTAAGACAGGTTTTATTTATTTCAAGCGGAACGCCGGGGTTAAGTTATTATTAATAACAATCATGAAAGGACACAGCTGTTGTGAGTGACTTTTAATCAGTGTTGTAATGGTTATCGTCCTAGGAAATGGACACGGCGACAGGAGTTCAAATCCTGGACGAGACTGATAGCATTTCCCATAGCACTAATACCCTTGGGAAAGGTATGAATCCAATTATTCTCCCTCCAGCTATGGGTAAATAGTAGGACAGACTGGGTCCTTCAGCCTTAGTGAGGTAACTAGTCTAGGAGAAGGAAAACTCTGAATTCAAACCTGTTAAACTCCGCTTAAAAATTGACCTTGTGTCATATCCTGCCCGAATGGAGGGGTTGGGTAAATATGGTTGTGTCATTTGTGTGACATTAAATCTTACCCGGTGGGCTATTCTTATTTGGCTACAAAATGACGTCATAGAGAGTGATGACCAGTTGATAAGTTTGCCGGTCAGTCGGTCATGAAATAAAAAAGAAGCGGGAAGAGTAAAGTTTTTTTTTTCGGCCAGATCACATTTTTCCTTTTAAGTTTTTCAGCTTTTGTTGTAGGCGGTTTTGTCAAGTACTTAAGTGTGACTGTGAAAGCGATAAAAAGTATAATGGATAGAAAAAGAATGAGAAGATAATCACACACACGAGCGCACGTACGAACACACATATATATATATATATGTGTGTGTGTGTGTGTGTGTGTTTATATCCCGTCTTATGATACATGAAACTTGGAGTAACGGAACAAGTGGGGCGTGATTATAATTGGATATTTTGGATTTTAAAACCGCTCTTCTACTATAGCACCGAGTACTTTTTAATTCTTTTTTGCATCGTCTGTTGTTTTTATTAAGTATATATATATATATATATATATATATATATATATATATATGGAAAATCAACTGATTTCAGTACAAAAAAGTGTTAATTTTCGATCACAATGCTTTGGATAAGAGAAGAAAAAATATTTTGTCACTACTTATTTGGAGACAAAATTATTCAAAACTATCTCAAAATAGATGTTGCCCATTAATATGATAATGATTTATTACTGAGACAAGAAACTCAAAAAAGGTTGCATGTCCTGGAAGCGGATATAACAACAATAAAAAACCCAATGATTTGATGTCTCCAGCTCAAGGATGCATTTTTTACCGGACGTGTTCCAAATGACCGCCATTGCACTTGTCTCAGTGATAAATCATTATCATATTAATGGGATGCATTTTTTACCGGAAGTGTTCCAAATGACCGCCATTGCACTTGTCTCAGTGATAAATCATTATCATATTAATGGGATGCATTTTTTACCGGAAGTGTTCCAAATGACCGCCATTGCACTTGTCTCAGTGATAAATCATTATCATATTAATGGGATGCATTTTTTACCGGAAGTGTTCCAAATGACCGCCATTGCACTTGTCTCAGTGATAAATCATTATCATATTAATGGGATGCATTTTTTACCGGAAGTGTTCCAAATGACCGCCATTGCACTTGTCTCAGTGATAAATCATTATCATATTAATGGGATGCATTTTTTACCGGAAGTGTTCCAAATGACCGCCATTGCACTTGTCTCAGTGATAAATCATTATCATATTAATGGGATGCATTTTTTACCGGAAGTGTTCCAAATGACCGCCATTGCACTTGTCTCAGTGATAAATCATTATCATATTAATGGGATGCATTTTTTACCGGAAGTGTTCCAAATGACCGCCATTGCACTTGTCTCAGTGATAAATCATTATCATATTAATGGGATGCATTTTTTACCGACCCAAATTAGATGGCAATACTTAAAGGCATGTAATTGCATGCAAACAAATGAGTTCTGATCCGTTTAAAATTGTTATCTACAAACTATTCAGTTACAAATCATGTATATGTAATATAGATGTATGAATAAGATTTAGCATTAAATAACCTACAAGGGTTGATATGCCATAAAACTGCCTTCATGGATGGGGCTGTAAAATACGCAGATTGCATCTCTGCTGAGCAGTAAGACCACCCTAACAAGTGTTCAGGGTATAACACTAAACTGTATCTGATGGTGAGACTCCAGTCCTGGAGCTTTAAAGGATGGGTAGTATACTTTCACTATCAGTACTCTGTTAGAGTGTTCGCCAATTGCCCGGGAGACCTGGGTTCAATCCCAGGTCGAGTCATACCAAAGACTCAAAAATGGTACTAGATGCCTCCTAGCTTAATAATCAGCATTATAAGGTACGTATCAAGGGTAAACAGGAGCAATCCAGGGAAAGGAGTAGCGTCTTCCCTACACCTTGGTATAGTAGCTATTGGAAAGGAAGCCCTCAGGTCAACCTTGACTACGGTCGCCAACTGATCCAAAGTGATAGTTCCTGTTAGGGTCCCATCAATGGATTAAATAGAACTGTTTAACTTTGTGCAAACAAAATACATTTGGCTCGTTTGAAAATATTATCTACAAACTATTTGTTTACAAATCATATATTTAATTTATATGTATAAACCTGGGGTGGGAAAACTGGAGTCCGATGAAACCTCTAAAAAAATAAAACAACAAACACTTGTACTTGAATCAAGTCTAAATTCTTTTGATTTTAAAAGATGCGACCTTTTGATAATTCTTAACCCAGTGATGCGGCCCTCTCACCAAAAAGTTTGCTCACTCCTTGGTAAAAATAGTATTTAGCATGAAATTGGGGATTTAGCATGGATTTGAAATGGTTGACATGTCGTAACCAATCAATTATAATCTATTATCAACAGTAGTAACATTCTCAAATCCTTAAGGATCCTTAAGAGCCTGCTTTATTCTCAAATCTTTATGGATCCTTAAGACTCTGCCCTATCGGTAGGTAGTAGAATACACTGAACAACCCTTCCCCGCAAAAAAGAGATGTTTCGGTTATGGTACTAGACTGAATCTAATGGTGATATTTCAGTTCAGGATATCTTGGATGAATGGAGTACCTCTTCATTGCCATTACTCTCAAGCCGACTCTGACATGAAGTGGTATTATCTGATAGGGTAAAAAATAGATCTATTTAACCGCGTGCAAAAAAAAAAAAATCCTTAAGAAACAACTCAACAAAAAAATGCAAATATAAATGTACAATGAAGAAAAATCCCCAACTTCAAGGCATAAAACAACCCAAGACGGGTTGAAATGCCGTTAAACTCAATCAATCAATCATTTAACTTATAGATTGAAAAAGAGTCATAAAAACAATTTCGAAGGATTTTATCATTTTTTAATGATAAGAATTTTAACTTCGTCATCGCATTTTTGTTTATTTAAAAAAAAAAGATTTTTGCTGTGTCTGGCCCTGAAAGATTTTATGGCGCCAATTTGCTCTCGAGCGGTCACCTGAACTGGTTTATTGTTGCTTAACTACAGTGGTTTGAGTGGAATCGGTGTCTTAAGAGTGTCTTGACCGTTGTATTTATTTAAGATTGGGTTTTTATTAATCTCAAAGCAAAAAAAGTATATATATATATATATATATATATATATATATATATATATATATATATATATCCCCTCATGTATAAGCATTTTAAATTCTGAGGTGAGGTCATTTCTACTAATGCCAGATGTAGTAGCTACTTATACATAAGATATCAAATATGATCTCTCTCTCTCTCCCTCCCCCTCTCACACACACGCGCGCACTCACACACGCACGCCCTACTCACTCACTTATATATATATATATATATATAGTAGGTAAAAATTTGTTCATTCTCAGCTGAAAAAGATCTGTATGTATAACTTGTTTTGGAGTATAAGTTACACTTAATATCGTTTGGAATTCACTTAAATTGTTTTAAGGTTGTTTTTTTTCTCCAGTGAATCCCCTTCCGAAAATGTCTTCGGTCGTCTGATACCACCGTTTCTTTTATCTTTTCTTTTTTTTTTCTCCTTTCTTCTCCTTTTTATACATTAATACTCAACAACTCCGACTTTTTTCTTTTCCTTTTTTCTTCCCTTTATCGATGCACCAACTGAGAAGTTTGTTTATCCACGGAAAAAAAGTAGGGAGCAAAAATAAGTGAATAGTAATGTCTGGACTTGTCATGTGAACTAGACAAGAGTGGGATTGTATATGGAAGTCATTTACTCCCTAAAATCTTCAAGTAAGCTATAATGGATGATTGCCTTCTCTTTTAACTTGAATCTTTACATAATGCCATCAATATTTTCGTTAGTTAACATTAGAATTTCCTATAAATATGACATAAGGTCAATTTTTTTAGCATAGTTTAACAGATTTGAAATCACAGCGTTCCTTCTCCTAGACCGATTACTGTATCGAGGTTGAAGGGCCCAGTCTGCCCTACTATTTACCCATGGCTGGAGGGAGAATAATTGGATGCATATCTTTCTCAATGTGAAAAGCTAGCAGCTTCGTCCAGCATTTGAACTCGTGTCGCCGTATCCTTTCTATACCATGATAACCATTACATCACTGGTACCTATAGTCATTCATTAAGCTGTTTGCTTAGATGGCACCAGGCCGTATTTATGGGGCACCCATCACCAGTACCTATATATTTCTGATATAAGAAATTCTTCATTTTGTTGGATAAGATTGAAGTTATCAAACTACTATTCTAAACTTTTCCGATTTTTCGGAATATATATATATATATATATATATAAGAGAGAGAGAGAGAGAGAGAGAGAGAGAGAGAGAGAGAGAGAGAGAGAGAGAGAGAGAGAGTATTTGTAAATTTATTTGTTTCCCGTATCCCTGAAGACCTGCCAGAAGGGCGATGTAGAAGGGTGGCGAGAAAGGGTCAGGGATATCTGTGCTGATGGCGCGGCATGATGATGATGATGATGATGATTTGCTTAGTCGAATCTAACAAAATATGATGTATAAAATACTAGTTCACCTGAGAACGTGAAACTGAGTCGTGAGCTTTATTCTGACCGGCCCATTGGCATAATGGTTAGAGTGTTCGCCAACAGTCTGGGAGACCGGGGTTCAATCCCAAGTTGAGTCATAGCAAAGACTTTGAAAATGTTACGGGATGTCTCTTTGCTTAACACTAAACATTATAAGGTACTGATCAAGTGTAAGTGGAGCAATCCAGGGAAAAGAGTAACACCATATCCCACATCTCAATGTAGTAGCTATTGAAAAAGAAGCCGTTGGGTCATTCTCGATTATGGTCAGCCAAATTACTTATTATTGTATTTTATTCTTGATATACATTTTGATATTGCTAAAAATTTTTGCGTGTTGGGCATGGTAAAGATTTTACGGAGTGTTAAATTTTAATCATAACGCCAGTGGTCCGGGAGACCGGGGTTCAATCTCTGGTCGAGTCATACCAAAGACTTTGAAAATGGTACTTGATGCCTTCTTGATTAACACTCAGCATTATAAGGTAGGGATCAAGGGTAAAGTGGAGCAATCCAAGGAAAGGAGTAGCGCCCTCCCCTACACCTCGGTGTAGTAGCTATTGAAAAAGGAACCATCGGGTCTCCCTCGACAATGGTCGCCAACTTACTTATCTATCTATCTATCTATCTATCTTATCAATGCTATTGATGCCTCTTTTTAGGAATGCGTGAAGAATTCCGCAAAGAATTTCAGAGTTTATATTGAGAATTTAGATCATAAAAAAATGACGTTGAGCACAAACGTAGACCCTACAAATTGTTATTCACTATATTTTGGGTTGAGTCATGAATATTGTAACTAAGCATTTCAAACTTCAAATATTTTCAATTCAATCGGAAATTACCTGATTAAAAGTGCCTTCATTAGTCATTCTTATTTCAGCAGTGAAAAAGAACGTATCATAATTAAATTTATGATCTCATCATATTTACCCAACCCCTCCGCTCGGGCAGGATATGACACAAGGTCAATTTTTAAGCGGAGTCTAACAGGTTTCAATTCAGAGTTTTCTTTCTCCTAGACTAGTTGCCTCACCAAGGCTGAAGAACCTAGTCTGTCCTATTATTTACCCATAGCTGGAGGGAGAATAATTGGATTCATACCTTTCCCAAGGGCATTAGTGCTATGTGAAATGCAATCAGTCCAGGATTTGAACTCGTGTCGCCGATAACCATTACACCACGGGCACTTCCTAAATTTATGATCTCATGCCCCTAATTTGGAAGAACTGAAAGTCCACATTCAACAGGTAACGTTGTGGGAGTTTAAGTATAACAAAAACACTACAAAAACACCTAAGAAAATTTTGTAGTGATTATGACCAAGGCGTCATTACTTACTGCCAAGTCCAAAACGAATTTTCATCGTCTCGTTCTGACGATACGTCATTAAGAGATTAAGAGGAGGTGCCCGTGGTGTAATGGTTATCGTCATAGGAAATGAATACGGCGACACGAGTTCAAATCCTGGACGGGACTGATTGCATTTCACATCGCACTAATACCCTTAGGAAAGGTATGAATCCAATTATTTTCCCTCCAGCTATGGGTAAATAGTAGGACAGACTGATTTCTTCAGCCTTGGTGAGGCAACTAGTCTAGGAGAAGGAAAACTCTGAATTCAAACCTGTTAAACTCCGCTTAAAAAATTGACCTTGTGTCATATCCTGCCCGAGCGGAGGGGTTGGTAAATAGGATTAAGAGATTAACCCAGACGTCGATCAAGGTCCTTTTGAAGAATTGATGGAATGCAATCCGCACAACAATACTCGAGAATTAGCACTTAATCTCGACACATGCCAATACGCGATCAACAGTCACTTGAAAAAGACAGAGGGGGTGTCCTCGTGGTGTAATGGTTAAAAGCGATGGACTGCGGAATCGTAGTACGTGAGTTCGTACTCCAGTCGCGCTATTACGTTCACTTTCGGGCAAATACCCTTGGGAAAGGGATGAACCCCCTTATCCTCCCTGCTATAGGTTAAATAGTACCACTACTGTTCTTCTAGGAGAATGGCTTTGGCATTAAATAACCTAAAAAGAGTTGATATGCCATTAAACAAAGAAACCAAACCAAACCTTGAAAAAAACAGGAAAAGTGAGCAAGATGAGCGTTTAGGTTCCTCTTAGTGAGATGAACGAGGAAGATCGCATATCCATAGAGATAAGTCTTCTTTCAAGACAGAAAAATGGCCCATTTATCAAGGATATCATAACAGACGACAAAAAATGGGTCTTTTATGATAAAGTGCAATACAAAAGAGGCGACATCTCCACACTGAACGGTAGTTCTCTGAAACTAGTTGACAAATTTACCTACCTAGGAAGCAGTGTCTCATCAACCGAGACAGATATCAACACGCGACTAGCAAAGGTATGGACAGCTATCAAAATAAATTATACGTCGATAGCCGTTGACATTGAGCACTCAAATTGGACATTCCTATTCAATGGATTTCTTCCTCAGATTCAATGGCCCGGGAGACATGGATTCAATCCCAGGTCGAGTTATACCAAAGACTCAAAAAATGGTACTTGATGCCTTCTTGCTTAACACTCAGTATTATAAGGTACGGATCAAGGGTAAAGTGGAGCAATCCAGGGAAAGGAGTAGCGCCCTCCCCAACACCTTGGTGTAGTAGCTATCGAAAAGGAGCCTTCGGGTCACCCTCGACTATGGTCACCAAATTTACTTTTACTTATATATATATATATATATATATATGCGTGTGTGTGTGTGTGTGTGTGTGTGTGTGTATGTATGTGTGTGTGAGAGAGTGAATGAGTAAAAGTTGGAATGGAATAGAATAATAGAATAAAAGGGAAAAAGTCAGTTTGGAAAAATAGTTTAACATGTTTTGCTTGAGTTGTATCGTCACCTGAATGTAAAATATCTCATTATCAAAAATTGATCTACATTAAAGGAGGGAGGGAAGTGTGATAAATTATGTAGATCGTGTGAACGCTTAACTTTAGAAATTTAAAAAGATGAACATTTTTACTGTATCGGTCATTTTCAGTAATTTTTGTTTTTCATACTAAAAGGTATTACGCATTCAGTGGTCGTTAGTTAGGCAAGGGATAGGAATATATTGTAAAAACCTGAACGTAAATTAAACAATGGAGGACTCGTGGCTTAAGATGCTTTTATATATTATAACGCTTTGTATTTATTCATAGTGAAACATATTAGATAAGTGCGTTTGTACAGCTGAAATTTGAATATGTTTGTTTTTAAATTACAAAAATCTCACAACCGTTCTAAAATTATCTATACCTCTAAGACGACAATTTGAATATTTGAAATACTTAAAAACTAAACACACACACACACACACACACATATATATATATATATATATATATATTATCATCCACAGACTGACTGTTTCGTTGTATCACAACTCTTCAGTGTGACTAGACAGGCAAGATTCCCGAAGCTGGGATCGAAACCCGGCTGACTCAAACGCCAATCCGAGATTCTAAACACATAGATACATACTCTAAAACAAAAATTTGAATACTTGAATTAATTAAAAACTAAACACACACACACACACACATATTTATACACATACATACATACATATATACCTCTAAACAACAATTTGAATTTTTGAAATACTTAACCCCCCGTATATATATATATATACTTAAATAAAGATGTCAATGAAAAGTTTTGTTACTCGAAGTTATTTTGTACATCTGTTATTCATATTTACATATATTAATATAAATATATATAAGAAAAATATACGAGAAAAAAATATATAATAAAAAATATATAAGAAAAATATATAAGAAAAAAATATATATAAGAAAAAAAATATATAAGAAAAATATATGAAATTTCTCGGGAACTATATATATTTGTAAGTAAAAAAGTGAAAGAGAAAGCGATGTTTATTGAAATACATATATATATATATATATATATATATATATATGATTGCATTTTTAAACGATATCAATGCTATGTATAACTTTTCTTCCTAAGGAAAAGAAAAAAACTTCAAATTTAAAAAATAAAGTTTATTAAAAAGCAATACTGAAAGGACAGTATTCCAGAATACACTGATCAAGTCTGGATATGAAAGAACTAACTTCCCAATGGAATTATTCAATCAATTATGTAACGTAATGGCCAAGGGATTTCGGTTCATGCCTTTGAGTTTAGTTAGGCTGAGAACCTTTCGGCTCAGCACATGGGTTAGTTAGGTGCAAACATTGATGCATGTGTTAACGCGGGCGGACGAAGTTGTCACTCAGATGTCACAATAGTCCGAGACGAAACGGGTGACGGAGTGCGAGTGACGTCACGCACCAGGAGCGCGCAGAGGTTTGTGGAGAATTGAAAAAAGTTAGGGAGTTGAATACTAGACGCCAAACGAGGAGGATCGACTTTTGGAGCTCGCAGACGCGAGGCGAACTTGCGCCCTATGGGGGCCGCTCGACATGGGGGCCAAATGAATAAGACAGCTTAGAAGATTGTGTCTCTCCTCCTTATGTCGAAACCTTTAACTCAAAGTTAATAAAAAGGTTTCGTACCTGAACAAGAAGTCGTTACGTGTTTTCGTAATTTCGAGATTCCTATGTTCTATCGTTATGAAAATTATATGTCCATTTCGCACATGGCGTTAATTGTGGCTATAGTTCAATGATAGTAAACAAACGCTGGCTTAACTGATTTGACCGTAAAAGGTAATATCTTTTATTATTACTCCTTGAAAGTTTTTTCCCACTAGCGTTAGCTGAGGGTCTTTCACTGGTTTTGAGTGACAGCAAGTTTTCCGCAAGTCTCAAGGATTCTTTGTATTCTGGCCAATCTTAATAACGTCTTCTGATTTTCAACTCTTCCAGTCTCTTCACCAAGGACTTTTCTAAGCACACCAATTATAATTAGGATCCTCGTCTCTTTCATATTCTGTTATCTTTCTGTTCTCTGGCGATGTCTAAGTACTCGTCACTTTTTAGTTCTCTGGCTTACTCTTTCACAACAATTTTAACTAGTTGTCTTTCCCTGGAGTCTTTAAGGAAACAAATTAATCTGATTTTCCAAAGTGTCTTTTTATGAATCCTTTGTGCGTCATGGTGTATTTTTAAAAAAAAATTATTATTCTATTGATTTATCATTTTCTTTAAACAAAATCTGGCTTTTCAAATTACGGTAAAAAAATTACACTTACATGGATTTTTGCTTATTAGAAAAATAAAAATCACGGAATGAAAACATATGTATGCGTTTCTTTGTTTAATGGCACATCAACCTTTGTGGGTTTATTTTATACCGAAGTCATTAATATAGAAGAATAATCATGGTACTATTTAACCCATAGTTGACGAGAATACGGGGTTCATACATCCCCAGGGAAGTGAATTTCATGACAAGACTGGAGTTAGAACTTGCTTATTATGATATTGCAGTTCTGTACCATAGCCATGAAATAGATCCTATGTTCTTAGCAGTTTCTCTGATCGTGTGGACATACGTGTATACTCAGTCGTAGCCAAACCATGAACGACATGCCCAGCTCTGGCACCAAATATGTTTCATGTACCATAGCCATGATATGGCTATGCGTGAAACATACATCCAATGTCCATAAAGATAAAACATAGGAATCTCGAAACTCGAAAAACACTTACGACTTCTTAGTTCGAGTACGAAACTTTTTATTACCTTTGAGTTTAAAGGTTCTTCGGCATAAGGAGAGAGATACACATTCTTTCTATTGTTGCTTTTTCATCTGTACCCCCCCATCTCGTGCGACACCTGCCCAAGTCATGCGGGAGCAAGCGAGAGTCAACCCTTCTCGTTCGGTGTCCAGTTCTCAACTCAACTAACTTTCTTTTTCAAAATCCCCCAAATCCTCCGCGCGCTTCCGAAACTTTTTATTACCTTTGAGTTTAAAGGTTCTTCAACATAAGGGGAGAGATACACATTCTTTATATTCTGGCTTTTTCATCTGCCCCCTCCCCCATCTCGTGCGACACCTGCCCAAGGCCTCCGCGAGCAAGCGAAAGTCAACTAACTTTCTTCAAAATTCCCCAAATCCTCCGCGCGCTTCCAAGCCCCGTTTCCCATCTCGGGCTATTGTGACATCTCTGAGTGACACGTCCGCTCCGCCCACGGGCGCCTGAACACCTGTATTAATGTTGCACCTAAGTAACACTGAGCCGAAAGGTTCTCAGCCAAACTAAACCCAAAGGCATAAAACGAAATCCCCCGGCCATTATATTATAGTTCAGCACATTTGTAATTTGACCACGGGAGTGCCTTCATGTGCATGTATGTCGGAGGCAATACACAACATGGCACAAGACACAAATGTGAATTGTAATGCAGGAAAAGCATATTCAAATATTCAAATATATTTAGAATTATACATTTATTGACACCAAGCAAAAACAGTAAAAATATCCACATCAAGTGCGCTATTTTGATTATGTGTGTCACTTTTATATGTGGCTTCCACAAAAGTTAAACGAAAAATAAAAAACAAAAACAAAACAAAAAACAAAAAAACAAAAAAACAAAAACAAAACAAAAAAAAAAAAACAAAAAAACACTGAACCGTATTTTTGTGAGGAATTACTACTTAAACGTAACAAATATTCAGATTTTGAAAAGAGTTGTGGCAGGCTATGAAAAGTGTGTACTTTACAACAATGCAGAATTTAAAAAAAAGATCATGGTGCGAGCGAAATGTACTACGATTAACTGGTACGAAAGATGGGTCTTTATTCTAAAAAGGTTATGTTGTTGAGATTTGATGGGATTCTTCTTCTTGCGAATTTTTAAAAGAACTAGACGATTTATTCGAACAAGTATTGTTCCCAAGTAGATTAATGGAAGATAATACTCCACGAAAGGCGTCCGAAATTTGCTTTCTAATCCAGTTTCGAGAAAAAAATTATTTCCAAATTTGATTATATTTTTAAACATTATGAATCCAATGTTTAATTAGTCAAGATGAACGCGTGAACTTCAATCTCCTGGTGTCTATAAGTTTATCAGTCTTGAAATTTAAACAGCTTCGAAAGAAACGTCTTCTGATTGTGGTCGAAACTGGTTGATATTAATAAACTTATAATTTCTTTTACCAGCTATAACGTGTCTATTCCTTTATTTTAATATATATATATATATATATATATATATATATTGGTAAATCAGGAAATTGACACGGTGACCAGAAGTTCCAATCATGGATAAGGCTGTTTGCATACCATATATCGCTAATACCATTGGGAAATGTATGAATCCACTCATTCCCCCTCAAGCTATCGGTAAATAGTGGGGCAGACTAAGCTCTTTAATCTTCATATAGCAACCAGTCAAGGAGAAGGAAAACTCGGAATTCAAATCTGTTACTCCGCTTAAAATTGACCTTGTGTCGCATTCTACTCATGCAGAAAGTTTGTATATATATATATATATATATATGTATATACTAAGAGATGAAACTTGAAAATCTCAAGTTGGTGTTAAAATTGCTTTATGTAACGTTTCGTTTTTCGTTAAAATGTTTTATGCAACGTTTCGTTTTTCGTTGCTGTATGTAAGATTTCGTTTTTCATCATAAGTGCATTTCTAAAAACAAACGGAAAAGTTTTGAAACGCTGAAGAAAATAGTAACACTGTTTTTCTCTTTCACCAAGTAACTCGACTCCAGATTTTTTAGCGCAAAAGTGAAATACAAACAACCATGTCCAGGGATTGAACTCGGGTAACTTTTTCCATTTCGTCTGACAATAACCGTCGTATTAAGCGTGCCTCCTTTGTATAAAAGACTATATATCTGTTCCAATACGCACACATATTTGTGGTGAAACTAGACACATTTGTATGTGTCTATACAAATACATACAGTAATGTACATCTTTCTCATATATATTAGGCATGTGTAAATATTCCAAGTGCGTTTTTTGAAACTGAATACACAGTACAAGATAGGGTTTTAAAACAAAATGCTGGAAACTTTTGCACACATCTTATATATGTTTGCATGCGAATATGTAATGATGTATTGTTACAACCTCTTGGTCTTTTCAAACCAAACATTTGTTGTAGGTTATCTGTTAGGGCCAAGCCTAAAAGATAAACATTTCTATGTAAAGACGATATTGTTTTACAGGAAACAAGGCAAACGCTAACATTCGTCGTTCATGCGCTTGTGCAGACTGGCTAATGGCTTCTTGGGAGGTGAGACGACAATTCGGTCAGTGTTTGATATTTAACATTTAACTTTTATGCTTGTCTGTGTCAATTTTTGTCATCATCCGACCGAACAATTTAACTATATCTCTTCTGCGTCTTTGAGTGCGTCCCGGTTCTTTGGCTGGTCGTTTGTTCAAATCCATCTTGATAGCCATCTCTTCTCTCTGTCCGTTCACCTTCTCGTCGGGTCTCTGTTTGACCGTCTTCTTTTCACATCCCGTCTCTATCTGTCCATCTTCTCGTCCGACTCTCCGTCTGTCTTCGACACTGGTCTCTATAAGTCTGTCTTCTTCATAGGTGTCTGTCTGGCCTCTTCACGGATTTCTGGCTGTCTGTCCTCTTCTCGTGTTTCTTTATCTTCTCATCTCGCGTCTATTTGCATTCTCCTCCGGTCTCTAAGTTCATTTTCTTTTCACAGGTCTATGTCCGTCTTCTTCACGGGTTTCTATCAATCATCTCTAATCTCTGTTTGTCTCTTTCAGTCTCTTTGCTGGCCTTCTTCATGGGTCAATATCTGCACATCATCTTCACCTGTCTCTGTCTCTTACCTTAAGTCACCATTTATCTTTCCTTCTGGTCTCTCTATCAGTCTTTTTCACAGATCTCTCTTCGTCAGTCTTCTTTACGGATATCCGTCCGTCTTCTGCTCTAGTCTCCGTTTGCCTGTCTTTTCCAGTCTCCCCCTGTTCTCTTTCATGAGAATGTATCTTTTCATCCTTCTTACTTGGTCTCTGTCGGCCAGTTTTCTTCACGGGTCTAGTTATGTCTGTCTTTTCCACGGATCTCTGTCAGTTATATTCGCGGGTCTCTGTCTTCTTCAGTGGTTTCTGTCTATCAACTCTGATCTCGGTCTTTTTTCTTCATGAGTCTCTTTCTGTTTGTCTGCCTTCTTCCGGAGGTCAGTGTCTATGCCTTTGTCACAGATCTCTATTTCTCTACTTTGGTTTACATGTCTTTCTTCTTGTTCAGTCTCGGCCAGTCGGTTTTCTTCAAGTATCATTGTCTGACTAACTGGTTTCCGTCTGTCTGTATTCTCCTCATATATCTATCTGTCCGTTTTTTCCATCGCTGGTTGTTTGTCCGTCTCTTTTACGGATATCCGTCTGTCCGTCTTCTCATTCGTTCTCAGTTTGTCCGTTTACTTCACAAGTATCTGTTTTTTCCCTCAGGTCTCTGTCTGCCCGTCTTCTCATCTCATCCAGTCTCCATTTGTTTGTTTTCTCGTCTCATAGTTATCTGTCCGTCACCTCGTTTGGTTTCTGTCAATTCGTCTACTCGTCTCATATCTGTTTATCCACCTCTTTGTTTGCTCTCTGTCGGTTCGTCTTCTCGTCCGGTCTCCATTTATTGCATATCGTTCTTCTAACGTGTCCTCACGTCCAGATGGCATTTTTGAAATTCTCCAGCTGTCACAAGCTTTTGTAGGGTGTATTCGAATTCCTGCTGTAGCTGTTCATTTGAAGCTGAAATCATAAAAATTGGTCAGTCATCTCATAAGATGTATAGCAATAACATACTGAATTTTCAAGAGTCTACGACTACTTTAAATGCCTGTACAGAAAAGTCTGGAAACTTATTGAAGGCATATTATCTTTCTGTCCGTCTCCTCGTTTGGTCTCTGTCTGCCCGTCTTCTCGTTCGGTCTCCATTTTTCCGTCACATATCTGTCTGTTAGTCTCCTCTTTTGGTCTCTGTTCGTCTTCTCGTCCTTCACACTTTCATTATTCGCCTTTTCTCGCTCTCCTCTTTTGGTCTCTGTCTGCCTGTCTCCTCATCCGGTCTCCATTTGTTCGTTTTATCGTCTCATATCTGTCCGTCCGTCTCCTCGTTTAGTCTCTGTTCGTCTTCCCGTCATTCACACTCTCATCATTCGCCTGTTCTCCTTCTCCTTGTCTGTCAGTTTTATCCCCCGGTCTTTGTCCGTCTCTTTCATAGGTCAGTCTCTCTTCTCTTTATGTCTCTACATATCCTTATCCTGGTACTCCATATGTCGTTTTTTTCAGTTTCTATCTTGTCTTCCCTGTTTTTATCTGTTCATAATTCTTCTAATTAGGTAACTGTTCATCTTACCTACCCGTTTTTTCAATAAAACTCCAGTTCAATCAGCTGCGACTGTAAAATACGTAGGCTGCATCTCTGCAAAAGGGTAAGATCTACCTCCAAACAAGTGTTCTAGATATGACACCAAACTATCTGTTAGTGAGGCTTTAGACCTGGAGCTTTGGAGAATGTGGAGTACTCCTTAATTTCCATAACTCCCAGGTCCTCTCTCATCCGAAGTGGTAGTACCTGTTAGGGTCTCATATATGGATCAAATAGGCAAATGTCTGTGTTATGACAGTAAACTGCATCTAATTGTGAGACTCAAGTCCGAGAATTATTAGTATTAAAAATCACTACTTGAAACAATTTAACTGTGTGCAAATAAAACTATTAGTGTTAGATAGCAATACCTTAAACCTTTTAACTATGTGCAAACAAATCATTAATACTGAATAGAATTAATCATATTTGATAGCAATACTTAAAACCAGTTAATAAATGATTAATATTAAACAGAATGATTAGTGTTAGATAGCAATACTTGAAACCGTTTAACAGTGTGCAAACAAATGAGTTCTAGCTTGTTTTAAATGTTTACTAGAAACTATTTGTTTGCAAATCTTGTATATCTGATATATGTAGGATTAGTAATTGGCAATGAATAACCTACAAGGGTTGACATGCCATAAAAAACAACCAACCAATAAAATTCCGCAAACAAAATTGGGACAATAAACTCAAAAGTTTGTAATGAAAATATGAAAATGTAACAGTCCCCAAATTAATACACCTCCTTATATATATTCATGAAATTTTAATTATGATTAAAGAAGTATTGCAAATCGCTTCTATGGAATTTGATAATAAATAAATTGTATTGTATGATATTCTACTTAATAATAAAAAAAACAAACAAACAAACAAACACAACTCACGGTTGAGTGCCCGTGGCGTTGTGGCTAATGTACTGGACTGCGGCTTTGAAGTAAGTGAGTTCGAACTACAGTCACCCTATTACGTTCACTTTTCGGCTAATACACTTGGTAAAGGTATGAACCCCCTTTATTCTCCTAACTATGAGTTAAATAGTATCTTTGCTATTCTTCTGCAAAGATGACTTCGATATTAAATAATCCACGAAGGGTGAAGTGCCATTAAGTAAAAAATCAAACAAAATAATAAGATTTTTATATTGTTCGTTCAGGGGTTAATCTTCGCCAACCCTTTAGAATGTCTTCACTCTCGTTCGATGCCGAATACTGAGTAATAAATAGCAATCAATGAATACCTGGTAATGAATGCCCTGTAGTAAATACTGAGTAATAAATAGTAATCAATGAATACCTGGTAATGAATGCCCTGTAGTAAATACTGAGTAATAAATAGTAATCAATGAATACCTGGTAATGAATGCCCTGTAGTAAATACTGAGTAATAAATAGTAATCAATGAATACCTGGTAATGAATGCCCTGTAGTAAATACTGAGTAATAAATAGTAATCAATGAATACCTGGTAATGAATGCCCTGTAGTAAATACTGAGTAATAAATAGTAATCAATGAATACCTGGTAATGAATGCCCTGTAGTAAATACTGAGTAATAAATAGTAATCAATGAATACCTGGTAATGAATGCCCTGTAGTAAATACTGAGTAATAAATAGCAATCAATGAATACCTGGTAATGAATGCCCTGTAGTAAATACTGAGTAATAAATAGCAATCAATGAATACCTGGTAATGAATGCCCTGTAGTAAATACTGAGTAATGAATACTAAGTTATGAATACCTGGAAATGAAAAATTAGGTAACAAATACTGAGTAATAAATACCGGGTAATGAATATCTGAGAATGGATACTGTGTAATGAATGTTGGGTAAGGAATACCAAGTAATGAATCATCATGTCGTGCTGGTAGCACGGATATCCCGGACCCTCTCTCGCCACTTTTCCCTATTGTTCATCGCCTCCGCCAGGTCTTCTGGACTACGTCCCGTATCCTCACATAGTTGCTGAATGTATGTTCGAGCTGGTCGTCCTGCTTTTGTTCGGTCATATGTGGGGGTCCATATGAGTAGATCACTTATGAGCTCGTCCCTGCTTCTCCAGCAGTGTCCTGCATGTCTGGTTCGTCTAACTTGGATAGTTTTCGTGATAGAAGGCAGGTGGCCGTACAGTTGGTGTCTTGTGGGGTGTTGCCGCCTGGACTTTTTCAAGATTGCTCGCAGCATTCTTGTGTAATTGCCGTCTAGCTTCTTTTCCAGCCGTTTTCTTAGAGTCCATGTACTGCATTCTTATAGCAGTATCGATGCGACTGCTGCCTGGAAGAAACTGCGTTGAATACTGGGTAATACATACCGGGTAATGAACAATTGAGAAAGAATAATGAGTAATGAATACTGAGTAATGATTACCGGGTAATGAATACCGAGTAATGAATAGCGGGTAATGAATACTGAGTAGAGTCCTTACTGCAAATACAATACAATAGAATACCATGCCACAGAATGCTACACTCCAGACTTCTATTTGAATGATTTATATATTTACTATATCTAATCACGTGACTCCAAGGAGCACAACCTGTTTCAACAGTTGTTGTTTGTTGCCAGGACATCCGTGCTCGACCACACATGTTGGCGTCTGCACATTCTTCTTACATAACAAAAATCCTTGTAATGCTTGTTATTAACTTTTTATGAAAAAAATTTGTTTGTGGCACACTTATTTATGGTCAATACTATATCATCATCAAGGCGTGTTGACAGCATGTATTACTTTGATTCTCTCTTGACATCCGTCCCTATCGGCCATTGCTTTTGGTGAGTCGTCTAGACGGCATTCATTGTTTGCACAGAGCTGAAGTTATTTTTAAAAAATGCTTCTTGCCTAGTCAGCTGGGGCTGTAGAATACATCGACTGCTTCTCTGCTGTAACCCCCACCACAACGAGTGTCCTGATTATGACACTAAATAATCCGATCGTGAGGTTCCAGTAATGCTGGAGCTTTGGGGAATACGGGGTATCCTCTTCATTGCTATCACTCCTAGGTCCACTCTGGCCTGGAGTGGTAGCACCTGATAGGGTCCTATCTATGGGTTAAATATAACTAAACCGTGATAATGCTAAATTGAATTGTTTGAAATAGAACTATTTTTGTATGCTAAACTGAATTGTTCGAATTAGAACTGTTTTTTGATTTTGAAAATGTGTACTTACGTTAAACTGAATTGTTTGAAATAGAACAGTTTCGACATTTAACTGTGTGTAAACAAAAACTATACTTATACTAAACTGAATTGTTTGAAGTAGAACTGTTTATATTTATAAAAATGGATTTGGCATTAATAACCTACAAAGGTTGATATGCCATTAAACCAAACCAAACCAAACCTCTTAAAATGCTTTGTGTTGATTCAAACTAATCCTGGAAGCACCACCCTACAAAACAGCAGCTATATGGCCACTTACTTCCTATAACACTGACGAAGTAAGGATGAACTCCTCAGAAGTGACACCAGTGTTAGTCGACCAGCAAAAAAATCTTACTTTCAATACTGTCGCGATAATCACAATTTAAGCCCCAGTATTAAGTTAACTAGAAAATTTGCTAGGAATGTCACATACGATTTAAGGTACCTTTGGTTAGTTGTAAAAATTTGGCCCAGAAACCATACCTGACCCCAGGGTCATGTTATAAAAACATTCTTGAGCACAACTGCAGATGCATTTCAATAGCATATATTTATATATGAACGTTTCTACAAATGTTTACGTCTCTATTTTGGATAGGACATAAGAAAATGCACTTTTAAAGAAACCTTTCAAGAATGCCAACAGCCCTTTGATATCTAAACTGGGTAAAAGTCACTGCACTTAAAAAGCTTAAATTGGGAGGTACTGTTTGATGGGTGGAGCCTCGGATCACTTAATGAATATCACATGTCCAGCGAAATCCAAGACAGTCTGTGTCCACATGATGAAAAAACAATATTTTCATTAATACACAAAACTGCATGTCGGTCGTCTCATAGTTATATTTGTTTAGGCATGAACTGTGGCCTCCCTTATCTGGTGTCAGTTACGTGCGATAAGCTCCAAATCATGTTTTAATGGGGGTGTCCTCGTGGTGTTATGGTTAAAAGCGATGGACTGCGGAATCGTAGTAAGCGAGTTCGTACTCTAGTCGCGCTATTACGTTCACTTGGAAAGGTATGAATCCCCTTATCCTCCCAGCTATGGGTTAAATAGTACCACTACTGTTCTTCTAGGAGAATGGCTTTGGCATTAAATAACCTAAAAAGAGTTGATATGCCATTAAACAAAGAAACCAAACCAAACCATCATTCTTTAATTAATAAAGGTCCCATATCCAGATATACAAAAATGAGACATTTGTTTAATGCTTGGATTTTTTTAAATGGATTATCAACCTCCATGGGTTATTTAATGCCAAAGCCATCCTTGCCGAAGAACAGGAGTGATACTGTTCAACTTATAGCTGGTGGTGGTGGGGGGGGGGGAGATAAGAGAGTTCAAGGGTATTAGTTCGATAGTGGACGAGCCCAGTCGGCTTGGCTGTAGAATATAACGACTGCATCTCTGCAGAGAAGTAACACCTGCGTCCCAACGAATGTCCTAGATATGACACAAAACAATCTGATGGTGAGACTCCAGTAATGCTGGAACTTTGAGGAATGCAGAGTACCCCTTTATTGCCATCGCCCCCCCTTATACTCTGGCCCGGAGTGGTAGCACATGATAGGGTCCTATCTATGGGCAAAATAGAACTGTTTGACTTTTATACTGAGTGCAAAGAAATGACTTATGCTAAATTGAATTGTTAGAAATAGAACTGCTTGTACATTTAAATGTATGTAAACTCATGACTGATATTTAATTGTATTGTTAGATATACATAGTATTACTTGGAACACTTTAACTCAGTTGACTTATGTTAAATTGAATTGCTTAAAAAAGAATTGTTTAATCATTTAACTGTGTGTGTCTACAAAATGTGTTTACAAATAATATATTTAATATTTATATAAAAACAGGATTTGGCATTAATTAACCAACAATGGTTGATATGCTATAAAACCAAACCCAAACCAAATCCTATATATTTATGATATATATAAAAACAGGATTTGACATTAAATAACGAACAATGGTTTATATACTATAAAACCCAACCCAACCAAATCATATATATTTGATATATATGTAAAAACAGGATTCGGCATTAAATAACCTACAATGGTTGATATGCTTTTAAACAAAATCCCAACCAAATCCTATATATTTATTATATATGTAAAAACAGGATTTAGCATTAAATAACCAACAATGGCAGATATGCTATAAAACCCAACTTAACCAAATCATATATATTTAATGTATATGTAAAGACAGGATTTAGCAGTAGATAACCAACAATATTTTAAAAACCAAACCCAACTGAGTCTTGGAGTTGAACCCTGGTCGCCGTGCCCATTTTTTTTAAGAGTATAACCATTACTCTACGAGCATCTTCGAAAAATTACTATAGAATATTAATATTTATTTATTTATAGAAAAATACGAAAAAAAAGTGAAAATACAGCCCTGATTGTGTTCATTGTGCGTTTATATTTAGATTTTTATGTACCGGTTTAAGAGTTGTTTTTTTTTTGCACACGGTCCAATCAAATAGGACTAATTTTTAATAAAATTGCATAAATGGGACCCTAACAGGTACTACCACTCCAGGTCAGAGTAATGGCCATAAAGAAGTACGTAATCTTCATTACCAAGATCTCTTGAACTGGAGGCTAAACATCAAATGTAGTTTAGTGTCATAGTCAGGATATCCCTCTTTGAGGGGGGGGTGTTACTTCTCTTCAGGGGATACAATCAACGTATTATAAGCCACACCAACAAAGCGTAAAACTCAACGGAGAGAATACAGTTGTAAGCAAACGTGGACGAGGTATGAAGAAAAGATTGTCGGACGGATACGAACGATAGAAAATGATCCAAATATTACCACTAAAAATGTAATTGCCCAGTCGGCTAGTGTTGTAGAATACACCGACTGTTTCTCAGCAGAAGGGTAAGACCCCCTCCCCCAACGAGTGTCCTGGATATGAAACTAAATAATCTGATGGTGAGGTTCTAGTAATGCTGCAGCTTTGGGGAATGCGGAGTACCCCTTCATTGCTATTGCTCCCAGGTCCACTCTGGCATAGAGTGGTAGCACCTGATTGGGTCCTATCTATGAATCAAATAGAACTAAACTGTGTACGTATGCTAAATTGAATTGCTCGAAATAGAACTCTTTTGAAATTCAAACTTCGTATAAATGCTAAACTGAATTGTTTGAAATAGAATTGTTTTTGTATGCTAAACTAAATTGTTTAAAATTTAACTGTTTTTGACATTGAAACTGTACTTACGCTAAACTTTATTTTTCAAATAGAACTATTTTGACATTTAACTGTTTCTAAACAAAAACTATACTAACTAAATTGTTTGAATTAGAACTGTTTGACTAAACTGAATAGCTTAAAAAAGAAATGTTTTTGACAATTAAACTGTGTACTCATGCTAAACTGAATTGTTTGAAATAGAACTGAATCTTTAGATAAAAATGGATTTGGCGTTAAATAACCTACAAAAGTTGAAATGCCATAAAACCCAACCAACCAAACAAACAATCAAACAAACAAACTAAAAATTCCAGGAATAATTTAGTAGCCGCTGGAATGAAAGTAATCAGAAATCCCATCAGTAGGTCAATGTACTAAAGAAGAGCTACAAGCATGCCGAAATAGTGAGGCTCCTCTTTTATAGGCTATCAAACTTTCATGATACAAATGATTATACGGGGGAAGATCCCGTGGTGTAATGGCTAACGTGTTAGAGTGCGAAACCGTTGTAAGCGAGTTCGAACTCCAGTGGCGCTAGTACGCTTACTTTTAAACTAATACTCTTGGGAAAGGTGTAAAGCTCTCTATGCCCCAACCAGCTATGGGTTAAATATAGGATGTCTCAATATACATGAGACCCATGTGACTGCTAATAACGCTACTAATTATAATTTTTTGTTTCAGATTTGAAACTGGTATATAATAACAATTATTAATCCTCGATCACAATGCCTTGAACAAAAGAGGAAAAATATTTTGTGTCACTACTTATTTGGAGATAAAATCATTCAAAACTGTCTTAAAATAAATGCAACCCATTAATATGATTAGGATTTTTTACTAAGAAGAAAGTCCTCCCCCCCAAAAAAAAGAGTGCATGATCTGGAAGCTGATATAATAGCAATAATTAAAAACATTTAATTTGATGAGTCAAGCTCAAAGGATGTATTTTTTTATAAGACGTGCTCCAAATGACCCTCATTGCGCTAGTCTCAGTAATGAAAAAATGACCGGGACAATGGCCCGGGAGACCTGGGTTCAATCCCAGGTCGAGTCATACCAAAGACTTTAAAAATGGTACTTGATACCACCTTGCTTAACACTCAGCATTATAAGGTACGGTTCAAGGGTAAAGTGGAGCAATCCTGGGAATGGAGTAGCGCCCTCCCCTACACCTTGGTGTAGTAGCTATCGAAAAGGGAGCCTTCGGGTCACCCTCGACTATGGTCGCTAACTTATATCTATTTTGAGACACCCTGTCTTTGTACAATGATGACTTTTGCTTTATATAGCCCCCGAAAGTGGATGTGCCGTTAAAAAAAGAAAGAAAGATGGACATTTGGAAAATCTAAGGTAACTGAAAAAACAATATTAAAAATTAAATTCAAAGAATTAGTCGCAATTTGAGTTTCAATAATTATGACCTAGAACCCACTGAATTCACCAACGCAGGTGAGTCCCTATTGTGTTCTTGGTTATTCAGAGTAAAAAAGCAAAGTTGAAAGAGAATATGGTCACTTTCTAGATTTTGAAAATATAAGCAATTAAGAAATAGGTCATGCTATATAGGAACAAAATTTGTGCTACATGTGGTTAATTAAATAATAATAATAATAATAATAATAATAATAATAATAATAATGATCTGGGATTCAAAGATACAAACGAATCCCCTAATCTCGGCCACACAAACAAACATACTGATAATAAAAAAAAAAAAAAAAAAAAAAGATGCTGCCAAATAGTGGATTTTGCTGTCCCGGCTGACCGCAGATTAAAATTGAAAGAAAGTGAACAGAAAGATAAGTACCTGGAACTTGCTAGAGAATTGAAAAAAATCTGTGAAACATAAAAGCGACGATTATACCAATTACAATTGGTGCTCTTGGTACAGTCACCAAAGGATTGGTAAAAAGGATAGGAAGACTTGGAAAAAAAGAGGACAAGTGGAGATAATCCACACTACAGCATTACTAAGATAAGCCAGAATACTGAGAACAGTCCTGGAGACTTGAGGAGACTTGCTGTCACTCAAACTCCTATGAGAAACCATCGGCTAACGCTGGTGAGAAAAAACCGAAAAGGAGTAAATAATAATACAGGCACACAAAGACTAAATCAACAATGCATCTGAGTAGGGGGTGTCCCCGTGGTTAAAGCGCTGGACTGCGGAATCGTAGTAAGCGAGTTCGAACTCCAGTTGCGGTATTATTACATTCACTTTCGGACAAATACCCTTGGGGAAAGTATGAACCCATTTATCATTCCAGCAATGGATTAGATAGTACCACTACTGTCCTTCTCGAAGGATGGATTTGGCATTAGATAACCCAAGAAGGTTGATATGCCATTAAACAATAAAACAAACAAACAAACAAAAGTATCTGAGTGACACCAAAGGAAAGAAATGAACTAGAGAAAACAAAAATGTAATCCTCAATCGAGGATGATTTTAAAGAGAGGCTGGTTTTCCGGATTCTAGAAACATGTAGATATGTCATCATCATCATCACGCCATGACGCTAGTACGGATTTTCCTAACCCTCTCTCGCCATTCGTCCCTATCGTCCATCGTTTCCGGCTGGTCTTCCAGGCTACATCCTGTATCAGTAGTAATTTACTATGCGTGTTGTTCCGATGTGGCACAAGGTCATATGAATGGGTACCTAACGAGACTCAAACTCACTCGTGAAGATTTGATAGTTTAGCTTGCATATCATTACATCACCCGAGGCGCCCTACACCACCCGAGGTGCCCTGTATCAATACAGAGTTGTTGTAGATAGCTTCTAGCTGGTCGTCCAACCTTTGCTCGTCCGTGTGAAGGGGTCAACTGGGTTAAATCGCTCACGAGTTCGTCCTTACTTCTCCAGCAGTGTTCTGCATGTCTGGTTTGTCTAATTTGGATGGTTTTCGTAATGGCTGGGAGGGGCCGTACTGCTGCTGTTCTGTGGGGTGCTGTCTTGCGTTACTTGTAAATAATATGCCAAGAAGAGCCCTCTACACGAGCTGAAAGATGAATGATAGAAAACCAAAATATCATGGAAGCCAGTACCACAACATTAACGTTAACATAAGGAGAAAGAAACAATGTAGACTTGATAAAAAATTAAGACCGAAAAAATTGTTACATTACTAGGCGTAAGAAATAAGAACTGGAAAAAAGTCAAGGCAGAAACCTAAAGGCTAAATGAATTATTAAAAATATCGCAACGAACAACATTACCGGACCTTATGCCGGAGCGAAATACGCCAGGGATAAAATTGGTTTCCTCCTTAAGGAAACCGAATAGAAATACAAAACCTGGATGGGAAATGGAGCGAAAAAAAAAAGAAAAAAAAGAAAAGAAAAACCAGCGATAACAAGTGAAACTACAAAGAATAGAAATAATTCAATGACACAATTGAATGAAAAAATCGAAAATTGACAACAGCAGACAAATGTATGGATACTTCAAGCGTCAAAGTGGCAATATAACTTTGCCAGGAGGAAGTAATCCGTTTATGTTTCAAAATCTCGAAGAATTTTGAAACATAAACGGATTACTTAATCCTGGCAAAAAAAGCAGATTTAGTGTTAATTAATAAGAAAAAAGAACTTGCCATCTAATAGATTTAGCCGTTCCGTGAAAAAAAGCAAAAAGTTCAACAAATACCAAGACCTTGGCAGAGAGCTGAAAAAACTGTGGAACATGAATGTCATGCTAATACCAATTGTCGTTGGTGCACTGTTGTAACCAAACAAAAGGTTACTGAATGGAGGTTGGAAATAAAATAGAAATCTTTATAACATCAACAAAATAGAATATTCGCCAACGGCGTTGTCCAGTCGGTTGGGGCTGTAGAATACACCGACTGCACCTTTGCAGAGGGGTAAGACCCCTCCCCCAACGAGTGTCCTGGATATAACACTAAACAATCTGATGGTGAGGTTCCAGTGATGTTGGGGCTTTGGGGAATGCAGAGTACCACTTCATTGCCATTGCTCCCAGGTCCACTCTGGCCCGGAATGGTAGCACCTGATAGGGCCGTATCTACGGGTTAAATAGAACTAACTGCCTACTTATACTAAACTGAATTGTTTGAATTAGAACTGTTTGACTAAACTGAATAGCTTGAAATAGAAATGTTTTTGACAATTAAACTGTACTTACATTTAAACTACGTGTTTTTGTTAAACTGAATTGTTTGAAATGGAACTGTTTTTGACATTGAAACTGTACTTACACTAAACTGATTTGTTTAATATAGAAGTGTTTTGACATTTAACTGTGTAAACAAAATCTGTACTTATACTAAACTGAATTAGCTGAATTAGAACCGTTTGAATAAACTGAATAGTTTGAAATAGAAATGCTTTTAACAATTAAACTGTGTACTCATGCTAAACTGAATTGTTTGAAATAGAACTGCTTATTTACATAAAAATGGATTTGACGTTAAATAACCTACAAAGGTTGATATGCCATAAAACCCAACCAACCAACCAACCAACCGACCAGTCATCGCCATGGGGGGGATTTAGTTAGCATATTCTACCCGCCTCACGACGGTGTCTCACGTTTAGATGAGGAATGAGACATACCCATTAATGTTCATTGGTAGGGTATATAACACGCACTTAGTATGGTCCTCGAAGGCTTTGAAAAAAGACTGGAGGAAATAGAAGAATAAAAGATATCCAGATCATTGTTAAGATTAGCTAGAATACTGAGAAGAGTCCTGGAGATTTAAAATGGAGATGCCCCGGTCATATTTTATACCGTCAGCATATATGTACTTCTAGAAAGCGGCTCAAATATTGGCTGAATACGCAACTCTAACCATTATGCCAATGTCCGATCGTGCCGAAATTTCTGTTAACTTATGTTGCTCAGCAGTTATTTTAATGATATGATTTTATATCTACGGACGCACAACTCGCCTTTATATGTATATATTTTTTCCGACGCTTACAAAATCGAAAAGAAAAAAATAGTATAAAGTAATATAGTGTACTCGAATCTATGTAACCTGAAGTCGAACAGCAATTATTAAAAATAACAGCAACTGTGAATTGACCAAGAAATGAAAAAAAAAAAGCAGCTAAACGAGGACCCAAAAACATTTTCAAATTATATCTCGTCACGTTCATTCGAAATGGTCTTAGATTTTTCAACTTTTACTTAGTAGATTTTCAAATTACTATGTATGTATGTATGTATCTATCTATCTATCACATTCTCTCTCTCTCTCTCCCTCTCTCGTTCTCTCTCTCTCTCTCCCCTTCTCTCGTTCTCTCTCTCTCTCTTTCTCTCTCACACACACATACACGCGCATACGCACAAGCAATATACATATATATACGTATATGTATAGTATATATTTTGGTTGCAAGTTATTGTTTTTACAAATTTGGTTAAAAACAACGAAACTTTTCTTTTTTTAAGATATGTTTTTCTCTCGCGTTCTCACTTGTTTCTTTGTATCGGGGTCGAATTGATAGAGAAGCTGCTCCAGGTTCTGCTCCCAAGCGCTTTCGATCATATCAATGCTCGTCGTATTGTTTTTTTATAGCTTGGGCTATTTATTTTTTGGTAAGGTTTATTGATGTGTACCATAGCCATGATATGGCTATGTGTGAAACGTACATCAAATGTCCATAAAGATAGAACATAGGAATCTCGAAACACGAAAAATACTTACGACTTTTTAGTTCAGGTACGAAACTTTTTATTACCTTTGAGTTTAAAGGTTCTTCGACATAAGGAGAGAGATACACATTCTTTCTATTCTGGCTTTTTCATCTGCCCCCTCCCCATCTCGTGCGACACCTACCCAAGGCCTCCGCGAGCAAGCGAAAGTCAACCCTTCTCGTTCGGTGTCCAGTTCTCAACTCGACTATCTGACTTTTTCAAAATCCCCAAATCCTCCGCGCGCTTCCGGTGCGTGACGTCATTCGCACTTGCTAGCCCCGTTTCCCATCAGAGCTATTGTAACATCTCTGAGTGACACGTCCGCTCCGCCCACACGCGCTTGAACACCTGTGTTAATGTTGCACCTAAGTAACCCATGCACTGAACCGAAAAGTTCTCAGCCTAACTAAACCCAAAGGCATAAAACGAAATCCCTCGGTCATTATATTACTGATGGAGTTACTTTATTATCTTAGTTACTTAAAATTTTCCATGTTTTATATGTTTAATATGTTAGCACAAGTGTTAAATGCTATTTTACTGGTGCTTGATTTTCTTATGCTGATAGTTTGGCATCCAAACTAAACAAAAACAAACAATAGCCCCCCCCCCCAAAAAAAAACAATCACACGGAAGTCGATATAATCGAAAGTGCTTAAGAGCAGAACCTAGGGCTATATATGTGTGTGTGTGTGTGTGTGTGTATAGTTGAGCAGCAGTCTTTCATTTAAGCATGTTTGATTAAATAATAATGACACATTTTGTCTAAATAATTTTATGAAGATCTTTTTAGGTTTCCAGATAAGTGTCTTAGTATCAGGTTGGAATTGGTGGATGAAGTTACCAAAATTGTCCCTAGCGCTTTCGGATCTTTCATAGGCCATCACCAGGTATTGGTGGGATTTATAAAGAGTATTTGAAAGAGGTTACTTTTAGTTTTTTTATAACATAAAATTACGTAAACGCAGAGTTGGATAAAACTGAGGTGTTGATGAATTTAAAAAACTGAACGCTGTCAACGAAAATAGAATATTATCTAGAAATATGGAATATTACCCCCCTCCCAAGAACAAAACAAAAAAAAAACAAAAAAACTAAAGGCATTTCGAAACATTGTTACTATTTTCAAAATTAATTCTCTCTCTCTCTCTAACTAACTAACTATATATATATATATATATTTGTTTGTGTGTATGAGCATGCATATACGTATGTATGTGTGTGAAAGCTAGATAAAAACATCATAAAAGGTTAGTTCCGTGTGTAACATCACGGGACCATAAATATCATGAGGTAACACTTCACACAGAGATATGAATAAAGTTGTTGCCTTACGAGCCCCAAAATGAAGAGGTGTTACACTTTGCAAAGTACAAGACGGACCAAGTTGTTTCGAAAGAAAAAAGAAAAATGTACATCTATCTTCCTGCCCTTGAGGTCATAATAATTACGCAAATATGTATTTCTAATCCTCTTGGGAAGACGTGGCCCTGGAGGTGACCGGGTCTTTTGTAAAGAGTTTGGATCTAACTTGCAAGACAAATTCAGATTAATTGGCCGTGCAATTACCATGACTAGTTAATTTGGCGTTATTTGTGCGCGCGATATGGACTGAGTTGTAAAATTTCGGCTCTGCAGTCTTTGGTCGCTGGATCGATCTCCAGTGGTGGAGATCACGGTATACACTGCTGATGAGACCTAATAAGGTCGAAACAGCAGTCGAGTGTTTCCGTATGTCGCAGGGAAGTTCGCCGGATTTTCTGGTCTTGGTAATTCAATTAACACTATAATTCCTCGACTTAAAAAAAATGTACATCGAAAATTTATTTTCCGACTGCAACATTTTACAACAGTCACGAAATGAAGGAATAAGATTGAAAGATATTAGTTGTTACTTAGAAACACTCTGAGTTTCAGTCATAGGAGACGATCGATCAAAGCATCGACTTCATTTTCTTCCCCATGACCAAGTCCTACCTTCAAAGAGCAATTAGAAACTGCTTGACGCAAATTCACCGACTGTCTGCAGCCTTCTGACTTCGACCGACTTACTGACCGCTAAAACCATTCTGTTTTTATGTATTTCTAATTATCCCATTAACTAATGATGATAAGAACTCGAGTCATTAAAAACTTTCCAGTTACATATCATTGCTCAATCCTGAGCAGACAAAATATTTAATATGTCGCCTGCAACCGATTTCAAAACAGAACTTTATTATGAAAGGACAGAGATGAGTTTGACATGCACACGTACACGTATGCAAGTCCTGATCTTTAAAAGTTAAAGCCTGTAACGAAGCGCTCAATGCCCTCAGGTAGCACACAATTTACCTCCGATTGCGACTTATGATTTAATTCAATTTCTTTTTACTAATTCACAATTTATCACTAAAAAAAGATTAATTAATATAAATAATTACCATCTTTAATTATATTACACGCGGTCTTTAAGGTAACTTGTATAAGCAATACATATATAAGTGACTGTAGAAAAAACGAAAGCCAATTCTTTATTAAAGTTTTGGATATCTCATAATTATTAACTTCGCTGTCAGTGGGGCCTCGAATAGGGCAACTGGTATGGCATCCGGTAGTGAGGATCTAGTTCTTGAACTCTGAGGAATATGGATTTACCTTTTCCTTGCCATTTCTCTTGGAATGATATGTTGGGGTACCATCTATAGATGAAATATATTTATTTTGAGATAATGAAAAGTTTACCCGTTTAAAATGGTTTTGAAAAATTATTTTTGTGCCGTTCGTCACTAGAGGCCATAACTGTTAAGTATGAATCCCAGTGATGTAATGGCTAACATGCTGGACTGCGGCCTCGAAGTAAGCGAGTTCGAACTCCAGTCATGCGACTGAATTCACTTTCGGACAACTACCCTTAAGAAAGTTATCATATTTACCCAACCCCTCCGCTCGGGCAGGATATGACACAAGGTCAATTTTTAAGCGGAAATGCAATCCGTCTCCCTTAAGAAAGTTATGACCCCCGCTTATCCCCCTAGTGATGGGTTAACTTTCCCCACTACCGTCTTTCTATAAGGTATTAGTCCGAGTGTGAACGTAATAGCGTGACTTGGATTAATTGCGTAACTAGTAGTTTCACGTGTTTTCTTAGGTTTCTGAGCATAATTAAAAACACACACATATACACATACACACATATACATACTTCTACATACGCATACACAAACATACACATACACACACACACACACACATACACACACACATATATATATATATATATATTGAAAAAAATTGAATTGAAAAAGTTCCATTTAAGGACTGTATTGCTCTTTCAATTTCAAATGACCCCCCCACTCGTGTACGCACTCATATGTATACACACATATATATACGCACATGCATATATACATATACACACATACCCATACACACATATACATACACATGCGCACACATACATATACGCACTCACATACAGATACGCACACATACATATTCACATATACAAATAAATATACATTCAAACACACATACACATTCACAAGCATGCACACACACACACGCGCGCGTGCGCACTGTCCAATGATGCACATAAACCTAAAATAATAAACAAGATATCGACACCGATTAAGGGGGGGGACTGAATTTTAATTTCGGGAGAACGTGACATTTTTTTTATGAAGTTGAAAGTTGTTTAAAAAAATGATTGGTTTAGTTGGTTTCTTTGTTTAATGGCATATTAACATTCGTGGGTTATTTAATGCCAAAAATGGATAAAACAAAAGATGCATTAAGAAAGTCGGTTTTCTTTCCAATGTTAGTCCCATTACTCTTGCTTAAAGTTGTTAGTGAGTATTTAAGATCAGGTAAATATTAAGTTTTAGAATACTCATTTTCAAGGCAGCCTATGAAAGATGGGAGTAACACAATCTTCTAAACACCCGTCTAACCATATACCAGTTAGGTATCAATTATATGGTTTCAAGTATTCCGAATTGATACTAATAATTTGCAAACATTTATATAAAGTAAAAAGTAAGTAAAGTTGGCGACCTTAGTCGAGTGTGACCCGAACGCTCCCATTTCAATAGCTACTCCACCAAGGTGTAGGGGAGAGCGCAACTCCATTCCCTGAATGGCTCCACTTTACCCTTGATCCTCACCTTATAGTGCTGAGCGCTTATCAAGGCGGCATCAAGTACCATTTTTTGAGTCTTTGGTATGACTCAACCTGGGATTGAACCTCGGTCTCTCGAACCATTGGTGAACACTCTACTCATGAGGCCAATGGCCCGGTAAACATTTACACGGTTTCAAATAATTATTGCCACTTAATAATAATAATAATAATAATAGACGAAACGATGAATCATATAACAAGTGAATGCTGCAAATTTGCGCAAAAAGAATTAAGATTAGACACGACTGGATGGGGAAGACAAGAGTGGGAATTGCGCTAGATTTTTTAAATTTGACGATACGAACAAGTTGTATATGAAAATCCGGAATCCGTCTTGGAGAGTGAGACACACAAACTCTTCCGGGATTTCGAGATACAAACGGATCACTTAATATCGGCCAGACGACCAGACCTAGTAATAATCAACAAGAAAAAGAGAACTTGCCGAATAGTGGACTTCGTTGTCTCGGCTGACCACAGAGTAAAATTGAAAGAAAACGAAAAGAAAGATAAGTACCATCTAGTGGATTTTTTTTTTTTTTTAGTGGACCATAGATTTAAAATAAAAGAAAGCAAAAAAACTGAGCTGAAAAAAATCTAACTATTTGTCTTTTGCGAAAAATGCAGGTGACGGTGACACCAATTGTAGTTGGAGCCCATGAAAGGTTTACAAAGGCCTCGAAAAGAGTGGAGGAATTGGAAATAAGAGGGAGGATCAAGACCTTTTAGACTACAGCAATTGTTAAGATCAGATAGAATACGTAGAAGAGACTTGCAGATCTGAAGAGACTGGAGGAATTGGAAATAAGAGGGAGGATCAAGACCTTTTAGACTACAGCAACTGTTAAGATCAGCTAGAATACGTAGAAGAGACTTGCAGATCTGAAGAGACTGGAGGAATTGGAAATAAGAGGGAGGATCAAGACCTTTTAGACTACAGCAACTGTTAAGATCAGCTAGAATACGTAGAAGAGACTTGCAGATCTGAAGAGACTGGAGGAATTGGAAATAAGAGGGAGGATCAAGACCTTTTAGACTATAGCAACTGTTAAGATCAGCTAGAATACGTAGAAGAGACTTGCAGACCTGAAGAGACTGTAGGAATTGGAAATAAGAGGGAGGATCAAGACCTTTTAGACTATAGCAACTGTTAAGATCAGCTAGAATACGTAGAAGAGACTTGCAGATCTGAAGAGACTGGAGGAATTGGAAATAAGAGGGAGGATCAAAACCTTTTAGACCACAGCAACTGTTAAGATCAGATAGAATACGTAGAAGAGACTTGCAGATCTGAAGAGACTGGAGGAATTGGAAATAAGAGTGAGGATCAAGACCTTTTAGACTACAGCAACTGTTAAGATCAGATAGAATACGTAGAAGAGACTTGCAGATCTGAAGAGACTGGAGGAATTGGAAATAAGAGGGAGGATCAAGACCATTCAGACCACAGCAAATGTTAAGATCAGCTAGAATACGTAGAAGAGACTTGCAGACGTGAAGAGACTGTAGGAATTGGAAATAAGAGGGAGGATCAAGACCTTTTAGACTACAGCAACTGTTAAGATCAGCTAGAATACGTAGTAGAGACTTGCAGATCTGAAGAGACTGGAGGAATTGGAAATAAGAGGGAGGATCAAGACCTTTTAGACCACAGCAACTGTTAAGATCAGATAGAATACGTAGAAGAGACTTGCAGATCTGAAGAGACTGGAGGAATTGGAAATAAGAGGGAGGTTCAAGACCATTCAGACCACAGCAAATGTTAAGATCAGCTAGAATACGTATAAGAATCTGAAGAAACTTGCTGTCACTCGGATTTTAGTGAAAACCCATCAGTTAAATCTTATTTGAACAAATTGCAATAAGAAAAATAATAATTTCAGCATACACAATTGTATGGTTTCATGTATCCCCACCTGATAATAATAAATTTATAACAGATATATTTGACGCATAGATGAGACCTTGATAGACACTACTACGTCAGGTCATTTGACCTGGGAGTAGTTGTAATGAAGGGGCGACTCCACTCTACCTCCAGATCTACAAGTTTATCACAGTCAAAAGAATATCTTTCCTCTCTCTCTCTCTCTCTCTCTCTCTCTCTCTCTCTCTCTCTCTCTCTTTCTTTCTTTTTTTGTCAATCTATCACTGTCAGTCTGCCCGTCTGTCTCTCTCTATATTCGTCTGTACGCATGCGCGCGTGTGAGTGTGTTTGTGTGTGTAAAGAATATACTTTGCATGATGTTTGTGCGTGCGCATGCGCGTTCGTTTATTATAGCAGGTGGGATTCTCTTCGGCAATTTACGTCAATATTCGTGTTATTCTGTATTTGTTTTATCTGTATGGTGTGTCAGTTATTATTTATTTAAGTGAACGGCGTCGATGTCGTCCAGAAGATTGTTTATTTGTAAAAGTTCGGCCAGTAGATTGGTTCCGTGAATTTGGAAGCAGGAATGGATGGAGAAAAAAAAAATGACGACTTTTTGTATATTTGTATTGTTTACATTTTTTTTTTCTTTGAAGGATCCTTGTTTTTCGTTTTATAATCCCCACATCCAATTATACCGACACAACCTTACAGCTCATTGGTTTAACCATGGCAATTATACAGTAAGCTGTTCGCAAAATAATGTCCTATTTTGGAGGAGACGGTATATTATTCCTGGCAGAAATTATGGAATTAGCACACTTAAGAGGATATTCAGAAATTTGTTCCCTCTGATAAAACGAGAATGCTTCCAAGCCTTGGTCGTGTCAGTACTACGGTATCGCTGCACTACTTGAATTCTAACGAAACGCTTACCGAAAAAGCTAGATAGGAATTACCCTTGGATGCTGCTTGCTGTTTTGAAAAAATCCTGTTGCACCCTACGAAACAGCTGCTGTACGGCCACTTACCTCTCATCCAAGAAAAGCGAACAAGGCATGGTGGTTACTAGTGGAGAAGTGTGAAAGAATTCATAAGAGACGTTCTCCTATGGACTCCTACACATGGACCAGTGTTGGCCAAATAAGACTTTCATCAGCTCTACGCGGACACTGGGTACCGTCTAGATGAACTACCTGTTTGATGACCGATAGCGACCTGAATTCAAATCCTGGTCGAGGCTGTTTTTCTTTTCACCAAAGCGCTTGGGAAAGAAATGAATCCAATCATTCTTCCTCATGCTATGAGTAAATTATAGAGCAGACTGGGCTTTTTAGGTTTGGCATGGCAACTGGCCTGAATTCCAACCTGTTAAACTCCTCTTCCAAAATATTGACCTTGTGTAGCATCCAGTTCGTGTGAGGAGTTTGTATATATATATATATATATATATATATATATATATATACGAAGATAAAAAAATGAATAACATCATTATTATTTATCAAAACCTTATTTTAGAAATCTGTAATCAATTTAGTCATCATAATTGCTCTGATAAAAACTATTAGTTTGTAAATACACGCTGAAAAGTTAAAGACTGTTTTGTTGTCAATGGTTGAAGGTGGACACACACTCACACACACACTGATTTCATCATCATCATCATCATCATTATCAGGTCTCGCTGCTAGCACGGATATCCCTAACTCTCTCCATCCATCCCTATAATGCATCATTCCCGGTAAGTCTTCTAAATTAGATCCTGTATCTCCGCAGAGCTGTTGTATGTAAGTTCTTGCTAGTCGGCCAACACTAGCAAGTCCATGTGTAGGGGTCCATAGGAGAAAGTCACTTTTTAGTTCGTCCTTGCTTCTCCAGCTGTGTCTCATATGTCTTACTTGGATGGTTTTAGAGATGGGAGGTATGTGGCCGTACTGCTATTGTTTCTTTAGGTGTTTTTTTTATATAACTCGTAGCACTTTACGTCTAACCTTTTCTCTATGTGTTTTGTCTGCGATCATGTGGTGCATCCATGGAGTAGTATTGACACAACTTCTGCTTGGAAGAAATCCTATTTAATTTTATCGGATAAATTAGACTTCCATATGATCTATATTCCATCGATAACTGTCCACACCTTCGCTTGGTGAATATTGACAACATTCTCAGGAGATGAGATGCTGCTGCTGAGGTACGTGAACGGGTCTACAAATTTCAGAGGGCTGTTAATTAAAGTGGAGATGGTTCCTTCTCGATTAAAGCACATGTGCCCTGTTTTGTTTGTGTTCACGTCGAGGCCAATGTCTCCTGCTGCCTACTCCAGGCTATGCAGCAGGGATTCGGTTTGGGTTGGTGTATTTGTAAGAAGTACTATGTTATCTGCATAGTCTGCGTCCGTTATAGTTTCTGCGATGTATCATCTGCTTCTTGCCTTTTTTAGTGTGAAGCCATTTTATATATATATATATATATATATATATATATCGACGTTTGAAATATGTAATTTAAATAGATAGGATGGTAATGTATCTCTTATCAGAACTTCAGCCACAATGTTGAAGAAGCCCGTGTGTCCATCTGCTGAGCGCAACTTGACTTTCGTACTTCTAAAAAGCATCATACTGGCTGTAACCGGGGAGAACATTAGCTAGAACATTCTATGGGGGAGAAAATTCGCTAAAACATTAGCTACATCTTTCCTTTGTGTATGGAATCAAATGCTTTGGAGAAGTCGACAAACAATAATGTTGCCGTGGTGTAATGGTTATCGCCGTAGAAAATGGACACGGCGACACGAGTTCAAAACCTAGACGAGACTGATTGCATTTCACATAGCACTAATATCTTTGGGAAAGGTATGAATCCAATTATTCTCCCTACAGCTATGGGTAAATAGTAGGGCAGACTAGGTTCTTCAGCCTTGGTGAGGCAACTAGTCTAGGAAAAGGAAAACTCTGAATTCAAACCTGTTAAACTCCGCTTAAAAATTACAAAATTTAAAATTACACCACGGGCACCACGGGTACTTTGTATTACTGGAAGCGATGTAATGCATGAACTGTTCTTGACTGGTTATCGATCATATAGGAATCTGATCTCACTGATAAAAATAAAATTGGATATTTTCCAAGCAGTGACTGTGTAAAGAACTACTGTATGAATGCACCACCTGTACTCTAACGGGACGCACGGAGAAAAAGCTAGATGGAAACTACACAAGAATGCTAGGTGCTGTTTTGAACAAAACCTTAAAAGCACCCCCCCACATAACAGCAGCTGTACGGTTACCTACCCCCATCTCATTAACCATCCAAGTGAGATGAATAAAACATGCTGGAAAAGTAAGAACAAACTCATTAGCGACATTCTCTTATGGACTCCTACGCGTGGACAGTGCAGCGTTGGCTGACCAGCAAAGACTTAGAGAACCTACCAAGAGCAATGGACGATAGGGACGGACCGTGAGAGAGAAGGAGAGAGAGAGAGAGAGAGAGAGAGTCGGGAAACTCCGTGCTATCAGCACAGTTTGATGATGGTGATGTATAGCATTACATACAATGAGTGCATTCCTACCCATGACAAAAATTATGGGATTTCATCGCTTTGAAGACATTTACTTGGATTTAAAAAAATTAGTTTGGTTTCTTTGTTTCATGGTATATCAACCTTAATGGTTTATCTAATCAAAAAGTCCTCCTTGTAGAATAATAACACTAGTACTATTGTTGTATACTTCTCATAGACCCAACCAAGAACATTATCAAAGATAATGAACGGACTTCAATGAACAAACGAAACACACTTCTTTATAAAAATATATCTCTTTCATTTTATTCTCGAAAGTGGCACACAGTTTATTGTAAGTCTGAGAGATAGATGGAGAGACATATACTCAAAGAGAAGACTTGCCCCATATCTTCTTCCTGGGGCTAGGGGGTGCCAATGTTTGCACCCCCTTGAAAGTCGTATCGTCAGAGACGACACTAACCCTCTGATCGGGTGCGTATCCCTGGCTTGACTCTCGATTCTGACTGGTCAGAATGTCTAAATTTGGCAGCGTGGTTCTCATATCACGTGGTCTCCTTCCGGTTACGCACCTACCCCGATGCGCTGCACCCCCTTGTTTACTAATCACAACGTGACAGCTTGTCAAAGCACACCGGGTCACGAACCTAAAATCCATGTCAACAGTCATTATATAACACTATTTTACCTATAGCTATGGAGAAAAAGGGGTTCATATCTTTTCTTGTGGTATAAATTTAAAAGTGAACGTAATGGCACGACTGGAGTTCGAACCTGCTTACTTCGATGTCGCAGTCCAGCATGTTTGCCACTACGCCACGAGGAATCCCTCGAGTCAAATGTTTTTCTTATTTGATAAATAAAGTAGATAAAACTAATAACAAATAGACGCAAAACATTTATTTTATAACTGAACACTCTGTCTTCATAAACAATTCCTTAAATTATCTAAATTCAGAATACAAAATTAGGACAGAAAATCTAAGTCGGCTTTTAAACCAAATCAACTCCGTAAGTTCATTTTTATTACATAATCGACCAGTGTGACCTATTTTTGACAGGTAGTATAGCCTATTTACACAACCCCTCCGCTCGGGCAGGATATGACACAAAGTCAATTTTTTTAAATTTTAAGCGGAGTTTAACAGGTTTGAATTCAGAGTTTTCCTTCTCCTAGACTAGTTGCCTCACCAAGGCTGAAGAACCTAGTCTGCCCTACTATTTACCCATAGCTGGAGGGAGAATAATTGGATTCATACCTTTCCCAAGGGTATTAGTGCTATGTGAAATGCAATCAGTCTGGTCCAGAATTTGAACTCGTGTCACCGTGTTCATTTCCTACGACGATAACCATTACACCACGGGCACTTTACTAGTAATGTTAGATAGCAATACTTGAAAGTATGTGAAAATTATTTCTATTAAAAATGGGAGAATAATTGGATTCATACCTTTCCCAAGGGTATTTGTGCTATGTGAAATGCAATCAGTCTCGTCCAGGATTTGACATGTAGTATAGCATTCTAAATTAAACCCTGAATAATTAAAAGAGTTAAAATACAACCGTTTGACCAGTATGATTGACAGCCATTGAAGCTGAGGTCAATCTGAGACCCCGGTCCTCATAGGATGGTTTTCAGTCAGGTGACCAGATCGGTTCTAGAGTTAGAAAGAAGATAGTCACTTTCTGAGAAAGCATACCTGAGCAGTCGAATACTCCATCTCTGCTCATCATTAACTCCCCACTAAGGTCGAGCGGCCAATGAAGAGAAAAGTCGTCCATAAATTAAAGATAAAATGAACTCGTGGTTTGGTGGCCGCGTTGTCATTCCTCACCAACGAATAAGAACAAGGATGGCAATACCAAGGAAACATCAAAGCGACCGAAGTGACAAGAAGAGACGACCAGTTAAGAAGCGTGGTGATGTAAAGAGAGAACTGAAATGAACAGAGGATAGTTGGCCAGTTGTTTGATAATGTTTCATCTTTATCGCTGCATCCCTTTGTAAGGTAATGGGTACGGTGTTCACCCATAGCCAGGGAGACCGGAGTTCAATCCCAGGTCTAGTCATACCAAAGACTCAAAAAATGGCACTGGATACCTTCTTGGTTAACACTCAGCATTATTAGGTATGTATCAAGAGTAAAGTGAAGCAATTCTCGGTGTAGTAGCTGTTGAAAAGGAAGCCTTCGGGTCGCCAACTTTACTTACTTTATACTTTATATAAAAAAGTATATGATTTGTTAGCAAAGAGTTTGCTAGCAACACTTTTAAACGAACCAGAGCTCATTTTTTTCCCACTGTTAAATGGTTTCAAATATTGCTATTTATTGTTTGCACACAGTTAAATGGTTTCAAGACTAGTAAATGATTAGACAGTTTTAACAGGTACTACCACTCCGGGTCAGAGAGGACCAGGGAGTAATGGCAATGAAGGGGTACTCTGCGTTCTTCGAAGCTCCATGATGGGAGCCTCACCATCAGATGCAGTTTAAAGTCATATTCAGGACACTTGTTGCGAGTGGGGTCATTAACGTCAGCAGAGATGCAATCAATGTATTTTTCAATCTCAGTTGATTGAGTTGTAAATTCATTGAAGAGATTCAATCCTTTATGTCTACACGAATACTTCTACCTAATATCAAAGTGTAGTATCTATACCTGAATACGTACAAAATTATAAAAATTTACTGATGAAAACCCTGTGCAAAAATAACTTTGTTCATTCTTGAAACAAATGTACCCTGGCTCGTTTAAAAATTGTTTTCTTGAAACTATACGCTTACGAATCATATATATATATATATAATATATGTATAAACAGGATTTGGTTTTAAATACCAATTGAGGGTTGATATGCCATAAAACACAAGCATCCACGGGGGTGTCCTCGTGGTGTAATGTTTAAATCAATGGACTGCGGAATCGTAGTAAGCGAGTTCGTACTCCAGTCACGCTATCATATTCACTTTCGGGCAAATACCCTTGGGAAAGTTATGAACCCCCTTATCCTCCCAGCTATGGATTAAATAGTACCACGACTGTTCTTCTAGGAAAATGGCTTTGACATTAAATAACCTACAATTAAACAAAGATAAAACAACCATCCAACCTTTATTATACAAGTTGCCCAGCTGTGTACATATCTTGATTTAAAAAAAAAAAGCTTTTATCTCAATACCTTTTGAATTTGTAAGTTCATAATGTATTTCTTTCTTAGCTTTTATCTAGACCAGGTTTGGGCAACCTTTTTCGGGAATCAGGATGCATCAGACATGGCTCCTTCTCAAGCGGGCTGCATTACGAGAAAAAATATCAAGTTAATTGTATGCTGACGGTAACTAAACCATTTTACAATAGAAGACTGTACGCCTAAATATCTCCCTTAGAAAAAGAGAAAAATGATTTTTTTGTCTTCGGTAAAATAGTTGTGTTTCTTTGTTTGATGGCATATCAACCTTTGTGGGCTATTTAATGGCAAAGCAATCCTTAAAGACGAACAGCAGTGATACTATTTGATCCATAGCTGAAAGCCTGGATATTGTGGTCCATACTTTTTGCAGGTGTATAAATCCGAATGTAAACGTAACCGCGTGACTGAAGTTAGAACTCGCTTGCTTCGAGGCTACAGTCCTGCAATTTACTCATTACACCACGGGGACTTCGGAGAAAAAATAAATTGTTTCTATAAAAAATTGAGGTCTTAGGCAGGCCATTTGGGAAACACTGCAGGCCCCAGTTTGCCAATGACAATGCCGGGAAATTCTGCTTGTCACAGAAAATAAACTCTACTGATAATAAAGAAATGCCAATCAGTAACTAATACTTTGAATACGTGCCAGTTAATACTGACACAGACTAAAAAAAAAACAAACGATTGACAGAATTACGGCGTAGTATTTTTCTTTTTCAATCTGAGACAAACTTTGATTTATATGAACAGATTTAGAGTTAAAATATTAAGCCAGTTCATCTCCGTCAATATCTCTTCTCTTTTTCCCATCCTCTTCATTTTCCTTAAAATCTTTTAGTTTCTCTCTATCTCTTTATCTCTGGACCTATCTCTCTATCATCTTTATCACTAAGACAAACTAAGATGGTTACACGAAACGTTTGTGTTTATTTGGATAGAGGGATTCCCATCGTCACTATTCACGAAGACCAATGCCCTTAACTCATTCATGAATTTTTAAAACTCTTCAAGAAACGATCATTAGAGGTACCCGACGGGTGAGAGGGACTGAAGGAGATTGGAAGTAATGGTATCTCAGAATACCATCTCATTTTTGTGCGCATCTGTGAATGTAGAATTCCTTCCTAGACAGAGAAAGAAAATGTTTACACGGATATTTTAGACAAACTTGAACTGGGAACAAAAATTTTGTTGCATTAACGGATAAGATACCAGTTCCAAGCCAAATCCCCCCCAAAATAAAAACAAAACAAAAAATCTCCTAAAACATAACAAAATAAAAAAAACAAAACAAATTAACGAATAAGATACCAATTCCTAGTAAACAAAAATACAAAAAACAAACCCAAAACAAAACAAAATAAAAAAAACAAACAAAAACAAAACAAAACGGTAAAATTCCCAAAACATTCGCAGTATTAACAAATATGATCCCCCCCCCAAAAAAAAACGAAATATAAAACAAATACAAAAACAAAACAAAACAGCAAGATTTCCAAAAATTTCGCAGTTTAACGAATACGATAACAATTCTTAGCACCCCCCTAAAAAAAACAAAAACAAAAAAAAAAAAGCAATAAAATTGAAAACAAACAAACAAACAAAACAAAATTCCCCCAAATATTCCCCCCACAAAAAAAAAACAGAATTCGTGAACTCGTAAAGTTTCCATGATAACAACGGTGATATAGATGGTTGTATTTAGAAGGGAGTGAAAGATTTCATTTAGCATTTCATGATTATCTTTGTAAATCGAGAATTTGGATGAGTAAAAAATTTTTCAGTACGATTGTTGGTTTCACGAAATTATCATTCACTTATATATTGGTTAAGAAGTTGCTTCATCCTCTAACAGCATTTTACTACTAAGCTCGATTAAAAGATCTCGTAATGATATAGTGTTTTATCAAGGGCTCCCCTATGGGGGTTGTGCACCCTGGCGAAGGAATTGTCGGCCGCCGCTCGCATAATGCAAAGCTCTTCGAAAGAATTGAGCACCCTGGCAGCCTATAGGGTATTAAAATGTAAACAAACGGACGCTGCTGCTGTTGCTAGATAGATACTTTAAAAATTCCGTTAGCCAACGTAGTCCGCTTGTTGGCCGAGTGTTCTGAGACTTAGTCTAACGTAAAGCTGGATGGTTTTCGATCCCGGCTTCGAGCATCTTGCGTGTCTAGCCACACTGAAGAGTTCTGATAGAACGAAACATATATATATATATATATAGTAATAGCGAATTTAAACTAACAGACGTATCACTACTAGCAGTAGGTTTGGTTTTATGGCATATAAACCATTTTAGGTTATCTAAAGCCAATTCCTCTTTATACATATAAATTAGATATATATGATTTGTAAACATAAATGGGGGATGTCTTCGTGGTGTAAAGTGATGGACTGTGAAATCGTAGTAAGCGAGTTCGTACTCCAATCGCGCCATTACGTTTACTTTCGAGCAAATACCTTTGGGAAAGGTATGAATCACCTTATCCTCCCAGCTATGGGTTAAATAGTACCACTACTGTTCTTCTACGAGAATGGCTTTGGCATTAAATAATCTACAAAGGTTGATATGCCATAAAACAAAGAAACCTAAACATGAGTCAACTAAGTTATATCGTTCTAAGTATTTTTAAGTATCTCAAACAATCCAATCAAATATGAATAAGCAACCTGAGTTGCTTGTTCATATTGGACGAAGCTATTTGTGTTTCTCTTTACGCTAATGTCTTTAGGAAAGGCATGAATTCATTTATTCTCTTACTAGGGCCGCTTGGGCTCTTTAGCCTTGGTTAGGCAACTAGGCAAGACTGAATATAAACCAGCTTTACTTCACTTAAAAATTGACCATGTTATCACATCATGCCGATGGCAGAGAGTATGATTTAATACACCCTCGCGAATAAATCGATTTTGAGTAAATAAAGATCGGCTCTAGATCAGAAATTTAAGGATTTAATTTTTAGTGGCCGAGGTTTTTTCTTGTCAGTATTTATCCCACCGTGTCAGAATATGGCAAAAAGGCATTTTATGGTGGGGGCGTACACGAATCGAGACTCATGCGTAGCCTGTGAAAAAATTCTTGACCTCGTGGGCATTCCCTCTTAGTCCTGCAAGCAGACAGAAACCTGGAGAACGCCCCCCCTTCTGACGCCAAGGTTTAGTCGGAGGAATATAACCACCCAGCACGAATGCCAGGCGGCCGCAGTGACTTCTCGTCTTACTCATTATTTTAGGAAAATTTAACCACTCATGGTGCTCTCTTGATGGGGTCTAAAACACACTATTTCCTTTCTAGAAGAGTAAAATGGTAAATTGTAGTAAGCTCTACTGGAGTTCTGGAAAGTGTGGATTTCCCCACTTCAAAACCTTAACTCCCAAGTGTCTTCTGACCGGAAGTCGTTGTAGCTATTAGGGTTCCATCAATAAATCAAATAGAGCTGAGATAATGAAATATTTACCTGTTTAAAATGATTGTGAAGACAAATTTTTGTATCATAAACGGAGATCATAATTTATAAACAGATATAAAATAACCTAATAAGGGTGGCCATAAAACCAACCAAGCTGTAACCATGTCAGTACTACTGTATGTCTACACCAGTTAGACTCTAATAAATCACTTGAAGAAAAAGCTAGATGGGAATTACACAAAGATTTTGCGTGTTAGTTTTCTAAATATCCGAGACAAAGCTTGATAATTTTCACCATTCAGGGTTTTTGAACTATTGTCTTTATCTTTATTGTTATATTCACAACGTTTCGGCCGATGTGTCCTCTGGCCTTCATTTAGGTGTTTCTTTTCGAACTCGGGAGCCAACACAAAACCGTCCATTAAACCTAACCGAGTACAAGTGTTAAGTATTCCTGTATTGTTACTTGCTTTCAGTCAGGATGGAACTTTCAAACTCCAGATAATTGTCACTTAGAAGTTTAGGGAACCAATGCCTATAACCGCTACGCTATGTGTCCTGCTGGACAGTTCGGAGTGAAATTTTGGGACGTGGTTCGAAGTTTCGTGTAGGCTCCCGAGTTCGACAAGAAACAGCTGAAGAAGGCCGGACACATCAGCCAAAACGTTGTAAATATAACAATAAAGATGAAGACCATACGGTCACTTTTCCTCCGTCAAGGCGAACAAAACATGCCTGAACACTACTGGAGAAATAGGGACGAACTCATAAGTGACATTCTACCGTGGACTCATAGTCATGAATACACTAGTGTTGGCCGAATAACAAAAGCTTACCTAGATCAATTCTGTGCGGACACTTGATACCATCAAGAACAGTGACACTAAAAGTGGTGGTACGCGTAATGGTATTGGTACTCAATTCATCGATTGTCGGTATGGGGTGATTTTCCAGTTTCACATTATCATTTATAACATGTAATGTAAAAATATATATTCATATTCCTTTTATATTGTAATACTCGTTTGCAAAATCCATATTAAAATGTGTGCAAACTTTTATTATATTCATTATATTTCTTATATTTTTCCAGTATAAATTACCATCTCTACTAATATTCAAACAGTATTTTCCTGGATCATAAACAATATGGTACAAATATAGTTATGTCATGTGGCATATTGCTGGTACTATTTACCAACCCCTCCGCTCGGGCAGGATATGACACAAGGTCAGTTTTTAAGCGGGGTTTAACAGGTTTGAATTCAGAGTTTTCCTTCTCCTAGACTAGTTGCCTAACCAAGGCTGAAGAACCTAGTCTGCCCAACTATTTACCCATAGCTGGAGGGAGAATAATTTGATTCATACCTTCCCCAAGGGTATTAGTGCTATGTGAAATGCAATCAGTCTCGTCCAGGATTTGAACTCGTGTCGCCGTGTTCATTTCCTACGACGATAACGACTACACCACGGGCTGGTAGGCCACATCAGATAGTTTGAAGAGCACTGGTCTAGATGACCTACTAAGAGCGATAGTTGATATGGACAGATGCAGAGAGAGAGAGAGAGAGAGAGAGAGAGAGAGAGAGAGAGAGAGAGAGAGAGAGATTCATGCTGTCGGTGTGCCTTGCTATAGTTACTGGTGATATCAACGCTGAGTTCTTCAAAATTCGAATTATACATGAGTATATAGGGTACATACCTCTTCTTCCTTCATGTACCCTTTTATTACCCACCTTGTCGGCTTGGACTGTAGAATAAACCGAGTGTATTTCTGCTGAGGAATAAGACCCCCTTTAACGAGGGTCTTGGATATGACACTAAAATGCATCTGATAGTGTGGCTCCAGTTCTGGAGCCTTGGGGAATGTGGAATATTCCTTCATTGCCATTACTTCCAGGTTCACTCTAACCTGGTGTGGTAGTATAAGTTAAAGCCCTTTCAATAGGTTAAATAGAACAATTTAATCATTTACTATGCTTGAAACTATTTAACTCTATGCAAACGAATGATTGATATAAAACTGAATTATCAGTATTTGAAAGCAATACTTGATACCATTTAACCGTGTGCAAACAAATGAGCTCCAACTCAATATTATTTGCCTCTGCCTCCCACCAGACAGGACTTGACACAAGGTCAAAGACCCGAAAGTCGATTATAGTGCAGGTTAGGGGAGGGGAAGGTCGGGCACGAGCCAAGAATCTACCCTGCTGGACTTTGCTGGTCATTGGCCCACTTAGTGCATTGTGGGCCTGATGAACCTAGCTGAACTTAGACCAAAATCTGGGTCCAGGCACGTATAGCTTAAACTGAACAGCAAGGTCCACTGCTATACAAGGGTGACAAAGGTGTCAATGATGCAGCTCATTTAAAAATAAAATAAACTCATTTAATAGTAAAATTACCAAAAAACAATTCGCTTAAACCTTTTAACTCTGTGCAAATAGAATTATTAGTGTTAGAGAGTAAAACTTGAAACCACCTTACTGTGTGCCAACAAATGATTAATATCAAATGGAATTATTAATATTTGAAAGCAAAACTTGGAGCCTTTTAGAGGAATTCCTCGTGGTGTAGTGGTAAAAGTGCTGATTTGCAATATCGTAGTAAGCGAGTTCAAACTCAAGTCGCGCAATTACGTTCACTTTCGAACTAATACCCTTGATAAAAGTATGAACCCCCTTATCCCCCAAGCTAGGGGTTAAATAGTACCACTAATGTTCTACAAGAATGATTTTAGCATGGAATTACCCAGAAGGCTGATATACTATTATGTAACATAGCCATACATGAATATGTGAAATGTACATATTCATAACGGTACGTAAACCGTTCATTATGTTCAAACTCATATATATTGAATATAGGAATCCCAAAACACTTACGACTTTTTAGTTCAGGTACGAAACTTTTTATTACCTTTGAGTTAAAAGGTTTTTCGACATGAGGAAGAGAGAGGCACAATCTTTCTATGACGACTTTTCCATCTGCCCCAAACCATGTGCGGCACTCGCCGCAAGGCCTCGGCGAGCTCCGAAAGTCAACCTTCTTCTTCCTCAACTCTGCCGTTCGGACGCAGGAACTCAACTAACTGACTTTTTTTCAAATCCCCAAAATCCTCTGCGCACGCTTCCGGTGCATGACGTCACCCATCACCTGGTCTCAATTCCTATCTGGGATTTTTATTTTGACATCTCTGAATAACACTTCCTACCCCCGCGCGCGCGTGGACACCTGCGCTCATGTTGCACCTAACTAACCCATCCACTAAGCGAAAGGTTCTCAGCCTAACTAAACCGAAAGGCAAGATATATAAAACGAAATCCCTCGGCCCTTATATTACAATTAAAACCAAAACACTATTAGACTGTTTGTTGACAAATAAGTACCGGCTCGTTTAAAAACGTTATCTACCAACTATTTTTTTTTTTTTACATTTCATGTATGTGTGCATGTAAACAGAATTTGGTATTCTATAACCCATAAGGGTTGATCTGCCATAAAAAATCCACTAAACCAAACCTTTTCTTACTTATGATTCTAAGTTACCATCATCGTCACTGATCTGCTAGTTTTAGTTTTATTTCTATTCTACTCAGAGGAAAACGGTACAAGCTAACAATATCCACTGGGTTGGATTTGTATTTTTAAAAAAGCCTTAATACAAAAAAGGCACTTGACCAACAACGCCGACTGCCCACGCAACATACAGGAAGGCCGCGTCTAACAATAGAACGGCATTGACCCTCCCCCCCCCCCAACAAACATCATGTAACCCTTCTCTTATTTCCACCGCCGACGCTTCCGCGCCCACTGCCGCAATTCGGGGAATTGGATGGTGGGTGATGTTAGTAATGAGACACAAGGCGGTATGAAAATTAAAGAAATGAAGAACAATATTTTTTGCCCTTTGTGGCAGCCCCCTCCCTCTCTGTCTCTCTGTCTCACTCTGTTTTAGTTCTTTATCACTGCATCCCTGTTTCTCTCTCTCTCTTTCTCTTTCTCCCTCTCTCTCTCTCTCTCTCTCTCTCTCTCTCTCTCTCTTGTCTTTGTCACTTTTTGACAATCTGTCACTGTCACTCTCACTGTATAACTTTCTTCTTGCTCTTGCTCTTTTATTACACTAGTTCACTTTGTCTCCCTTTCTGTCGTTATTCCCCCTCCTCTCTCACTCTCTCTCTCTCTCTCTCTCTCTCTCTCACACTCACACACACATACACAAAATTTGTTCTCTCTCACTCTCTCTCTCTCTCTCTCTCTCTCTCACACACACACACATACACAAAATTTGTTCTCTCTCTCTCTCTCTCTCTCACACACACACACATACACAAAATTTGTTCTCTCTCTCTCTCTCTCTCTCTCTCTCTCTCTCTCTCTCTCTCTCTCTCTCAGTCCTTGTTCTCGGTTTCGTCTCAATTCTCTCTATCTTTAGTTCTTGTTTTTTCTGTCACTCTCTGTCCATTTTCCTCCTCATCTCTTCGTTTTTGCCTCTCTCATTTTGTCTCTCTTCTCCCTGTCTCTATCTTTGTCTTTATTCCCTCCCCTCTTTCTCTCTTGCTCTATCAGCCCTTGATCTTTCTGCCGGCTTACTTTTCTCTTTCTGGTCTTTGCTTTCCCTGTCATTATCTATCTATCTATCTATCTATCTATCTATCTATCTAAGTAAATTTTATTTTGTTCTCTCTCTCTCTCTCTCTCTCTCTCTCTCTCTCTCTCTCTCTCTCTCTCTCTCTCCCTATCTATCCAACGTTATTCTAATCTATCTATCTATCTATCTATCTATCTTGCCTTTGTTCACCCTCTTCTTTATACTTTAAACCTCTCTCTCTCTCTTCTGTATCGATCGCCTTTTCTTTCTATTGTCCTTATTCTCTCTTTTTCCATCTCTGTCTTTATTCTCTCTTTCTCTCTCACTTTCTCTCTCTCTCTCTCTTTCTTTCTCTCTCACACATACGCACACTAAGTTCTCTCTTTCGGACCCTATTTCTCTCTCACTCTCCTTATTCTCTCCGTGGATCCCTTTCTTTTTCTTGTTTTTGTTGTCTCTGTCACTCTCTCTTCTCCGATTTGACAAAAATTTACTTTTTGTCTTTTTTCTTCGATATATGTTTGCTTTATTTTTCATTGCTTTGGATCAGGTATGAGTTACCTGGTTCATTATCAAGCGGACCGCACAACTTTTGTGGAAGGCACCCCAACCTTTTTTTTTTTTTTTTTTTTTTCCTACCGAAGGCCATACAGGTAAGCATCTGCTTTAGAAATAGGAAAAAGTTGCTTCGGTGGAATGATCTTTTCTATAAAACATTTAAGTCATGGTATGATATAATTTCATTTATCACTTTTAAATTGAAAGGTAACGTTAATATAAAAATACACAATAAAAATGTACATAAAAGTAATAAGATTTGTCTTCAATTTATTCATTCTATCATACGAAAAAATATTTCAAAGAAAGAAGCCCCCCCCCAAAAAAAAAACAACTCATTCCTCCGAAGTAAAATATAATAAACGTTCCTGGTTCCTAAAATAGAACATGTGAAAATTCCCTCATGTTTTAAAATACTGAAAACATAACTTTCAACTCAGCAAAATGTTACAAAATTCAAGAAACGTTGAACTTAATCATTGTCATGCATGTGGTATTGTCGAATTGTTTTAAGCTATGACTATAGAAGAAAATGGGGAGTTAGAGAGAGAGAGAGACAGAGAGAGAGAGAGAGAGAGAGAGAGACAGAGAGACAGAGATAACGAGAGAGAGAGAGAGAGAGTTTGTGAGTGAGTGAACAAGTAAGAATGAAACGAGACAAACAAAATTTTAATGAACGCTATTTTCCTTGTGAAATTAGGCGAGTCATTCAGAAATCACTTCGGGCCACATGTGGTGTAATGGTTAGCAAGGTAGACTAGCAAACCTACACGAGTGAGTTCGATTCTCATTAGGTGCCCAATTCATGCTGCCTTGTGCTACATCTAAGCAAAAAGCTTAGTAAATTACCACATGTGGCCCGTTGGCCTCAGTTTGCCTTCTCTTCTCCCTCATTATCCACATATCTCTTCTCTTTTTCTCTCTCAGTGTCGATCACTTCCTTTTTTTTATAAGCTTCTCCACGGTTTCTTAGTTTGGTTCGGTTTCTTTGTTTAATGGCATATTAACCTTCGTAAGTTATTTAATGCCAAAGCAATCCTTCTAGAAGAACAGCAGTGATGCTATTTAACCCATAGCTGGGTGGATAAGGGGGTTCATACCTTTCCAAAGGGTAATTGTCTGAAAGTGAACATAATAGTACGACTGGACTTTGAACTCGTTATCAACGACTTCGCAGTCCAGCGCTATAACCATTACACCACGAGAACGTCCCCTCTCCACGCTGGAGGAGTTTCCGTGGCGTAAGGGGTTAAAATGATAGACTTCGGCGTTAAAGAATTTGAACTCCAGTCACTCTATTACATTTACTTTCGGACTAATGACCCTGAGAAAGGCATGAATCCCTCAATCCCCGCAGTCATCGATTAAATAGCACCACTGTTGTTTTTTTAACAACGATGAATTTGGTATTAAACGACACATGTAGGTTGGTATGCAACGAAAAGAAGAAACCTACCTTCTTCTCATTCTACGCCTCTCTCTCTCTCTTTCTCTCTCTCTTTCACGCCACTTTCTCCTCTTCTCTCTCTACCTCTCTCTTCTCTTCTCTCTTTCTTTGTCTCTTTCGCCTCCTTTTCTAACTTCTCAATCTTTTAATCTCTCTCTTTTTCTTAACTACATTCTTAACCTCTTTAGTCTCTAACCTTTTTCTAACTTTCTCCTGTTCTCTCTTTCTAGCTCTCTCTCTCTTTCTTAGCTTCTTTCACCTTCTTTTCTAGCCTTTCCTCTTTTTACCTCTCTTTCTCAACCTCTTTGACCTCCGTTTCTAACCTTCTCTTGTCTCTTTCTACCTCCCTCTCTTTCTTAACCTCTTTCGCATCCTTTTCTAAACTTTTCTTTTCTTTTCTTACCCCTCTTTGTCCTATTTTACAAATCTCTTTTTCAATCATTCCTCTTACTATTTTTTTCTTGAAGTTTGAAGCTTCGACTTCCTTTCCGTTGTTTCCTCCACGATCACGTGACTTGAATTCAACCTATCTTGACCGGTAACATACTTTCACTTATTTCAATAACGTTTCATTTTGGTCGAGAACAATCAGAATTTGACCTTTATTCTCCAATAGAGACAGTACATTTGTGACACGACTTAAGATATACTCTCCGTTTAAAGACAAAGAAGTTTTGAGCTTTTGATGTCGATCCCAAGAGTATTATGCGAGGTGGAGAGTCTCCGTGGTGTAGTGGCTAACTATGATATCGTTGTAAGCAGGTTCAAACCCCAGTCGCTCAATTACGTTCCCTTTCGGATTAATACCATGGGGAAAGCTATGAACACCCTTATCCTCCCAGTTATCGGTTAAATAGTACAACTACTGCCCCTGCGCAAGGATGACTTTGGCTTTAAATAACCAACGAAGGTTGAGATGCTATTAAAAAAGAAGATATGCAACGGGACATGTGTATGTTTATTGCATTAAACATATCTATTCAGATCAAATGCATTTCCTCTCCCTTCATTCTTATACGATTTCTCTCTTACCTGCACACTTCTCTTTTCTCTGTTACTAGCTTTCTTCTTCCTTTTTTCTTACCAGTTTTCTTCTTCCTTTTCTCCTACCATCTTTCTTCTTTCTTTTCTCTCACAAGCTACCTTTTTCCTTTTCTTTTATTAGCTTTCTTCTTCCTTTCTCTCACCATCTTTCTTCTTCCTTTTCTCTTACTAGCTTTCTTCTTCCTTTTCTCTATTACCAGCTTTCTTCTTCCTTTTCTCTCACCATGTTTCTTCTTCCTTTTCTCTTAACATCTTTCTTCTTCCTTTTCTCTTAACATCTTTCTTCTTCCTTTTCTCTAACTAGCTTTCTTCTACCTTTTCTCTCACCAGCTTTCTTCTTCCTTTTCTCTCAACAGATTTTTTCTTCCTTTTCTCTTACTAGCTTTCTTCTACCTTTTCTCTCACCAGCTTTCTTCTTCTTTTTCTCTTACCAGTTTTCTTCTTCCTTTTCTCTTACTAGCTACCTTTTTCCTTTTCTTTTCCTAGCTTTCTTCTTCCTTTTCTGTTACCAGTTTCCTTCTTCCTTTTCTTTTACCATACTTTTTCTTCCTTTTCTTTTACCAGTTTCCCTCTTCCTTTTCTATTACTAGCTTATTTTTTCTTTTTCTCTTACCAGTTTCCTTCTTCCTTTTCTCTTACCATCTTTCTTCTTCCTTTGATTTTACCATATTTCTCCTTCCTTTTCTCTTACTTGCTTCCTTCTTCCTTTTCTCTTATCATCTTTCTTCTTCCTTTTTTCTTACCAGTTTTCTTCTTCCTTTTCTCCTACCATCTTTCTTCTTCCTTTTCTCTTACCAACTTTCTTCTTCCTTTTCTCTTAGTAGCTTCCTTCTTTCTTTTCTCTCACCATCTTTCTTCTTCCTTTTCTCTTAACATCTTTCTTCTTCCTTTTCTCTTACCAGCTTTCTTCTTCCTTTTCTTTATTACCAGCTTTCTTCTTCCTTTTCTCTCACCAGCTTTCTTCTTCCTTTTCTCTTACAAGCTTTCTTCTTCCTTTTCTTTTACCAGTTTCCTTCTTCCTTTTCTTTTACCATATTTCTTCTTCCATTTCTTTTACCAGTTTTCTTCTTCCTTTTCTATTACCATCTTTCTTCTTCCTTTGAGTTTACCATATTTCTTCTTCCTTTTCTCTTACTTGCTTCCTTCTTCCTTTTCTATTACCATCTTTCTTCTTCCTTATCTCTCATCTGCTTTCTTCTTCCTTTTCTCTTACCATCTTTCTTCTTCCTTTTCTTTTACCATATTTCTTCTTCCTTTTCTCTCACTAGCTTCCTTCTTCCTTTTCTCTTACCAAAGTTCTTCTTTCTTTTCTATTACCATCTTTCTTCTTCCTTTGAGTTTACCATATTTCTCCTTCCTTTTCTCTTACTTGCTTCCTTCTTCCTTTTCTCTTACCATCTTTCTCCTTCCTTATCTCTTACCATCTTTCTTCTTCCTTTTCTTTTACCATATTTCTTCTTTCTTTTCTCTTACTAGCTTTCTTCTTCCTTTTCTCTTACCATCTTCCTTCTTTTTCTCTTACAAGCTTTCTTCTTCCTTTTCGCTCACCAATTTTCTTCTTCCTTTTATATATATTATATTCTTCCTTCTCTTGTGCGTACAATTTTCTCCCTTCTCTTTTACTTGTTTTTTTCTTTTCTCTTCTTTTACCAACTTTTTTCTCTTTTCTCTTTAATCAAACTTCTTTCTTCCTCCTTCTCTTTCACCTGTTATATTCTCTCTTACCTATTCTCTTCTTCTTTAGTTACTCTTTTACTGCTCTCTATTCTTGTTCTTATAGAAAAATTAAATACCTACCTTCTCTCTTACCAGCTTTCTTCTTTTCCCCTTACTTACTTTCTTCTCTTTTCTTTCTTACCTGCTCTCTTCACTCTTAACTATTCTCTCATTCTTTTCTCGTCTTGAATCTCTCTTACCTATTCTCCTTGCTCGTTTACCATCTCTTTCTCTCTTATCTACCCTCTTCTTCCTAAACTACTTTCTTTTCCTCTTTCACCTACTATCTTTCCCATTTTCTCTTCTACTGCCATCTTCTCTCTTTCTTATAGTAAAATTAGATATTTGAATATGATTTATTCTTTTTTTTAAGTTCTTTTTTGATTTACGTTTTAAATCCGAGATATCATTCTGCTGGATCCTGGAGATTGTTCGAAGTTGCAATCAGATTGTCTACAAAAAAAAAAAAAAAAAAAAAAAAAAAAATCATAAAAATTTTAAAATTTCCACGACTATACATACCCGGCAGTTTCGCATAACTTGACTCTGACGGACACAATAATTACCAATTCGCTAGCAATATTAAGGAATCATTTTACCCTCATTATAACGAACTGTGAACCAAGTCTTGAAATCTTAATCGGCATGTCTGGATTCAGAGAGATAGATAGAGAGAGGGGGGAGGGGCGCCATTACTAGTAACCCTGAGCTTCCCAGTAATGCTTTACGAAACGTCCAAGCTTTATTTTTCCGTTATTGATGGGGAATGTTAGATATAACCCCAACTTTTTTTTTTCTGTTGTAGACATTTCCATTTTTTACCGAATATTTTGAAAGTGGCATTGAAGGAAATTTCATTTGAAATTCATCTTTCATACTTTTATAAGATTCCTTCACGAAATACGCTTGGCAAACGATATTACGGAAGGACAACACGAAGGGATTGATGCTTGTATGAGGCTAGTTCACGGCACAAGCATTTCAACGGTGCTGTGGAGAAATTGCGTGAATGTAAACTTCACTCTCTTTGGGTTGAGTTATTTTATGAAACACTTTAAAGACCAAATCTCAAAACAATTACGTTTGTTCCATGGGAAGAAACGACTGTAATCAAAGTTGTAAATTATCGATTCTTTTTTCTATTTCGAACTTTATAAATTCCCTTTAGTTTTATCATTACTTTAATCCCAAGAGTTCCTCGACTATCTTCTTGTTGTTACATTTGTATTTATTTACTTAACCCTTACGCAACGTTTCCCTGTCGGCTGGGGCTGTTATATACACCGACCGCTTCTCTGAAGAGGGGTAAGACACCCCCAACGAGTTTCTTGGATTTGATGCTAAACAATCTGATGGTGAGGTTCCAGTAACGCTGAAGCTTTAGGGAATGCGTAGCCCCTCTTCATTGTTACATAGTATTTATTTACTTAACCCTTACGCAACGTTTCCCAATCGGCTGGGGCTGTTATATACACCGACCGCTTCTCTGAAGAGGGGTAAGACACCCCCAACGAGTTTCTTGGATTTGATGCTAAACAATCTGATGGTGAGGTTCCAGTAACGCTGGAGCTTTAGGGAATGCGTAGCCCCTCTTCATTGCCATCGCTCCCAGGTCCACTCCTGCCTAGAGTGGTAGCACCTGATTGGCCCAATCTAGGGGCCAAATAGAACTAAACTACGTACTTATGCGTAACTGAATTACTTGAAATAGAACTGTTTTGATACTTAAACTGCGTACTTATGCAAAACCTAACTGCTTGAAATAGAACTGTTTTGACATTTAACTGTGTGTGGAAAAAACTATACTTATACTAAACTGAATTGTTTGAAACAGAACTGTTTGACTAAAATGAATAGCTTGAAATAGAAATGTTTTTGACAATTAACGTATACTAAACTGAATTGTTTGAAATAGAACTGTTCATTTGTATCCAAATGGAATTGGCATTAAATAACCTACAAAGGTTGATAATCCATAAAATCCAAATAAACTAACAAACTTACGCAATGACTCGATAAAAGGTTAATTTTAAAGTGAAATACCGCCGATCTGAATTCAGAGTTTTCTTTCTCCTCAAGTAAATACTTTAAAGAAGTCTAAGATGTTACTACTGAAGATCGGCTGTTTATCTTATTTATATCAAAATAGCTGGACACTTTCTTGACAAAATGTTACCAAATTGGCTTTTCTCATCATGCACGACATTCTAAAAGATCAAACATTTTTTGAACAACAGAAGAAAATAAAAATCGAGTGTTTTGTCCTTATTTAATCTTATTTTTCAATGAAATACAAACGTAAGTGCCTGAAAATTTAATTTCCATGACTTTCGTAAATCAAGTACAGAAGGAATTCAGAATCTTTGTCGTACAAACGTATCTTAACAGAACTTTTTAAAAACGAATAACATCTTGATTGTTGAGAGTTTGGTACATATTTTGTGTCCATCATCATGATACACCGATGTGCTCCGACTTGTTCCCTCATCGTCATTGCTATGATAGTCACAACATTTTTCTCGTTGTATTCTACAGCCTTCTTTAGATACTTATTGTAGTCAGTAAGCTGGGTATATAGAACCAAATTCTTTCATTCAGCCCGTCCGGTCAACCAAGATGAGGACTCTAGTCAAAATACATCAGTGTGGCTGTAGTAGTGGTGGTGATGGTTTTGTTAGTTTCCCATGACCCCAGAGATCTAAACCTGGATCATGGCACAGGCCTGTTCAAGGTTGTATCATCATTTCCACGTTATTGATATTGTCAAAAGGGACAAGGCTGATACAACTTGAGTGCGGTGTATTCACTGGAGTTGCCAGAAGACTACAAAATATGATAAGACACTCAAAGAAGGAAGACACAGCGGCCCAAACATTGTAACTATAGTAACAAAGAAGACAGGAACACAACTTATAGAAGATCAGTATATAATGATAATTCTTCGTCCTAATACAGACAAAAATTTGTCTCTGTCGTTTACTGAAGCGAAGAGTTTCTCTTGGCTTTTCTCATCATGCACGAAATTCAATCAAACAGAAATATTATCTGCGTATCGGTCGATTCATCAGTTTTAAGCATTCTCTGGAAAACTTTGTTTTTACACGCTAATATATACGGTACAAAGACGGACAGAAAGACAAACGCAGGTAAATAGATAGATATGAACAGAGTCGAGTAAATGTGTATATATAGATAAACAGGAATGATTGACCCACGAGCAGGATGAAATCTCCCTTTAAACTCGGACCTCGCGTGACATCCGGTCCCATTGCTGGTCATACGACGAAGATCGCTTCTTGAATTTGTCCTTCTCTACAATTTGAAAAACCTGTTTGTTGGCGATGCAACAAATTCTTATCGATTATTTCTCTTTCCACTTAGCTGATCGTGTCATAAAATGTTTCTTCTGGATCATGACGTAAAATTCCGTGACACGTACCTGGAATATAAAAAAAGAAGGTTAAATAAAAAAAATATTATCGTTTGTTTTGTTTGGGTTGGTTTTGCAATATTTAATAACGATCTTCTAAATAGGTTAAGCCTAGGGATGAACACAACGTATGAGTCGTTAGTTACGAAGCAGAGAGTATTGGGTTCTTGACTCAGTTGATCAAGGATATATACAAGGAGTACACAATATGTTTCCAGACTTTTTTCGTATGGGCACTTTTATTAATAGTACATACATGAAACTCAAGGCCCCTTCGGAGTAATCTCCTCCGACTGCAATGCATTTGTTGTACCATTCCAACAACTTCTGGAAGGCCCTATGGAAGTCCTCTTGTGTGAGCGTGTCAATGACCATCGTCACAGCCTCTTTCATCACCTCAATTGTCTCATAACCACAGCCTCTAAGTTTTTCCTTAAGCTTAGGGAATAACCAAAAGTCCCAGGGAGCAAGGTCTGAACTATAGGGAGGGTGATGAACTGTCTTGATGCCCATCTTGGTCAAATAGTCTGTGACAAAGATGGAGTTGTGGACTGGTGCATTGTCCTCGTGGACAATGCACGATTTGAAGAGTGCTGATTTGAAGAGTGCACGATTTGAAGACCCGATTTGAAGAGTGCTGACCTCTTCCGACGGAATCTCTTCCTGAACTCCCTTAAAACCTCAACATAGTATTCCTTGTTGACTGTCTGTCCAGTGGGAACCCAGTGCATGTAGATCATGTCAGTGCTGTCAAAAAAGGGATCATCAAAAGTTTGTGGGTGGATTTGCTCTGTCTGGCCTTCTTGGGTCTGGGAGAGCCAGCATGCTTCCACTGGTAACTCTGTCTCTTGGTCTCTGGGTCATAGCAGTAGATCCAGCTTTCATCGCAGGTCACCAGACCACCAAGTACTGCGGGATCTGAATTGATCAGCTCGATCATCTCCCTGCTGTTATGACAACGTCTTTCTTTCTGATCTTCTCTAAGCACTCTTGGGACAAACTTCGTGCAAATCTTCCTCATCTTCAGTTCCTCGCGAATAATTGTGTGTACAGTTCCCACACTGACATCAAACTGTGCGCTTATTGTCTCTATAGACACACGACGATCCTTATCCATGAAATTCTTTATTTGGCCAATCAACTCTGGTGTTCTGACTTCCTTACTCGAGGACTTCGATGGGGCCTTCCAGAAGTTGTTGGAACGGTACAACAAGTGCATTGCAGCCGGAGGAGATTACTTCGAAGGGGACTAGAGTTTCATGTGTGTACTATCAATAAAAGTGCCCATACGAAAAAAGTCTGGAAACTTATATTATGATCCTCGTATATATATATATATATATATATATATATATATATATATATAGATAATGACAAAGCGTAACAAAGATATTGACAAACCCGAATTCCCGGATATAAAAAAATCCTAATTAACAATACAAAATTCATATATAAAAATAACAATGAAAACTGTTTACAAATCTTCGAAGCAATAACTATAAAAAATATTTAAAAAAAACAAAAACAAACCCTAATATAAATAAAATAACATTCACCACAAGTATAAACATATTAAAGGTATTCAATAACTAACCACTCATCCTAACAAAATGAACTAACCCCATTTTTTTAACAAAAAAAAATATATATAAATAAAACTCACAGCAGCAAACAATCTAACACAACCACCAAGAGGGGCGCCTCGGGTGGTGTAACGTTTAGCAAGCTAGACTTGTGAGTTCGAGTCTCATTGGGTGCATCCCTTCATACGGCCTTGTGCCACATCTAAGAAAAAGCTTAGGAAATTACAACCTCCCCACGAAGATGACAAGCGAGTATAGGGTACTTTTTTCACCGTCTTCACCCAGACATAAAAAGAATTGAATAGAAGACTCGAAATCTGCGGTATTCAACCAAACATATATATATATATATATATATATATATATATATATATATATATATATATATATATATATATATATACGATTACCAAGAGAATCTGAAGTAATCTACTTACGTTTCAGTTAGAGATGTACTGATGATCCAGTTCGGTAAATTACTCTTGGCTCTATTGGTATATATATATATATATATATATATATATATATATATACATATATATATTCGTTTTTCGTTCAATTTAGTGTACTGAACACTCCTACGTTTTAGTTTAAGGTATTCTGTGATTTTTCTTTTGATTACGCATTGCGATATTAGTTGATTATTTTCAAACTGAATGAATCTTTTCTGTTTTTATGGAATATTTACCCTGATATCAGTTTTTGTAAAATCTTTTTATTTAACAATTTTCATCTTGTTTTTTTTTTCACACCGTCAGAATTATAGAATAGGTATAGAACTAAAAATAATATATATATATATATATATATATATATATATATATATATATATATATATATATATATATATACTGTGGGCAAAATAAAAAAGATGCTAGGTGATGGGCCTACTTCCTTTTCCCTAAAATCAGCTGGAGCTGAACGCTCTGCATATTTGCTGACTATAGTCTTTACCCAAATTTATTTCGTATTTCGTCGAGAAGTGTCATATTTTTTTGTGAAAAGAGATTATTGTAAATGGAATTTTGCGCATAAGAGGTACACAATTTCAAGAGAGAAATCGTAATACTTTCTCTTTCACCTAATTATCAGCAACAGTTCGTGTGACTGCTGAAGAATTCTCGGCATATTCCCAGGCAAAAGTTAATCCTTAAATCTTTTCCAGATTTTATTAAGAAGTGACATATTTTATTGTGGAAAGGGATTATTGTAAATTGAATTTTGTGTATCAGAGGTACAGATTTGGAAAGACAGAAGTCAGTTTTCAAGTTTCAATTGTTTATTACAGAAGATATGAATTCATGATACAATTGAAATTAATAACAAGGTTTGGTTTCTTTGTTTAATAGCATATCAACCTTTAAAGGTTATTGAATGCCAAAGCTATTCTCCAAAAAGAACAGTAGTGGTACTATTTAACTCATAGCTGAGAAGATTAGAGGGATCATATTTTTCCCGAGGGTATTTGCCCGAAAGTGAACGTAACAGCGCGACGGGAATACGAACTCACTACGATTACGCAGTCCAGCGCTTTAACCATTACACCACGAGGACACCCCCAAATTAATCACAAGTTAAAGTTTATATATAAAAATAATTTTAATTTTTTGTTGAATAATTTTTACATGGAAAACAATGCGTGTCTTGCTTCTTAGGAATACACGCCAAGCTAACTGACTGCATCCCTGCAGAGGGGTAAGATACCCACAAAAGAATTTTCTGGATATGACACTAAATAATCTGATGGTGAGGCTCCAGTAATGCTAGAGCTTTGGGGAAAGTGGAGTACGCCTTCATTGCCATCACTACCAGGTGTACTCTGGCCGGGAGTGGCAGCACTTGATAGGGTCCTATCTATGGGCCAAATTGATATTTAGATTGAGTGTACGAAATAACTTATACTAAATTGAATTGTTTGAAATAGAACTGTTCGATCATTTAACTGCGAGTAAACAATTGACTGTTCAATAGAATAGTTAGTGATACATATCAATATCGGGAAACTTTGTTTACGAATCATATATCTAATATTTATGAATAAACCGGATTTGGCATTGAATAACCTGCAATGGTTGATATACCATAAAAAACGGACTCGGCGACACGAGCTCATATCCTGGACTAGAATGATTGCATTTTCACATAGCACTAATACCCTTGGGAAAGGTATGAATCCAATTATTCTCCCTCCAGCTATGGGTAAATAGTTGGGCAGACTAGGTTCTTCAGCCTTGGTGAAGGCAACTATTCTAGGAGAAGGAATACTCCGAATTCAAACCAGTTAAACTCCGCTTAAAAATTGATCTTCTGTCCGAGCGGAGGGGTTGGTAAATATGGTAATACAAAGTACTTATCTCTTATAAATTTACGTTTTGTATATCAGTGTGGAGCGGAGGGGTTGGTAAATATGGATATGCCATAAAACCAAACCAAACCAAACCAAACCAAACTAAACACCCCATTGGATACGACTGGTAGAACTAGTCGAACAAAAATTACAATATGCACCAGTGGTATAGTTTCGGTTCTGCATTCTGCAATCGCTGGTTTGATCTCCAGTGATGGAGATCTTGATATACACTATTGATGAGACTCAATAAGGTCGAAACGGCTTCCCAGTGTTTCCGTATGTCGTACACAGTTCTTGCTTGATTTTCTGGTCATGGTAATTCAATTTATTAGATATAATGGTGTAGTTTCAAATGGAAAGTAACTAAATAAATACATGTAGATTACCTAAAAGAATACTTACATTCTTCAAGTCGCGCTTCGAGGATGGCGATTTGTTCGCTCAGGGAATTAAGCGTATATTCAATAGATTTCAGCGGTTTGTCTGTGATAGGAACTGTTGTCTTTTTTACACTATCAGGCTCCGGGTTGTTTGTTGTTGGGGTAGCTCTCGTAGTTGTCGTCGTTTTCGCTTGTGTGGTCCTCTCTGTTGTCGTCGTCATGGTTGTAGTGGGTGTTGTCGACGCATTCGTTGTCGTGGTAGGTAACATTGTGGGTGATGTCCAATGAGAGGTTATTCGGTCTTCCAAGTTATTCTCCGGTCTCTGGCGTTTACATTTGTGGCGGATACAACGGCGTAGGCTTCGTTTTAGCTTGGTCACGTGCTTTCGGATCTGGGTCTATCAGACAAAAAAAAACAAAAAAACAAAAAACAAAAACAAAAAAAAGAGAGTGAGAGAGGGAAAAGAAAAGAAACGACATAAGTAAACGTTTGAACCCATAGTTTCCGTCCCATCAAAGCTATGTTATTGAGTAAGTTATGGTTCAAGTAACTTTCTGTCCATCCGTACATTCGAAATCCGATTTTCACATATCCCTTTTTGCAGTCCAATTTGTAATGGGGCTTAAAACATACTGATTGTATATTCTCTGGCGTCTTGGGTATGCATCTAGTTGTGAAGCTTCAGTTCAGGAGATATAAGGAATGTAGAGTATCCTTATTTGCCATAACTCCCATGTCCAAACTGATCTGTTAGAATCTTATCACTGAGTCAAATAGATCTGTTTAAAAGTTTTTATATTTGAAAGGAATACTTGAAACCATATAACTGTAAATTATTTGTATTAAGAATAATTACTTGAAGCTACAATTGTTTACAGAGGATTATCATTAGTCACCTGAAGCCATATAACAGTGTGTAAAGAAATGAGTATTATCAAATATAAATAATTACTTGAAGCTATATAATTATTAGTATTAGATAGGAATACTTAAAACCATACAAATATGTGTAAATTGGCATAACCGTTACTTGAATTTTTTAAATTCCCTAGCAAGGTCCAGGTACTTATCTTTCTTTTCGCTTTCTTTCGATTTTAGTCTGTGGTCAGCCGGGACAGTAAACTCTACAATTCTGCAAGTTCTCTTTTTTTGTTGATTATAACATGGTCTGGTCGTCTGGCCGAGATTAGGTGATCCGTTTCTATATCAAAATCCCAAAAGAGTTTATGCATCTTATTCTCCAGGACAGGTTCTGGGTTGTACATATACCATTTGTTCGTATGGTCAAATTTAAATTTCTTGAACAGTTCCCTGTGGATCACCTTTCTTACTTAGTCGTGTCTAGTCTTATACTCTTTCTGTGCTAGTTTGTTGTATTCGCTTATCATTATCATTACTATTTACTCCTTTAGAGTTTTCACATCAGTATTAGCTGATGGTTTTTCACTGGAGTTTGAGTGACAGCAAGTCTCCTCAAGTCTCCAGGACTCTTCTCAGTATTCTGGACGTTCTCAGTAATGCTGTCATTTGGATAGTCTCTACCTGTCCACCAGCCTCCAAGTCCTTCAGTCGTTATTTGCTGCATTCGCTTATTATGTGATTGATCGTCTCGTCTCTGTCACCGCATAGTCTACATTTGCTATTTTTTTGCGTCTTGTCAATTCTCGCTTTGATATGATTGGTTCTTATGGCGTTGTCCTGTGCTGCAATTAGGAGAGATTCCGTTTCTATCTTAAGGTTTCCTTTTCTTAGCCAGGTCCAGGTTTTGTCGTGTGAGATGTTGTTTATTAGTCGTTATTATTATTACTATTATTATTATCATCCTTGGGAGCTTTTCACATCTTTCATTGGAGTCCGAGTGACTGCAAATCTCCTCGTGACTTCAAGACTTTTCTTAGTAATCTGGCCGACCTCAACAATCTTGTAGTTTGAATAATCTCGGCTCATCCTTCGATTTTCAATTTTTCCAGCCTCCTTAAGCCTTTGGGGATCGTTCCCAACGCACCAATTACAATGACTACCACAGTTACCCTTATGTTTCATAGCTGTTTTTTTAGTTCTCTCGCAAGGTCTACGTAATTGTTTCACTTTTCGTTTTCTTTGATTTTTACTCTGTGGTCCACTGACACGTCAAAGTCTTTTATTCGGCAGAATCTTTTTTTTTGTGTGTTAACTATTACCAGATTTGGTCTTCTGGTCGCGATTAGGTGCTTTGTTTGTATTTCAAAATCACAAAGAATTTTTTACGTCTTATTTTCTAGGAAGGATCCTAGGTTGTGCATACACCATTTCTTCATATAGTCAAATTTAAACTTTTTACACACTTCTCAGTGGATCACCTTCCTCACACAGTCGTATCTAGTCTTTTTGCGCCAATTTGCTGAATATTATTATTATTATTATGATTATTATTATTTCCTAATTAACATTATTATTATTAAAAATATCATTTGCTTATAATTAATAGACTTTAAGGCTATTAAATAGCAGATTATAACATCATTTTTAGCTACTTTTTCAGCCAGGAGCCAGAGGTAGAGGGCCCTTGGCTGTTTGGAGCTCAGACTTCTCAGGTTTAATATCGCGAACATCCATATTACTTTCTTGTAATGAAATGATTTAGAAAGTATATAATCAGTGATTAACTGAACATATTGTGTATTTTAAGTCTTTGAACTCGAGTGGCCGGTATTCGTGATGCTACCAAGAAGTAGCAGACCATTGTTAGTGAACTAGATTCTCACTGGGTGCTACATGCTTCCGGCTTTCTGCTATAATCAAGGTTAGCTAGGTAAATATGTAGAAGTAGGGTTCGCCAATGATCCGGGACACCGGGGTTCAATCCCAGATCGAGTCATACCAAAGACTCAAAAAATGGTACTTGATGCCGCCTTGCTTAACAATCAGTATTATAAGGTAAGGATCAAGCGTAAAGTGGAGCAATCTAGGGAAAGGAGTAGCGCCCTACCCTACACCTTGGTATGGTAGCTATTGAAAGGGGAGCCTTCGGGTCACCCTCGACTACGGTCGCCAACTTTACTTACTTACATATACTCGGGTGGTCTGAATTCCAAAGCCGGGGGCGGGGGTTAATCCTCATTTCTACATCGCCATTGCCAATAAAACCCTCATCAATTATGAATTTCCTTACCATGTTGTAGAAGACCCCCTCCCAAAATAACCTTAATACAAGGAGCTGTATACGAAACTGTATCTGATGATGAGACTCAACTTCTGGATATCTGGGGAGTGTGTTGTATCTCTTCATTGCCATCACTCAACCCAGAGTGGTAGTACTTGTAAGGGTCCAACTTATGGGTCAAAGTGTTCGCCAATGGCCCGGGAGACAGGGGGTTTCAATCTCAGTTCGAGTCATACCAAAGACAAGGGAGCCTTCGGGTCACCCTCGACTACGGTTGCCAACTTTACTTTTAAGTCTGTGTAAAAAATTATTTGTATTCTTTCTTTTTTTTGTTTAATAGCATATCAACCCGCGTGGGTTAATTAATGACTTGCAGAAGAAAAGTAGTGGTATCATTTCCCAAGAGTATTTGCCCGAAAGGGAACATAATACCGCGACTGGAGTTCGATCTCGCATACTTCGACATCACAGTCCAGCACATTAGCTACTACGCTACGAGGACTTCTCCTTGTATTCGTATTCGATAGAACTGTCTGTAAAAACATTTGCATAAGAAACAATTACACATAAAAATGTAAAAGTTAACGTTCAATGAACGTGATTCCCAATACTCTTAGCATAAACTAACCCTAGGCGGTTTGACATGCCGTCAAAATCAATCGATCAATCAATCGTATAATTAGCAGAATTTTTAATTCCACTCACCTTTTCTCGCTCTAATCGAAGCACTCGTCGATTCATCTGTTTATAATCAGACTGCATTTGTTTGAATTCAGGGGAACAAACCAGGCATGCTAAAATCGTAAAAAAATAAATGAATAAATAAGTAAATAAACAACAACAACAACAACAACAACAACAACAACAACAACAATAATGATAATAACTGAATGTAGCAAACAAGCGCCAAAACGAATACAAGACTAGATCCGAGTGGGTAAGGAAGGTGATCCACTGGGAACTGTGCAAGAAATTTAAATTTGACAATATTACTAAATGGCATATGCTGAAACAAGAATCCGTCCTGGAGAATGAAACACACAAAATTCTCTGGGATTTTGATATACAAACAAAGCACCTAATCTCGACCAGAAGACCAGAGCTAGAGATAAATAAAAAAGAAAAAAAGAATAAAAGAGAATCTACCGAATAGAGGACTTTGCTATCCCGGCGGACCACAGTGAAAATCAAAGAAAACAAAAAGCGAGACAAGTACTTGGACCTTGCCAGAGAACTAAAAAGATATGAAACATGATGGTGACGGTGATACCAATTGTTATTGGTGCACTTGGAACAGTCTCCAAATCGGAGAACGTGCCGAGACCATTCAAACTACAGCCTGGCTAACATCCGCCTGAATACTGAGAAGAGTAAGTACCCCAGCGAAAGACCATCAGCTAACGCCGGTGTGAAATATTCGTAAGGAGTGTAATAATGATAATAATAATAATGATAAAGGTGATACCAATTGTAATCATATTTACCAACCCCTCCGCTCGTGCAGGATATGACACAAGGTCAATTTTTTAAGCGGAGTTTAACAGGTTTGAATTCAGAGTTTTCCTTCTCCTAGACTAGTTGCCTCACCAAGGCTGAAGAAATCAGTCTGTCCTACTATTTACCCATAGATGGACGGAGAATAATTGGATTTATACCTTTTCCAAGGGTATTAGTGCTATGTGAAATGCAATCAGTCTCGTCCAGGGTTTGAACTCAAGTCGCCGTGTCCATTTCCTACGACGATAACCATTACACCACAGGCACCTCCCACCAATTGTAATTGGTGCGCTCGGTACAGTCACCAGAGGATTAGTATAGGGACTGGAGGACTTGGAAATAAGAGGACAAGTGGAGACCATCCAAACAACAGCATAGTTAGGATCGGCTAGAATACTAAGAAGAATCCTGCAGACTTGAGGAGATTTGCTCTCACCCAGCCTCCAATGAAAAACCATCAACTAACGCTGGTGGGAAAAACTCTCAAATGTATAGATACCTGCAGTGACAAACTGTTCTGATTATAAACGAGAAGACCTAGACATGGCTAAGAAAAGGAAACCACAAAATAGAAATTGAATCTTTGATTAGCTGTACAAATTAAGAACCAATTATATAAAAGCGAAAATTGATAATGAGCAACAGAAAAACAGACATAGATTATATAGAGACAAAAGTGAAACGGTTAATCACATAATAAGTGAATGCAGCAAACGAGAACAAGACTAGGCATGACTGAGTGGGAAAGGTGATATACTGGGAATTGTGCAAGAGACTGAAATTTAACCCTACTACTGTACAAGCCAGAATCTGTCATAGAAAATGAGAAGTATAAAATTCTCTGGGACTTTGAGAGAAAAATAGATCATCTAATTCTGGTCAGAAGATTAGACAAGAAAAAAAGAACTTGCCATCTGGTAGATTTTGTTGTTCTGGCGAACTACAGGTTTGGTTTTATTGTTCTGTTTTACGGCCTATCAATTCTTTGGGACATTTAACGCGGAATTAAGTAATTTTGATGAAAATTCCAAACAATTCAGTTTGAGAATAAATATAGTTTTTTGTTTACACACCGATAAAGGTCAAAACTGTTCTATTTCAAACAATTCATTTTAGCATAAATAAACAGGTTCAATGTCAAAAACAGACCTGTTTCAAACAATTCAGTTTAGCATAAGTACACAGTTTAGTTCTATTTGACCCATAGATAGGATCCTATCAGGTGCTATCACTCCGAGCCAGAGTGGACCTGGGAGCGATGGCAATGAAAGGGTGCTTTGCATTCCCCAAAAGCTACAATATTGCTGGAACCTCACCATCAGATTGTTTAGTGTCATATCCAGGACACTCGTTGGCGGGGTCTAACCCTACTACAGAGAAGCAGCCGGTGTATTCTACAGCCCCCCCTCCCACAGCCGACTGGGCAACCGGCGAACCACAGAATAGCAAATACTTGAATCTTGTCAGGGAACTATGGAGCATGAGGATGACGGTGAACAATTTTCAAAAGCCTAGAAAAAATGGCTGAAGGTATTTGAAGTCAGAAGAAAAAACAAGACCATCCAGGCCAGAGTATTTTTAAGATCAGCTAGAATTCTGAGTAGAGTCCCGGAGACTTGAAGAGACTTGCTGTCACTCAGACTCACGTGAAAGATTACTAGATAACGTTGATGTGAAAAACACACGAAGAGTGATAATAACAATGGAAAAAAGAAAAATGTTAAATAACATTAACTGCCCGAAAAGTTCGGAAATAATCGAAAAATTAAATAATACTTTTATTTGCTAATTACGTATATATATATATATATATATATATATATATATATATATATATATATATGACTTTACGATTCAAGACTAAAAACTTAGGCTTCAAAACCAAAAACTTTTGCTTCAAGAATAAAAACTTTTGTTTCAAGATTAAAAACTTAGGCTTCAAGACTAAAAACGTACGATTCAAGACTAAAAACTTCTGCTTCAACACTAAAAACTTTTGTTTCAAGACTAAAACGCCGTGGAAGCCCCCAAAACATTTGTTATGCGAAAGGTGAACTTCGCATTTCAGTAATCAGATGATTCAAGAAATTCTGTTTGGGTTGCAAGAAGTTCGACGATCAGGTAAGATCAGTAAGTTCTAAAACCGTAGATTCTGATGCCGTGTTCCAAGCAATAGAGGCAATGGATAGAGGATGAATGACAAGCATAACACTAAACCTTTGGGTCTAGTGAAACTATTACCAACAAGGTCACCTGGCATACGTGCCGGGAGACTTGGCAAAGGCTAGCATAGCTCACATTGCAGCTTATGATCCTATGACCAGCATTGTTCAGCTGCGCACGAATCTCGGCTCTTGTGCAAAGTTCTCCTCCCCAACCGCTACTATAAAATGGTCATGTTTACCAACCCCTCCACTCGGGCAGGATGTGACACAAGGTCAATTTTTAAGCGGAGTTTAACAAGTTTGAATTCAGAGTTTTCCTTCTCCTAGACTAGTTGCCTCACCAAGTCTGAAGAACCTAGTCTGCCCTACTATTTACCTATAGCTGGAGGGAGAATAATTGGATTCATACCTTTCCCAAGGGTATTAGTGCTATGTGAAAATGCAAACAGTCTCGTCCAGGATTTGAACTCGAGTTGCCCTGTCCATTTCCTACGACGATAACTATTACACCACAGGCACCTCCTACTATAAAATGATCTTGTGTCAATTCTACCTGGTGTGAGGCAAGATAAATATCTAGGCAAATCCAATGAGTAACGTTCTGAGAGTTTCAGGCGAACTCAGCATTTCAAAGTTTAGTGTGGTTCGTCATCTTCTCGACTTCAGCAACATCACTGGGAGCGACCGAATTTTGTCTCACGTAACTTAAATATTGCAAAACTTTTGACTCGTTCTTGTAAACAATAAAAAAAAACCCTCTTCAATCTGGAAAAGTAATCATTGTGTGTGTCTTTCATATAGTTCAATTGCTTTGATTATTTAAGGAAAAGGGTTCAATATTTTTTCCCGTTTTTACCTAATAGAATATTCGCCCTAATAGATAATTCTGAATTGCTTACATTGCTGAAAAAAGGCTCTTGTTTGAAAACAGAAGTGTCTATTTACTTTTGTGATGTCCCTGTATTTCAAAACACCCACATAAACACAGAAAAGGAATGCAAATGTCTTCACATCCGGCCTCTTGAATCTTTGGAGAAAGACACTTTGCTCTCTTGGTACGCAGTTCATCACTTTCTCCCCATACCCAGACATCAATGATGAAGTTTCAAAAGTGAGAGTCACACCTGCGCTCTTAGTTAAAAAAAAAGAAAAAAAAAGAAGAAAAAAGCCACAAAGCAAAAGAAAAAACAAGCTAGGCGTGTCCAAAAAGAGTAGACATCTAGACAAAAACATGAATACCCACAGGCACAGAGCCACCGACGTGGGACACCAGTTTTGTTCAGAACAAACTCACAGACCCAAGCCAGTGTAATAATTTAGAGGCCCGGGTGGCGTGACGGCTATCGTTGTAGAAAATGGATTCGGTGAGCCGAGTTAAAATCTATTGTATCATAAATCCTCTTCACACTAAAAGCAAAAACAAAAGAAAACAAAGCCAAATGATCCATGCGCACTCTCTCTCTCTCTCTCTCTCTCTCTCTCTCTCTCTCTCTCTAAGTAGTGTTCAAATAGATTTAAAAACAAATATTATTTAAATCTATTTGAAAAATTCAGCTGCTCCAAATTCTTTTGGCGCGGTCATGAGGGAAATGAATCACACTTGACTGTGAGATGCCGAGCTCGCCTGATAATATCCGAGTGCTCCTCGCCGGATTTAGTTTTGAGCACTATCTCGAAATTCACCGTCTTAGGCCTACCTGCCCTTGCCTGGTTATCGAGGTTCTTGAAACTCGAGTAAAATTTCTTGAACCATCTGTTTACTGCAATAAGGCGTCTCTGGTGGTGTAATGGTTAGCAAGCTCGACTAGCAAACCTACACGAGTGAGTTCGAGTCTCATTGGGTGCCCCTTTCATATGGCCTTGTGCCACATCTAAGCAAAAAGCTTAGTAAATTTCCATCTGTTTACTGCAATATGATTAATTGTGTCTTCATCTTTAAGACCCCTAGTTCGAACATGTAAAACGTAAGTTTCCGAATTCGGCCATGTTGCTCGTTCATCTGTGTGGCTTTCAAATATACGCACGGAGTCAACGTGTTAGCGCACCAACTACCACGTTACTACCAACAACAGCGGCCACCAGTCACAGTTAGAACTCCTTCGGTCACATGATATACGTGCTGCAAAAAGCATGTATCAAAATATTACAAAACTCTTGATTCAGCTTATATATATATATATATATATATATATATATATATATATATATATGTCAAGTTCATATCAAGAAATCATATTTGCGGTTTATTTTTTACCAATTGGATCCAAGTACTGCAGCACCAATCAAAGAAATGCGTGAACTGGAAGAGGAACTATGCTGAAGAATAAACCTTATTTGAGCCCATTATATGAGAGTATGTTGGTCAGTCTTGGAACTTCTCATCCGACTCATGTATATACTGATATATATTCATAGAAAAGGTTAAATGAAAGAAAAATGTTTAGTGGTTTGTTTATTTGCCAACGCGTTTCGACTTCAATCTTTTTTTGAATGCAAAAGTGTTTTATCGAAATTATGTTAGTTTGAGAAATAATTATGATAGATTAATTTTGATTCAATTAAAAGTCTTCATCAAAGTATAAGCCTGAATGAAGACTTCTAATTAAATCAACATTTCGATAAAACATTTTTGCATTAAAAAAAAGAAGATTGAAGTCGAAACGCGTGGGCAAATAAACAAACCATCAAACATACTTTTCTTCCGTTTTACCTTTTCTATGTACATTCAGTCAGATTCAACTCATTTCTTCCTAAATACTGATGGTTTGGTTTGTTGGGTTTTATGGCATATTAACCTTTGTAGGTTATTTAACGCCAAATCCATTTTTATGTAAATAATCTGTTCTACTTAAAACAATTCAGTTTAGCATAAGTACATAGTTTTATGGTCAAAAACATTTCCATTTCTAACTATTCAAGCAGTTGTATGTAACAATTCGGTTAAGTGTAAATACAGTTTTAATGTCGAAAAACAGTTCTATTTGAAATAATTCAGTTAAGCATAAGCACGCAGTTTAAATAAGTAACGGTTTAATTGTCAAAAATAAGTACGGTTTAATTGTCGAAAACGTTTCTATTTCAAGCTATTCAGTTTACTCAATTCATTTTAGTATAAGTATGCTGTTAGTTCTATTTAACCCATAGATAGGGCCCTATCAGGTGCTACCACTCCGGGCCAGAGTGGACTTGGGAGCGATGGCAATGAAGGGGTACTCCGCATTCCCCAAAGCTCCAGCATTGCTGGAACCTCACCATCAGATTGTTTAGTGTCATATCCAGGACACTCGTTAGGGGGGGTCTTACCCCTCTGCAGAGGTGCCGTCAGTGTATTCTACAGCCCCAACTGACTGGGCCCTAAATACTGAGATATATACATATATGTGTATATATACATATACATAAATGCAAACATACGCATATAAATATATACACACATATATGCCACTAATATATATATATATATATATATATATATATATATATATATATACGTGTATGTGTGTGTCTGTGTGTGTGTGTGGTTGTCCCAGTGTGACTATTTACTATGTAATATTTTGATGATAAAATAAACTCAGTTTAAACTAATGCGATTTCATTTTTGTAAAAAAAAGCTGCGTCAACCCTGTTTCCTCTGAGCCAAATTAACAGTCCTTCCTTAAGTTGCATATTCTCCTTCAAAAGTCAAATTGCGATAAATAACTGTGTTTAGTTATTCATTTCCTATCAAGTCTTTAGTCATTTAATTTTTTTCTTTGATAAAACATTGTTTTATAATTAGACAACTGCACTTTTTAACCTGAAGCAGACATTTTAAATTAAAGCTATGCCCTATAAAGCGGTGTTGGCAACTGTTGAGAATTCTTTCTTTTTTTTTTACCGTATTTTGAAAATTTTGCAAATATAGATTTTAATTTTTTAGTAAACAATAATCTAAGCAACCCAATTTCATTCATAATGTATTTATTGAGTTTTTTGGTTGTTTGTTATATCGCATTGGCATAAGCTGTAGTATTTGTGATTCTAGCTGTAATTTACTAAGCTTTTTGCTTAGATGTGTCACGAGGCCGCATGAATGAGCTGCCCAAAGAAACTCAAACTCACTCGTGAAGATTTACAAATCTAACTTGTTAACCATTACACCACCTCAGGTGTCCGTAAATATGTACCTATTTGCTAGCATAGTTAGATGTATGTATGTATGCATAGGGTGGCGTTTGTATTTTGAGTATGGATGCTAGTTGAGAAAGACTGGGAGAAAAGAATGAACATCTTAAGTAAGGATGGTCAGATAAGGCTGAGAAAATTAGCAAAAGACCGCTCGGGTTACAACATGAAAGTTAATTTTTATTGTCATCATTTTCTGGGTGTCCTGGAGATATATAGTCAGGCAATATTTTTATGTTCAGTCTTATGGGCGTTCAGTGTCCGGAAGTAGGAAGAATTTAGCGCTGCATAAGTACAATTGGTTGGTGATGACCACATGTCAAAATGTTAGGCATAGAATAGGCCGTCGATATTGCAACACAGGGTCCGTTGTGAAGTATCACAAGCGTCCATCCTTTGTTGAGAAAGATGTCTCGAATTGTCTTTATTTCTTTTCTTTTTTCTCAAAGGAAGCCTCGGCTTTGTATAGATTTGATTTACATCTGCAGAACTTTAACAATGTTGTGGTCCCAGCCATTGAATGTTTGCACAATGCAGAAAGGTGCAGTGAGCAACAGAGCAGATGGTTGTGTCACAATTTTAACGTCAAAATGTTACACACAATAGGCTCACACAGGCCTATATATATATATATATATACAAAACAATTTCAAAACAAAAAGACGTTGATTTCGGGTCTCTGAAAATAAGATATATATATATATATATATATATATATATATATATATATATATATATATATATATATATATCCCAGCTATGGGTAAAACAGTTGATTAAGTTCTCTAGCTTTGGTGGGACACCTGACTAGAAGGAAAAGCTCTGAATTCAAAACCTGAGTAATGCTGTTCAGAATAATCTGGGGCACATTGGTTATCTGCTTATGCAAGAAGTGTGGCTGGTTCTACATGAACCTTTACCAGCACTTCTGTTTTCAAATAAGAGCCTTTATTTAACTATGTAAGCAATTCAGAATTATCTATTAGGACGAATATTCTTTTAGGCAAAACAGGAAAAATATTGAACCCCTTTTCTTAAATAATCAAAGCAACTGATATGAGAGACATAATGATAGCTTTTCCAGATTGAAGGATATTTTACCATTTACTTGGACGAGTCAACAGCTCTGTAGAATACACCGACTGCACCTCTGCAGAGGGGTAAAACCTCCTACCAACGAGAGTCCTGGATATGACATTAAACAATCTGATGGTGAGGTTCCAGTGATGTCGGGGCTTTGGAGAATGCAGAGTATCTATTAATTGCTATCGCTCCCTTGTCCACTCTGGCTCGGAGTAGAAGCACTTGATAGGGCCCTATCTTTGGGTTAAATAGAACTAAACAGCATACTTATGCTAAACTGAATTGTTTGAATTAGAATTGTTTGAATAAACTGAATAACTTGAAATAGAAATGTTTTTGACAATTAAACTGTGTAATAAACCGACTCATTGGTCTAGTGGGTACAGTGTTGCTAATGGTCCGGGAAACCTGGGTTCAATCCCAGGACGCGTCATACCAAAGACTTTAAAAATGGTACTTGATACCTCCTTGCTTAACACTCAGCAATATTAGGTACATATCGAGGGTAAGGTGGAGCAATCCAGGGAAAGGAGTAGCATCCCCCCACTCCTAGGTGTAGTAGCTATTGAAAAGGGAGCCTTCTGGTCGTCCTCGACTACGGTCGTCAACTTTACTTACTTACTAAACTGTGTACTCATCCTAAACTGAATTGTTTGAAATAGAACTGATTATTTGTATAAAAATAGATTCTGCATTAAATAACCTAATAAGGTTAATATGCCATAAAACCCAAACAACCAACCAACAACCAACCTGGACGAGTCAAAAGTTTTGCAATATTTTGGTCACGTGAGACACAATTCGGTAGTTCCCAGTGATGTTGCTGAAGTCTGGAAGGTGACGAACCACGCTAAACTTTTAGATACCGAGTTCGCCTGAAACTCTCCTGGTTTGCGGTAACTATGAAGATGACATTCGCATCTAATCATTTCTTTTTTTTAACGAATTGTTGCATTTTAAAGATGTTTGGTTTAGATACGGATTCTAGTCAGCACCACTGTCTTTTTCATTCATCATCCTTTTGTCTAACTACTTCACCAAGTTCACTCATACTGGATGTAGCTTAAGGGAGAAGTTAAGAAAGGAAAAATAACAATAAAATTTTGGATTTTGAAGAAAATGCCATTTGCGAATAAAATACTTGAAAGTAAAGAAAATATGTCTCAGATATGATAAGCGTATTCAACAAGGACCTTTAGGGGGTCTTCTGTTCCTCTGGTTGTCGGCCTTATGATGACCATATGTGATAACATTTGTACAAAGGGTTGGGCGTAAGAGAGGCGCATCCAGGAACTTTTATTCATATCCAGTCTGTAGAATTGAACAAATACAAGTAGCAGGGTGGAGACAGCACAGGTAAATATGTAACCGGGCGAGGTTTGAGCATCTTCAAGTGAATCAAAGGTCAGTTATAAAAGTGAAAAAAATAAATAAATAAATAAAGATAAAGCCAGCTTTTTATAGAGTGTGTGTTTATCAAGTCTTTCCGCCACGAGCAGGATGCAACATAGTCAATTTTTAAGCAGAGTACAGCTGGTTTTAAATCAGAATTTTCCTTTTCCTAAAAGGTCGGTTCGGTTTCTTTATTTAATGACATATCAGCTTTTGTGGGTTAGTTAATGCCCGAACCATCCATTTAGAAGGACAGTATTTAATACTATTTAACCCATAGCTAAGGTGGGGATTAGGGGGTTCCTGCCTTTTCAAAGAGTACTGGTCCGCAAGTGAACGTAATAGCGCGACTGGAGTTTGAACTCGTTTGCTGCAATGTTTGCAATCCAGTATGTCGACCATTAAGCTACGGGGACTCCTCCCCTTTTTTTCTAGAATGGTTGCTATACCAACTCTAAGGAACTCAGACTGTCTCACTACTTACCAGTCGCCAACGGTGGAAAAAACAGATGCCCATCTCAAAAGCATTTGACTGAAGGGAAATATAAAAAGCCACGACCAGGATTTGAACGTGGCTGGTAGAGTCCATTCTCTCTGACGATAATCGCTATGCCATGTACTATGTTACTCAGCATGTTACTTCGAATTACCATTGGGCACACTTTTTTTTTTAAATCTTGTTACGGCAACTACTGAGGGAGAAGGAAACTATGAAATTAAACCGACGACAGTACTCCGTTGAAAAACTGATCTGTCTCGTCCTATTTCGATGAAATCACGTGTAAAATTCGACGTTCTTTTTTTTAGTAGTAGCTATGATGCAGAAACAAATTCCTCTTGTGTAAATATATTATTTCAAAAAATGGTTAACTTTTGACTAAAAATCTGAGGCTTTATCGAAGCAAAATATGGACAGATACAGACAGTGATAAAATATTCAACTGAGATACATACTAGTTGTATAAATTTCTGAGACGAAGCTTGATGAATTTTATCATTAAGGGTTTTCGGATTATTGTCTTCATCTTTATTGCTATTTCCACAACGTTTCGGCTGATATGTCCTCCGGCTTTCTTCAGCTGTTTGACGAACTCGGGAACATTCACAGAACTTCGAACTACGTCCTTTATTGAATTCCGTTAGCCATAACCATTAGTAGCGATACTGATGCATATCAAGAAGAAATGATTCGTCTGAGACACAACCTCCATCGTAACAACTACCCAGAGCGCATAACATCGGCTCCAAGAAACCTAGATAGGAGGATAGAAGACAATACCTGAAAATTCACCACAGTATGTCTGCCCTATGTCAAAGGACTAGCCGAAAGGATCCAAAAGATATGTATTCCATATGACATCAGAACAGTATTCACAAGAGGAATACTCCGGAGATATCTCTTCCGGGTCAAGCCACCAACGGAATTCAACATGATCAAGGACTGTGTTTACTCCATCCTTGCAGTTGTGGTAAAATATACAACGGTGAGACATATCACCCACTAAAAGTAAGGCTAGAAGAACATCGGAAGGCAGTAGTACGAGGTGAGACTGAAAAGTCGGATATTGCGGACCATATATGGAAGGAAAAGAGAAACCACCTGCCCTTATGGGATGAAGTTGAAATAATTGATAGAGCTCAACAATGGAAGATTAGACGCCTTAAGGAATCAGCACATATGTTAGGCTACAATAACCCACTGAGTAGACCAAGTATAGAGATGAATACAATATCGGAAACCGATGATTAAAAAGGTTATATGAAAAAAAAAAATCTGAATATGAGCACAGGTAAAAAAAAACATACATAATAGTAGTAATCCTAGTCAAGTAAGAGCATTAAATTTATAAGCCCCCCCAAATCACTCTGAACTGTCCAGCAGGACACATAGCGTAACGGTTATAGGCGTTGGTTCCCTAAGCTTCTAAGGAGATATTCATCTGGATATTGCAGGTTCAATCGTGATTGCAGGCGAGTAACAATACAGGAATACTTAACTCTTGTACTCGGTTATGGCTAACAGAATCAGAAATAGTCTATGGGTCAAATAGAACTGTTCAATCTTTTACAAGGGGTTATTATCATAAGTTATTTGAAACCATACAACTGTGTGCGAGTTGTTCGTATTGGATAGAAATACTTGATAAATAGAATTACTAATGTTGAATAGGAATACTTAAAACTATTTGACAGTGTGCAAACATATGAGCTTTGACTCGTTTAAAAATGAATTTACATTAAGACTATTCGCTTACAAATCATTCCTATGTTCAAGCAGGATTTATCATTAAATATTCATCAAAAGTTGATATGCTATAAAAGCAAATAACCAAATTCGAAACAGAACAATGATTTAAAACTGTTATCTTGACTTACGTAAGCAGGTGTGTCCATCACTCTGCAAGGCGAAACCCTGATGACATCCACAGGTGTAGGCACCGTCTTGGTTTATGCAGATCTGCTGACACTTGTCTGTCTGGGCGGCGCATTCGTCGATATCTATTTCGAAAACAAAACAAAAAAAAATTAAAATATTGTCTTGAATATTCGTTAATTTAAGTAATGTTCCTTTCCTTTTTAATCAAAAAATTTGATTTTCAAAAAATCATAATTGCTTCGTTGGTTTCAGCCAATACATTCTTCGACCTTCGTCGTGGTTTAAAATTTGGTGATGAACCATTCTTATTTGTACTAATAGCCTCATACTTGCTGATTTTTTTAATCTTTGTTATAGCCGATCAGTTCTATGTCCTTTCTAATATATATATTTACGCAGCCCCTTTCCCACAGACCGGGATATGGCATAAGATCAATTTGTATGCAGTGTACTGATGGTCTTGAAGTCTTGAGTTTTTCCTGCTCTTAGACCACTAATAAGTGACCCGAGTTCAAATCCTAGACAAGGCTGTTTGCGTTTCACTTGGACGAGACTTGGTTAGGCAACCAGTCATGGAGAGGGAAAACTATAAATTCAAAACCACTTTACTCTGTATAAAAATTGACCTTGTGTTACATCCTAATTATGGCGGAGGGGTTGAATTATACATATTCTAAAACAGGTAATAAATAATGTTCGTCCATCGATTTTTATAATGGATATTAACTAAGTTGAAGTTAAGTAAGAGGTTCATTTACTAAACACATGAGATTTGTTTAATGTGAGAACAATAACTATAATAAAAATGAGACCATATTCATTGTTTTCACGGACAATAGCCAAACGGGAAGGAAAATGTTTGATTCTACTTTTAAAGGAATCTGAGGCTTTTCTCGAAAAATGTTTAAAAGATCGTTTTTAAACATTTCGGAATGTTCTGTCACTTATAAAATGTTCCAGTAATCTAAACTACTGAAAATCAGGAGGTTATAAATCTCTTGAATAAGGAGCGCATCGAAGTCCCTCCCATCCAAACAATCTTTTTGGGGTTCGTTGGACTAGATAATCTGGTAAGTATGGAGGATGAAGAACGTTCCATCCTAAGGATCTTTACTTGGATTTGTTGGACTGGATAATCTGGTGAGTATGGAGGATGTGGAAGAACGTTCCATCCTAAGGATCCTTTCTTGGATATGTTGGACTGGATAAGCAGGTGATTATGGAGGATGTGGAAGAACGTTCCATCGTAGGGATCTTATCTTTTCTTGGCTTTGACACAAGCATTAAATAACCCAAAAAGGTCGACATGTTGTAAAACCAACCAACCTACCAACGAACCAACCAACTAACTTAATTGCACGCGCGCGTGTGTGTGCAAATATGTTTGTGTGTGTGTGTGCATATGTGTTTGAGTGTGTGTGCCTGTGTATAAGCTTTCTACTGCCAGTAACTCTGTCCTACTGTTTTTTTTTTAGGTTCCGTGTATGGGTCAAATAGATCTGTTTAAAAATTATTAGTGTTAGAGAGGAATCATCATCATCATCATCATATCGTGCTGGCAGCACGGATATCCCTGACCCTCTCTCGCCACTCCTCCCTATCGTTCATCGCCCTAGGTAGGTCTTCAGGACAACATCCTGTATCCTCACATAGCTGCTGAATGTACGTTCGTGCTGGTCGTCCTGCTTTTGCGCGGCCATGTGTGGGGATCCATAAGAGTACATCTCTTATGAGTTCATCTCTGCTTCTCCAGCAGTCACCATTAAATTGTGTGTCGACAAATGATTGTTATTAAATAGGAATAGTTACTTTAAACCATATAATCTCGAGTAACTAATTAGTATTTCATAGAAATACTTGAAACCTTATACGCAACCTTAATACTTGAAACTGTGCAAATTATTCGTAATAAGAATTATTACTAGAAGCTATAATTGTTTATATAGAATTATCATTATTAGTTTCTTGAAACCATGTAATTGTAGGCAAATTATTTATTTCAGATTGAAATACTTGAATACCATATTACTGTTTGCAAATATATGATTATTATTAAACAGGAACATGCTTTGGTTTGGTTTTACGGGATATCAACCATTGTTAGTTTTTTAATGTCAAATCATGTTTTTACAAATGTATTAAATATATGATTTATAAACACATTTCGAGATACACACAGTTAAATGATCAAACAGTTCTATTTCTAAGAATTCAATTTAGCATAAGATCTTTGTTTGCTCCTAGTTTGAATTTCAATAGGATCCAATCAGGTGCTACCACTCCGGGCTAGAGTGGACCTTGGAGCGATGGCAATGAAGGGTTATTCTGCATCCCCCAAAGGTTGAGCATTACTAGAAACTATATAATCTCATGTAAATTATTAGTATTTGATATGAATACCTTATACACAACATTAAAATTGCCCAGTCGGATGGGGCTGTAGAATACACTGACTGCACCTCTGCAGAGGGGTAAGACCCCCACCCCACCCAACGAGTGTCCTGGATATGACACTAAACAATCTGATGGTGAGGTTCTAGCAGTGCTGGAGCTTTGGGGAATGCGGAGTACCCCTTCATTGCCATCGCTCCCAGGTCCACTCTGGTCCGGAGTGGTAGCACCTGATAGGGCCCTATCTATGGGTTAAATAGAACTAACAGCATACTTATGCTAAAATGAATAGAGTAAACTGAATTGCTTGAAATAGAAACGTTTTTGACTATTAAACCGTACTTATACTTAAACTGCGTGCTTATGCTTAACTGAATTATTTCAAATAAAACTGTTTTTCGACATTAAAACTGTATTTACACTTAACTGAATTATTACATATAACTGCTTAAATAGTTTGAAATGGAAATATTTTTGACAATTAAACTGTGTACTTATGCTAAACTGAACTGTTTTCAATAGAACTGATTATTCACATAAAAATGGATTTGGCTTTAAATAACCTACAAAGGTTGATATGCCATAAAACCAAATAAACCAAACAACATTAATACTTGAAACTGCACAAATTATTCGTAATAAGAATAATCACTATTGTAGGGGGGTATTACTCCTTTGCAAAGATGCAGTCGGTGTATTTTACAACCCCAGCCGACTGGGCTGTAAACAGAAACAGTTACTTGAGAACATATAATTGCAAAAAGAGTGACTGCGTTAAAACTATGCCAACAAGGCTTGAGATTCAGTAAAACCAAACACGAAACCAACGAAAATATCGATAACACATAGAAAAGAATGGGAACGCCGACGGAACTAAGCTATTTTGGAATCGCCACCAATGGAAACTTTGGTTCCAGTGGAGCTCTCACTTCAAGCTGTAATATTATGTCTCAATGCCAGGAGAGTTGGTTAAAGACTGAAAATATTACTTGGCTGCGCCTAACCATATAAAAATAAATCTGTTATTTTTTTACGGGAACTATGCTAGTTAGAAAATTACAATTTAGTCAGATCAGATGAAAATGAGTCCAGTAAGGACATTGTTAATAATAACGACGATGAATAATTTGCAGATAAAGCCACTTCTGTTTTTGATACTGGTTTAGTTGATTACTGAAAGGAATGTACCAGCTGGGTTGGAGGTTGGTTCTTTTTTATGTAGCTAAGGGGTTAATATCCACGAAGGAAGTCGATTTTTAGAAATTATTTTTTTTATTTTTACACCACGCTTTTAAATGATAAAAGGAAATTCTAACATGTGCTTTTCTCAAATAATACTCTAATGAGCTCTGGACAGTTAAGGTTTATGGGGTATATATCGAGGACCAGATGTTAAAGGGGCAGGCATCTGCATGTTGTTGGGGTAGGGTACATTCTTTTTGTCTATTTTTAATAGCACCAAAGTCAGATATACGAATCTGAACTTAACAAGGCGTTTTTTTTTTTAAGTTTGTACATGTCAGCTGTGCACTTGTTGGGCAAGTCTGGATTCAAGTGGCTTATTCATTCATTTATTTTTTTTTTAATTTAGGAGTTCTTTTTTATTTTATTTTATTTTATTTTATCTTATTTTTTAAATGTTGGTTTTAATTTACTTTCGGGCTACTTAAAAAAAATAAAAACACCCCCTCGTACAACAGGCGGCTGCCTTGAGCACTCATTAACTCCATTAAAAAAATCCCTTGGTGTGGGAGTTTTAATATTTGTCAATTCCTGCTTAATTAAAATAAAGGAGTTGCTAGTCTTTCCTGAAATTTCAGTAAACAAATCTCTCACAGCTTCGGCAATAGAAATCTCGATTTTAGATGTACATAAACGTACTGAGCTGGTATTTCTCCGTATACTCATACCAACTATATTTATTTGAAAATTCAGTATACTGATCAAATACTGATCATGTGAAAATGTGTATCTTATTGCCATCTTTATTATCTTTTAAAGTCATCGGAGGCGGAGGGTGCCCCTAAATGGGAACGCCGACGGAACTAAGCTATTTTGGAATCGCCACCAATGGAAACTTTGGTTCCAGTGGAGACCTCACTACAAGCTGTAATATTATGTCTCAATGCCAGGAGAGTTGGTTAAAGACTGAAAATATTACTTGGCTGCGCCTAACCCCTTCTCCAAGAAACATGTGACAGGTTACATGGTACCATATATGAAGGCGCGCTTAGCGTAACGGTTATCATCATAGGAAATGGAACCAGTGATCCGAGTTCAAATCATTCTTAAGCCTGAGTTAGGCAACCACCCCAGGAGAAAGAAAACTCCGAATTCAAAACAGTTTTAAAAATGAACCTTGTGTCTCATCCTGCTCGTGGCGGAGGGGTTTGGTAAATATATTCATTGTATCAGTAGCATGAAACGATCCCTGATGCACACCTTGTCTAATATACATTCTTACTATATATATATATATATATATATATATATATATATATATATATACGAGGATCATTAAATAAGTTTCCAAACATTTTTCGTATGGGCACTTTTATTGATAGTACACACATGAAACTCTACTCCCTTTCGAAGTAATCTCCGGCTGCAATGCACTTGTTATACTGTTCCACCAACTTCTGGAAGGCCCCATGGAGGTCATCTTATGTGAGCGTGTCAATGACCTTCGTCACAGCCTCTTTCATCTTCTCAATTGTCTCATAACGACAGCCTCTGAGCTTAGGGAATAACCAAAAGTCACAGGGAGCAAGGTCTGGGCTATAGGGAGGCTGAGGAACTGTCTTGATGCCCATCTTGCTCAAATAGTCTGTGAGAAGGATGGAGTTGTAGACTGGTGCATTGTCCTCGTGAAAATTCCACTGACCCGATTTGAAGAGTGCTCGCCTCCTCCGACGGAATCTCTTCCAGAACTCCCTTAAAACCTCAACATAGTTACCCTAAACCTAACCCTAACCCTTTGGCCAATCAACTCTGGTGTATTGACTTCCTTACTCCTCCCATAACTCTCATCATCCCCCACAGACTCCCTGCCTTCCTTGAATATCTTATGCCACTGAAAAACTGATGCAAGATGCTCCAAAAATCAGTCCGAAGCATTCCATACGTTTCTGTGGCATTTTTTCCAAGTTTAAAACAGAATCTTATTGCATATCGTTCTTCTAAAGTGTCCTCATTGTATTTTTGAAATTCACCAGTTGTGACAATCAGGCTTTAGTAGGGCGTATTCCAATTCCTGTTGTAGCTGTTCATTTAAACCTAAAATCCTAAAAATTGGTCAGTCATCTCATACAATGTATAGCAATAACATAGTGAATTTTCAAGAGTCTACGACAATTTTAAATGCCTGTACCAAAAAAGTCGGAAACTTACTAAAGGCACCACGTATATATATATTAATTGAAATGTATCTTGCTCACTCGGTTGGGGCTGTAGAATACGCTGACTGCACTTTTGCAGAGTGGTGAGACCCCAGCCCCAATCAGTGTCCTTGGTATGGCACTTAACCATCTAATGATGAGTCTTGAGTCCTGGAGGTTTGGGGGAATGTGTGACCTCCTCATTGTCCTTTCTCCCAAGTTTATTCTGACCTAGAATAGTAGTACCTCTAAGGTCTCATCTATGGATCAAATAGAAATATTTAATCGTGAAACCATCTTACACAGGCTTGTTTTAAAATCATGTTACTTCAGAACTATTCGCTTACAAATCATATATGTGTGTGTGTGTGTGTGTGTGTATGTGTGTGTAAACATTAAATAACCCCCAAGAATGGATGTGCCATAAAACAGTACCAAACTAATTTAATGCGTAGTATATATGTGTAAAGGTTGACCCTTGATTCATTATGAAGGAAAGAAAAATTTATGGAATTCATTTTCGAAAGACAATGGTTGCTGTTAGTTCTTTTAAGCCTTTTGCTTAGATGTGGCACTAGGCCATATAAATGGGGTATCCAATGAGACTCGAACTCGCTCGTGAAGGTGTGCTAGTCTAGCTTGCAAACCATTACACCATCCTAGATGCCCTTAGTTCGTTCTAGTATATTTGTATTTCATCATCTTTTAATCATGTACACACCGACCTCAATTTTTACCTCAAAATCAGGTCTAAAGTATTTAAAGAATCCATGAATATATACGGTAATTCAAATCTAAATTTAATAGTGCATATCCCACTATACTAATTTGTATTATAATAAGATTCAGTTGTTATTTACTAAGCTTTGTTCAGTTTTAGCACAAAGCCAGAAGTATGTGGGCACCCAATGACAATCGAGCTCACTAACAATGACCTGCTAATCAAGCTGGCTAAACATTACTCCACATTGTAAACAAGTAATCGTATATTCCCAACCAGGCTCGTCTGGTTAATCTGGAAAGGTTGGTTGGTTGGTTTTACGGCATGTCAACTCTTGTAGGGTTATTTGATGCCGAATTATGTCTTTTTTGCAAACAGTTATAGTGTTTCGAGCAACTAATGTTAATAATCGTATGTAAACAATTATTATTTGATACTGATGTATTTTTTTTGCTGGGTCCCATATATTTTCCCACATATATAGAAAGGCTTTCTATTCGGATGAAAAAGAACTCAAAACAATATAATTGCACAAACATATATTTAAAAAATACAAAGCGGGGTGGAGTTGAGGTTAGACTTATCTGCTGAGGCCCATCTTAGAACTGGAGTGATTTTAATAAACGTCTTGAAGGTCATACTGTCTGCTCTACAAGAGATGTAAACCGAAAGGAGTAAAAAAAAAAAAATGGTTACCTATCCACAGTAGAACGCTCATTGGCCACTTGATCACCAAGGGCAGATAATTAATAATATTTTCCAATATACTACTGTGAATCACGCTGTTACTTTCACTTTTGGACTAATAAATTTAGCTATGTGTTAATTCTATCAGTGCTGTTCTTCTACAAGGATGGATTTGGTATTAAATATCTCATAAAGATTGATGCACCATTAAACAAGGAAAGCAAGCCAAACCATACGGTGAATTAAAGGATTATAAATATTTTATTAACGTGAGGCTTATATCAGGCGCTATTAATACTTTTACAGAGTTCATGAAGTTCATGAACTCCACTGGACAATGAAATGCCTGAACTCACCTGATACTCAGTTTTAGGCCAAACTGACCTTACCAAATCATCAAGGTTCTTGTAAACTGAGCAAAAATTTTTTGTTTTGTGATCAACTACAACTTAACACTTCGTACAACGAATATTCTTACTTATTTCCGCGGCGTTTTGGCCAAGTTTGAACTCGTAAAGTATATTTTCGAATTGAACTACGCTTTACGTGCATCTCTGCGGCTTGCAAATCACTCACGGGATGAAGTAATGCACAACGTGTCAGCGCACCAACTATCACGATACTACCAACCGCAGTGGGTACTTTTCACGGTTTGAACTGCTTCGGTCACATGATATACGCGCTGTAAACTAAGTTGGTTTTGGTTGGTTGGTTGTGTTTTACGACATATCAACCCTTGAAGATTATTCAATGCCAAATCGTGTTTATACATATACATTAAATATATAGGATTTTTAAACGAATAGTTTTTAGGTAACAGTTTTTACAGAAGCCAGAGCTTATTTGTTTGCACACAGTTAAATGGTTTCAAGTATTTCTAACTAAAACTAATAGTTTTATTTGCCACAGGTAAGTGGTTTCAAGTATTTCTATCAAACACTAATAGTACTATTCGCCACAGTTAAATGCTTTTAAGTATATTAAATGATTAAACAGTTATATTTGACCCATAGATATAAACCTAACAGGGTCAGAGTATACCTGGGAGTAATGGTATTGAAGGGTTACTCTACATTACCCAAATCTCAAGAACTGTAACCTCGCTATCGGGTGGTTTAGGGTCATACTAGGACATTCGTTGAGGGGGAAGAGTCGTATCCCTCTGCAGAGATGCAGTCAGCATATTCTGCAGCCCCAGCTGACTGGGGTAGTGCCACAAACCAGCACGTTCGAAAATATTCCAAACCCCTTCGCTCCCCCTACTGCAAATAATATTTCACAGTTATATGGTTTCAATTATTCCTATAAAGTTCTAATAATTTTCGCCCATAGATGTAACAGGTACTACCCCTTCAGTCAAACATAGACTTATCGGTGGGGCTTAGACGGTGTTCTGGTTATGATCTGAGATTGTAACCATTGGCGAGGCTGTAGTTCTGGAGATCAGAGTAATGTAGAGTATCTTTTCATTGCCATTGGCCTCAGGTCCACTCTGACCCGAAGTGGTAGTACCTGTTAGGGTCTCAAATATGGGCCAAATAGATTTGTTGGAAAATTATTAGTTAACTGGACTATTTATATTAGGAATATTTAGCTGAAGCTGCAATTTTGTTTTATTTAGGATTATTATTAGTTACTTGAAACCATATAACTGAAAACCAATGATTATTATTGAATAGAAATAATTACTTGAAACCATATAATTGTGAAAACTAATGATTATTATTGAATAGAAATAATTACTTTAAACCATATAATTGTGAAAACCAATGATTATTATTGAATAGAAATAATTACTTGAAACCATATAATTGTGAAAACCAATGATTATTATTGAATAGAAATAATTACTTGAAACCATATAATTGTGAAAACTAATGATTATTATTGAATAGAAATAATTACTTTAAACCATATAATTGTGAAAACCAATGATTATTATTGAATAGAAATAATTACATGAAACCATATAACTGTGAAAACCAATGATTATTATTGAATAGAAATAATTACATGAAACCATATAATTGTGAAAACTAATGATTATTATTGAATAGAAATAATTACTTGAAACCATATAATTGTGAAAACCAATGATTATTATTGAATAGAAATAATTACTTGAAACCATATAATTGTGAAAACTAATGATTATTATTGAATAGAAATAATTACTTTAAACCATATAATTGTGAAAACCAATAATTATTATTGAATAGAAATAATTACTTGAAACCATATAATTGTGAAAACCAATGATTATTATTGAATAGAAATAATTACATGAAACCATATAATTGTGAAAACTAATGATTATTATTGAATAGAAATAATTACTTTAAACCATATAGTTGTGAAAACCAATGATTATTATTGAATAGAAATAATTACTTGAAACCATATAATTGTGAAAACTAATGATTATTATTGAATAGAAATAATTACATGAAACCATATAACTGTGAAAACTAATGATTATCATTGAATAGAAATAATTACTTGAAACCATATAACTGTGAATACTAGTGATTATTAGAAAATAGAATTAATTACCTGGAACGGTATAAGTGGTGAATTCAATAAGTTTCCAGACTTTTTTTGTACAGGCATTTAAAATTGTCGTAGATTCTTGAAAATTCACAATGTTATTGCTATACATCTTATGAGATGACTGACCAATTTTTATGATTCCAGGTTCAAATTAACAGCTACGGTTTGGTTTGGTTTGTTTGGTTTTATGGCATATCAACCTTTGTAGGTTATTTAACGCCAAATCCATTTTTATGTAAATAATCTGTTCTATTGAAAACAGTTCAGTTTAGCATAAGTACACAGTTTTATTGTCAAAAACATTTCCATTTCAAACTATTTAAGCAGTTATATGTAATAATTCAGTTAAGTGTAAATACAGTTTTAATGTCGAAAAACAGTTCTATTTGAAATAATTCAGTTAAGCATAAGCACGCAGTTTAAGTGTAAGTACGGTTTAATTGTCAAAAACGTTTCTATTTCTAGCTATTCAGTTTACTCAATTCATTTTAGCATAAGTATGCTGTTAGTTCTATTCAACCCATAGACAGGGCCCTATCAGGTGCTACCACTCCGGACCAGAGTGGACCTGGGAGCGATGGCAATGAAGGGGTACTCCGCATTACCCAAAGCTCCAGCACTGCTGGAGCATCACCATCAGATTGTTTAGGATATCCAGGACACTCATTAGGGGGCGGTCTTACCCCTCTGCAGAGGTGCAGTCAGTGTATTCTACAGCCCCAGCTGACTGGGCAATACACAGATTTAAATGTCAGATAGTTTTATTTCAGAAAATTCAGTTCATCATAAGTACACAGTTTAGACGTCAAAAACAGTTCTATTTCGAGCAATTCAGTTCAGTACTAGTGCGCAGTTCCAATGTCAAAACAGTTCTATTTTAAACAATTCAGTTTAGCATAAATACGCAGTTTAAATGCAAAAATCAGTATAATGAAAGAAGCACGGTTTTGTTCTATTTAACCCATAGATAGGAACCTTATCAGGTGCTACCACTCCGGGCCAGAGTGGACCTAGGAGCGATGGCAATGAAGGGGTACTCCGCATTCCCCAAAGCTCCAGCACTGCTGGAACCTCACCATCAGATTGTTTAGTGTCATATCCAGGACACTCTTTGGGGGGATCTTACCCCTCTGCAGAGAAGCAGTCGGTATATTCTACAGCCCCAGCCGACAGGGCAAAAATCAACAGCTACAGCAGCAATTGTAATACACCCTACTAAAACCTGATTGTCACAGCTGGTGAATTTCAAAAATGCAATTGGGGCGTGAGGACACTTTAGAAGAACGATATGCAATAGAATTCTGTTTTTAACTTGGAAAAATGCCACAGAAACATATGGAATGCTTCAGACTGCTTGTCGACCATCTTGCATGAATCGAGAATCAGTTTTTGAGTGGCATAAGAGATTCAAGGAAGGCAGGGAGTCTGTGAGGGATGATGAGAGGTGTGGGAGGAGTAAGGAAGTCAATACACCAGAGTTGATTGGCCAAAGGGTTAGGGTTAGGTTTAGGGTTACTATGTTGAGGTTTTAAGGGAGTTCAGGAAGAGATTCCGTCGGAAGAGGCGAGCACTCTTCAAATCGGGTCAGTGGCATTTCTACCAGGACAATACACCAGTCCACAACTCCATCCTTGTCACAGACTATTTGCCCAAACGAAAAAAGTCTGGAAACTTATTTAATGATCCTCGTAATTAATACTATACGTGAAACCATACAACTTTGAGTAAATTATTTGTATTAGATAGTTTGGTTGGTCGGTTGGTTGGTTGGTTGGATTTCATAGCATATCAACCCTTGTAGGTTATTTAAGGACAAATGCTGTTTATACACATATATAAAAAATATGATTTGTAAACTCATAGTTTGTTCATAATATTTCTAAATGATTCAGTGCTCATTTGTTTGTACAAAGTTAAATGGTTTCAAGAATTTCTAACTCTAATAATTCTATTTTATACTGATAAATTTTTCACACAGTTAAATTGATATACTTATATAATTTGTTAGTGAATTTTTTTTTTAGAAAATAAGAGCTAATTTTTTGGCACACAATCAAGCATGGCTATCTAAGACTAAATATTCTATTTAATATTAATCATTTGTTTGCAAACACTGAAATGGTATTTAGTATTGCTATTTGATCAATTATTCTATTCAACACTATGCGGGGGAATTTGGCCTCCTGTTTTACAAATCTGAAACTACGACAAGTATCGAAAATACTCTAGTTATATTGTTTGAAAATGTATTAGCTTACAAAATCAGTTTTTTTAAGGCATCGTTTTTATCAGATAAACAATGGCACTGACCCCTCCTTTAAGTAAATTTGGTGTCAATTGACCATTCATGAACATTCATGACCTCGCGCAAGTCACAAGTACATATAAAATTTAATTGAAGAGAGTGAGACATTTTAACAGTTGTTGCGCGGAGGATATCGGGGAGGGGGGGAATTAGGGGATGTCCTCTTCCCGATCGTGTTGGAACCCACTTTCTTACCTCAGAGTACTGATATTAGGGCTCTTAGTTTTTGAGGAGAGGTGACAACACTAAAAATTAAGAGGGGTTTTATTTTTGCAGATGATTTCAAACCGAACAAAGATGAGAGAGAGAGAGAGGGGGGGTTCTTTAATGGCATGTCAACCTTCGTGAGTTATTTAATACCATAGCCATCCTTGTAGAAGAAGGCTGTGGTACTATCGAAACCACAGCTGTAGGGATAAGCGGGTTCATACCTTAAGAAGAGAGAGAGAGAGAGAGAGAGAGATTAGGGCAACCAGTGAGAATCGAACCCACTGGTAATGGTCTATCAGACAAGATCGCAAACGATTACACCATGCCAGACGCCTACAAAAATGGGAAAAGAAGGAGAAAGATTAAATAAGCTTAGCTATAGCAAAAGGCCAGAGGTATAGGGCACCGAGCGAGAAAAAACCACACCAAAATGGTCTGTTAGACAAACTCGTTAACCACTACACTACGTCAGGTTACCACGAAGATAAGAGCTAGAGAAAAATGATGGAGTCAAAAGGCCATTTTAACCTGAGTGACCCACACGTGTACGAAGATTCATAGTAAAAAAAATGCGTAATTCGTCTGCATTGTTTTTGTTTTCGATGTTTCGAACGGACCTTAACAGTACTCTTCTTAGTGCAATGAGGGGGTATTGTCTGGGGGTGGGGACTTCATGTCATCTCTCGGGTATAAGGCCTTGAGATTCAATTTCTTGGTTTCGTGAAATTTTCAAATTCTTCTGGGTTTATTATTTTATTATTGTGATTTAAACCCCCTGTCAACTTACTAGGTACGTTGTTGAGTGGTATCCGTTTGTATTTCAATATCCCAGAGGAGTTTGTGAGTCTCATTTTTCAGGACGGATTCTGGGTTGTGCATAATACCATTTGTTCGTATAGTCAAATTTATAATTATTTACTCCTTTAGTGTTATTCACACCAGCGTTAGCTGATGGTTTTTCTCTGAAGTTTGAGTGACAGCAAGTCTCCTCAAGTCTCCAGGACTCTTCTCAGTATTCTGGCCGTTTTCAATAATGCTGTCATTTGGAGGGTCTCCACTCGTCCGCCAACTTCCAAGTCCTCCAGTCCCTTTAATAATCCTTTAGTTACTGTTCCTAAAGCACCAATCACAATTGGTACTATCGTCATCCTCATGTTCCATAGTTTTTTTTTTTTTCAATTCTCTAGCAAGGCCGAGGTACTTATCCTTCTTTTCACATTCTTTCAGTTTTATTCTATGGTCAGCCGTGACAGCAAAGTCGACAATTTTGCAAATTCTCTCTTTTTTTTTTTTTTTTTGTTTATTATTATAAGGTCTGGTCTTCTGGCCGAGATTAGGTGATCCGTGTGTATGTCAAAGTCCCATAGGAGTTTATGTGTGTTATTTTCAAGGACAGGTGCTGGGTTGTGCATATAACATTATTATTATTATTATTGCGAGTTTTTCACACCAGTTTTAACATGTGGTCTTTCTCTAAAGTCTTCGTGACAAAAATTATGGTCAGGTTATCAGAGCTCTTCTATTATAGCTGATTTTATCATTGCTGTAGTTTGGATGGTCTTAATTCTTCTTCTGATCTCTAATTTCTTCATTCTCCTATTCAAACTTTCGTGGACTGTTCCAAGTGCGCCAACGACAATTGGTATCACCATCACAATCACGTTCCGCAGCTTTTACAGTTCTCTCGGAAGATCCAGGTGTTTGTCTATCTTTTCTTCTTCTTCTTCTTCTTCTTCTTCTTCTTCTTCTTCTTCTTCTTCTTCTTCTTCTTCTTCTATGTAACTACTTATCTTCCTTCTTTCTTTTTTCTTCTTCCAGTCTCATTTTCCTTCTTATAATCTCTTTTGTTTTTCTTTTTCTTTCTTCTTTTTCTTCTATCTTCCTTTTTTTTTCCCCTTTTTCTTTTTCTCTCCTTATTTTCTTTATTTTACCCTTTTTGGTTTTTCCTTTTCCTTCTTTCTTCTTCACTCTATTTTTCAAATATTTTATATTTTCTTCTTTGGCTCCCTTTCCTTTTTCCTTTATTTTTCATTTTCCTTCATGAATTCCTTATATCTTTTCTTCTTACCTTCCTTTTACATTTTCTTTTTTTTTTTTTTGTTTTTTTTATTCCTTCCCCCCCATTCCTTTTTACATTTTCCTGTCTCTTCTTCTTGTTCTTGTTCTTCTTCTTCTTGGCACCTCCATTTTTTTAGGGTTCTTTCAGTCATCGTTCTTCTTCTTGATTTATTTTTCTTCTTTTGCCTTTATATTCCTCTTAACTTCTTGATGTCTTTCCTTTTTAAGCCTTAGAGTTCTTCTTCTTCTTCTTCTTCTTCTTCTTCTTCTTCTTCTTCTTCTTCTTCTTCTTCTTCTTCTTCTTCTTCTTCTTCTTAACCTTTGAAAGAATGAACGGAAAAGTCAAATATTCTACTTGAGCCTGAGAAGGCTACTGTATTGTTATCCACCGACACTCAGAGGTAGGAGGATACTTGCCTTTTTTTATGGGTCGAAAAAAATGTTTACAGGTTACTAAGTGAAAATTAGATCAGATATGAAGAGAAGATGAAAGAGCAATGAACAAAGTGAAAATAAGTGGAGCATTAGAGGAAGGAGAAGGAAGAGAGAGAAAAAAAAATCAAAACAGAAAGAAGAAAGAAAAAAAAAAAAAATGACAAAAAGAAGAGAGAGAGAGAGAGAGAGAGAGATAGATAGAGAGAGAGAGAGAGAGAAGGAAGGAAGAAAACGGAAAGTAAAAGAGGGAAAGGAAAATGGGAATAAGCAGAGAAAACTAACGAGAAACGTTGAAAAACGAAAGAGATGCTGACACAAAAATAAAATAAAATAAGAAGAATAAATAAATTTTAAAAAGTAAGGCAAAGAAGAATAGTAAAAGATATAGATATATATATGAAGGAAACTAGAAACAGATGCATGATGGGATTATATTTAATTTGACACTTGGAAGTTACTTTTTTTAATGGCATATCAACCTTCGTGGGTTATTTCATGCCAAAGACATCCTTGTAGATTGGGGTGATTAAAAGTTTCCCAAGGGTATTCGTCCGAAAGTGAACGTAAATAGCACGACTGGAATTTGAACGCGTTTACTTTGAGACCAAAGTCAAGCACTTTAATCATTACGCCACGGCGACGCTCCCCTCTCTAAATTAAGTAAAGTTCTTTTTCAATAGCTACAACACCGAGTTGTAGGAAAAGCCGCTGCTTCATTCCCTGGATTGCCCCACTTTACCCTTAATCCATACTTTATAATGCTGAATGTTAAGATAGGCGGTATCAAGTACCATTTTTTGAGTCTTTGGTATGATTCGACCTGGGATTGAACCTCGGTCTCCCAGACCATTGGCGAACACTCTATTCATTAGGCCAATGGCTCTCTAAATTACTTTGCCCTAACTGTGGACTATAATATCCCTAAGCTGGGATTTTACATATTTTTCTAAATTTAAAAATTTTAAAATGGTTCGTGAATTTTGCGCCATCCTATATAAACATAATTATAATTTTAGTATTACGAGGGTGAGCTGAAACGTTCATAGGCTGAAAAGTTCATATGATGTTGTACTTGCTTTTATGACTTTTTTGACCGACGGGATCCAAGCACTGCAACACCGATAGAAGAAGTATGTGAACTGCAAGGGAGAACACGTTGAAACATTACCTTATCTAGTCATATTATATGAAAGTATCTTAGTCAGCCTATGAACTTTTCAGCAAACCATTATATACTTGCAGTAGGAGTTAGCTCTGACAGCAAGTGCCGGTATTTCTGATGTTCTTTCTCGTGAAAAGTTTTGGGGAATCCATGTGGCGAAGTGGCTAACGTACTAAACTGTGATATCGTTGTAAGTGAGTTCGAACCATAATCGCGTTATTAGGTTCTAATACCCTTGGGAAAGTTTTGAAATCCTTTATTCCTCTAGCCATGGGATAAATAGTAGCACTACTGTCTTTCTACAAGGAAATTAATTAAAAATTGATATCAACCCCTTTTGATTATCAATATGACAGTCTGGAGTTTTTTGTTTTTTTGTTTTTTTTTTTCCTGTTTTGAGGGTGTGTAGAGATTTTTTTTTACCCAGAATACATCCGAAAGTCAGGCAAACTTGTCTAATAAATTTGGTGAAAATAGGTCACATGATTTTCATGTTTATAAACATGCATTGATACTATTTACCCAACCCCTCCGCTCGGGCAGGATATGACACAAGGTCAATTTTTAAGCGGAGTTTAACAGGTTTGAATTCAGAGTTTTCCTTCTCCTAGACTAGTTGCCTCACCAAAGCTGAAGAATCCAGTCTGTCCTACTATTTACCCATAGCTGGAAGGAGAATAATTGGATTCATACCTTCCCCAAGGGTATTAGTGCTATGTGAAATGCAATCAGTCTCGTCCAGGATTTGAACTCGTGTCGCCGTGTCCATTTCCTACGACGATAACGTCTACACCACGGGCACCTCCATGAGTTATCTAAAACATGCATTGATAGACAGTTCATATTTATTGTATAGAAAAACTGTAGTAAATAGTCTGATTTCATTGGTTCAACCGAGCCATTGGCCTAATGACTAGCGTATTCGCCAATGGTGTGGGAGACTGGGGTTTAATCTCCAGGTCGAGTCATATCAAAGACTAAAAAAATGGTACTTGATCCTGCCTTGCATTATAAGGATCAAGGGTAAAGTGGAGCAATCCAGGAAATGAAGTAGCATCCTCCCCTACACCTCGGTGTAGTAACTATTGAAAAGGGAGCCTTCGGGTCACCCTCGACTAAAGTCACCGACTTCATTTTTACTTTACTCATCGGTTCAGGGTAGATAACTCTAAATATTTTTTCTTTCACCATGATTCAAATTTGAATTTTACTGATTTATTTTTTTCTTATCTTGAATTTAAAAAAATAATTTGTTTTTACTTCTTTTATGCCAACATTTTGCATCGATACCTGAATTTATTTCCTTAAAAATTGCTCTTACACACACACACACACACACACACACACACACACACACACACACACACACACACACACACACACACACACACAGAGGTTTCTTACAGCTACCGCATATTTATTGTTTATATCTCTGTTTATAAGTGACGACCTGTTATAACATGTAGTTTTGAGTGTGTGTTTCTTATTTCTGCGTAGATTTAGGCGTATCTTTGTCAAGACGATTCTGTGTTCTGAAGATACTCCTTCAAAAGAGGAGTATGCCTCACATTTCAGAGCGCTTTTTATCAACTTCAACTTTGAAGATAATGAACTTAGCGGCACAAGTTCAAACCCTGGATACCCCAATGCTTTTGATCCTATTTACCCAACCCATCCGCTCGGTCAGGATATGACACAAGGTCAATTTTAAGGGAAGCTTAACAGGTTTGAATTAAGAGTTTTCCTTCTTCTAGACTAGTTGCCTCAACAAGGCTGAAGAAACCAGTCTGCCCTACTATTTACCCATAGCTGGAGGGAGAATAATTGGATTCATACCTTTCCCAATGGTATTAGTGCTATGTGAAATGCAATCAGTCTCGTCCAGGATTTGAACTCGTCTCGCCGTGTCCATTTCCTACGACGATAACCATTACACCACGGGCATCCAATGTTTTTGATCAATGCTTCTATCCCTTCTCTTCCCTCCTTACCTATGGATAACATAGTAAGGCAAACTGGGTTCTTTAGCTGTTGTTTGGCAATTAGTCTAGGAGAAAGATAGCGAGCTGTACTCCGTTCACAAAAAAAGCTCAGTCACATTTCTCCGGGATAGTGGTGGGGTTGGGCAGATACAAAAACTGTCGTTATGAAATAATAACAGTGTTTTAATAAACAAGAAATAAATGAATTGATCAATGAAATAATATGTAAAGCTCATAGATTTCTTTTTGTTAACAAGAAGTTAGGTGGCCCAGTCGGCTGGGGCTGCAGAATACACCGACTTCATCTCTGCAGAGGGGTAAGACCCCCACCCCAACGAGTGTCCTGATATGATACAAAATAATCTGATGATGAAGTTCCAGCGATGCTGTAGCTTTGGGGGATGCGAAGTAACCCTTCATTGCCTTCGCAAGGTCCACTCTGGCCTGGAGTGGTAGCACCTGATAGGGTCCTATCTATGTGTAAAATAGAACTAAACTGCGTACTTATGCTATACTGAATTATTTGAAATAGAACTGTTTTGACATTTAATTGTAGGTGAAAAAATTATACTTATACAAAACTGAATTGTTTAAATTAAAACTTTAACTAAACTGGATCGCTTGAAATAAAAATGTTTTTGACAATTAAGCTGTGTACTCATGCTAAACTGAATTGTTTGAAATAGAACTGATTATTTTTATATAAATGGGTTTGGCATTAAATAACCAACAAAGGTTGATATGCCATAAAACCTAAAAAAAACAAATAACTAACGAACGAACAACAAGAAGGTAGGAATTTTGTCCATATGGAAGCCCAAAATGCAGTAATCAAATTATTGTTTCTTATCAGTTTAACTGGTAAGACATCTCTTACAACATTCGTGAGTTGAAGCACAAGATCAACAGTTAATTATATACTCACACGCACGCGCGCACACACACACACACACACACATATATATATATATATATATATATATATATATATATATATATATATATATATAGTAAGCAAAGTTGGCGACCGTTACCAAGGACAACTCTAAGGCTCCCTTTTCATTAGCTACTACACCGAGGTGTAGAGAAGGGCGCTACTCCTTTCCCTGGATTGCTCCATTTTACCCTCGATACACACCTTATAATATTAAGTGTTAAGCTATGCAGTCTCATATACCATTTTTTGAGTCTTTGGTATGACCCGACCTGGGACTGAACCCCGGTCTCCTGGGCCATTAGCGAACACACACACACACACACACACACACACACACACACACACACACTTTATACATATATATATATACATACCGGCTCATTGGCCTTGTGGGGAGGTGTTCGCCAATGGTCTGGGAGACCTCAGTTCAATCCAAGGTCGCATCATGCCAAAGACTTTAAAAATGGTACTTGACACTTTCTTGCTTAACACTCAACAATGTAAGGTACGTATCAAGGGTAAAGTGGAGCAACCCCGGGAAAAGAGTAGCGCCCTCTCCTACACCTCGGTGTAGTAGCTATTGAAAAGAGAGCCTTCTGGTCGTCCTCGACTAAGGTCGCCAACTTTACTTATATATATATATATATATATATAATATATTTTAGATTTATATATTTAATGCCATGGAAGCTTGTCTATGACCTTTGGTTCCACGAAGTTTTAAAAACAACAATCACCAGGCAGACGAAAAGAAATGAATAAATCGAAAAGATCGAAAAACACAGTCTAAAACCGTAGGGATTGAGTAGAAATCTGTGTGTGCTTGTATGTGTGTGTCTGTGTCTGTGTGTTTGTGTGGGTTATAGTTCCGAATTATTGTGTGTGGATGTGTAAGTGATGTTTACTGTATGTGAATGTGAAGATACATGCGCAGTGCGATAAACTTGTGGTGGTTTACCGGATAGGAGAATATGCAGTTGTAGCGAACTTTACTACAGAGGCGAGAAAAAATTCTTCATTTATTTCCGTATGTGTAGATGATTATAACTAAAGAACAAAACATCATCATTGCATTTCGAAGGAAATAAAACAAAGATATGATTTGTAAGCCTAAATAAGCGAGCGTAGTATGTAAAATATCATGGTGGAGGGATATGTTGTATTGCAATATACAACTGCGTTCCTTATATATATATATATATATATGGCTCAGTAAGACACCAACTACTTGAGAAAGCAATGGAGTTCTTTTAGATTCCAGAAGACATTAAAAACCTCATATCAACGTACTTTAAACGTACTTATGTGAAGTTTTCTAAAAATAAATATTCAATTAACTGGCAAAAGTTGAATATTGGCATCATGATAGGTTGTGTTATCTCTCCACTACTTTTCGTCTTGATAATGGAGAGGGTATTATGTAGTGTCGATGTCAACACCAATCAAATAACCGGTCCATCTATGAAGGCTTTTATGGATGATGTAACTCTAATTGTTGAATTCAGATCACACATGGACAAATGGTAACTCGCTTCCAAGACGTCTTCAAATGGGCTGCTATGAAAATAAAGCCTTCAAAGTGCCGAAGTTTATCATTACTGAAAGGAAACTGCAAAGAAATAAAGTTTTCTATCGATGGAAACGAAATTCCTACGATCCGCGAAAAAAGCGTTAAGAATCTCGGTCGCTGCTGCTCCCAACCACTTACTGATCGACATCGTTGGCAGAACCTAAGAAAATAGTTACAAATAGGATTACGCCCCATTGACAAATGTGGCCTTATGAACAAAAATAAAATATGGTGCATTTATCTTGGATTAATTCCTAAATTAGCATGGCCAATGTAGGTATATGAGGTATCACTTACTAAAGTTGAAACAATGGAGCGGTTAATTGTCTAAATTTCTGAGACGAAGCTTGATGATTTTTATCATTTACGGTTTTTAGGACAATTGGCTTCATCTTTATTGTTATTTCCACAACGTTTCGGCCGATATGTCCCCCGGCCTTCTTCAAGTGTTTTTCGAACGCTGGAACCTTCACGGAACTTCGAACTACGTCCTTTATTGAATCCACGGAGGTCACCTGTTCTGATTCCGTTAGCCATAACCGGGTACAAGTATTAAGTATTTCTGTATTGGTTCTCAGCTGCAGTCAGGATTGACCCTGCAACCTCCAACAGTTAATCAGTAAATTTATTTTTAAAAAATGGTTGGGAGTACCTAACTCCTTAACAAACGTGGCACTATATAGTTCATCAACAAAACTAAAATTTGTTGAGGAATATAAATTAGGAAAAGCAAAACTTTTCCAGATGCTGCATGACTCTCGTGACCCACTGGTGAAGAACGCCCAGCCTTCAGTGATAACCGGTTGGAAATGGAAACCAAAAATAGCTGTTGAAAATGCAGAATTGGTCCTTAGGATGAAGGAAGTAATTGGCACTGTTGTAAATTCGAAAAGCAAGTCTAGGCCTACATCCACAGCGTTGGTGGTCCAAAGAATCCACGTTAAACAGAAGAAAAATGGTATCGGAAGAAATTCATCATCTTGAGGAAGTTAGGCGTTTTGCTACAGCTGTAGGACAAAGGAAACAGGGCGCATGGACGAAATGGGAGAGTGCAAAAGACAGAGCTGTCACATGGAGCGACCTCAAGCATATGGAACCAAAAAAAAAAAGTTTCCAAATAAAAGCAATCTACGACGTCTTACCAACACCATTCAACCTTCATGCTTGGGGCTTAACTACATCTGACCGATGCAGAGCTTGTGGGAAAACTGCTAGCCTCAAACATATTCTCACTGGATATGAGTACGCTCTAAGAAGCTGTACGTGGAGACATAACGAAGTCCAGGAGATTTTTGCAGAGGTCTCGAAAATATGTTGTGATATTAAATATTATTAACAATAGAGCAATTCCGTTTGTTAATGAAGGAAATATTTCGAAACTTGCTCGTAAAAATATGTGTATACCATCATTGCTTGAGGGCTGCACGAACTGGCACGTCGCAACCGATTTAAAACATAACTTCAATTTTTCCAACTGAAATAGGGTTAACGACAAAGCGTCCAGATATTGTCGTTTGGTCCGTTAAAGCAAAAAAAGTTTTCGTTTTTGAGTTGATGGTCCCTTTTGAAAAAAAATTTCGACTGGGCACATCAGCATAAGTTGGAAAAATGTGAGGATCTGCGCGAACAATGTGACAGAAATGGCTGGATAACAAATGTATTTCCAATCGAAGTCAAATGCAGAGGTTTCATTGCCAACTAAACTTCTGCATTCTTGACTAATCTTGGACTTCCTCCATCTGACAAGAAGAAATGCATGGAAAAGACCCAAGATAAGGCTCTAACTGCATCAGCATGGATATAAAAATCCCATAGAGTGACGACAATCTGACAAAGTCTGGTGCTGTCGTGAGATACTGAACCTGAACCCCGAGTCATCATCTGATGAAGGCTTTGTTGGAAGCAATGCTGTTGTACAAACATCAGTTATTGTATAATAAGTATATACATACATATATATATATATATATATATATATATATATATACACATCCATATATATATATATATATATACACATCCATATATATAAACATACATACATACATATATACAAACATATATATATTCATATACTTATATAGATATATGTATAAATACATATAAATATACATATACATATATATAAATATATATATATACATATATATATACATTATACACACACACACACACATGTATATATATATATATATATGCAGTTTTATGGTATCAAATATTCCCATTATATATATATATATATATATATATATAATGGAATACTTGATGCCATAAAACTGCGTACAAAAAAAAATATTGTCAATGATAGATTAAAGTGTGATTAAGAAAATATTGCAGTGAAAACGATGACGGCATAAATGATTATAATCAAACAAATTTCGGTGTTAGATGAATTGTTAAAGAAATATATCAAACGAAACGAAACCTGCTCCTCATTTAAATAAAACTGTTGCATTTGCAAGGGAGGTAACTCCAAAAGGAATTTGTGTAACTACTGGTGAATTTAATACGTTTATTACGTTCTGTTCTGCTTATTGAAAAAAACTTCTCGTAAAAAATTGAAAATCACCAAAAATTGAATATACAACTTGACATGATAAATTTTCAAGTCTTAAAAGATATAATATGCGCTTTACCATTTTCACAGAATTTTCCTGACCATTGTGGAGGGCATCTGCATTTATTCGGCGCTACACATTCTCCTCCATGTTGACAGTCAGCATCACAGATCGCTGTAATATATAAATTTTAAAAAGTTATGGAAATAATAAAACAGGTGCACACAATGCTATATACTTACCAGCAGTCATACATATACATACGAAAAGGGAGTCACTGTTGCGCAGTGGCTAACATGTAGGACTGCAACATCGTAAGAAGAGGGTTCGAACCCCAGTCACACTAATGCGTTTACTCTCGGATTAATACGCTTCTTTTGTAAAAAAAAAAAATCACAGTTTTATAGAAAAACCTTTTTTAAAAATAAATCTTGTTACGCATTCTCCTCCCCTTCAAATCTTTTTACACATTCTCCTCCGCTTCATATCTTATAGCACACCCTCCTTCCCATAATACGTTGTAACCCATTCTCCTTTTCTTCATATTGTGACATATTTTTCGTTTTCTTCATATCTTGTGAGACATTCTATTTGTATTTTGTAACATATTCTTCTCGTCATATCTTGTAACACATTTTTCTTCCTTTCACATCGTGTAACAGATTTTCCTTCCCATCATAACTTGTAACATATTCTACTTTTCACAGACGTGTTCAAAAATGAGAAGATCCCGTGGCCTAGTGGCTAACGTGCGAGACTAGGGAATTGTAGTAAACGAGTTCGAACTCCAGTCGCTCCATAAAGTTCACTTTCAGCCTAACACCCTTAGAAAATGTATAAACTCCGTTAGCCTCCAGCTACTGTCCTTCTACAATGATGGCTAAGGCATAAAATAACCCATGAGGTTAATATGCCATTAAAACAAAGAAACTAAGCCAAACCAAACAACACACACCCACACACATGATAGTGGCAATAAAAATTCCAAAAACGTCAGCTATTTTCCTCTCACCATTTTAAGCACGTCATGATGAACCTAATAAAATTTGCTTACAGAGTAATTATAAGAGAACATGGGAAAATGAAGGAGCCTGCAGAAGAATCACTAGAAGTCACGCCACTCTGGGCGCTGGCTTTATGTCAGACGGCCCAGGGTTGAAAGGTAGAGAAAGGTCTGGCTGTCCGCGTCTCGCGAAAGCGAGGAGAATTTAAGATGATAATTTGATAAATTCAATAATCAATAGTGTGCCAACCTAAGCTTTATAAATATGGTATCACCCAAAAATTAGTACACTTCACGAAGTTTTTTCTTGTCTAAACAAAAGATAGCAAGCTTTTCTCATTTCTAGTGGAACATTATACAGTCTGATATTTATAGGTATGTTGTGATAATAATAAAATCCAAAACAAACAAACTAGAAAATACTTGTAAAAATGATTGATATGTCAATAATGGCTGATGAATTACAACGTTCGTCTGTCAAGTTCATGGTTTCCCTTGTCACTGGAAATCCCTCAGCCAGAAAAATAAAAGATTTTATTTTCTCTAAGTTTTCCTTTCGGGCCTTAAGTTCCAGGAACTTTTGTGCTGCAATTCGTATTATACATTTTTGATTATTTTAAAATAAAAGGTCCACGAAGAGATTTATATTTTTTAAATTTATTTTGTTCTTACATACCTGTTATATATATATGTATGTTTCCAGCTAGTTGCTTTCGTCAGAGAACATATGTGTCACAAGGCCTTGTTAATGCGGTGATCAATGAGACTTGAACTTACTCTTGTTTCCAGTTTAAATGACCTTTGGTTGGTCAGGTGGGTTTATATTGGGGTCATTCTCCCTATTTCCTGGAGTGTGCTTACTTTGGTCTGCTTTACCCGTCTTTGATATTTAATATGTTTATAGTTGTGTGTGTGTGTGTGTGTGTGTGTGTGTGTGTGTGTGTGTGTTGGCGTTGGAGTCGTTTGGGGTTTCACTGACAGTTTTTTCCTTTTTTCCTTATATATATATATATATCAGTGGCGACTCTAGCCCATTTTTGCTAAACAATCAAGATACTATATAATTTGTAGTCTTGTTAATACAGTAGATAAGATAATTTTGTTTTCCTTTCAAAAGTATAGAAGAGAAGAGAAGATGTTCATTACTATGACGAGAAAAATATGTTTATTAGAATAAAGAAACTGATGACAATATACACAGACACAGCTAGTGGTTTTAATTTCGCTTAAAATAAAGATTATTTGTTGAAAATGTATTCAAATAAACAAATTTTAGTTACAGAATGTAATATATGCAACATTCATTAAAGAAATAGATATCTGTTAGTGAAAAAACGAATTAAAACACGCCGTTTAACCAACATTTACCATAGCGATGATGATGACGTCGGCGACAGCTATAATCTGCTATCCCTCTCTCTCTCTCTCTCTCTCTCTGTCCCTCTCCCTCTTCCCAAGACAGCTGTCAGCAGTCAGAATGGGCTAAGATTTTTGAGCACGGTGTTTGGATTGCTCTTGCTATTGGCTACAGCCAAAAGCGGATTTCTCTAACATTACTGTTATTATAAGGGTCTAGTGCTCGGCACGGATTTGCGCGTGTTCAACATTATAGCCGATTTTATGGGATGTTCAATGAATCTGACGGTGGCCGGACAAAGACCATCCGTTCAAAACAGCATCGTTGTATTATTCCCAGATATATTTATGAACTTTTGGCTACTTAGTTATCGAAACTTGAATAGATACGTAATTTAATTGAGATCAGACTACGTATGTTTGCTTGAAATTAATGGATGATTTTTAATCCATTTTGAATAACATTGACCGAGTTATTGGTCGTGCCGGGCACGAGTAGCACTAGTCCCGTCTCCACCCCTGATATATATATATATGTACGTATGTATTTGTTCAGCTCCGTCAGCTGGAATTGTAGAATGTGTCAACTGTATTTCTACAGAAGTCTAAACGACTGTTCTAGATATGACACAAAACCATCTGGATCACTTGTTGAATAGTGACCGAAAGAAGATTCCTTTGACTAATCGCGTAAATTACCTGTGTGACGAACAGGATGTGCACCTGTATCTTAATGCAAATAAAACACGGCAGAAATGCCATGTGAATTACGTGGGTGGCACCCCGGAAAGAAGTGTGACCACAACGATTGCGTGGGGGCCCGGAAAAAAAATTATATAACCTCTGAAAATTTTCAACCCGTTGAGGAGAACGAAGGAGCAGACAGAAGAGTCGTTAGACGTCACGCCGCTCTGGGCACTGGACTTGTGCTAGACGGTCCAGAGCTGAGAGGTAGAGAAAGGTCAGAGCTATACGAGTCTCGCGAAAGTGAGGAGAATCTATGATTAAATGCCTCGAGATAATGCAAGATACACGAAGCAGAGAAGTGTGACGATACAGAGTAATAAGATATAAGAGTAATAAAATGTGAAGAAACAGACACACTAAAGCCAAAACGGGTAGGGTCCCAGAAGAAAAAAAGAAGAGGCGCCTTGCGAAGGCGTTAAAATAGATAAACGTAAAGAAACTGAGATGATTAGATGTTTTGAGTTGACCCTGTATCAGTCACGCGAAAAAAGAACGAAGAAGAAGCCGAGATAATTAAATATTTTGATTTGGTTTTGTACCAATCTCGTGAATGCAGAACAAAGAAGAAGACGTTCACTGAGGATTCCGTATCTTCCTCTGTGTGTATATATTAGCTGTCATCGACACTCTCTTTCACTCCAATATTTCGTACATTTTATAATAAAAGAGAAAGAGAAAAAAGTAGATTATTTTTTTTATACATAAGACCTTGGTGTCTAGTTCAAGCCATAACCCGGCCTACGTGCCCGGACCCAGATTTGGGTTTGTGAAACTGCTTGCCTTATCAGGCTCACATTGCACCTAGTGAGCCGATGAGCAGCATAGACCAGGAGGGTTCGAGTCTCAGCTCGTTCCCGACCTTCCCCTCCCCTTTATCCCCACTTTAATCGGCCTTCGGGCTTTTGACCAGGTGTCAAGTCGTGTCTGGTGGGAGGCAGCGACAAATAAAAAGAGTTATCTGTTTATTCTGGTATGCAACATTTTGAGGAATGTGGAGTACTTCTTTATTGCCATTATTTACAGATCCACTCTGACTCGGAATGGCAGTATCTGTTAGGGTCCCATTTATTGGTCGAATAGAATTATTTGTATTAGATAACAATGCTTGAAATCGTTGAACTCTGTGCAAACAAATGAGCTACGGCACGTTTAAAAACAATGTTACCTATAAACTATTCGCTTACAAGTCATACATATAATATATATGTATAAACAGGATTCGGCATTAAATAACTCACAAGGATTGATATGCCATGAAACACAACCAAACTAAAGCAAACTGTACTTATTTATTCAAAAATTGCTCTTGAACACACACACATATACACGTACATATATATATAGGCAGTATTTTTCCTTTAAACACTTTTGATTACGTAGAACAGACACTTTGTGTCGGCCTATTCTGTTCTCGATCCGTTCATGTCGCTGAATGAGTCTTTTGATTTTGGGATGGAATGAGTTTAAAAAAGCCCCATAAGTTTTCCGAGTACTTCCGGCCCCATCTAGAATTATGTTCGAGGGAGCAAATAATCAAATTACGTACACAATGACGCATCATATCTATCTATCTATTTATCTATCTATCTATAAAAGTAGGAGGAAGAACAAATGGTAGGAGAATTTACGGAAGATTAGAATTTTTACTTCACGTATGAGGATTGGGGCGAGAAAAATTGGTGTAAAATGTGTTATAGGAAATATATATATATATATATATATATATATATATATATATATATATATATATATATATATATATATATATATATATATATATATATATAGGGTGCCTCGCGTAGTGTAATGGTTACCAAGCTTGACTTGAAAACCTGCAAGAGTGAGTTCAAGTCTTATTGGGACTCCCATTTATTTGACCTTGTGCCACATCTTAGCAAAACGCTTAGTAAATTAGTACTTAGTAGCAAAATAATTTAAAAAATTCTTGCTTGAAGAATTAAAAATTCTTTCAAGGGAGATAACAATACAATATATATTTTTAGTTATCGCCCTTTAACTAGACTCTTAGAATAATTTTCCCCCTTGTTTTGCTTAGGTTAGAAAGATACAAAATTAGGTAAAAATAGGTCTATTTATCATGAATATAATCCATTTTTCTGAATTGTGTAATGAGTATACACAAATATAGATTACATATATGTTTTTGCCTAAAGTTTAAAATGGCCAGGTTACAATTGGATGATTGTTTTTCTCCAGATCGTCGACCTTGAAAACCAGCGTTCGACTTTTTTGCATGGGATCGAACGCTGACAAATGGCACTAAACAATTAATTACAATTAATTATTATTGTTAATTTATATTAATATTATTATCAGTGATTAATTATGGCAATTGACAGTTATTTTCTAAAAAAATATTAACCAAGTTTCCTTCTTGAAACGCGTGGCCTAGTTGTGGGATGATAGTTAGTGAAGCCATTATTTACCACTCAGCCGGGGGCCAGGTTATGAGACAAGATAAATTTTTAAGCAAATAGGGGTTGGTTTTGAATTCAGAATTAAGTGCGCCTACCGTGGTTTAAAATTACTGTATTTGTTGGTATATATGGCACACATTTCACTTTGAAATTATTCTATGCCAAAATTCACAAATCATCCCAGTATCATAACTAGAGTGCTGTTCACTGAAGTTTAAAATTGACAGCAAAGGAAATTGCAGTGAGTGGTCGTCCGTCAAATACCTTTGTAAGCTATGCGTCTTACATGCCAGAAAATACATTGAAGTGGACATTAAGATTCAAGATATCCACACAGAATAAATATGTTTTGAAATATTTTCCTTCCCTCTATATTTCTAAGATTTCATTTGTCCCATTTTTGGCTAATATTTTTCGCCATTTTTTTTCTTTTTCGCTGATTATCTGCCTGACAGAGGGAGTCTCTGTGGCGTAATGGCTAATGTGTTGGATTGCGGCCTCAAAGTAAACGAATTCGAACTTCAGTCATTCTGTTACATTTACTTTCGGACTAATACTCATGAAAAAGGTATGAACCTTCTTATAACCCCCAACGTTGGGTAAAATAGAATCACTACTATTCTTATACGAGGATAGCTTTGGCATTAAATCACCGACGAAAGTTGATATGCCATTAAAAAGAAACAACACCAGAAGTTCTTTTTCTACCGGGTTGGCCAACTATTTCGTTATACGTGGTGCATTCAATAGGTTTCCAGACTTTACAGACTATACAGGCATTTAAAATTATCGTAGACTCTTGAAAATTCACTATGTTATTGCTATACATCGTATGAGATGACTGACTAATTTTTTATGATTTCAGGTTTAAATGAACAGCTACAACAGTAATTGGAATACACCCTACTAAATCCTGATTGTCACAACTGGTGAATTTCAAAAATGCAATCTGGACGTGAGGACACTTTAGAAGAAGATTCTGTTTTAAACTTGGAAAAAATGCCACAGAAACCTATGGAATGCTCCAGACTGCTTTTCGACCATCTTGCATGAATCGAGCATCAGTTTTTGAGTGGCATAAGAGATTCAAGGAAGGCAGGGAGACTGTGAGGGATGATGAGAGGTGTGGGAGGAGCAAGGAAGTCAGTACACCAGAGTTGATTGGCCAAAGGGTTAGGGTTAGGGTTTCTATCTTGAGGTTTTAAGGGAGTTCAGGGAGAGATTCCTTCGGAAGAGGCGAGCACTCTTCAAATCGGGTCAGTGGCATTTCCACCAGGACAATGCACCAGTCCACAACTCCATCCTTCTCACAGACTATTTGACCAAGATGGGTATTAAGACAGTTCCTCACCCTCCGTATAGTCGAGATCTTGCTCCCTGTGACTTTTGGTTATTCCCTAAGCTCAGAAGCTGTCGTTATGAGACAATTGAGGAGATGAAAGAGGCTGTGATGAAGGTCATTGACACGCTCAGACAAGAGGACTTCCATGGGGCCTTCCAGAAGTTGTTGGAACGGTACAACAAGTGCATTGCATCTGGAGGAGATTACTTCGAAGGGGACTTGAGTTTCATGTGTGTACTATCAATAAAAGTGCCCATACGAAAAAAGTCTGGAAACTTATTTAATGATCCTCGTATGTTTGTTTTTAACTGACGTTATGAAGGTGCAGCGGAATTGAAAGACAGAACGAGCAGCCTCAGGTGAACCAACCAGTCTCCGCCGTTCGAAGAGACAATGAGTAGGGTGTTGTATATGCAGGCAGAATAGCGGACATAAACTTGGGTTTATTTGATTACGAAGGTTGACCAATACTAGAGGACTGTTATGCAAATTAAGCAACTGTCCCTGGATGCATAAAAACAGGTTGTGAGTCAGTTGGGGGCGAGATGCAATGTGACGACAAAGTCGCGTGGAGTGAATTTCGTTCCTGATAACACCAGAGGGAAAGAAGAGGAAAAAGACGAGAAATGACGAGTGAACTTGTTTCTATTGTCCTATTTCCCTGACGGCGTTCAGTTGATTTTTTATTTAACAGAAGGTTTAGTTTTTAGCCAAAATCATATAAAAGTATCGTTTCTATGACTGACATATCAAAATTTAGTAATTTACAAAGCTCTTTGCTTCGATGTGGCACAAGGCCGAATGAATTGGGCACCCAATGAGAATCGAACTCACTCGTGTAGGTTTGCTAGTCAAGCTTGCTAACCGTTACACCACCAAAGGTGCCCTGACATATCAAAATTTACCCATCACTGTTTATCATTTTCCACATTAAAGAAGGATAAAACAAACAACATTTTCGACTTAAAAAAAAAAAGGTAGAAATGCGAATCAAATACAAAAACAAAAAATAAAGATAAAAAAGATTTGTATATTTTATGGATAAGTACGAATGCAAGAAATTTCCTGTTGATCGATGTTTTACAGTAATTTCAGATTGATTTTAACATTAAAGTCTCTTTGAAAGCATCGGTTCCCGCTAGATCATCGAAGCAGTAATGATTCTTTCAATACTTAGAATGGTGACCATTTAAGCAACAATTGGTATTGTAAACAACCTGAGGCCTGAATACCATAGCAAAGCTTTGTGATTAACATCTAATATAGGTTGGTGTGGTTTCTTTGTTTAATGGCATATTGTACCTTCCGTAGTTTACGGGAGTAACTTTCTGGTTTTGTTTCCACAAATACAACACAAATTTTACAAGCACGTAAACAAATAGAATGTGACAACAACAAATATTAAGAAACAAGCAATTTTATAATCATAATAAACATGATAAAATAATTAAAATACAATGTTTATTTTATGTGCATGTGTGTGTATATAGAAAACACAGCTATGGCCAGTTCAATAAAAATGATTTGTTCGCCTATGTGTACGTGTGTACATGTTGGGAAAGTCTATCGAATCAATGTGTCCATAGTTGGCCGAAGTAAAGAGAATAAAAACTGACTTTACTTACATACATGTATATGCGTGTGTGTATACATGTGTGTGACCATAAGTATGGGCCTTTTGTTCTCTTAAGTCCACACGTGCGTTTTTACTAGTGGTTTATGACCTTTGGCGACAACGTCGCATGCTTTTTCGCTCTGTGTCCTGTGTGCGATGCCTTCTGTGTCTTTCGTCCTTGCTTCTCTCTGTTTGGTAGTGGAATGCCCCAGTTAATTAAATTCTTCGCTATTTATACTTTTTTGGGGAACTAAAGTAGATAAAAAGTAGGATTTTGTTAAGTTTTATTGCGGGTCCTAAAATTCAGGCGCGCGGACATTTCTTGATTAATCAGATTCGTATAATTACTTATTTATTTTGGAGCCTAAATATTTTTCTGTTAATTAGTTTCTGAGCCGAATTTTCTGGAATATTCTTATTTTGTGTTTTTAGCTGATTAGTGGAAAAATATAAAAATGTAACGTCAATGCAATTTTGATCCGAAATTTCTAGAATGTTCTAATCTATGTTTTTGGGGTTGATTATTTTAAGGCTAAAATAATGTGTATTTTATAATATCCACCTTTGTGGGTTATTTAATGCCTAAACCATCCTTGTAGAAGAACAATAGTGGTTCTCATAACTGGGGGATAAGGGGGTTTATACCTTTCCCAAGGGTATTAGATCGAAAGTGAACGTAATAGCGCAACTGGAGTTCGAACTCACGAACTACGATGTCTTAATCCAGCTTGTTGACTACTTTTTAGATAGGTGAACATAAGCAATATTTTCGGCTTGTTGAGTGTTTTTTTTTTTTTTAAAGAAATTAGATCCGAACACACACACACAAATGATTTTTCTAATTTATCGACAAGGCAGTGTGGATGTTTGAACATGTCAAAAGTGGTTTGCAAGGTATCGTGCTGGAGACTTGATGTGTTGGGAGACTAAATGGCGTGGTCTCCCTGGTCACAGTGTCTGAGGAACTCTACATTTTTGTCACGTGACAAGGCGAACCGAGGAATCCGCCTCTTTAACGAGCAGGATTTCAGAAGCGACAGACCTGGTCGTTTCGCTTCTCAGCAACAAGCAAATGATGCCTCTCTCCGTCATCTTCCGGACTCGCGAAGAGTAAGTGATTTCTACTTTTTGTTGTATGGACTGTTATTCATGTTCCTTGAACACATTGTGACTTTCTTATGGCGTTGGACGGTAACTTAGTTCCCTTCTTGTATTGTGAACAATTAAATATCATATCAATTTACTTGTATGTTTTTTCTACCAAATATTTTGTGTTAGGTTACTCTCTTTAGAATAACCGAATGCATTATAAAAAAACGAGGTGTTATCTAGGAATTAACACCTCGTTAAACCTTATAGATGCTTCTAGATCGATTGAGCTTGATAGCAATCTAATCAATACATAACTCGAAAATAATCAGTCATATACGACGCTGGCGATCGAAAACATATTTAAAATATCCGAATGAAGCGTTGAAAATGATTTCCAACAACTGGAATTATTTTATACGGAAGTCAGTTTCATAATTAAAGTCTAAAGTCTTATACGATACAAAAATTTATCTTCACGATCGTTTCATATACAGAATGCCGAAGCAAAATTGGGAATACTTTTAAAAATGTTTTTTTTTTAATCTGATTAGTCCAATTTTTGACCCCCACCAAAAAAAATTTTTATGATGAGATCTATTATTCAAGCACTTATTTTTAAAATTAAAATTCAGTTCAGTATGAGTGAGCCAGAAAAGAAATGACAAAGAATCTTATATTTGCTTAAAGCCAAAATGTCTTTGTCTACAGTATACAAAGTAAAGAAATATTTTTTACAGAAAAAAAAAAGACTTTTTAAGGAAAAGGGAATGTAAAAGATTGAACAAAAAACGAAAAGAAGGTTTTTTAACTGCTCTCGAAAAAACTGTAAGGACAGTAATTAAACAAGATTAAAGCCCAGACCTTAAATCTCTTGATTATCCTATATGGGGAGTTTTAGAAAACTAAACAAATGCAACTTCCCATCGAAATATTGGTTTGCTTACGACTTCTTTTGAGGAGGAATGGAATAGAATGTCTGCATGCAAATCGTTTCGAAGGAGTGTTGATACAATAATTGAAAAAAAAAGGGTAGCCCTACTGAGTAAATTTACCGTTTTGTGTCTGTCTTCTAATCTAGTTGTTTATTTTTTAAAATCAAAATTAATCTTGTTTTATAACAGAGCCGTTTTTTTTTCTTTTTTAAAATTTATTATTATTATTATTATACTACTACTACTACTACTACTAGAATATTCCTAATTTTGCTTCTGCACCCAAGCTCAAATACTATATTATCCCAAACAGATCTATTTAGGACCGTAATAGGTAACTTCTGCTCATGTTCAGATTGAATTGGTAGTAATTATTATACTACTACTACTACTACTAGAATATTCCTAATTTTGCTTCCGCACCCATAGTCAAATACTATATTATCTCAAACAGATCTATTTAGGGCCGTAATAGGTAGCTTCTGCTCATGTTCAGATTATTAGTTTTTAGATGCGCGAATTCGTAATCATAATTATTGCAAGAAAAAACTCCGGAAAAATACATTGGGTCTTCACGTCTTGCTTTCTTCATTCATCGTTTTTTTGGGTTTTTTTTAAAAATATTTTTCTTTTTTCTTTTGATTTTTCCTTCTATTCTTTCTATCTTTCTGATAGTCTTTTCCTTTCTTTATTTCTTTCTTCCTTTCTTCGGTTTTTCGTGTTTTTTTCCTTATCTTATTGTCTTCATTATCTATATATTTGTTTGTGTTCAATACTTAATTGTGTTCAATATCTATCTATTTATGCTTTTATTAACATTATGTAACTATTTGTGTTCATTATCTGATTGTGTTCCTTTTCTAATCGTGTTCAATATCTATCTAATTATGTTCATTTTGCATCAATCTGGTTGTGTTGATTATGTGATTGTGTTCATTTTCTAACTATTTGTGTTTCTTATCCAATTGGAGGTGCCCGTGGTGTAATGGTTATCGTCATAGGAAATGGACACGGCGACACGAGTTCAAATCCTGGCGGAGGGGTTGGGTAAATATGATTATCCAATTGTGTTCATTATCTAATCGTATTCATTATCTGCTTGTTTTTATTATTCATCAGTATGAGTGTGTTCCTGATCTGATTATCTTCATATCTATCATTATTCACTAAGTGTAGATTGTGGACTGTGCTCCTATTTACCCAACCCCTCCGCTCGGGCAGGATATGACACAAGATCAATTTTTAAGCGGAGTTTGACAGGTTTGAATTCAGAGTTTTCCTTCTCCTAGACTAGTTGCCTCACCAAGGCTGAAGAACCCAGTCTGTTCTACTATTTACCCATAGCTGGAGGGAGAATAATTGGATTCATACCTTTCCCAAGGGTATTAGTGCTGTGTGAAATGCAATTGTGGACTGTGCTACCATTTTGAGGATAAAACTCAACTACCAAGTGATAATGTATTCAGTAACAGTGACATTCTGAAGAGACTTCCCACCTCCAAAAATTGAGCCAGACAGAGGATCAACTTCACTCGTCCGTAGTATTGAGTAGCTTAACATAACACCTCAACGTGACAATATATACATATATATATATATATATATATATATATATATATATATATATATATATATATACGAAGTTTGTTAAAAAAAGTTCTAACCCTCACGTAGATTTTAGATTTGTTGCACACCCCTTACCTTTTCAAGGGCCTCATCCACACAGAAATTAAGACAGAAACATGAATTGATTTTTTGCTCCTTTTATAAGAAGCGGTAGTATGTTGCTACAATAAAAGTGTTTCGTTATGGGTCTTTTTCTAGGTGGGGCCTCGAACTTTTTGAAAGACTTTTATATATATATATATATATATATATATATATATATATATATATATATATATATATATATATATATATATATATATACTTTCAATAAGAAAAAAACAACGAAACCAATCACAAAGGATTATAAATTTATTTCCATCCTGTTACGCATTTTTGAAATTTTCAAAAACACGAAAAAAAATTTAACAGGACTTCATCAGATCAATTAGATAAAAAAACTAGAGTAAACACATAAGAGTGGGAGGGGATAGAAGAGTGAGAGGGGATAGAAGAGGGGTGAAGAGTTATCTCTTCATTAAGCCCACTTTAATAGGAAAACCTTGAAAATAAGTTATTCTTGCACTAATAATATTTCTCAAATAATAAATAGCCATAATAATGAATTAATTAATAAATTTCATAACCAAGTAAATAATAATAACATTAATAGTAAAAAAATAGAATGTAATTGTAAATCTCAAAGTGATTGTCCAATGAATGGTTTGTGTAGTTTAGATAATGTAGTATATCAAGCTATTATTTATCCAAAAGAGGACATAAGTGATAAGAAATATTATATTGGCGTTTCTTCTACTAATTTCAAGATTAGGTATGGAAATCATAAATATTCCTTTTCCCATGAGCATCAAAAAAATCAAACTGCTCTATCAAAACATTATTGGGGATTAAAAAATAAAGGGTTAACCCCTGACATTCAATGGTCCATATTGAAAAGATCTAGTACCCCAAAATCTTTCGATAGTAGGTGCAATCTATGTCTTGAAGAAAAGATCCACATTTTGCTTTTTCCTGAGCCAAAAATTTTACTAAATAAGAGAAATGAACTAATAGCCAGGTGTAGACATAGGGCCAAATTTAAACTATAAATAATTAAACAAGTAAAAAAATTTTTTTATAAAGCATAAATTTATTTGAGAATGAGAGTTAATTTTGAGAATAAATATAATAAATTATTAGATAGACAATTATGAAAAAGCATATAATATATATGTACTACGCATAAAAAATGTAACTGATATTTTGAAATTTTTGAAATTTTAAAATATTTAAGTAAATTAAATATTTGTTTTTGTTTTAATATATCTATTACGGCATCTTTACGTGAGATTATTAATTAAAATTTAAATCTAATTAGAAATATCTGTAATTTAAGTCTATATGTAAAATTAATTTTTAAAAAAATTGTTTTAAAATAAATGTACTACATTGCCAACCGAAAATTTAAATTTAAAACGGAAGTGGGCTTAATGAAGAGATAACTCTTCACCCCTCTTCTATCCCCTCTCACTCTTCTATCCCCTCCCACTCTTATGTGTTTACTCTAGTTTTTTTTTATCTAATTGATCTGATGAAGTCCTGTTAATTTTTTTTCGTGTTTTTGAAAATTTCAAAAATGCGTAACAGGATGGAAATAAATTTATAATCCTTTGTGATTGGTTTCGTTGTTTTTTTTCTTATTGAAATTATTGCTCTGTATAATTGGTACATTGAGCTCTTTACCAGGAAGATTTAAATATTCATTCACGAATAATTTCTTGTCCTGATGGAATTACTCCTAACTCCGGTTTAACTGGACTAAGTATTCTCTCTCTCTATATATATATATATGAGAGTGGGATTGAAAGAAATGAAAATTTGTAACATTGGCATAAAAAGAGCTTATTTGGCAGAATTGTCACGCTGTTTGCGATGTGAACATTTCTTGCAGCATTTTTGGGTCCTTTCAGTGGCAAGGTTCAGAGGTCACACAGAAGTCTAAGTTGTTATCTTTTTACTTGCAGGTGGACGATGTCATTGGGGAACCAAAGAATGGAATCGGCTGGAACATGTCTGCAAGTGGAATACCAGGCACTTTCAAATACCGAACGTTCTTTTCTTGTTTCTTTCTCTCTCTCTCTCTCTCTCTCTCTCTCTCTCTCTCTCTCTCTCTCTCTCTCATCTGAATTTTTGTATTCGGGTTGTTTTTTCTTCCATTTTGCTTTCCTTTTCCTTCACTCATTTTCCTTCAATATTCATATATTTTTTCTTTCTTTTCTTTTCTTTTCTTTCTTTAAAAATATTTTTTCTTTTTGCTTTCTGGTAGTCTTTTATTCTTTCTCTGTTTCATCTTTCATTCATTTTTTTTCCCAGTCTTCTTCCCTTCAGATATTTTTTGGTTTTTCTTTACTTTGGGTAATTTTCTTTCTTTCTTGCTTTTATCATTTGATATTCTTTCCACTATTTCTTTTCATTTCTTTATATAGACTCTTTTTCTTTCCTTCAGTACTTAATGCTTTTTTAAAAATTTCTACTCCCAAGTTACTTTTCCTTCGTTTAAGCATTTTGATTTATTTATTCATTCGACCATTTTTCTTTCTTTCTTTCACGATTCTTGTTTTACTTTTTAAATAATTTTCCTTTTCCTTTTTTCAAGCATTTCTTTCTTTCTTTCTGCGACTGGTCTAACGTCGCCAATCTTTACAGTGTGGAATGCTGAAATCAAGAATATTGCATGCAATATGGAAGCGATTTGGCGTCAGGAGAAATGTCAGACGGTTTTGGATAAAGCTTAATGCCACAGGAATTTCAGTGATTATCTCAAAAATCCCCAAAACGGAGTAATATTGTTAGGCAAAGGCCACAGCATTAGTATTTGTCAGTCAGCTCTTCGTCTCCTTATATCACTCTATGTCTGCCCATCATCTCCCATATTGTTCTATTCTGTCCATCATCTCCCTATATCACTCTATGTCTGCCCATCATCTCCCATATTGTTCTATTCTGTCCATCATCTCCCTATATCACTCTATGTCTGCCCATCATCTCCCATATTGTTCTATTCTGTCCATCATCTCCCTATATCACTCTATGTCTGCCCATCATCTCCCATATTGTTCTATTCTGTCCATCATCTCCCTATATCACTCTATGTCTGCCCATCATCTCCCATATTGTTCTATTCTGTCCATCATCTCCCTATATCACTCTATGTCTGCCCATCATCTCCCATATTGTTCTATTCTGTCCATCATCTCCCTATATCACTCTATGTCTGCCCATCATCTCCCATATTGTTCTATTCTGTCCATCATCTCCCTATATCACTCTATGTCTGCCCATCATCTCCCATATTGTTCTATTCTGTCCATCATCTCCTTATATCACTCTATGTCTGCCCATCATCTCCCATATTGTTCTATTCTGTCCATCATCTCCCTATATCACTCTATGTCTGCCCATCATCTCCCATATTGTTCTATTCTGTCCATCATCTCCTTATATCACTCTATGTCTGCCCATCATCTCCCATATTGTTCTATTCTGTCCATCATCTCCTTATATCACTCTATGTCTGCCCATCATCTCCCATATTGTTCTATTCTGTCCATCATCTCCCTATATCACTCTATGTCTGCCCATCATCTCCCATATTGTTCTATTCTGTCCATCATCTCCCTATATCACTCTATGTCTGCCCATCATCTCCCATATTGTTCTATTCTGTCCATCATCTCCCTATATCACTCTATGTCTGCCCATCATCTCCCATATTGTTCTATTCTGTCCATCATCTCCTTATATCACTCTATGTCTGCCCATCATCTCCCATATTGTTCTATTCTGTCCATCATCTCCTTATATCACTCTATGTCTGCCCATCATCTCCCATATTGTTCTATTCTGTCCATCATCTCCCTATATCACTCTATGTCTGCCCATCATCTCCCATATTGTTCTATTCTGTCCATCATCTCCCTATATCACTCTATGTCTGCCCATCATCTCCCATATTGTTCTATTCTGTCCATCATCTCCCTATATCACTCTATGTCTGCCCATCATCTCCCATATTGTTCTATTCTGTCCATCATCTCCCTATATCACTCTATGTCTGCCCATCATCTCCCATATTGTTCTATTCTGTCCATCATCTCCCTATATCACTCTATGTCTGCCCATCATCTCCCATATTGTTCTATTCTGTCCATCATCTCCCTATATCACTCTATGTCTGCCCATCATCTCCCATATTGTTCTATTCTGTCCATCATCTCCCTATATCACTCTATGTCTGCCCATCATCTCCCATATTGTTCTATTCTGTCCATCATCTCCTTATATCACTCTATGTCTGCCCATCATCTCCCATATTGTTCTATTCTGTCCATCATCTCCCTATATCACTCTATGTCTGCCCATCATCTCCCATATTGTTCTATTCTGTCCATCATCTCCCTTATATCACTCTATGTCTGCCCATCATCTCCCATATTGTTCTATTCTGTCCATCATCTCCTTATATCACTCTATGTCTGCCCATCATCTCCCATATTGTTCTATTCTGTCCATCATCTCCCTATATCACTCTATGTCTGCCCATCATCTCCCATATTGTTCTATTCTGTCCATCATCTCCCTATATCACTCTATGTCTGCCCATCATCTCCCATATTGTTCTATTCTGTCCATCATCTCCCTATATCACTCTATGTCTGCCCATCATCTCCCATATTGTTCTATTCTGTCCATCATCTCCCTATATCACTCTATGTCTGCCCATCATCTCCCATATTGTTCTATTCTGTCCATCATCTCCCTATATCACTCTATGTCTGCCCATCATCTCCCATATTGTTCTATTCTGTCCATCATCTCCCTATATCACTCTATGTCTGCCCATCATCTCCCATATTGTTCTATTCTGTCCATCATCTCCCTATATCACTCTATGTCTGCCCATCATCTCCCATATTGTTCTATTCTGTCCATCATCTCCCTATATCACTCTATGTCTGCCCATCATCTCCCATATTGTTCTATTCTGTCCATCATCTCCTTATATCACTCTATGTCTGCCCATCATCTCCCATATTGTTCTATTCTGTCCATCATCTCCTTATATCACTCTATGTCTGCCCATCATCTCCCATATTGTTCTATTCTGTCCATCATCTCCTTATATCACTCTATGTCTGCCCATCATCTCCCATATTGTTCTATTCTGTCCATCATCTCCTTATATCACTCTATGTCTGCCCATCATCTCCCATATTGTTCTATTCTGTCCATCATCTCCCTATATCACTCTATGTCTGCCCATCATCTCCCATATTGTTCTATTCTGTCCATCATCTCCTTATATCACTCTATGTCTGCCCATCATCTCCCATATTGTTCTATTCTGTCCATCATCTCCCTATATCACTCTATGTCTGCCCATCATCTCCCATATTGTTCTATTCTGTCCATCATCTCCCTATATCACTCTATGTCTGCCCATCATCTCCCATATTGTTCTATTCTGTCCATCATCTCCCTATATCACTCTATGTCTGCCCATCATCTCCCATATTGTTCTATTCTGTCCATCATCTCCTTATATCACTCTATGTCTGCCCATCATCTCCCATATTGTTCTATTCTGTCCATCATCTCCCTATATCACTCTATGTCTGCCCATCATCTCCCATATTGTTCTATTCTGTCCATCATCTCCCTATATCACTCTATGTCTGCCCATCATCTCCCATATTGTTCTATTCTGTCCATCATCTCCTTATATCACTCTATGTCTGCCCATCATCTCCCATATTGTTCTATTCTGTCCATCATCTCCTTATATCACTCTATGTCTGCCCATCATCTCCCATATTGTTCTATTCTGTCCATCATCTCCTTATATCACTCTATATTGCTATGTCATGAAGGTCTTCCAGGAAGTTCTATTCAGTTCAGAAATAATGTTTAGATTCTTTCTTGGCGTAGTGAAGATAGTTTGTTTGTTTTTCGCTTAAATAAACAAACTAACAAACAAACAAATTGAAAAGCAAACGAAACGAAACAACATTCTCGAGGATTTGAAAAGAAACATTCAAATATACCACGCATATTCATAAATACGGTCACTCTGTCGTTGGGGCTTAGAATACAACAAGACCTCACCAAAAAGGTTTGGTTTGGTTTGGTTTCTTTGTTTAATGGTATGTCAACTCTTTTTACGTTATTTAATGCCAAAGCCACTCTCCTAGAAGAACAGTAGTGATACTATTTAACCCATAGCTGGGAGGATAAGGGGGTTCATACCTTTCTAAAGGCTATTTGCCCAAAAGTGAACGTAATAGCGCGACTGGAGTACGAACTCGCGTACTACGATTCTGCAGTCCATCGCTTTAACCATTACACCACGAGGACACCCCTCTCACCAAAAGGGGTGTCCTGAGTATGACATGAAACTGAATCTGATGGTGAGGCTTCAGTTCTGGAGATCTGAGAAGTGTAGAGTACACCTTCATTTCGTTTCACTTTGACCCATGTATGAAGTAAATTGATCTGTTTAAAAAATTTTCTTATTCAATAGAACCGTGTGCAACCACCTCCCTGCAACAAAGAAACGACTAAACAAAAAATATAAATGAAAGAACAGCAGTTGTAGTATTTAAACCATTGCTGGGGAGGGATACATTTCCTGAGGGTATTTGTCCGAAAGTGAACGCAGTGACGTGATTGGAATTTGAACAATTCACTAAGATTTCACCATCTAGCACGTTAACCCCTACGCCACGGAGACTCTACCTCTCTGTTACGTGGGTTTATCTTCTGTAGTAGGAGTTGTTATTGGTAACCTTTCGGCGTACTCTTTTAATTGATAACGAAAATCAATTTTAAAAAACGATAATCTTGCTCATTGTGTTCACCATTTATCGATCTGATTGTGTCTATCATTAATCAATTTGATTGTGTTCATTCATCAATCTAATAGTGTTTATTATCTATCATTTTTTTACTAAGTATAGATTAGATTTGGGCTGATGATATTTTTTAAAGATAGATTTTAATTACCAAGTAATTATGTGTTTGTGTTATATTTTGACCTTTTGACCCGGCCCAAAATGCCATTCAAGGTGATGCACCGGAAGGAAGTGACACATTCCAATGGCAGTTAGGAGAGGAAATCGCGTGGGCGGAAATTGGCTGATGAAATGGCACTAGCTGACAGTTATTTCCGCTTGATGACGATTAAAGATTCGATTTCAGAGATCGAGTGGGCGTCGAACGATTATATAATTGAATTGAGTTGAGTTCCGGTTCCAGTTGAGTTCGACGCCCAGGGGGCCAGTCGAGTTCCAGGCTAGTTGGAGACGAGATGTGGTAGGGAAAGCCACACCCGGCTGAGGGGGCCCTCGGGAACCCCGATGGAGTTTGGGGTCCAGAGAAGATGCTGATGGGATGCAGTGAAGAAAGCCAGCATCCAGCAGAGTGAGCCCCTAGGCCTCCGGTTGAGCAGCCCTAGAGACGAAGAAAGACACAACGTGACGGTCATAACAGTGGGGTCAAAATATTTCAGTTATGTTCGGTCTCCAGCTCCCTCTCACAGTATAACCCCACACAACCTTTTTGAACCCTTGCAATAAAGTGAGAGGTAAATATTTTTATAAAGAAATCTGCGTGCGTCTGTCTTTATCCTGCGTGCGTCTGTTATCATTGCGTCGGTATGTATCCAGTATATATATATATGTATATTTCTGCACGAATCAGCAGATGACAACACAACATTTGGTAACAATTATAAGACTAATTAATATCAGTGAAATGATAAAAGAAGATACATTTTGCCTCTTTCGTTATTGGTGGCCATTGTTTAAGTAAAAGGAAGCAACTTACGTTTGAGACAATCGGTGTATTCGTTGCCAATTCTCCCCCATCCTGGACAGCATGTGTACATGACTTGGTGTTTGGTTTCCAGACGGATAACATGGCGGACGGCAGTCTGGTAAACGACTCTGTCAAGAGAAAAGATAAAAGAAAAAAGAAAAAAAGAAAACGATAATGATCCTTGAAAACTTAATACTCATCTGGTAGCTTTATAAAAAGTTTTACTATTACTGCACTGCACAATGGGTAAATAGGAGGGCAGACTAGGTTCTTCAGCCTTGGTGAGGCAACTAGTCTAGGAGAAGGAAAACTCTGAATTCAAACCTGTTAAACTCCGCTTGAAAAATTGACCTTGTGTCATATCCTGCCCGAGCGGAGGGGTTAGTAAATATGATTACTGCACTGCGCAAAAAAAGGGGAAAAAGGGGGGGGGAGAAAAAAGAAAAAAAAAAGGCGAACAATCTCTATCGAAGCATGTAATCATCCAATCACTCTGCCACAAATCGACACACGTAAGATGATCATTACGAGTGATCTAGCTTCTCACTGTGTGTCTCATATTTTCGACTTTGCACCAAAATGAGGTTGATGAATTACTACGGGGACAAGTCACAATGAAGAAGCCCTCTTTTGACGATCGAACTCGATAGAAGAGAAATGCTCTATAAAATTAATGATTTGTTTGAGCGAGAATCTTGATCTTGGTTGATATGATCACAAAACAGAGTAAAACGAATGAAAAGTAGTAGTTAAAACACTCAAGATGACGACACCAGAAAGAGGAAATAAGTATATAATTATAATTTCTAATATTTATTATTTACTCCTTCAGACTTTTTCCTATCAGTTTTAGCTGATAGTTTTTCACTGGAATTTGAGTGACAGCAAGTTTCCTCAAGTCTCCAGGACTCTTCTCAGTATTCTGGTCGTTCTTAATAATGCTACAGTTTGGAGGATCTCCACTCGTCCGCCAACTTCCAAGTCCTCCAGTCCCTTTAACAATCCTTTAGTTACTGTACCAAAAGCACCAATCACAATTGGTATAATTCTCACCTTCATGTTCCATAGTTTTTTCAATTCCCTAGCAAGGTCCAGGTACTTATCCTTTTTTTTTTTTCACATTCTTTCAGTTTTATTCTGTCGTCAACCGGGACAGCAAAGTCGACAATTTTGCAAGTTCTCTTTTTTTGTTGATTATTATTAGGTCTAGTCGTCTGGCCGAGATTGGGTGATCCGTTTGTTATTATTATTATTATTATTATTATTATTATTATTTAATTCTCACGAGTTTTCCACACTAGCGTTAGCTCAGGGTCTTTCACTGGAGTCTGAGTGATAACAAGTCTCCCCTGGTCTCCAGTACTCTGGTCAGTATTCTCGTTGATCTCAACAGTGCTGTCCATACCCCTTTCTCAGCCTTTGAGGACCGTCCCATGCACGCCAATAATAATTGGTATCATCGTCACTCTCGTGTTCCACAGATTTCTTAGTTCTCTGGCAAGGTTTAAATACTTGTCTCTCTTTTCGCTTTCTTCGATTTTCACTCAGTGGTTAGTCGGGACAGCAAAGTTATCTTTTTTTTTTTTTTGTTAATTATCACTATGCCTTGCCTTCTGCCCGGGACAAGGTGATCTGTTTGTTTCTCAAAATCCCAGAGAATTTTATGTGTCTCATTCTCTTGAAAGGATTCTGGTTGGGTTTGGTTTGATTTTATGGCATATCAACCACTGTGGGTTATTTAATACCAAACCCGTTTTTATACAAATAATCAGTTCTATTTCAAACAATTCAGTTTAGCATGAATACAGTTTAATTATCAAAAACAATTCTATTTCGAGCTATACATTTTAGTCAAACAATTCAGTTTAGTTTAAGTATAGATTTTGTTTACACACACCGTTAAATGTCAAAACAGTTCTATATTGAACAATTCAGTCTAGCGGAAGTGCAGTTTCATTTCAAACAATTCAGTTTAGCATAAGTATGCAGTTTAATTCTATTTAATCCATAGACAGGGCCCTATTAGGTGCTACCATTCCGGGCCAAAGTGAACCTGAAAGCAAGAGCAATGAAGAGGTACTCTGCATTCCCCAAAGCTCCCGCATTACTGGAGCCTACCCATCAGATTTTTTGTGTCATATCCAGGACGCTCGTTGGGGGGGGGGTCTTATCCCTCTGCAGAGAAGCAGTCGGTTTATTCTACAGCCCCAGCCGACTGGGCAAGCGGTACAATGGTTCCAAGTATTGCTATGTAATACCAACAATACAATTTTTACATACAATTAAATGGTTTCAAGTATTCCTATCTAATATGAATAATTCTATTTCGTATTATTCATTTATTTTCACACTCTTAAATAGCTTTACGTGTTCAAATACCGATAGTTTTATTGGCTCATAGTAAATGGTTTCAAACATCGCTATATAACACCAACAATTTAACACCAGGCATTTGTTTGTATACCGTTAAATGGTTAAACAGTTCTATTTGATCGATAGATGCGGTGGTTTGGTTTGGTTTCTTTATTCTAATGGCATATCAACCTTTGTAGGTTATTTAATGCCAAAGCCATTCTTCAAGAAGAACAGTAGTGGTACTATTTAACTCATAGCTGGGAGGATAAGGGGGTTCATACCTTTCCCAAGGGTATTTGCCCGAAAGTGAACGTAATAGGATAGGATAGTGCTTAGAGGAAACCAGTATGTAATAATATAGATGGGACCCTAAAATTTACTCCCAATCCAAGTCAGGATGGAGCTGGGTGTAATGGCTATGAAATAGACTTTACATCCTCCAGAAATTCAAAACTATGGGTCAAATAGATCTGCTTCAAAATTTTTGATATAAGATCGGAATACTTGATGCCATAGATCATTTTTATTATATAACTGTTCATTATTTTTATCAAGAATAATTATTTGAAGCTATAATTGTTTATAAATAATTATTACTAATCAATGCCTCTCTGCAGAGGGGTAATACTCCCCATGAGTGTCCTGGATATGACATTAAACAATCTGATGGTGAAGTTACTGTAATGCTGGAGCTTCGGGGAATACGGACTACCTCTTCATTATCATCACTCCCAGGTTCACTCTGGCCCCGAGTGGTAGCACCTGATAGGGTCCTATCTATGGGTCCAATAGAAAAAAATACGTACTTACGTTAGACAGAACTGTTTTGACATTCAACTGCGTGTAAACAAAAATGACACTCATACTAAACTGAATTGTTTGAAACAGAACTGTTTGACTTAACTGAATAGCTTGAAATTTAAACTGTTTACTTATGCTAAACCGATTTTTTAAAAATAGAACTGATTATTTGTATAAAAATGAATTTGGCGTAAAATAACCAGCAAAGGTTGATATGCCATAAAACCCAACCAACTAAACAAACAAACAAACAAATAAACGAAGCCAATCTAAATGATACATTATGCATTATTCCAACCAACTAAACAATTATTAGTCAAATCATATAACAATGGGAAAAGAAATTATTATTATTGAATAGAAATAATTAATTGAAACCTTATAATTATTAGTATTTGATAGGAATACTTAAAACTATGCAACGACAAGTTATTTTTATGGTAATATTTGATAACTACGTGAAAAAAGAAAAAAATCATAAAGAACGACAAAAATAAATATAAATGTACAATGAAGACAATTCCTTGATCTCTCGTAGCTCAGTAAGACCCCCCACCTCAACACTCTATATGACATTAAACCATCTGATAGTGAAGCTCCAGCTCTGGAGCTTTACGGAATATAGAGTACCCTTCATAACCATTGCACCTAGGTTCACTCTCACCCGGAGTAGTAGCACCTGAGAGGGTTATATTGATGAGTCAAATAGAACTGTTTGACATTTAAACTGTGTAAACAAATGACGTATGTTATATTAAATTGTAAGAAATAGAATTGTTTGATCATTTGTGTAAACAAACGCTTGATGTTTAATTGAATTGTTGGTGAAACATAGCAATAAGTGGAACCATTTAATTTTGTGGACTAAAACTGAATTGAATTATTTGAAAAAGAACTCTTTGATCATTTAACTGTGTGTAAACAAATGAGTGATATTTAATTGAATTGTTAGTGATACATAGCAATACTTGGAATCATTTAACCTTGTGGACTAACACTGAATTGAATTATTTGAAAAAGAACTCTTTGATCATTTAACTGTGTGTAAACAAATGAGTGATGTTAAATAGAATTATTAGTATTAAATAGTAATACTTGTAGCCACTTTACTGTCTGTAGTGAATAGAATTATTCTTATCAGATAGAAATATTTAAAACCATTTTACTGTGTGCGAAAAAAATAAATAAATAAAAGGAACTCAGACTCGTTTAAAAATGTTTTCATCAAATGTTGTATATAGCAAAGAAAAGCAACAACGCTGATGTATAAAAATATAATTTGCTTCTTTTCTTTGTTATAACCAGAAATGAACGTATTGATTAGGACAAGTTGATGATGCCTGAAATACACACACACGGGCGACGGTGCATTTTTTTTTCTATGAAACCTCTCCGCCTTTCTGCTTCATTCAGTCTGGGTCAAAATCTTCTCAGGTTTATATAATTTTCCGGACGCCCGCGAAATCCTCGTGGTTACATCTCCCGCCTATGCGTTGCACGTTGACACGCCTCCTGTCGAACATACCACACACGCAACTTACGAAGAAACACCTACATTGTTTGAAATAGAACTGTTTGACTAAACAGAATAGCTTGAAAAAGAAAAGTTTTTGACAATTAAACTGTGTACTTATGCTAAACTGAATTGTTTGAAATAGAACAGATCATTTGTATAAAAATGTATTTGGCATTAAATAATCTACAAAGGTTGATATGTCATAAAACCCAAACAAACAAATAAACGAAACCAATCTAAGTGATACATTATTCATTATTATACACAATACTAAAACATGGACGCTAACTAAACGGCTGGAGAAGAAACTAGACGGCAACTACACAAGAATGTCGAGAGCAATATTGAACAAGTCCTGGCGACAACACCCCACGAGACACCAACTATACGGCCACTTGGCTCACATCACGAAAACTATACAAGTTAGACGAACCAGACATGCCGGACACTGCTGGAGAAGCAAGGACGAGCTCATAAGTGATGTACTCCTGTGGACCCCCACATATGGCCAAGCAAAAGCAGGACGACCAGCTCGAACTTACATACAGCAGCTATGTGAGGACACAGGATGTAACCCTGAAGACCAGCCAGAGGCGATGAATGATAGGGAGAAGTGGCGAGAGAGGGTCAGGGATATCCATGCTGGCGGCACGACATGATGATGATGATGATGATATATTAAAATGCATTATAATACTATTGAATACACTATACATTATTATACTAAATACTAATACTTTGATACATATATAATACTATATATAATGCATTATATATTATTATCCATGATACTAAAATATGTATTATGTATTATTTTCATAATATTAATACAACAAGAATGAACCCAGGTTCAGTTCTCACCTTACAACAATAGTCCCTAACTTTTCTGAGCATAATTAAAACAGATGTAAATATATCAACTGTTACTTACCTTAAAACTGAGCAGTAGCTGGTGCTGCTGCTGATACATGGTTCCATGAAACGTCGGTAAATGGGGCGACTGTAGCTCTCGGGATGTTTCACGGGAACCTGAATGACTCGCTCTCGTTTACAAACATGTTGCCTATGGTAAAAAAAAAGAGAGAAGAAAAACTAATTTTAAAAGCAATTTATTTTCCTAAATGAATTATTTTCTTTTACTTTCATTCGCTCTAATGATTACCAAATTAGGACGAGGTTTAGAATACTCTGCAAAGGAGTAAGATTACTCCAAAAGGGAGTGATATGCCGGTAAATAAATAAAGCACACACACACACACACACACACACACACACATATATATATATATATATATATATATATATATATATATATATATATATATATATTCGTTTGTGATTTAATATGATTTTACACACACACGCATACACACAAACACAAATCCCCCTGTCGGCTGGGGCTGTGGAATATGTCGAGAGCATCTATGCAGAGGGAAAAGACCCCCCCAGTGAGTGTTATGGATATGACATTAAACCATCTGATGGGGAGGTTCCAGTAATGCTGGAGCTTTGGAGGAATTCAGAGTACCCCTTTATAGCCATCGCTTCCAGGTCCACTCTGGCAACGAGTGGGAGCACTTGATAGGGTCCTATCTATAGGTCGAATAGAACTAAACTGTGTGCTTATGCTAAACTGAATTGTTTGAAATAGAACTGTTTGGACATCTAACTGTGTGTAAATAAATGGCATCTTTAATTGAATTGTTAGTGACACATAGTAATATTCGGGACCCTTTAATTTTGTTGACTAAACTGAATTATTTGAAATAGAACTGTTTGATCGTTTAATGGTGTGTGAATAAAAAAAACTGTGTACTTAAGATAAACTGACTTTTTAAGTAGAACATGGTTTGTTTGGTTTTAAGGCATATCAACCTTTGTTGGTTATTTAAAGCCAAATCCATTTTTAAGTATATTATCTGTTCTATTGAAAACAGTTCAGTTTAGCATAAGTACACAGTTTAATTGTCAAAAACATTTCCATTTCAAACTATTTAAGCAGTTATATGTAATAATTCAGTTAAGTGTAAACACAGTTTTAATGTCGAAAAACAGCTCCATTTGAAATAATTCAGTTAAGCATAAGCACGCAGTTTAAGTGTAAGTACGGTTTAATTGTCAAAAACGTTTCTATTTCTAGCTATTCAGTTTACTCAATTCATTTTAGCATAAGTATGCTGTTAGTTCTATTTAACCCATAGATAGGGCCCTATCAGGTGCTACCACTCCGGGCCAGAGTGGACATGGGAGCGATGGCAATGAAGGGGTACTCCACATTCCACAAAGCTCCAGCACTGCTGGAACCTCACCATCAGATTGTTTAGTGTCATATCCAAGACACTCATTAGTGGGGGGGTCTTACCCCTCTGCAGAGGTGCAGTCAGTGTATTCTACACCCCCAGCTGACTTGGGCAATTAAGTAGAACAGCTTTTACATTTAACTGTGTGTAAAAACAAACAAGCAAAAAGCTATTTTTAAAAATGACTAATTGTGTGTAAACAAAAGACTTAATTGAATTGATTGAAATTAAGTAAAAACCATTTATATTTGTGCAAAAAACAAAAAAAAAAAAAACAAAAACAAAAAAACAAAAAAAACGAATTCAGGCTTATTTAAAAATGTTATTTAGAAAATGTGTTTGAAATCATATATTTGATATATGTATAAAAAAAGATTTGGCATTAGATCAGCTATACACACACACACACACACACACACACACACACACACACACACACACACACACACACACACACACACACACACACACATATATATATATATATATATATATATATATATATATACACATGTATATATATATATATATACACATGCATATATATATATATAAACACACACGTGCATATGTATATATATATACACACACACATGCATATATATATATATATACATACATATATTTGATATATGTAAAAAAAAAGATTTGGCATTAGATGAGCTACACACACACACACACACATATGGATATATATATATATACACACACATGCATATATATATATATATATAAACACACACATGCATATATATATATATATATATATATATATATACACGCACACACATGCATGTATATATATTTATACACAGGCATATATATATATATATATATATATATATATATATATATATATATATATATATTTGTTTATTTGTTTGCGCTTATGGCATATCAACTTTTGTAGGTTTTTTAATGCCAAATCTATTTTTATTCAAATAATCAGTTCTATTTCAAACAATTCAGTTTAGCATCAGTACAATTTAATTGTCAAAAACATTTTCATTTCAAGCTATTCAGTTTAGTCAAAAAGTTCTATTTCAAACAATGCCGTTTAGTATAAGTATAGATTTTGTTAACCCAGAGTTAAATGTCAAAATAGTTCTATATTAAACAATTCAATCTAGCATAAGTACGTAATTTTGTTCTCTTTTGACTCATAGATAGGACCTTATCAGGTGCTACCACTCCGGTAGCCAGGGGATGATGGCAATGAAGGGGTACTCCGCATTATCCAAAGCTCCAGCATTACTGGAACCTCATCATCAGATTGTGTCTTATCAAGCACACTCATCAGAGGAGTCTTACCCCTCCGAATAGACGCAGCCCCAGACAACTTGGCAAACCATATATATATATACACGTAGTAACATATATATATACACACACACGTATACATGCATACAAATATACACACGTGTGTGTGTGTGTGTGCGTGTTTGTTAGTTTCAGTTGCAATTTTCAAAATTTCCAGTCTTTGTTTTCTATTTACATAAGAAGATTACATGTTGTTAAATAAATAAACCAAATCCCCCCCACACACACGTGTATTTGTGAGTGTGTATGAGTTTCAGTTGCAGTTTCTAAATATTTTCTTGTTTTCTATTCACTGCATTGATGTAAACGGAATCATTTTGACCTAACAAGTGCTTAATGTTGAGACATTAAAGATAATTGTCAGAGGGCGAAGAAAAACCGCACACGGAGCCAATAGAATTAACTTTAATCCCTGGACTATCTAAATTTTCTATCAACAGTTCATGTTTCGCATTTTCACATTGTCCCATGGAGATAACAGACTGACGTTGTTCAAAGTCAGATCAACCTCCAATGTCGCGAGAAAGAAAAGAAGCACGTGATTGGACAAAAAATGTACTTTTCCCCAAACCCTCCGCCACGGACAAAATGTGACACAAGGTCAATTTTTAAACTGCTTTGGATTCAGAGTTTTCCTTCTCTCAAGACTGGTTAACCTTATAAAGGCTAAAGAACCCAATCAGTCCTTCTATTTGCTCATAGCTAGAGGAGGAAGAAGAGAGGGATTCGGGCCTTTCCCAAGGGCATTACCGCTTATTGAAACCCCAAAAAAGCTTCGTCCGAGATTAGAACTCGGATCATCAATTCTATTTCGTACGATAATGTTGTATACAGGAAAGAACAACAACAACGCTGAGGTATAAAAATATAATCTGCTTCTTTTCTTTTTTATTTGCCGACATGTACGTATAGGTAGACTAAGAGAGAGTCGGAGATCGATGAAATGCGCGTGCGCACACACACTCACACTCACACTCACACAGGAGTGACAGCATATTTTTTTCCTTAAAAACCTCTCTGCCTTTCTGCTTTGGGTGTCCTCGTAGTGTAATCGTTAAAGCGTTGGACTGCGGAATCACAGTAAGTGAGTTCGAACTCCAGTCGCGATATGGCGTTCACTTTCGGACAAATACCTTTTGGAAAGGTATGAAACCCCTTTATCCTCCTAGCTATGGGTTAAATAGTATCACTGCTGTTTTCCTAGAAGGATGGCCTTGGCATTAAATAACCCATGAAGGTTGATATGCTATTAAACAAAGAAACCGAACTAATAAATCGTTGAGATAATTGATTATTTGCCATCAGCAGTCGATATTCCAGTCTCATTAATGATTAGTATTTTTAATGAAAGCAGGTCCTTTTTAGATGATTCGATCGTTGAAGATTTATAATGCTTCCTTTCAAGAAAAAGATCTAGCGCCGAATTCACCTAAAAACCAACTGTTTTATTGCCTGGGTAAAATTGATATTTGCACAGGTAATAAAATTGCTGGAAAACGAAAGGATATGAACTACAAAAAGAGAGAATAAAAAAAAATATATGTAGAAATGTCTTTATCATACAAGCCAAGTCTGCCGAATGTATCTCTGAGGAGAGTTAAAATTCACCCAATGAATGTCCTGTATATGACATTAATCATTCTTATGGTGAGGCTTCAGTCCTGGGGCTCTTGGGAATGTGGAGTACCCCTTGCCATTACTCCAGGGTTCACTCTGACCTGGACAGGTAGTACCTGTTATGGTCCTATCTACGGTTCAAATAGAACTGATTAATTATTTACTATACTTGAAAACATTTAACTATGCGAAAATAAAACTATTAGTGTTACATAGCAATACTTGAACCCATTAAACTGTGTGCAAACAAATGAGCTCTGGTTCGTTGTTGCCTACAAATTATTTGTTTACAAATCATACATCAAATATACGTGCATAAATAAGATTTGGCATTAAATAATCTACAAAGGTCGATAAGCCATAAAACACAACCAACCAATCAACTTTATTGTACGTATGTAGGTGTGAATGTTAGTAACAGATATTCAAATTTGTGAGAGAGTTACATTTTTAAGAAGTGTTTTTTTTTTAGTTATTGGTTGTAGGAATTGAATACGTTTGTGTGTAAGTATGCCGTGAAATATTGTGGTTTTGTGTCGTGTTCAATGCGATAGGAATTTCGTTTGGGAAGAAAGCGTCCCTCAGAGGGGAACGAATTTATGGGTAAAGGGAATAAGATTTTTATGTCTTTTTCTAGCAGAAATTCTTTGGAACAAAGGTGGTCATCTTTCAAGAGCTACAAAACCTTATTATTTTCCCAATTTGGGAATGTAAAAAAATACGACAAAGCATTCATTCAGTCTGATGATTTCATATGTAACAAATATGTCTAAACTTTCATTCATTCTCATAATTAATCATACAACGAATAAGGAACGTCTTCCATGGCGCATTGAATAGTAAATTTGATAAGCAGGCTATTGTTTGAGAGTTTGATTCTAACTGGTTACCTCATACTTCTGGCCTTGTGCCACATCACAGCTTAGTTGGTTGGTTGTTTGGGTTTTATGGCATATCAAACCTTATAGGTTATTTAATGCCACATCCATTTTCATACGAATAACCAGTTCTATTTCAAACAATTCAGTTTAGTATGAGTACACAGTTTAATTGTCAAAAACATTTCTATTTCAAACTATTCAGTTTAGTATAAGTATAGATTTTGTTAACACCCAGTTAAATGCCTAAACAATTCTATATTAAACAAATCAGTTTCGCGTAAGTACAGTTTCAATGTCAAAACAGTTCTATTTCAAACAATTCAGTTTAGCATAAACACGCAGTTAAAATGTAAGTACACAGTTTAACTGTCAAAAACATTTCTATTTAAAGCTTTTCTGTTTAGTCAAATAGTCCTATTTCAAACAATTCTGTTTAGCATAAATACGCGGTTTAATTCTATTTGACCCATAGATAGGGCCCTATCACATGCTACAACTTCGGGCTAGAGTGGACCTGGAAGCGATGGCACTGAAGGAGTACTCTGCATTCCCCAAAGCTTCAGCATCACTGCAACCTAACCATCAGGTTGTTTCGTGTCATATCTAGGACACTCGTTGGGAGGTCTTACCCCTCTGTAAAGTTGCAGTCGGTGCATTTTATAGCCCCAGCCGGCTGGGCAATACACAGCGTTAAATGTAAAAACTGTTTTATTTCAGATAATTCAGTTTAGCATAAGTACGCAGTTTAGATGTCAAAACTTTTATTTTAAACAATTCAGTTTAGCATAAATACGCAGTTATTCAGTTTAGTCTAGCAATTCTACTTCAGCTAATTCAGTTTAGTAAAAGTACAGATTTTGTTTACACACAGTAACATGTTAGAACAGTTCTATGTTAAACAATTTAGTTTAGTGTAAATACAGTTTCAATGTCAAAAAACAGTTCTATTTAAAATAATTCAGTTTAGCACAAGCACGCCGTTCAAATGTAAGCACGGTTCAAGTGTCAAAAAACATTTCTATTTCAAGATATTCAGTTTAGCATAAGTATGTCGCTAGTTCTATTTAACCCATAGATAGGGCCCTGTCAGGTGCTACCACGCCGGGCCAGAGTGGACCTGGGAGCAATGGCAATGAAGAGGTGCTCTGTATTCCCCAAAACCTCAGCATTACTGGGACCTCACCATCAGACTGTTTAGTGTCATATCTAGGACACTCGTCTTACCTCTCTGCAGAGGTGCAGTCAGTGTATTCTACAGCCTCAAACGACTGAGCAATATACAGAGTTAAATGTCAAACAGTTTTATTTCAGATAATTCAGTTTAGCATAAGTACATAATTTAGACTTCAAAACAGTTCTATTTCGATCAATTCAGTGTAGCATTAGTACGCAGTCTTAATGTCAAAACAGTTCTATTTTAAACATATCAGTTTAGCATAAATACGTAGTTTAAATGCAAAAATCAGTAGAGTGAAGGAAACATGGTTTAGTTCTATCTAACCCATAGATAGGATCCTTATCAGGTGCTTCCACTCCGGGCCAGAGTAGACCTGGGAGCGATGGCAATGAAGAAGTACTCTGCATTCCCCAAAGCTCCAGCACTACTGGAACCTCACCAACAGATTTTTTAGTGTCATAAGCAGGACACTCGTTGGGTGGGGTCTTACCCCTCTACAGAGAAGCAGTCGGTGTATTCTACGGCCCCAGCCGACTAGGCAACCATATAATTGTGAATTGATCATTAGTATTTTATAGGAATACTTGAAACCATATTATTGTAAATTGATCATCAGTATTAGATAGGAATACTAGAAACCATATAATTGTGTATAAATGATTAGTAGCATTAAAACCAAACAAATGAGTGCCAGTTATTTGAATTAAGAATCATTGATATTATATAACTATGTGCAAAAAGCGCCAGAAAACTTCACAAAGACTGTAAATATGAATGAACGCGATTCCCTAACTTTTGGGCATAAAATAATCCTAGACACGTTGACATGCCATTAAAATCAATCAATCAATTAACGAGTTTTTTGAGTTAGTTGAAGAATTGGAATTAAGATAATGAAGAGGTGAGACGTATGAAAATGACTTTAGCCTTTTCTGATGCAATAATACATATCCTCCAAATTTCAACCATTTCAAACAAAATTATCAATTTTTATTGGATATATATTACTGTAATTGCTAAATTGTTAATTTTATTGGCTTTGTAGTTGTCTTAATCTGAAATGAGAAAGGACTGGAACTAGCCTTACACGGATAAAGGTACCCGTGGTGTAATGGTTATCGTCGTAGGAAATGGACACGGCGATGCGAGTTCAAATTCTGGACGAGATTGATTGCATTTCACATAGCACTAATACCATTGGGAAAGGTATGAATCCAATTATTCTCCCTCCAGCTATGGGTAAATAGTAGGGCAGACTAGGTTTTTCAGCCTTAGTGAGGCAACTAGTCTAGGAGAAGGAAAACTCTAAATTCAAACCTGTTAAACTCCGTTTAAAAATTGACCCAGTGTCATATCCTGCCCAAGCGGAGGGGTTGGTAAATATGTATACATAGTTGAAATGGATTTCTTCTCTCCCTCTCCTTCCTTCCTTTGACTATCCCTCCTGTCTGGTTGTATTTTATTTTATTTTCTTGTTGGATCTGATGAAGTCCTGTTAAAAATCATTTTGGAGTCTTTGATTCATATCAATGCTCTTAACGGGATGGAAATTAATTTATTATCCTAATGTGACAGAATATTTTTTTCTGAAAATATTATTTGCACTGTGAATTCTTTTACATTGAGTTCTTTACCAGAAATATCTAAATATTCAAAATTTGAATAATCAATTTGTCCTGACGGAATTGTTCACTACTCCGGATTTACTGGATTGAAGAATACCTCATATATATATATATATATATATATGGCCGAGCGTACGATTGGCTGGTTTCAACAGCCAATCGAATGCTCGGCATGGTCTGAGGGATTATTTATTTCAAGCCGTCCAAGCCATAATTTTGTTTCTTATTGGGTAGGTGACTCAGAATTTGATCATCTCTGAGGGGGTCGTTCTGCTGAGGGGAGTATGATGTTGCAAGATCCGAAACTCCCCAATGACCCAGAAGATTAAAACATCACTGATGACACCTACTGGCGCCGGTTTAAGCGCGTATATTCAATGTATATATATATATATATATATATATATATATATATATTTGGTTGTTATAGTGGTATTTGAATTCCTTTCATCGATCTTTTGATGGAATTTTGGTTACGAATTACATATTTTAATTTTACTTTCGATAAAATAGGGAATTTATTTATTGAAAAAAAAGTTATCAAAGAAGCTTTTCTTGGACACATCCAGTAGATTGAATGGTTTGGTTTGGTTTGGTTTTATGGCATATCAACCTTTGCAGGTTATTTAACGCCAAATCCATTTTTATGTAAATAATCAGTTCTATTTAAAACAATTCGGTTTAGCATGAGTACACAGTTTAATTGTCAAAGACATTTCTACTTCAAACTATTTAGTTATATATAACAATTCAGTTTAGTGTAAATACAGTTTCAGTGTCAAAAATAGTTCAATTTAAAACAATTCAGTTTAGCAAAAGCACGCAGTTTTAAATGTAAGTACAGATTAATTGTAAAAAAACATTTATTTCGAGCTATTCAGTTTAGTCAAGCAATTCTAGTTCAGCTAATTCAGTTTTGTAAAAGTACAGATTTTGTTTACACACAGTTAAATGTCAGCACAGTTCTATGTTAAACAATTTAGTTTAGTGTAAATACAGTTTCAATGTCAAAAAGCATTTGCAGTTATATGTAACAATTCAGTTAAGTGTAAATACAGTTTTAATGTTGAATAAACAGTTCTATTTCAAACAATTCAGTTTACTCAAACAATTCAGTTTTGCATAAGTATGCCGTTAGTTCTACTTAACCCATAGATAGGGCCCTATCAGGTGCTACCACTCCGGGCCAGAGTGGACCTGGGAGCAATGGCAATGAGGGGGTACTCCGCATTCCCCAAAGCTCCAGCACTGCTGGAACCTCACCATCAGATTGTTTAGTGTCATATCCAGGACACTCGTTGGGGGGGGGGTCTTACCCCTCTGCAGAGGTGCAGTCGGCGTATTCTACAGCCCCAGCCGACAGGGCGACAGTAGATTGAAGAGATTAAATTTTATCACTACGAAAACTTATGCATAATCACACTTTTCATTTTCTGTTCATGGTCATATTTTTTTCCATCTCATATTTTGTACCAGAAAACACAGTTAATGTTTCACTTGATTGAGCAAAACATTTAAACGCTAATATTGGTTTAAACACAACTGAGAATTCACGAAACTATCTCTACAGATATCTAGAAAACTGTTTGCTGGGGCTGTAGAATATTCCGACTGGACCTCAGCAGAGGACTAAGACCATCCCCCAACAAGTGTCCTGGGTATGACATTAAAACATCTGATGGTGAGGCTCCAGTCCTGAAAATTTGGAGACTATGGAATATCTCTTCATTGGCATTACTTCCAAGTCAACTCTGACCCGGATTGGTAGTACCTGTTAGGGTATTATGGGTTAAATAGAACTATTCTATCGTTTAGTATACTTGAAACCAATAAAATATGTGTAAACAAATGATTAATATTATTAACTGCGTAAACAAATGATTGATACTAAATAGAATAGAAATATTCTATGATAGAATGTTAAATTGCAATACTTGAAACCATTGAACTGTGCACAAAGCAATGAGTTCGAACTCATTTAAAAATAACGTTACCTATAAAATATTCACTTATGACTAAGGATTGAACCCCGGTCAAGTCATACAAAAGCTTCAAAAAATTGTACTTGATACCTTCTTGCTTTACACTAAGCATTATAAAGTACGGATCAAGGGTATTGGAGTAATCCAGGGAATGGAGTAGCACCCTTCTCTACACCTCGGTGTTGTAGCTATTGAAAAAGGCATCTTCGTGTCACCCTCTACTGCAGTCGCCCAACAATATATATTATATATATATATATATATATATATATATATATATATATATATATATTCATAAACATGATTTGGTATTAAAATAACCATTGAGTGTTGATATGCCATTAAATCAAATAACCTAACCTAACCTAATATTTAGAGCTCGTTATAGCGGTGCAATGGTGAGTAAATTAGTCTTATTGCTCGACTACATGAGTGTTGAGTTTAGACTTCACATGGTGCCTTGCACTAAATCTAAGTTATTTTTTTTATTCTAAGAGTGCTTTGCGTTGTCCAATGTTTAGAGGGCTAGGCAAGCAGGTCATTCGTATAGATTTATCAGACAGCTAACCAACTCAGATTTGATATGAAGTGGGTGGGGCACTCATAAGTTGAGACACATGCGTAACCGTCGCAAAAAAAAAAAAAAACCCAATTTGGTCCGCTTGGAATTTCTCTTTAGAGGCACCTTCAGCCCAAACCAAAAAACTCAGCCTTGCTAAGCGGGCAATGTCTTGAAGGAAGACCCCCTTCCCTGGAACCAGGCGATCAAGTTTAACTCACCCGGACAGAACGTTAAGTGAACCCTGGGTTGCTATAAAAAAGTGACCGCTTCAATGGAGGTCCTCTATTTGCGAACTTGTACTAATATTAAGTTATGCTTGGTTTTCACGATTTACGGCACTTTGTGTGGTATAATATTTACTTTATAAACTAGTAGAGCTTGATTCCCATGCTTCTGTTCATATGGCAGTGTTTAGCTTCCTTTAGCGAATATCTCTATAGACATCTAGCTCTTTTGCTGAGCCGTCTGGCATTCGTGCCGGAGGAGGGTATCAAGGTCAATGGTAGATTCGAAGCCGAATGCCCTACCCCGATTTCAGTTGGTTTTGGTTGTTTGGGTTTTATGTAATTTAAATTGTTTTTTTTTTTTTTTTTTTATGAATGTAATACACAAAAGAGGGTGGAAGGTATGCCTCTTTGACAACAAGAAAACCACGTGAAATTAACTTCTTAGTAAACAGTCCTTTCTTCTTCAGCCTCTTTCCCCCGCTCTGCTGTCTCTTTCTTACTCGACGCGTTCACGGACTCAGCGTTCTTCCTCCTCTCCTCTCCTCTCGTCCGTCCGAGACTTAGACGATATTGTCTAAGGGATGTAACTCATACCGCCTTGCTGGTACACTTCACTAATGCAGATACTGCCTTTCAGATTCACTACATTTTATAGAATATCAACCTTTGTAGGTTATTTAAGACCAAATCCATTTTTATACAAATGAACTATTTCAAACAATTCAGTTTAGCATAAGTACACAGTTTAATTGTCAAAAACATTTCTATTTCAAGCTATTCAGTTTAGTCTAACAGATCTATTTCAAACAATTCAGTTTAGTATAATTATAGTTTTTGTTTACTCACACTTAAATGTCAGAACAGTTCTATTTCAAACAAATCAGTTTAGTATTGGTACGCAGTTTAGATATCAAAACAGGTCTATTTCAAGCAGTTCAGTTTAGCATAAGTACACATTTTAGTTCTATTTGACGTATAGATAGGACCCTATCAGGAGCTACCACTCTGTCCTCGTGGTGTAATGGTTAAAGCGATGAACTGCGGAATCGTAGTACGCGAGTTCGTACTCCAGTCGCGCTATTACGTTCACTTTCGGGCAAATACCCTTGGGAAAGGTATGAACCCCCTTATTCTCCCTCCAGCTATGGGTAAATAGTAGGACGGACTAGGTTCTTCAGCCTTAGTGAGGCAACTAGTCTAGGAGAAGGAAAACTCTGAATTCAAACCTGTTAAACTCCGCTTAAAAATTGACCTTGTGTCATATCCTGCCCGAGCGGAGGGGTTGGTAAATAGTACCACTCTGGGCCAGAGGGGATCTAGGAGTGATCGCAATGAAGGGGTACTCTGCATTCCCCTAAGCTTCAGCATTACTGGAACCTCACCATCAGATTGTTTAGGGTCATTACTAGGACACTCGTTCTGGGGGTTTTACCCCTCTGCAGAGATGCAATCGGTGTATTCTACAGCCCCAGCCGACTGGGTAAGTTATCTTCGTGTGGGCGAAGAATCATTGACAGCATAGCGCAAGACATTCGAGTTCAAGCTATAATTAGGCATACATGCTGGACATTGCCCTTAGTGAGTCCAAGTCCAGCGGGGTCCCCTGGCTCACATTGCAACCAGTGAGCCTATGACCACCATAGTCCAGCAGGGCAAGAGTTTAGGTTCTTGTACGGCCTTCTCCTTCCCTAAATCCACACTATCAAAAAGCATAGTGCCAAACTTTAGCATGGTGGGTTTCTAAACAAATACTCTATAGACGTTTATGTGACCTGCTTGGTACACCCGGAAGTAGCAACAGAAACTTTACAGCCGGTGGTCAGTGTTCAAGTTCAGGTAAAAACCAGGAATTCAACGCTGTTTTTCAAACTGATAAGTTGTTTGTATAGAAAGGTTTTACACAAGAGAAATCCATAGGAGTACGCGAGATGTGTATAAACCTTAGAATTTTGGAAGGTCCCCGAACTCAGGCATTTGTTGTCCGGGTAAAGCTGTTATTCATTAAGCTTTTCTTAATCTGATATACAGGTCACAGAGAGATCACCCACCTTAGTTCTAAGCAGGCTCATCATTCCCTAGTTTCGCGCATACCTATAATTGTTGTTGTTATTTGCTAAAATTTGCTAAGTTTCAGTGGTCACTCATCGAACAGGTTCAGCGTTACTAAACTTTTTTCTTGTTATTTAAATAGTTTGGCTTAGTAGAACACATGTACTCCAGATTACTAACAGTACCAGTTATTGGTAAGGAATCACCCATCAAAGTAATGAACAGACTTATTGTAGCTTAACTTCTTCCTTTTTTTTTATTGTTATTAATCAAGTTTGACTTAGTCTGGCGAATAGGTATCTTACGGTACCTACCCTTACTCAGAGGTCACCCACATAAGTAGTAAAAGGCTAATCATTGCTTAACTTCATGTATACCCATAATTGTAGTTATTTACTAAATTTTACTTAGTCTGGCTCTTGGGTTTTATGGTTGATTACAGAGCCTGCTATTAATCAACGGTCACTCAGATAAGTAGTGAACAGGCTAGTTATTGCTTAACTTTGGGCATACCTATAATTGCTGTTATTTACTAAACTATACAAAGTCCGGCTCTCGGGTTTTAGGTTTCTTTCAGAGCCTGCTATTACTCAGTAGTCATTAATAAGTACTGACCAGGCTAACCATTACGTTACTTTGGGCATACCTATAAATGTTATTTACAAAGGTTTGATTAGTCTGGCTCTCAGGCTAAAGGTTACTTACAATACCTGTTGTCACTAAGTGGTTACTCATCGAATTATTGAACAGGCTAATCATTGCTTAATTTTGAGCATACTTATAATTACTGTTGTTAATTTAATAAATTTTTAGCAGTTTGGCATTCCTGTTGTTTCTGAGTGGTTACCCATCTAAGGACTAAACAGGCCTAGCATGCTTCAACTTCCTTCCTTTTTTCGTTATTTGCTAAGTTTAGTTTAGTCTGGTACACAGGAATTTGCGGAAGGAGTTCCTGCGGCTTAGTGGCTAACGTTCTGAGTTACGGCATCGTAGTAATCGAGTTTGAACTCCAGTCACGTTATTCCGTTCACTTTCGAACTAATACCATTGGAAAAAGTATGAACCACCTTAATCCCCCAGCTATGGGTTAGATAGTATCACTACTGTCCTTTTACAAGTTTTGACATTAAACAACGCACGAAGGGGCGTCAGGTTGCTTAGAGTACCAGTCACCCATTAACGTACTGGACAGGATAATCTATACTTAACTTCAGTGATATGACGGGGGGAGCAGTGCGTTATGCGTGATGTGATCAAAAGTCCACTCTGTCATAAAGTAGGCAACACTGCATAAATAAATGAATTTAAAAAAAAAGACCATTCCTTAAAATCATCTACGTATGTACACAACATCCTTACCATCCACTTAGCGACGTGAATTAAGTTTTTTTTTTATCCATGTTGATATGACCAAAAATAAATTTTGTGCAAGAATGTCAACTGAAAATGATACGTGGGTGTGTCTCTCTGAAAATGTGCCTAAAATTGAGTTACTTGTAGGCAATTCCTCTCATTAAAAATGTCAATGACTTCAATTACTAACAAGTGACGTTGTGTTTATTGACTGTTCCATGATAGACATATTTTAAACTACAGGGTAAGACAGAATGGTGTATGTGTGTGTGTGTGTGTGTGTGTGTTGGGGGGGGAGTCCCAGTGGTGTAGCGGCTAACGTGCTGGACAGCGACATCATAGTAAATGAGATCGAACTCCACTTTCGGACTAATACCCATCTTTTTTCTTCTCTTAAACTGTCTGATGTTGCGTACGTCGGCTCCAGACATATATTCACTTGTAGAATCTCTTGGAGTTCTCTTTCTCTTTCTCTCAATTGCCAAATCAAAGTTAAAGAGCCTGGTCTGCTCTACTCATAGCTGGAGGGAGTAGATGGATTCATGCCTTTTTCTTGGACTTTAGCGCGATAGTGAAACACAAACAGCCTCGTCCGGGACTTGAACTCACGTCGCGATGTCCAGTTTCTATGGTGATGATCATTAGGCCACATGACTCCATCTACAAATACCCTTACAAACAGTATGAACTCTCTTATCCCAACAGCTAATGGTTAGATAGTGCAATCACTGTCCTCCGATACGGATGGCTTTGGTATTAAATAACCCACGAAGGTTGATATGCCATTAAACAAAGAAACCAAACCAGACTAAAACGAAGGAATGATCTCTTGGATTAAAACTTGATCCTTTTTAGTGTTCGGGGGAGGAAAAAGCTAAAGAAGTATAGCTGTTGGCAGTATTCTATCTGGCTGAAGATATTCTTTTGGGATTTAACTGATCAATTAAAAAATAAAGCAAAGACTGAAACTTACTTTTAAGTGGATGATGAATGAAAATATCACATTTCTATCAAACTGCACATTAGAGAAGAATAAATGAAATCAGTAAAAGTAAAGTTGGCGACCGTAGTAGACGGTGACCCGAAGGCTCCCTTTCAAGAGCTACCACACCGAGGTGTATAGGAGGGCGTTACTCCATTCCCCTGATGATAAGACTTAAAGGCATCACAACATATAAGCTATTTTTGTTCCTGTCTTATTTTTTAAAATATAATTTCAAACATATAACTGTTTTTTTTTTTTAAATTTTACTCAATTTACTAAATTTTATTCATAACTCCAAATCGAGTCATACCAAAGACTCAAAAAATGGTACTTGATGCTACTTGCTTAACACTCAGCATTATATGGTAAGAATCAAGGGTAAAGTGGTGTAATCCAGGGAAAGGAGTAACGCCCTCCCCTACATCTTGGTATAGTCGCTATCGAAAAAGGAACCTTCGTGTCCCCCTCGACTACGGTCGCCAACTTTACTTATATATTTCAAGCATCACACTCTTTAGACCATTTTTATTCAAAGTTTCAAATTGGGAAGTTGGTTGGTTTTACGGCATGTTAACCCTTGTTAGGCTATTTAATGCCGAAGTCAGTTTTTATTTTTACTTGCAATTATATGGTTTAAAGTAATTAATAATAACCTTTGTAAACAATTATAGCTTCAAGTGACTATTCTTAACGCAAATAATTTGGTTTCAAATATCTCTAATGCTTATAATTTCTACACGGTTATAATTTTAAATAACTAGGGCAAGGAGTAGCGCCCTGCCCTACATCTCGGTGTAGTAGCTATTGAAAAGGAAGCCTTCTGGTCGCCCTCGACTACGGTCGCCAACTTTACTTACTTATTCCTATTTAATATTAATATCAAAATTAATTTGTCTGCACATAGTTATATGGTTTTAACTAATCCTATTTAAAATGAAAAACTTTTCAGCAGATAGATGAGACTCTAACAGATATTACCATTCCAGTCAACCTGGTTGTAATGGCAATAAAGGCACGACTTCACTTGATTGATAGATTGATTTTAATGGCATGCCAACCCGTCTAGAGTTATTCTATGTCCAGAGATTTGGGAGTCACATTTATTACATATTCATATGTTTACATATTTTGTGTTGTTGTTTCTTAAGATTGATTGATTGAATTTAACGGCATGTCAACCTCTTTAGGGTTATTTTATGCATAGAGATTAGGGAATCACATTTATTACACGTTCATATTTACATTTTCACGTTGTTTTTTTTTTTTGATTGATTGATTTAACGGCATGTCAACGTGTTTAGGGTTATTTTATGCCTAGAGATTAGGGAATCACATTTATTACACGTTCATATTTACATTTTTGCGTTGTTGTTTTTTTTTTTGTTGAGATTGATTGAATTTAACAGCATGTCAACGTGTTTAGGGTTATTTTATGCCTAGAGATTCGGGAACCACATTTATTACACGTTCATATTTACATTTTTGTGTTGCTGTTTCAAAAGAGTCCCCCCCCCCAACACGGCTATGTGATATCAAGTTTTCCAATTTAATACAAATAATTTGCCTAAAGTCGGATGGTTTCAGGTAACTAATAAAATAAATCCTTAATAAATCATTGAAAAGTCCTATTTGACCAATAAAGGGGATCCTAACAGATACTTCCACTCCGGGTCAGAATGGACCTGCGAATAATGGAAATGAAAGAGTACTTTACACTACCCAAAGTTCCAGAACAGGATCCTCACCATCAGATGTAATTTAGAGTTATACACAGGCAACTTGGAGGGGGTCTTAATCCTCTGTGGGGGGATACAGTCAGCGTACTGTAAGCCATATAGACAGAGCGATCCAGAACTGGAGTCTCACAAATGGATACAGTTTTGAGTCACACCAAAGATACCTATTTTTTTGGGATGAAGTAGGCGTATTCTAAGCCCTATGGATAAGGCCAAGGAACCAAAAGATTTAAAATCCTTAAAACAAAATGTTTAATTTTTTTGCAGTTGTAAGATGTTCATTCAAATAATAGAATGAAGAAATCCGACCACTGAAATGTTCAATGCAGTATAGGATCTCCATTTTCTTTTGACTTGGTGGAAAACGTGTTTGTATGAAAAAAGTAAAACATTGGTTTTGTTTTGTTTTGTTTTGTTTTGTTTTGTTTTTTATAAAAATCTATTTCTAAGAAAAACCGACTACGTGCGGCACTTGATTTGGCCAGAATGGAAAAGGGAGAAGTAACACCAGACAATACGGCACCAAAAATCTACCTCCTACTATTTGTGCAGAACAACTATTGGACCCCTCAGTACGAATTCGGGGGTGTCCTCGTGGTGTAATGGTTAAAGCGATGGATTGCAGAATCGTAGAAAGCGAGTTCGAACTCCAGTTGCGCTATTACATTCATTTTCGGGCAAATATCCTTGGGAAAGGTATGAACCCCCTTATCCTCCCAACTATGGGTTAAAGAGTACAACTACTGTTCTTCTAGGAGAATAGCTTTGGCATTAAATAACCTACAAAGGTTGATGTGCCATTAAACAAAGAAACCAAACCATCAGTACGGGGACCAAACTTTAACAGCAGGAAAGAATAGACAGCTGAAGGGTTTCGTCAGTTGCTTCTTGAACTTCTTCAATAACCGATATGTATTTCAAACAGGCAAGAAGCTTCCCAAGAAATAAAAGTAAAATTAAACGAAAGTCGACAACTGGAATTAAACCAAGTTAAACAGCTGAAAGAAAATTCAACCTGAGACTTCTACTGAAAAGATAACTTAACAGAAGACTCGAAATTAAATGAAAACAAACATTTCTAAAGAAAAACTAAAGACCCCCCCCTCAAATTCAAAGAACTTTGTTTCCCAGACACTCTTTCAGATAAGTTTTGCAAATTACACTAAAATTTGCAATACTTTATCTTTTCTATTCCTTTATTTCTTGTTTCTTTTGTATAAAATTCCCTTTTAAAAACTTTATTGCCTGTGTTATCTTTTTGAATCAGTGTCTGAACTAAAAAGCTGCGGAACTTACTGTTTGAACTTACCGTTTAAAATTACACACTAAAGCCCCTTAAAAATATTATCCCGTTAAATACTAAATCTTCCTTTAGTGTCACTTGATTAATATCAAATTTTACTCCAAATTTCTTTATATTGAAATTTCATTCTCTAAATTTCTTTATATTCTAAATTTTATCCTTTAAATTTTCTTTACTTTCTTTAATGACATATCAAGCTTCATGGGTTAATTAATGCCAAAGCCATTCTTGTCGAAGGATAGTGATACTATTTAAATTCATAGCTGGAGTGGAACAAGGGAGTTTATACCATTCCCAAGGGTATTAGTCTGAAAGTGATCTCAATAGCCCGACTGGAATTCGAACTCACTGACTCTTCAGTCACTGTCCAGCACGCTAGCCACTACACCACGGAGACTTCCCTCTCAGAAGAATATTGGCCCTGTTGTCAATTAGCAGGACAGTGACCTTTAGTAAGAAGATTTATGACAGAATTGCACCAACTCCTGCGTCTAAAAATTCTAATAAGATAACCGATTTTTTTTTTTACCTTTTTGATTATGGAGACTAAAAAATATCGACAAAGAGCTGACTGTGATGTCACATAAAACAGCGACAATCCACAAGAGGCAAACAGTGACAGTCTTGTTCCGGCTAAGTGATGAACAGCGGTCATCTAAGGATGACACGTCTTCCCTTTGACAGTCTTGTTTCCAAATATACGTACTTGTTTTTTTATGAATTTTCGTAAACAGTGAACGCGTATTAGCCAAGATGATGATGGGTGGGTGTTTTATTCGTATGAATCCGATATAATTTTAATCGGCTCAAAGGTATATGTGTGTGATGCGTCCTTCTTCCTATGAGATAGAGACAGATATATATATATATATATAAAGAGAGAGAGAGAGAGAGAGAGAGAGAGGGAGAGAGAGAGAGAGAAAACGGAAGTGTCGGTGCAGAGAAACAGGAAAACCTGATGTCTGTCATTTGTCTTATCTCTTCCATATCAAGACATGCCCAGTCTGCGAACACTCACAAAAATCTGTACGCATTGGCATATCGATTCGAACTTATGTTTCTTTAGTAGTAATTTACTAAGCTTTCTGCTCAGATGTGGCATAAGGCTGTATGAATGGGGCATCCATTGAGACTCAAACTTACATGTGAAGGTTTGCTAGTCAAGCTTGCTAACCATTAAACTATCCGAGGTGTCCCACTTATGTTTCTTTGACAGTTCTTGAGCACGCATAGGTTATATTCATATACACTGGACGTGCATCGTAGAATGGCAGTGGAAAAATTAGTTTCACAAAAGAATCATTGCAAGAGTTTGTTTCCTCACTATATTGGCTTCGTTCAAAACGATACGAAGGTTAATAGTAAAAATAATTTGCACAAGACGCAAAAAATAGCAAATGTAGATTATGTGTTGATTGAGACGAAACGATCAATCACATAATAAGCGAATGCAGTAAATTAGGGCAAAGAGAGTATAAGACTAGACATGATAGGGTGGGCAAGGTGATCCACTAGGAATTGTGCAAGAAATTTAGATTTGACCATTCGAACAATTGGTATTATGCGCAACCCAAAATCCGTACTGGAAAAAGAAACGCACAAAATTCTCTGGGATTTTGAGATACAAACAGATCATCTAATTTCGGCCAGTCGGCCAGACCAAGTGATAGTCAACGAAAATAAAAAAAAAAGTAAAAAAGAACCTGCCGAAAAGCGGACTTTACCGTTCCGGCTGACTTACGGGGTAGAACTGAAGGAAAGCGAAAAGAGAGATAAATGCCTATACCTTGTTAGAGAACTGAACTATGGAACGTGGAAGTGACGGTGATACCAATTGTAATTGGCGCGCTCGGTACAGTCACGATTGGATTGGTACAGAGACTGGAGGACTTGGAAATGAGAGGACGAGTGGAGACTATTCAAACTACTGCTTTATTGAGATCAGCCAGAATACTAGAAAGAATCCAGGAGACTTGAGGAGACTTGCTGTCACTCAATCTCCAGTGAAAAACCATTTGCTAATACTGGAGTGAAGAACTCTCAAATGATTTAAATAATAGTAATAATAATAATAATAA
>OY757937.1:34350315-34383547 GCA_963585895.1 Sepioteuthis lessoniana
TTTATTATATCAAATTTTTTGTGTGAATATTTAAATATTCTAAAAACTGTTATCAGAAAATAAAGAAAGAAAAGAGTTAATTAGATCAATCCACAAAGCTGGGTTAAAATAATAATAATAATAAAAGAGATAGTTGGACTCAAACTAAAACATAGAAATTTAAAAAGTGTAAGTATAAAACCCCTTTTTTTTCTGTGAATTAAAACTCACAATGTCAAAACACTACAAGCGTGACACCAGAGATGTATATCTCAGCGACGAAAAAACCAGAGAGGTTAGAACTACACCATAGTTAACTGTTATCTAGTTTGTCATTGGAGAACAATCTCTGATGGAAGGGAATATTATACGAGCCATACAAGTATATTGCAATGGAAACTAAGAGATGCAGCATGGTGGATGTAAAGTAAGGCAGATGAATCTAAAAGTGGATCAACGACACACTTCTACTGATGCTAAGCGGAGAAACGGCCAGAACTAAATAGTTCAATCAGGAAACTACTGCTATTCATCAATAAGGGTGGCATGTATTGATGAGGAAAAAAAAAAAAAAACAGGTACCGAAAGATTACTATGACTTATTCAAACCAGACATCCTACCTACATTGCTTTTCACGCGGGTAAACAAAGGGCGCATACTGCTGGAATTGGAGCTCTGTCTCCAGTGTTCGAAAAATCAGCTACCAAACTTGTTTAGATGCAAAACATTGTCAACATTTGAACATTAACAGTAAACCAGTTACTTGAGCTTATAGCATATGCACTCTAACAGAATATAGACATCATATGCGTACATGAACATTGATATTACGATATAGAACTAGAACTAAAATACCATGATCATATGTATTTATAAACAAGAAGTGGATAAATAGCGCTTTGAACTATAACACAAACTCTCAAAAAGGAGAAGAATTTTCCGATCACAAAATCGTCTAAGCAAAGATTTGCCTAAGTCTATGCAGAAATAAGAAATAAATAGTTTTCACTTGCCAATAGTGATATAAGCAATCAATATATGCTAACTGTGAGAAATAAGTTTGATACTCATCAGGTAACATTTGAAAAACCGACTTCAAACAACTAATATGAAAAGTTTGTTACCACCCACATAGAAGCAGTAACTGAGTGCATATCGTTCAAACCAAGCACCAAATGTAGAATTCCCTGGGAATCAGCAGCAGTTAGGGAAAAATGAGATAATTCGAGAAAAACGCATCTTTACTTAATAAAAGAAAGTCAACAAATGTTGATGCCTAGCAAGAACTAACAAAAACAACAAAAAGGACAGCTAGGACACATTTAAGGCCAAATTAATACAGTCAGAAATTCGGTTGAAGACAGACAATAACGATTAGAATGGCAGACAGTAAATAAAGTAAACGGAAGGAAGAGTACCTTGAAAACGAGACTAATAGTTGTCCGCGAAGAAGAAAGACTCCACAAGAAGAAAGAACATAAAAAAAGACTTCTTGGAAACTTCTAAAATCATTGATAAACTCACTGAAAAAATTAATTGCTAACTCGACATAAAACAAGGGCAGTTTATGGAGAAAAAACTTGATGCTGTACTGAAAAAAATTAAAAGCAGAAAAGCCACTTGAGTCACCTGAAATATAAATAGGCCGATCAAAATACTCTCATAGAATATGACGAAATGATGTTTATTTTTCAACATAATCCCTCTTGCGTTTTATACACTTCTTCCATCAATGCTGCAATCCTTGGATGCCCATTGGTCAAAAAAGTCATCAACGGCAGATATGACACCACCCCATGAACCTTTCAGCTCTCGCGCGTATTAATTCTTATTCTTGATCTTTCCAAGTATGAAACAAAGCAATGCACAAAGAATCATTCAGGTTTGTAAGAGAATGAACAAATAAACAAAAAAACCCCAAAAAACCAAAAAACGACCCCCCTAAAAAAACAACAAACAAAACAAAAACAAAAGAGAAAACAAAAAATAGGAAAATTTAGAAGAGAAAATTTCCGTTAAACTAGACTCTCTTCGCCAATGGCCCTGGAGACCGGAGTCCAATCCCAGGTGGAGTCATACCAAAGACGCAAAAAATGGTACTTGATTCCTACTTGCTTAACACTCAGCATTATAAGGTATGGGTCAAGAGTAAAGTGGAGCAATCCAGGAGTAGCGCTCTCCCCTACACCTTGGTGTAGTATCTATGGAAAAGGGAACCTTCAGGTTACTCTCGATTAAGGTTGCCAACTTTTAGACTCCACTTTCAGCGAAGAGTCTTTCATATTTATATAAATAAGACCAGAGTTAAAAAGAAAAACTTATGCGAGTGAATGTGGTCATTTTAGACTTTAGTTTGGTCTGGTAGAAAACTGTATAATTCATTGGATCTTCGACGAGCTTCTTCATTATCACGTTAAGCTGTATAAATAACTGCGTTATTAGTAGCCTATTATCTCCACTTCTAGTTTTATTAAACCATAGCCCTGTCGGCGAGGCTTAGAATATGCAGGCTGTATCCGCTTGTTGTAATTACGAAATGAAGAGCGAACTTCAAATTGATTTTTTAAATACAATTTTTTTTATTCTAAATTTCGAAGAAAAAGTTTTTCTGTGAAAAAAAACAAAAAACAAAAAACAAACTCTGTGACCCTTTTACGATTTTTAAACATATTTTTAAGCTAGTATAAAATTTAATTTTATCGGAAATTATTTGTGCTATCCGAATCGTCATATTTAAAATCATTTTTCTCGGGCAACGAAGGTTATCCCTGCTTATATAAATATGTATAAACCAAACCAAACAAACAGGATTTGAACTCAGATCACCGATTCCATTTGCTCCGTCGATAATCGTTACACTAAATGCTTCATAGTTTAACTAAAGAATTATATATATATAGCACAGTCGGCTGGGACTAAAGAATACACCGATTGCATTCCTGGTGAAGAGTGAAACCCTCCTCAACAATTGAAAGCTCCAGTTCTGGATCTCTGTAGAATGTGGAGTACGCTCCCATTGCCATTGCACCCAGGCCCATTCTGTTCCGGAGTGGTAAAATATATTGGGTCCATTCTATGAGCCAAAAAGAACTATTTAAGTATTTATATGTGTGCAAACAAATGACTGATGTTAAATTGAATTGTTAGATAGCAATACTTGGAACAATTTAACTGTGTGAATGGCCCAGGAGACCTGGGTTCAATCCCATATCGAGTCATACCAAAGACTGAAAATTGGAATTGATGCTACCCTGGCTCAAGGGTAAAGTGTAGCAATCCAGGGAAATGAGTAGCACTCTCCCCTACAGCTTGGTGTTCTAGCTATCGAAAAAGTAGCCTTCGGGTCACCCTCGACTACAATCGCCAACTTTACTTTACTTATAATTATTAGTGACCGGGGTTCAATCCCAGGTCGAGTCATACCAAAGACTCAAAAATGCTACTTGATGCCGCGTTACTTAACACTCAGCATTATAAGGTACGGTTCAAGGGTAAAGTGGAGCAGCCCAAGGAATGGAGTAGCGTCCTCCCTTACATCTCAGTGTAGTACCTATTGAAAAGAGAGCCTAAGGGTCGCACTCGACTATGGTCAACAACTCATTAGTGTTGGATAGCAATTCTTAAAATCATTCAATTGTGTCCAAACAAATGAAATTTGGCTCGTTTAAAATATTACCAACAAACTTTTCATTTACAATAATATATATATATATATATATATATATATATATATATATATATATATATATATATATATATGTGTGTGTGTGTGTGTGTGTATATCAACAAAGTTTGTAATTGAATAACCTACAAGTGTGGATATTTAAAAAATAATTGCTAATTATTCAAATTAACCAACCAATTAAACAACCAGTCCTACAAACAAATGACTTAAGAGTGAAACTTATGAGAAATTGTATTTTTTATCTTCATAAACATGTTAATGACAGTTTAAATGCCTTTTTTCTGTTTAGTATTACATTTTATTCGTTTTTTTTAATAATTCAATCCGGCACAGAACTCCCAAAAACAAAGAACCGTATCTTAATCAGATAAATAATAACACCGCATGTTTCATTCTTAACCGATAAACATTAACTTTTCAAATATTTTTAGTATTCATTTAGTTCAAGAAAGATGACCTACAGGTTAAACAAATAATAATAAAAAAAGATAATCTTAATTCCTTAATTACACAAGGAAGCACATGTTTGATATTAATCCATTATGTATATATGTTTACATACATACATACATATAAACATATATATTTGTATACATACATACATACATACATACATACATAGAAATGTATATTCATATATGTTCATATGTATATATATAGGAGGATCATTATAATAAGTTTCCAGACTTTTTTCGTATGGGCACTTTTATTGACTGTAGACACGTGAAACTCTAGTCCCCTTCGAAGTAATCTCCCCCGGCTGCAATGCACGTTGTACCATTCCAACAACATCTGGAAGGCCCCATGGAAGTCCTCTTGTGTGCGCGTGTCAATGACCTTGGTCACAGCCTCTTTCATCTCCTTAATTCTCTCATAACGACAGCCACTGAGCTTAGGGGATTACCAAAAGTCACAGGGAGCAAGGTCTGGACTATAAGGAGGGTGAGGAACTGTCTTGATGCCCATCTTGGTCAAATAGTCTGTGACAAGGATGGAGTTGTATACGGGTGCATTGTCCTACTGGAAATGCCACTGACCCGATTTGAAGAGTGCTAGCCTCTTCCGACGGAATCTCTTCCTGAACTCCCTTAAAACCTCAACATAATAACTCTAACCCTAAGCCTTTGGCCAATCAACTCTGGTGTATTGACTTCCTTACTCCTCCCACACCTCTCACCATCCCTCACAGACTCCCTGCCTTCCTTGAATCTCTTATGCCACTCAGAAACTGTCGCTCGAATAATGCCAGATGGTCGAAAAGCAGTGTGAAGCATTCCATACGTTTCTGTGGTATTTTTTTCCAAGTTTAAAACAGAGTTTTATTGCATATCGTTCCTCTGAAGTGTCTTCATGTCCAGATTGCATTTTTGAAATTTACCAGCTGTGACAATCAGGCTTTAGTAGGGTGTATTCCAATTGCTGCTGTAACTGTTCATTTGAAGCTGAAATCAGAAATTGGTCAGTCATTTGATAAGATGTATAGCAATAACATAGTGAATTTTCAAGAGTCTTCGACAATTTTAAATGCCCGTACAAAAAAGCCTGGAAACTTATTGAAGGCACCACGTATATATATATATATATATATATATATATATATATATATATATATATATGTATGTATATATACATTGCTACCATGTCCACTCTGGACCGCCGGCTTCTATCTATGGGTCAAATAGAACTAAATTGTTTTTGAGAGTTTACTGCTTTTGCATTTAAACTGCGTCTTTATGCTAAACTGAATTATCTGAAATAAAACTGTTTTTACAATTAACCCTGTGTATTGCACTGTCGGCTTTGGCTGTAGAATACACCGACTGCACCTCTGCAGAGGGGTAAGATCCCCACCAATGAGTGTCCAAGATATGACACTAAACAATCTGCTGGTGAGGTTCCAGTGATTCTGTAGCTTTGTGGAAAGCAAAAGAACCTTCCATTGCCATCGCTTCAAGGTCCACTCTGGCCTGGAGTGGTAGCACCAGATAGGTTCGTATCTATAGGTCAAATAGAACTAAACTGCCTAATCATGTTAAACTGAATTGTTCGAAATAGAACAGTTTTTTACTGAGTGTGAACAAATACTATTCTTATACTAAATTAAATTGTTTGAATTAGAACTGTTTGACTAAACTGAATATCTTGAAATAGAAATATTTTTGACAATTTAACTGTGTACTTATGTTAAACTGAATTGTTTGAAATAGAACTGTTTATTTGTATAAAATATATTTGGCATTAAATAAACCTACAAAGGTTGATATGCCATAAAAAACAAACAAACAAACAAACAAACAAACAATATATATATATATATATATATATAAACATGCATATTTTAAAATAGGTAGGTCCACAAAGTGGTTTGTATTTTTTGAATTTATATATTTATTTATTTATTTTGTTCTTACATACGTATATGATTCTAGTTTGTTGCTTTTGTCAAAGAACATATACGGCACAAGGCCTTGTTTATGGGTACTCAATAAAAACTGCAAACACAAGTGAGTTCAAGTCTCATTGAGTACCCCATTAACAAGGCCTTGTGCTATATATGTTCTCTGACGAAAGCAACCAGCAGGAAACATACACGTATGTAAGGACAAAATAAATAAATAAATTTAAAAAAACAACAAATCTCTTCGTGGACCTACCTATTCTAAAATGTTTTTATTCTCTCTTTGGACATACAACAAAATTTTTTTTATAAGCGTACATATATATATATATATATATATATATATATATATATATATATATATATATATACCCTTCATTGCCAGCGCTCCTAGGTCAACTCTGACCTGGAGTGGTAGCATCTTACAGGGTCCTATCTATGGGACAAATAGAACTAAACTGTGTATTTTTTATTAAACTAATTTGCTTGAAATAGAACTGATTTAACATTTAAACTGCGTACTTATGCTAGACTGAATTGTTTAAAATGTAACTATTTTTGTTCTCTGAACTTAATTGTTTGAAATCTAACTGCTTTTGACATTGAAACTGTACTTACACTAAACTGAATTGTTTGAAATAGAACTGATTTGACATTTAACGGTGTGTAAACAAAAACTATACTTATGCAAAATTGAATTGTTTGAATTAGGACTGTTTGACGAAACTGAATGACTTGAAATAGAAATGTTTTTTACAATCAATCTGTTTACTTATGTTAAACTGAATTGTTTGAAATAAGATTTTTTATTTTTATAAAAATGGATTTTGCATCAAATAACCAACAAAGGTTGATCAGCCATAAAACCTAGACAAAACAAACAAACAAGAAAAGTGTTGATAAGCCGTAAACCAACCAACAAACGAACCGACCAACATATATTTACATATGCAAATATATACATACATATATATGAGTATATATATATATATATATATATACATTTATATAACATATCTCTTAATAAGTCCCGGGCCTAACTAATAAAACAACTTTTAGGTTAAATTCCACTTTATTTATTTACATAGTCTCCTTCTAGTGTGATACACTGATTCCAATGCTTCTCTAACAATTCGATGCCATTTTTGTTGAACGGTTTGTCTTTGGCTTCAAAATACGTCTCAGTTTCCGATATCATTTCTTCATTGGAGCCAAATCTCTTTCTCTAGAGCATTTCTTTGAAGTCTGCAAACAGCTTGTAGTCGCTGAGGGTCAGATCTAGAGAATAGGGTAGGAGCGAAAGCAATTCCAAGTGCAATTCATGTAGTTTTGCCATCGTTGCTAGCGACTTGTGACACGATGTACTATTTTGGTGAAAGGTTTGGTTTGGTTTCTTTGTTTAATGGCATATCAACCTTAGTAGGTTATTTAATGCCAAAGCCATTCTCGTAGAAGAACAGTAGTGGTACTATTTAACCCATAGCTGGGAGGAAAAGGAGGTTCGAACCTTTCCCAAAGGTATTTGCCCGAAAGTGACCGTAATAGCGCGACTGGAATACGAACTCGCTTACTACGATTCCAGAATCCATCGCTTTAACCATTACACCACGAGGACAACCCCTTTGGTGAAAGAGCTTGTTATTCCTCTTTCAAACGCACCAATAATGCTATGTAATATTCACTATTGATGGTTCTTCATTTTTCAAGGTAATCGATGAAGAAAATACCTAGCCTGCTGATGTTTGCGTCTTTGGTCGCTTTGGACGGCTTTTGCTTGCTGCTGTCTACTCAGCTAACTGCCGATTTGACTCCAGAGTGAAGTGGTGGATCCATGCTTCATCCATTGTCACATATTTACGTAAAAATTCCTTTTCGTTGTTTTGAAACTATTGTAAATAACACTCTGAATCGTCGATGCATTCTTGTTTTTGATCGACTGTGAGCAAACGCAGCACCCACTTGAGCACAGCTTTCTCACGGACAAATGTTCATCCAAAATAGTGAATACACTGCCTTCTGATCTCTTTAACACCTCTGCTATCTCACGCAACTTCAATTTACGATCAGCTAAAACGAGTTTGTGGATTTTTTTTGTGTTTTCTGGGAAACCTATCGAATTTGGGTGATCTGAGTGTTCTGCATCATTTGAGTCTGTGCGACCGCTTTTAAAGTCCACATACTACTCTTAACCATTGTTCCCAAAGAACACTTAACAAGCCATTGCTTTGCTTGAACAGTATCTTTCCCATCAAAAAGCAATACTTTATCAACAGACAAAAATCAGATTTTTCCATTGTTTTAAAACTTTGCAAAAATAGCTTCACTTAAATAAGTGCAATTTGTAAACTAAGAATCCAAATGGGCTCCAATTTTGACAGGTGTCACTTGAAGGTAAAATTCCAACGACTCTACCACACATACACTCACACAAAAATCCCCAAGACACACGCTCACACAAAGGAAAAATAACTGTAAGTGAAATCCAAAACCATTCCAAAGCGCGTGCGCGCACACACACACACACACACAGCGACAAAAACATATCAAATATCAAAGAGGGGTAAATCAGGCTAAGGTAAACACACTCTAAGAAAAAGAGAGGAAGACCTCTATATAAACCCGCAACTGAAAAATCATTCAAACTGCAAACACAAGTGAGTTCAAGTCTTATTGAGTAAGCCATTAACAAGTCCTTGTGCCATATATGTTCTCTGATGAAAAGAACGAGTTGGAAACATACACGTATGTAAGAACAAAATAAATAAATAAATTAAAAAAAATGCAAATCTCTTCATGGACCTACTTATTTTTAGATATAAATACACACACACGCGTATATATATATAACTTTTGTAGGTTATTTAATACCAAAGCCATCGTTACAGAAGGACTTTAGCATTGTTAGTTAACATATACCTTGGTTGAAGATAACGGAGTCCTTACTTTTCCCTAGAGTATTTTCGTAAGTGCACGTAAATGCACAATTTGAGTTGGAACTCGCCAAATACGATGTTTCTGTCCAGCACGTTAGCCATAACATCACGCTGACCCCTCCTCCTGTTTGTGTTTTATTTCACGCTCATGCCCTTGGGAAAGGCATGAATCTTAATAATCTCCCTCCGGCTATGGGTAAACAGTAGGGTATAAAAATTCCTTTAGCCTGGTAAGGGTACCAGTCTAGAAGAAGGAAAACTCTGGATTCAAAAACAATTGTACTCCATTTAAAAATCGAATTTGGCTCATATCCTGATTGCGGTGGAGAAGTTGGGTGAATATATATAACAAACAAATAAACAAAAACAAAACCAAGAACTCTCTCCTTAAAAAAAACAAAGAACAGAACACCACCAAAGGGAATATTTTCCCTTTTAAAATGACTTTTTGTTGGAGATGTATTTAGATAATTAAGAACATAAATATTTTTGTTTGTAAATGCATAGGCAATATTTGCTTACTAACCACGTGTCATAATACAGACTAATTTTCTAATATATATATATATATATATATATATATATATATATATATATATATATATATATATATATTAGTTAACAAAAAAAAAGAGAACCTGTCGAACAGTGGACTTTTACGTCTCAGTGGACCACATAGAGAAAATCAAAGAAGGCAGAAAAAAGACAAGAATATGGACCTTGCCAGAGAACTAAAAAAGCTATGGAACATGAAATTGACAGTGGTACCAGTTTTAATTGGTGTACTTGGAACGATCTCCAAAGGCTTGGTAAGGGGGCTGGAAGAGCTGGAAACTGGAGGACTAATTGAGACAATCCAAAAGTACAGTATTGTTGAGATCAGCCTTAATATTGAGAAGAATCCTAGTGGTCTAAGGAAACTTGCTGTCACTCAGACTCCAGCGAGGAACCATCAGCAAACGCTAGTGTAAAAACTCCGCAAGAAGTAAAATAATGATAATTCCTATAATTACCAATTATAATTAATACCTATTAAACAAAACAGCAAATCTGGCTAATATACAATATGGCTTTTTTGGACAATGGAATCCAAGCACTGCAACATCGATAGAAAAAGTGTGTGAACAACAAAGGAAAGTATTTGGAAAAATAAACGGTATTTTGTCACATTCTATAGAGAGTATCTTAGTCAGCCTATGAACTTTTCAGCTGACTCTCGTATAAGAGAAAAAAGTCTTTGATATAATCAAATACGAATTTACCTAACCATTCAGCATGCGACCCAAGGTCAATATTTACGGAGTTTTAATTCTCCTCTTTCTCCTCAATCAGTTTCTTTTATTTCCCACGTGACTGTCCACAGCCAACAGCAAGGACTCACTCCACTTTCACGTCATTTCTCATGACTGGGGATTTTTAATTTTATCTACCATCTGTCGATCGATTATTTCTACGCGAATGTTCGCCACATACGGTAGGTTGTATATGCATAATAGCATATACATTTCATGCTATTCCATTCTTGTTCGAGACCTGAACTTTTCTCTACCCCTCGTATAAAATATTACACCAGGGGCCCATTTCTCGACCATTCATATATATGTGTGTGGGGGAGGGAGTAATTTTTTGTTTATCTCAGTTCATATGCTATTCATCTTTGTCCGTCGGCGTATATCTATCTATCTATCTATCTATCTATCTATCTTCTTTTTCTTTATCTATTTATCTATCTATCTTCTTCTTGTTTATCTATCTATCTATCTATCTATCTTCTTTTTCTTTATCTATCTATCTATCTATCCCATTCTGCTCACTATCTGTCTATCTATCTATCTTCTTTTTCTTTCTTTATCTATCTATCTATCTATCTATCTATCTATCTATCTATCTATCTTCTTTTTCTTTCTTTATATATCTATCTATCGATCTATCTATCTTCTTTTTCTTTATCTATCTATCTTCTTTTTCTTTATCTATCTATCTATCTATCTATCTATCTATCGATCTATCTATCTTCTTTTTCTTTATCTATCTATCTATCTATCTATCTTCTTTTTCTTTATCTATCTATCTATCTATCGATCTATCTATCTTCTTTTTCTTTATCTATCTATCTATCTATCTATCTATCTATCTCAGTCGCTTCATATCTATCTACTCCGTCCTATTAATAAACTTCATCTCTCTAACAAGAGTTTTTATCAACCGGAGAAAACATTTGTGGAATTATCACAAACTGTTTTGGCTATCCTTTGCTCTGAAATTCTCAAGCCTGACAAGATGGTTATTTATGTCCACATTGTATATTTTACAAGTAACCAAATCAAATATACTAACTTCTACTTGTACAGAAATACCCCGGCGTTGTAAAAGTCGTCAACCTAACTGTATTTATGTGTGTGTGTGTGAGAGAGAGAGAGAGAGAGGGGGGGAAGAGGGGGAAGAGTGGGAGACTAATGGAATGTTTCCATCACAGTACAGTAATAAGAAGGAATTTTTTTTTCCTCTTCTGATGCGTTGAAGAATATAGCCGCTGTCCTAATAATGAAATACCAAAAGTGTTTAACTTAAAAATGAAGAGTCCGATTATTTCAATCACAGTTTGTGTAGATGAAAAAATATATATCCCCAAACACAGAAGAAGAGAAGAGATATCACTTCATAGTGAAAGAGAAGAGATATCACTTCATAGTGAAAGAGAAGAGATATCACTTCATAGAGTGATACAGATAAATAAATAGAAATGGAAAGAAGACTTAGCAATAGATGTAATTTGAGAGAGAGAGAGAGAGAGAGAGAGAGTGAGAATCTTTTCTATCTTCAAACCATATAAGGCTAGTTTTTTTTTTCTATTTATGTGTTTGTATATACATAAAAGATTAAATTCACCTGAGTTTATATCACACGCCCCCTGTCTCTCTCTAATATATATATATATATATATATATATATATATATATATATATATATATATATATATATATATATATATATATACTTAAAAAAAAACAACGAAACCGGTCACATAGGATTATAAATTTATTTCCATCCTGTTACGCATTTGTGAAATTTCCAAAAACACGAAAAAAAAAGTTAACAGGACTTCTTCAGATCTTTTTTTTATCAAAAAGATCTGAAGAAGTCCTGTTAATTTTTTTTCGTGTTTTTGGAAATTTAAAAAATGCGTAACAGGATGGAAATAAATTTATAATCCTATGTGACCGGTTTCGTTGTTTTTCTTAAAGAATTTATTGCTCTGTATTATTGTTACATTGAGCTCTTTACAAGGAAAATTTAAATATTCATTCATGAATAATTTCTTGTCCTGATGGAATTACTCCCAACTCCGGTTTAACTGGACCAAAGTATACATTCCATCTTGGTCCAGTTAAACCGGAGTTGGGATTAATTCCATCAGGACAAGAAATTATTCATGAATGAATATTTAAATTTATATATATATATATATATATATATATATATATATATATATATATATATATATATATATATATAACGTGAAACTATAAATACTCAAAATATCTCAACAACCCTGGCCAGAGCTGAAAGTGACCCATTGAAATCCCTGAGAGGGTGGATTATATTTTGATTTTGTCCAGTTTCTTTTTTAAAAGGCATATCAAACTTCGTGGGTCATCTAATGCCGAAGTCATCCTGGTTGAAGAACAGTAATGGTACAATTTAACCCATAATTGGATTGGGGATAAGGAGGTTCATACCTTTCCTCTGGGTATTTGTCCGACTGGAGTTCGAACTCGCTTCATATGATGTTACAGTTCAGTACATTAGCCCCCTTAAATGTTGGCGTAGAGAATAAAACTATAGATATCCACAGGTGGTGATTTGACTAAATTGCATTCATAAACCCCCTTATTACAGCTGAACGTAAATCACTGGATCAGTTTCCAGATATCAAACACAAAGCAGAATGCTTCATTGAATGTGATGGTATCTTGTGTTGTGTCGTTCACATACGACCCGTTCAAAAGATACGCACCATTTAAATGGATTAACGATCTGGTTCTACTTGTAAATATCCGGATCATTTTAAGTACCGTTAACGACGCATATAATCATATTATTAGGAAAGAAAACGTTACCCCCCCCAACCCCCCCCCAAACAAACAAAAACAAAAAACAAAAACAATTATATTTTAAACGAATTATTTTATTAAAATACTGAATTATAGAATATCCCATTTTAAGCGGCTCATTGGTCTCGTGGGTAGAGTATTCGACAAGGGTCCGGGAGACCTGGGTTCAATCCCAGGTCGCGTCATACCAAAGACTTTAAAAATGGTTCTAGATACCTCCTTGCTTAACACTCAGCAATATAAGGTATGTATCGAGGGTAAAGTGGAGCAATCCAGGGAAAGGAGTAGCGCCCTTCCCTACACCTCGGTGCAGTAGCTATTGAAAAGGGAGCCTTTTGGTCATCCTCGACTACGGTCGCCAACTTTACTTTACTTAACTTATAATTGACGGTCTTTCGAAAAATAAGATTATTTAATCATCATCATGATCATGTCGTGCCGCCAGCACGGATATCCCTGACCCTCTCTCGCCACTTCTCCCTATCATTCATCACCTCCGGCAGGTCTTCAGAGTTACATCCTGTGTCCTCACATAGTTGCTGTATGTAAGTTCGAGCTGGTCGTCCTGCTTTTGCACGGCCATATGTGGGGGTCCATAGGAGTACATAGATTATTTAATAAGAAGAATAAAATATAGCAAAAATAAAAAATAAAACAATACTTGAAATTTTAATTCTTATTCATGGTAACAGATTTTTGGTTTGGTCGGGTTACTTTATTTTATGGCATATCAACCTTCGTGGGTTATTTAATACCAAAGCTATCCTCACAGAAGAGTAGCAGCGGTACTATTCAATTCATAGCTCGAGAGATAAAGGGACTCATACCTTTCTCGAGATTATTAGTACGAAAGTAAATGTAATCATATTTACCCAACCCCTCCGCTCGGGCAGGATATGACACAAGGTCAATTTTTAAGCAGAGTTTAACATCATTGCTTTATCATATTTACCCAGCCTCTCCACTCGGGCAGGATATGACACAAGGTCAATTTTTAAGCTGAGTTTAACAGGTTTGAATTCAGAGTTTTCCTTCTCCTAGACTAGTTGCCACACCAAGGCTGAAGAACCCAGTCTGCCCTGCTATTTACCCATTGCTGGAGGGAGAATAATTGCATTCATACCTATCCCAAGGGTACTAGTGCTATGTGAAATGTCATCAGTCTCGTTCAGGATTTGAACTCGTGTCGCCGAGTCCATTTTCTACAACGATAACCACGGACACCTCCAAGTAAATGTAATGACGTGACTGGAATTCGAACTCGCTAACTTTAATGTTGCGGTCAAGCATGTTTACTAGTACGCTTTGTAGGTTATTTAATACCAAATTCTGTTTATACATATATTAAAACTAAGATTTCTAAACGAATACTTGAGAGATAATATTTCAAACGAGCCAGAGCTCATTTGTTTGCATACAGTTAAATGGTTTCAAGTCTTGCTGTTATATATTGACCCCCGACCGAACCGTCAATCAAGAGATGCACCTGTGTAAATAAGCGGAGGAACAGCGGAATTATATAACCAGGTGCCACAGACAGCTTAGGTTAGTTCCAGTTGGAGTTGGAGTCAGTTGGGGACAAGATGCCAGCGTGAGAGCCAGCGGCAGACTGAAGGCTTTGGGCCCTCAGTGACCCACAGTTGAGCAACCCAGCCAAGATGAGAAAGAAGTGCTGTTATGGTCAGAAGAACTTGGGGTCAATATGTAGCAGTCTGTCCCCGTCTCCAACTCACCTCTCACGCACAACCGACATCAACCCTTTCGAGAATAAAGTGTGAGAGATATATTTCTATAAAGAAGCGTGTTCGTTCGTTCATTGAAGTTCGTCATTATGTTTGATTATGTTCCGCTTATATCTGTATATTTGTTTACGTATAGTTGTATGGTTGTGACTATATAACATTGCAAACACTAAGAATTCAATTTAACATCCGTAATTTGTTTGCACCCAGTTAAATACATATGATTTGTAAGTGAATTGTTGTTGGTTTGGTTTGGTTTTATCTCATATCAAACATTGTTGGTTGATTAATTCAAATCCTGTTCATACATATACATTAAATACATGTGATTTGTAAACATTTTGCTAATAACATCTTAAAACAGGCCTGAGCTTATTTTTCCTCAGAGTGAAGTGATTTCAAGTCTTTCTATCTAATATGAATCATTCTATTTACTTTTAATCATTTGTTTACACACAGTTCGTCGGAAATGGCATGGCTTGTTTTCATTGTTTAATGGCATATCAACCTTCATGGGTTATTTAATGTTATAGCCATTTTTGCAGAAGAACTGTAGTGATGCTATTTAACTCATAACTGGTGGGGTTAAGGGGGTTCTCGCCTTTCCTGCGGGTTTTAGTCTAAAAGTGAAATTAATAGGGCGACTGGAGTTCGAACTCACTTACTACGATATCGCAGTCCAGCATGTTTGCTACTATCCAATGAAGATCTCCTCCCCATGTATGAAATAGAATCGGCAACCCGATTTTTGAATCCTAAATGAGGCTGTTTGCGTTTCACTTCGCGCTTCTGGAAATGGTGTGAATCTATCTTTCCTCCCCATCTAAGGGCAAATAGTAAGGCAGACTAGGTTCTTTAGCCTAGTTTAAGCAATCAATCTAGACGAAGGAAAACTCTGAATTAAAACGATTTTTACTCCGTTCAAAAACTGGCCTCGTGTCACTTCCTGTCCATAGGTTGGGTAGATTGTATATTTACACCCAAATTTATACAGTAAATGTAACAACTATCGTAGGACTGAGTTAGTATTAAATTTAAAATTTGTCTAGCCATTGAAGCCCAATTTTGAGACGGTCAGTGAACATTAAAGTAATATCAATTGCCAATGAACTGTCAAACTGACGAGCTATCACTCTAAGACAACCTTTAAAGTTTATGTTTAAAACATAACAAACAAACACACACACGCACACACACACACACACACACACACACACACACATATATATATATATATATATAAGTTGACAGATAACGATTTAGAAAGCTGTTTCAAAGTCACGCGATCCTGTTCTGAGAATTCTACACATTCAAAACAGTTCTGCGCCCTCAAACATGACGTCAACTGCACGTGATGAACGCTCTCATTCAAAATATTCATTGACCACATAAAATATTTCAGAATCTTTGGCGTGGTTGTACCCAAATCCTCTACAATGACCTACGAAGGTCAAAAGTGTAAGCAATCGGGTTGCAACATGAGAGATTGCGGACAATTATTCCGCAGCCTTCATCCTCACGAACAGGAAAAGCTAATGAAAAAAACTTAACTCCAAATCTACTGCAGTTTTTTAAATAAAATATGCCTATAAGAAAATATACTGCTTAAACACACGCACACATACACACACATACAATATATATATATATGCACATATATACATATATAAATATATATATGCACACACACACACACACACACATACATGTATATATATGTGTGTGTGTGTGTGTGTGTGTGTGTGTGTGTGTCATTCGACAGAAAATTTTCTTGTATATAAATATATATATATATATATATATATACACACAAACAGAAACTATATACATATATACTCAGACAGAAAGTATATATATAACAGAAAAAAGAATATATAGTTTGTGTGTATATCCTTCGTTCTTTCGCGACTAAAATTATCAACGAATAATTTTTTCCTTTTCTTCCCATTAAATGAGATGCGTCTGTTATCTCTTCAACCACGGTGCGTTCATTTCATGTTTCGTCTGTTTAAATCATTAGGAAGTGTTGATTTTTGTGGCAGGACTCGCACGTGTCCGAGTGCCGGCAGCGACGATCCAAAATCTTTACCAATGACTTCTTTGTTCAAAGTTTGTTCCATTAAAAGCGGACTTGACAAATATCTATATTAGGAAAAAGGTTATATTGGTCGGCCATCCAATCTATTGGTCAGAAAGTTGAAAACAGAATGCAGTAGCAAAGAATTAAACAACTATTTCAGTTCTTTCCTATCTATATCCGTCTGTTCATAACTATCTATCTCTCTATTTCTGCCTACTCATATCTACTCATATCTATCTATCTATCTATCTATCTATCTATCTATCTATGCCTGTTTATATTTATATGTGTCAAACACACACACACACACACACACACACACACACACACACACACACACACACACACACACACACACACACAAAATAAAAAAGAAACAAAACAAACAGCAGTGTGGTAACCTAAGCTTCAATCAAAAAGTGACTCTGGGGTCAAGAAAGGTTTCGGGATCAAAGTATCATGACCACAAACGCAAAGTACTCTTGCAATATCTTAAGATACAACTAGGTTTTGTTGGCTTTCCATCACATCAAAGTGCAGCTTCTTGAAATAGACCTTGGTTGTACACAATCACACACGCACACACGCAAATGCATAAAGGTATGTATGAATATGCACACACACACAAACACACATACACACACACACACACACACACACACACACATATATATATATATATATATATATATATATATATATATATACATCCCCGTGGTGTTTTACCCAGTCGCCTGGGGCTGTAGAATATACCGACTGATTCTCTACAGAGAGGTAAGATTCCCCCCCACACACAATGAGTGTCCGGATTATGACACTAAACAATCTGATGGTGATGTTCAAATAATGCTGGAACTTTGGGGAATGCGGAGTACCCCTTCATTGTCATCGCTCCCAGGTCCACTCTAGCCCGGAGTGGTAGCACCTGATAAGGGTCCTATGATTTAAATAGAACTAAACCGTGTTTTCTTGACTTTACTGTATTGTTTAACTGTATTGTTTAAAATAGAACTGTTTTGACATTTGAACTGCCTACTTATGGTAAACTGAATCGCTTGAAATAGAACTGTTTAATGTCTAAACTGTGTACTTATGCTAAACTGAATTATCTGAAATAAAACTGTTTTTACAATTAACCCTGTGTATTGCCCAGTCGTCTGGGGCTGTAAAATACACAGACTGCACCTCTGCAGAGAAGTAAGACCCCCTCCCCCGCACAGAGTGTCCTGATTATGATACTAAACAATCTGATGGTGAGGTTCCAGTGATGCAGGGGCTTTGGGGAATGCAGAGCAAACCTTCATTGCCATTGCTCCCAGGTCCACTCGGCCCGGAATGGTAGCACCTGATAGGGCCCTATCAATGGGTTAAATAGAACTAAACTGCATACTTATGCTAAACTGAATTATTTGAATTAGAACTGTTTGACTAAACTGAATAACTTGAAATAGAAAGTTTTTGACATTGAAACTGTACTTACATTTAAACTGCGTGCTTATGCTAAACTGAATTGTTGAAATGGAACCGTTTTCCACATGAAACTCTACTTACACTAAACTGAATAGTTATATATAGAACTGTTTTGACATTTAACTGTGTTTAAACAAAATCTGTACTTATACTTAGCTGAATTAGAACTGTTTGAATAAACTGAATAGCTTGAAATAGAAATGTTTTTGAGAATTAAACTGTGTATTTATGCTTAACTGAATTGTTTGAAATAGAACTGATTATTTGCATAAAAATGGATTTTGTGTTAAATAATCTAGAAAGGTTGATATGCCATAAAAAACCAACCAACCAACCAACCTACCAAGCCGTGGTGTTGTGGTTAATGTCTTCAACTGTGATATCGTAGTAAGCAAAATCAAACTCCAGATACTCTATTACGTTCACTTTCGGACTAAAACCCTTGGGAAAGGTATAATCCTTTTTATCTAGCTCTAGATTAAATGCTGACACTATTGCTGTTCTACAAGGATGGCTTTGATATCAAATAACCCACGAAGGTTGATGTACCTTTAAACAAGGAAACTAAACCGAAGCATCTACGTCAATTCATATTAACTTTTTATAAAACGGAAAAAAATCAATCCTCAGAGAGAAATTTGTATTAAGTAATTAAAAAAAATATATAATTTTTATTTTTTTGTTTAAAAGTTTTTAGCTCACAGAAAATACCTTATAATTCATTATTATTTTTTTGTGTTCCATATTGGTTGTGTTTACGAAGTTTGTCGGACTTAGAAAGAAAATTGTTAACATCTCTTGAATTTTGTTCCAATAATACAAACAAAAACTGTTAAAAAACAAAAACATCTTGTTGTTTTAACTAAACAGACAGATCCTAGTGTACGCTTTAGAATTTGCCAGGTCGGGTGGGGCTGTAGAATATGCCGACTGGACGTCTGCAAAGGAGTAAGACCCCACCCAAAAAGTGTTCTTGGTAATGAAAGATCGACCTTCTTGAGTTATTAAATGCCAAAGCCATCCTTGTAGAATAACAGCAGAGATATTGTTCAAGGTTCAAGCCTTTCCCAAGAGTATTGATCCGAAAGTAAAAGAATGTATTTACCAACCCCTCCGCAAGAACAGGATGTAACACAAGGTCCATTTTAATGGAGAGTTTAACTGGTTAGGATTCAAAGTTTGTCTTCTATTAGACTGGTTGCCAAACCAAGGCTAAAGAACCTAGTCTCCCTACTATTTACCCATAGCTGGAAGGGAAAATAATTAGATTCATACCTTTCCCAAGGTTATTAGTGCTATGTGAAATTCAAATAGCCTCCCGAATGGTCCAGTTGGCTGGCGCTGTAGAATACACCCACTGCTTTTCTGTAGAGGGGTAAGATCCTTTAACGAGTGTCCTAGATATGACACTAAACAATCTGATACTGAGGTTCCAGTAATGCTAGAGCTTTGGGGAATGCGGAGTAACCCTTCATTGCCATTGCTCCCAGATCCACTCTGGTCCAGTGTGGTAGCACCTGATAGGGTCCCATCTAGAGGTTAAATAGAACTAAACTGTGTACTTATGGTAAAGTGAATTGTTTAAATAGAACTGTTCAGACATTTAAACTGCAAATCTATGCTAAACTGAATTATAGGAAATAGAGCTGTTTATATGTAAAAAAAATGATTTTTGCATTAAATAACCAACAATGGTTGATATGCCATAAAACAAAACCAAACCAAGCCTCCAGGACTTGAACTCGTGTCGCCGTGTCCATTTCCGACGACGATGAGTATTACACCACGGGTATCTCGGAAAGTGAAAGTAAAAGCGCGACTGGAATTCGAACTTGGTTACTACGATGTCGCAGTCCAGATCTTTAGGCATTACGTCACGAATATTCCCCCATCCTAACAATCGTTTACCCGTCTCGTTTACCTTAACCTTATAATTGCTTAAATGATAACTGGCGACTTCATGATAATACACAAGGCCATTCTTCATGTCTATTGCTTGTTTATTTTTCTCCCTCTTCTACCTACAGTACCAAGTTAACTTTCTGTGTCTCCTGGATTTTACCAAAAATGCCATTGACACGGAGAAAATCTCAGGTGGTGGACGAGATCAAGCACTAAGTTGAATTCGAGGAGACAACAAAATGAAAACCCCCAAAGCACCTGGTAGACAATATCGACCAGGGCATCTCAAACTTTTTACTTTATTCACCACCCCCAATCTTGTAACCAAATTTAATTTCCATTTATTTCTGAATAAACTAATAGCGTATTAGATTATAACATTTAAGTAATTTATCAATGCTTAATAAAATTCACATGAGAAAATAATCTTTAAACTATGAATGCAAACGCACCTTTAATTCTTGAATTATTTTAAAAAATTGAGTAGTGGGTTTAGTGGGCACTGAGAAGATCATGAATATTAGGTTCCAGGTTTGTAAGTTTGATCTGCAAATCACCACGTTCTGTGTTCAAAGAGCTTCTCCATTTGCTTAGTAAATAATACACATGATAATACCCAGATTATACCCTACTGAGCCATTGGCCTAATGAATAGAGTGTTCACCTATAGTCCGGGTGCCCGTGGTGTAGTCGTTATCGTCGTAGGAATGGACACGGCGACACGAGTTCAAATCTTGAACGAGACTGATTGCATTTCACATAGCACTAATACCCTTGGGAAAGGTATGAATCCAATTATTCTCCCTCCAGCTATGGGTAAATAGTAGGGCAGACTGGGTTCTTCAGCCTTGGTGAGACAACTAGTCTAGGAGAAGGAAAACTCTGAATTCAAACCTGTTAAATTCCGCTTAAAAATTGACCTTGTGTCATATCCTGCCCGAGCGGAGGGGTTGGTAAATAGTACCTATAGTCCGGGAGACCGGGGTTCAATCTCATGTTGAGTCATACCAAAGACTCAAAAATGGTATTTGATGCCACCTTGCTTAGCGCTCAGCACTATAAGATGAGGATCAAGGGTAAAGAGGAGCAATCCTGGGAATGGAGAAGCGCCTTCTTCTACATGTCGGTGTAGTAGCTATTGAAAACTTAAAATTCTTATTATATTTCTATTATATATTTAACATTAACCCAACAAAAACAGTGCAATATAACAATTTTTTAATTAAAGTAATGCACTTAAAAGTGTTTTAACTTAGAGAATAAAACAATTTCCAGTACAATTTGTAAGGAGACAACCACAAATGAACGTCGGATTTTTAACATCCAAACTCTCGTTATGACGGAATTAACAATGAAATTCCTTACACATTCCTAAATAGAAGGGTTATTTATAATCACGAGCCGTTATTATAAGGGCAACCCTATGGATTCACGGGTCGTCTAATATAAACATTATATGTTATTATATGCGCATGTGTAACATAGCCAGATAAGCGGATGTGCGTGAAATGGACATAGAATGTTTATTACTCATATATATATATAGATAACATAAGAATCCCGAAACACGAAAAATTTTACGACTTCTTAGTTCAGGTATGAAACTTTTTATTACCTTTGAGTTAAAAGGTTTTTCAACATAAGGAGAGAGGCACAATCTTTCAATGCTGACTTTTCCATCTGCCCCCATCACGTGCGCAAGGCCTCAGCGAGCTCCGAAAGTCAACCATCTTCTTCGGAGGCTAAAACTCCACTCTCTCGTTCGGACCCAGGAACTCAATTCACTGACTTTTTTTCAAATCTCCAAAATCCTCCGCGCACGCTTCTGGTGCATGACACGATTCCCATCCTGCGGTCACATTTTCTATCTGGGGTTTCTATTGTGACATCTCTGAATGACACGTCCGCTCCACGCGCGCGTGAACACCTGCGCTCAAGTTTGCACCTAACTAACCCATACGCTAAGCGAAAAGCAAGATATACAAAACGAAATCCCTCGGCCATTATATTATACATGCTGCAAAACACACACACACACACACACACACACACACACACACACACACACACACACACACACAGAAACAAAAAAAATTAACAGCTGTGAGTTAACCTAAACTTTAATCAAATAGTGACTCTGGGGTCAGGCATGGTTTCGGGATCAAAGTATCATGACCACAAACACAAAGTACCCCAGCAATATCTTAAAAATACTACTGGGCTTTGCTGGCTTTCCATCACATCAAAATGCAGCTTCTTGGAATACCCTTTTCTTACACACAATCACACTCACACATGTATAAATGCGTGTATAAGTAAACACATACGTACACACACACACACACACACACACACACATATATATATATATATATATATATATATATATATATATATACACCCAAGTACACACACATATATTACGCCAAAAATAAAAATATACAACATGACTAAATATAAAATTACAATATCTTATAAGCAAAAATAAAATTGAACACACAGACACACACATATATGAACACATACGCACATCAGTATAAACACATATACATAAAATACAAACTTAAACACACACACGTACATATCTATATATACGCATATATATATATATATATATATATATATATATATATATATAAACACACGTATATGCCCATATAAACATACACACAGATATATACATATACACACATAAACAAATATATACATGTACACACATATATGCATGTATATATACGTTTACAGACATATATTTATATATACATACAAAAATAGATACTCAGATATATGCATATACTCACATATTTATATATATGCATATAAAGATGCATATATACATATGCACATATATATTCATATATACTCATGTAGCTATACATACACACATATGCCTTCCTATTTGAATAGATATACATATAAACACACACACACACACACACATATATATATGATATATATATATATATCCTTTATCAAAAGATATGCCCATATTTATATACATATACACCATATATATAGATATATAAACATATGCATATATATAGATATACTTGAATATATATACATGTATATGTACATATAATCATATATTCATATATACACAAATATACATATGTATATATGCATATATACATATACATATATATACTCATACACTTATATACATATATATATATATATATATATATACGTGCACATATAGAAACACACACACACATATTATATATATATATATATATATATATATACTACTGATCAAAAGTTTGAGACCACCCTAAATTGTTTCTCTAAGTTCATAAAAATGCTAATTTTTTTGTGTTTGGATAAATAAATTCGCCTATTGTGTACGTGCAAAACTTTGCATAAAATTTTAACAAATTTTTCAACAAGCATTTTAAATTTATTTGCAGAAGCTTTGGAAATTGTTACAACTGTTGCTTTTTCTAATGTGTAGAGCAGAAATTTAAAAATATTTCTACTCCGCTACTTGATAGATATTCAATTCAATCTAGGTTAAGGTGTGACTGAAATTCAATTTTTTGAAATCGTTAAAATGCCAAGAACTAAATAAATTCGTATTGAAAAAAGTACCCAAGAGGAAATTCTAAGAGTCATATTGCTAGAATACTACAGATGAAAAAAAAAGGGATGCTTTATTGACTTCAACGACATGCAGAGAAACTAGCATAAATGTTGATGGAAAAAGATCAGGGAAGCCCAAAGTAACGTCTATTCTGGAGGATAGACACTTGATCGTGACAAGCAAAAGAAGATCGTGTCAAACAGAAGAAAAAACAGCTCCAGAACTAATTGCAGAATTCAATTTTGATGTCAACATACAATATCTGTTATGACTGTTAAGAGAAGACTTTTATCTGTTGGTCTGTGTCTCATTTAAGAAACTGCTATAAAAAAAAGTAAAATAAATCGAAAAGTTTACAGTCGGTATAAACTCCCAAAGATTGAACTTTAGAAGGTTGGAAAAACGTACTATGAACTGATGAGTCAAAATTTGAGCTTTTTGGAAGTAAATGAAGAGTGTCAGATGAACTCCAAAATGAATGAGTGAAAAATGCATTGTACCAACTATTAAGCATGGTGGTTGTACTGTAATGGTTTGGGTGTGTTTTGGAGGAGAGATTGCCGGAGACAAATTAAAGGCATGACGCGAAATGAAAAATATCGTCCAATACTTCTGAGGTATGCAATTCCTTCTGGCTGCCAGATTATTAGACACGGCTTTATTTTGTAACAAGATAATGATCCAAAAACACAGCTCAAAACTGAGTACAACTCAAAACTGAGTACAAATAACCTAAAATCAAAGGAAGAAAAGAAAGTTTTGCAAATCATGACATGGCCCTTTCAGTCTCCAGATCGTTCACTAATTGAACTAGTCTGGGATGAAATTGACCGTAAAGTTCAAAGTAACCTGCCTAACAATGAGCAGGGATTGTTTACACATATGCACACTTCATGGGAACCACTTTTACTCCCATACTTTTACAATAAGGAAATTATACCAAGAATTTAGTCCTCAGCAATAAATACTCGTGGAGGATTTTTTGAAGGAAAAGAAAATATAAATTTGCTCTAATTGAAACTATTGACATTTTATATTTATTTTGATTGAAATGATAGAATAACTGCATGTCGAAAAATTGTGGATACGTACACACGCTCGGCGACCCGAGTTCATACCCTGGACGAGGCTGTTTGCATTTTCTTATTGCGCTAATATCCTTGGGAAAGATATGAATCCGACTATCCTCCCTCCAGCTATGGGTAAAATTATAGGTCAGACTGAGCTATTTAGCCTTAGTGTGGCAATCGGTCAAAGAAAAGGAAAAATCTGAAAGTTAAATTCCGCAAAAACTGACCTTATGTCGCATCCTGTTCGAGTAGAGGGATTGGTAAATACGTTCATTATATTTATAGTTGTGCTCATAAATAAGTGACCATATACCAGACTACTTTTTGTATCAGTACTTTATCATTCTCTGTGGAGCATTATACCACCAATAACGGATATTATTAGGTATTATTCAATACCGAACCCGACAGTATTGAAAATCTAAAATCAAAACGTATAAATATACAAGAGTGAGAAAATTATGTGGAAAAGTGGATAAACCGAAATACTGACAACTAATTTAAAAATGATATTTCGTTTTTATTTCAGAAAGACTTCAGTAAAAATAATAAAAAGAGAGAGGGGTCCACTCTAAGATATATATATATATATATATATATATATATATATATATATATATATATATATATATTCCTTTCTTTCTTTTCTGTCTCTCCTTTTTATGAGATCTCCTTCTTTTTATTATTTCTAATAATCTATTTCGTCTTATGCTGAACTTTAGAAAAACTCATCCTTCGGATGAAGTCTTCTTTAAATAAAGACGAAATATCATTTTTGAATCCATTGTCAGTATTTCGGTTTATCCTTTTTTCCCCTTATTTTTTCTCATATTGTCGGATTTACCAAATCTACTCTTTCTCCATATGCCACAGTCTAAAAATAACTACATATATATATATATATATATATAGATGTGTGTGTGTGTGTGTGTGTGTGCAGGGTATCTGTGTGTCGTGTGTGTAATGTATGTGTGTTAATGTGTATATGCATATATATGTGCATATACATATCTATATATCTATATATATCTACATATGTATATATATATATATATACACACAAATTTTTGAATACGTACTTGTGTGTATATATATATATATATACGTATATATGTGCATATGTACACATATATGTAAGTGTTTGTGTATACATGTGTCTATATGCATATATATATATTTATATATGTGTATACGTAGAAATGCATATATATTTATACATGTACATGTATATATTGATGAAATATCTCCAGAACTATGGAAGACCAGGAAATTCGACAACATATTTCTCTGACACTATGATGTTGTATATAATCAAAACACAATAGACAGATGGACAAAGGAATGTATCTTCCCCTCCCCTTAGATGTGTGACCTCGAAATAGCTAAGAACTACCGGGGTATAACCATTACATCCATAGCGGCCAAAATCTACAATGCATAGAACCCAAAATCTGCATAGAACCCAAAATTGAGAAGATATTTTGGAAGAAACAAAATGGCTTTCGGAAAAATTTTGACGATCCGTCGAATTCTGGGTGTATGTGAAAAAAACCCTAGAGGTAAAAATATTATTTGTCGACTTCTCCAAGGCCTTTGACTCCAATCACCCGATGGAAGATGGAGCAAATACTACTCGCCTACGGCCTACCTAAAGAAACCGTCGCAGCCATAATGATGCGATATAAAAACACGAAAGTAAAAGTCCGCTCCTCCGATGGATACGCAGACTACTTCGACATTGTAGCAGGTGTGCTGCAAAGAGACACATTAGCCCCATTCCTGCCTAGACTACGTGCATAGAAGTCTATTGATAAAATGAAAGATAACGTCTTCAAGCTGACCAAGGAAAGAAGCAGAAGATACCCCGCACAAACAATTACGGACGCGGACTACGCAGATGACATAGCAAATACCCCCACCCAAGCCAAAAACTTGCTACATAGTGTAATCAAGCAGCTGCCTGCATAAGCCTCCATGTCAACTCAGACAAGATAGAATACATGAGCTTTAATCAAAGAGGTGACATCTCCACACTAAATGGTAGTTCTCTGAAACTAGTGGACGAGTTCACCTACCTAGGAAGCAGTGTCTCATCAACCTAGGCAGACATCAACACATGACTAGCAAAGTTATGGACACCTATCGAAATGTTATAGGTCATATGGAAGTCAGACCTTAGAGTTAAAATAAAACGCAGTTTTTTTCCAAGCAGCAGTCGTGTCGATGCTGCTATATGGATGCACTACATGGACGCTAACAAAACGTATGGAGAAAAAGCTTGATGCCAACTACACAAGAATATTACGAGCAATAGTGAACAAGTTCTGGAGACAGTACCCCACAAAGCAGCTACTGTTCAGCCACCTACCATCCGTTACGAAAACTATCCAAGTTAGACCAACCAGACATGCGGGACACTGCTGGAGAAGTAATGACGAACTCATAAGCGACATACTCCTGTAGACCCCTTCATATGTATGAGCAAATGCAGGACGACCAGCTAGAACCTATATACAACGGCTCAGTGCCGATACAGGATATTGCCTTGAAGACCTACCGGGAGCAATGGACGATGGAGATGGATGGCGAGAGAGGGTCAGGGAAATCCGTGCTGGCGGCGCCACATGATGATGATGATGATGACATGTATGTATATATATCTATCTCTATGCGTATATATATGTATATATTTATGTGTATCTATTTACGCAAAACGGTGTATATTTATGTCAATATATGTGTATGTTAATGTCTGTATATGCGCGTGTGTGTCTCTCTCTATGTGTGTGTGTGTCTATATATATATATATTTTATATATACGTATATATGTATGCATATGTGTGTATATATATATATTTATATTTATGTGTATATGTATATACCTGTAAATGTAGGTATATATATGTATATATATATGTATGAGTGTTTATATATGAATATATGCATGCACATATATTTATATATATGAGTATATGTTTATATATGTGTGTGTATGTGTATATGTATATATTTGTATATGTGTGTGCGCGCACGCGCGTACTACCGACCAAAATCTTGTATTGTTGAAGATTGCCTAACTGTGAAAGTTTCAATGGCAGACCATCAACTTGTATTTTGTAAATTTTTAATTTTTTTTTTGTTCTCTTTTTCTCTTTATCCAAATATATATGTTTGTGTACGGGTGTGAATTGGTGTGCTTGAAGAAAGAAGCTGTTCGCCATGAAAATCAGCATACAAAAACTTAACTCATTACACTGGAAGCATATACTAATTGCCTCCGTTACAAATCAAACTCCCGAAATCTGACTCATCTACGGACGGGTTAAGATGCACATAATTATCTTCGAAGGAAATGGAACTGGTAACGCAAGTTCAAGCCATAAACGAGACTGTTTGCATTTTTCTTTATTTGGGAAATTCTGTTATTTTACCGTCTTTCAAAAATCCATGAATTTATCTCTTCTGTGTGAGAAGTTGTGGGTGGGAGAAGAGATTGGTTAGACTAACTGAGATCTTTTGCCTTGGTTGGGCATTAGTTTAGAAGGAAAAATTCTTAATTCAAATCAGTTTTACTCTGAAAATTCGACCTTTCAGACTGAATACGAGGAAATAAAGCGCCAGACATCAGGGATGGAAGAAAAATCAGAAATACTAGCCATGGATTTTTTTCTTTTATTTTGTACTGAATTCGGCAATTACACAAGAATGTTGAGAGCAATATTGAACAAGTCCTGGCGGCAACACCTCACAAGGCACCAGCTATACGGCCACCTGCCTCCCATCACGAAAACTATACAAGTTAGACGAACCAGACACGCAGGTCACTGCTGGAGAAGCAAGGACGAACTCATCAGTGATGTACTCCTATGGACCCCCGCATATGGACGAGCAAAAGCAGGACGACCAGCTCGAACATACATAAAGCAGCTATGTGAGGATACGGGATGTAGCCCTGAAGACCTGCCAGAAGCGATGAACGATAGGGAGAAGTGGCGAGAGAGGGTCAGGGATATCCGTGCTAGCGGCACGACACGATGATGATGATGATATATGCACACATATGCATGCATATATATATATATATATATATATATATATAAAACCACATACACACACATTTATAGACACACACACGTATATCCAGACATTTATACACACACATATATACATAAAAATATCTATTTACATAGAGATTGATAGATAGATAGAAATATATCTCATTCAATAAAAAGGCGATTTTTTGACTGAGTGACGATCTGTTATATATACAGAAGCCATTCAATAGGTGAGAGGAATTTTAAAAAAAATCAAAATACTTTTTTCCAAACTTTTTCCGTAAATGTAGTCTCTGCTTTCTTCGGAATTGGTTCTGAGCAAAAAATATTTTAATCGCACAGAAATATTTCTTTTGAGGCAATTAAAGTGCTCGAGGCTTAAACAGATGTCTGTCATCAGATTTTTGGTGGTTGAGAAATGCAAACCATGTGAAATTTACGGAATAATGAGAAATGTGTACGGGAGAAGCATGTTTTTGTCAGTAAAGTGTTTACAAATAGGCTGAACACGGGTTTGCCCATACGAGCCTGAGTTGAAAAGACATTCCATCGAGTGAAAAGACACCGACTCTCCGGTTAATCAAAGGTTCCTGACGCAGTGGTCAGAAAAGAAGATTATGCTGGCAGTGTTCTGAGACATGAAAGGACCCATCACTATTGATTTTATTGAAAAAGATGCAATTGTAAATTATTGCCAACTCCTTAGGCAAAATTCACCATGTTTATTGAATGACCCTTGTATTATCCAGCAAATAGTTGTAGACTTAGACTCCAAGTATTCCCAGTCAAAATACTTTCATTGAATTATAGGTCAGTTGATATCCTTACGCCTAAAACTACATGTAAATAAAATCGTGTTATGCTTAGTATTTAGATAAAGGTCAGCTATTTCATTCCGACTTATCTTCGAAACCCTTGAGACGACGGTGTATTTAGCTGTCTACATTAGAAGACGCTTACCATCTTGTTTTCTGTCAAGGTTTCTACTGAGTGGAAAGAGCATGATTATACATAAATATATACATACGTAAATACATCCTAGGGTCTCCAATGGTTAAAGCGATGGACTGCAGAATCGTAGTACACGAGTTCGTACCCCAGTCGCGCTATTACGTTCACTTTCGAGCAAATGCCCTTGGGAAAGGTATGAAGCCCCTTATCCTCCAGCTATGGGTTAAATAGTACCCCTACTGTCCTTCTAAGAGAATGGATTTGGCATTAAATAACCTAGAAAGGTTGATATGCTATAAAACACAGAAACCAAACCAAACCTAGGGTCTCTCCAATTAATAGCATATCAATCTTCATGGTTTATTTAAAGCTGAAGACCACTTTGTGGAAAAACTGCTGTAATACTATGTACAGCTGGAGGGAACAAGGAGGTTTGTACCTTTTCCAAGAGTATTAAACCGAAAGTGAACAAAATTGCGCGATTGGAGTTCGAACTCGCTTATTTTGAAGCCGCAGTCCAACACTTTAGTCATTGTGCCAATTGTGTATTGTATTGTAAATATGGAGGTGCCCGTGGTGTAATGGCAATCATCGTAGGAAATGGACACGGCAACACGAGTTCAAATCCAGGCCGAGACTGATTGCATTTTAACATAGCCCTAATACCCTTGGGAAAGGTATGAATCCAATTATTCTTCCTCCAACTATGGGTAAATAGTAGGGCAGACTAGTTTCTTCAGCCTTCGTGGGGCAACTAGTCTAGGAGAAGGAAAACTCTGAATTCAAACCTGTTAAACTTCGCTTAAAAATCGACCTTGTGTCATATCCTGCCCGAGCGGAGGGGTTGGGTAAATATGTATTGTATTGTAAGTTGGCGATCGTAATCGATGGCAACCCGAAGGCTCCATTTTCAATAGCTATTACACCGAGGTGAAGGAAAGGGCGCTACTCCTTTCCCTGGATTGATCAACTTTACCCTTGATCCGTACTTTATAATGCTGAGTGTTGTGCAAGGAAGCATCAAGTACCATTTTTTGAGTCTTTGGTATTAAACCCCGGTAAAATGGCCCATTGGCGAATTTTCAAACATATCTATTGGACCCTTAGATAGGACCTTAAACAGGTACGACCACTTTGGGTCAAGGACCTGGAAGTAATGGCAGAGCACCAAAACATCAGAACTGAAGCCTCATCACTGGATGCAGTTTAGCATCATACAAAAGATACCTCTTTGGCGGGAGGGAGGCTTACACCTCTACAAAAGATGCAGTCGTTGTATGCTAAAGCCGATGGCTAAGCTACTTCCAAAATTGTCTCATTTGAAAGGTGCATTATAGACTTAGAATTTGTTGAAAGATCAATATTTGAACAGTTTTCTAATACACTAGAGAAAGGCTTGAACCCTCTTATCCACTCAGCTTAGGGTTAGATAGTACTACTGCTGTTCTTTTGAGATTATGATCTAGGCATTAAATAATTCACGAAAGTTGATATGCCAGTGACGAAGAAACAAAACCAAACAAACGGTTCAGACTGCTAATGTGGCCTCCTAATTTCATCTTAAAAACTAAAAAATTACGCCGAGGAAGAAAATTCGATCTGGTTGATAGCAGCTAGGAGAGAATTTTGAAACTGCGACTATTTGAAAAACAAACAAACAAACTTATATTCTCATTTTACTGTTATCGCTAACATAAATTATTTGATGATATTCTTAGAATCCAATAATATACTTTCAAATCTTTCTTTCTAATACAGAAACGATTACAGTCTTTTTATAAGCAAATGGCAGGGGAGATGAATTAAACATATCATTGACCGGGATTCACAGAATTAATTGGAGGTATATGTATGCATACATACATATATAAAATACATATATGCATACGTATCTGCATATAAACACACACACACACACACACACACACATATATATATATATATATATACACATGCATACATATATATATACATATGCATACATACATAAATACATACATATATAAATGCATATACACGCATAAATACATACATATATACATATATATACACACAGAAATAGATACATACACATATATATATATATATGTATATGTATACATCATGCTGGAAAGTTCGTTGTGTACATATATATACATATATAGTAAGTATAGTAAGGAGGTATATATATATATATATATATATATATATATATATATATATACAACGTGCTTTCCAGCATGATGTCGAATTTTAAAATGATTTACCGATAAAAAGAGTGTTGTATTAAGATAAGAGCTTCATATAATTATGATAAAAGTTTACTGCTAAAACTTTAAAATCATATCGTGATACAGATTTCTATTTTTGTGCATAGATCATTGCAACTAACTCATTTAAAACGGTTTTACCAATATATCTCTCTATATATTATATATGAATATATATATATATATGATGGGAACGATTCTATTTTCGGATTTGAAACATCTTGATACAGGAAATGAATGTCATTTGTCAACCAGACAGGAAAAACAAATGGTCTGGTCTTTACTTAAAAAAACAAACAAAAAAAAAAAAGACAAAAAAAAAAAAGAGAAAGCAAATGAAATTTGGGTAAGGGAGATAAGGTGGCCGTAATTTTGTGAATTTTTCTAAATCTTCATTAGAAATCTTTCATTATTTCTTTGTTTGAAGATGCAGATCTAAGATTTAAAAAATATAGGGTCTAGTGGAATAGATATTATTTCAAAAATTATGAGTGATTTTTAAAGGTTTTTATATGGTATTTATATATATATATATATATATATATATATATATATATATATACATGTATATATTTTAAAAGGTTTTTATATGGTATATATATATATATATATATATATATATATATATATGATAGTGCTCTGAGGAATGAGAAACTGACAGTCACTATGCGTTGTAGATTTTGTGTCTTTGCGATTCAAACTTAGATCTACACGAACTTTATCACCAAAATGGAGCGCTCTTCATTTACGAATATAGCAAACCACACACACACACACACATATACATAAGAATATTTTTTAGAAATGATATAACAATATTCTTAAATATATATATATAAATATTCTTTATATATTTATATATATATATATATATATATATATATATGTATGTATATGTATATATAAATATTCTTTATATACATATATATATATGTATATATAAATATTATTTATATATATATATATATGTATATATAAATACTATTTATATATATATATATATATATAAATATTCTTT
>OY757937.1:34383747-34423747 GCA_963585895.1 Sepioteuthis lessoniana
TTTTTAGAAATGATATAACAATATTCTTATATATATATATATAAATATTCTTTATATAATATATATATATATATGTATATATAATATTCTTTATATATATATATATATATATATATATATGTATATATAAATATTATTTATATATATATATATATATATATAAATATTCTTTATATATATATATATATTTATATATATAAAATATTCTTTATATTATATATATTATATATATATATAAATAAATATTCTTTATATATATATATATATATAAATATTCTTTATATATATATATAAACATTCTTTATATATATATAAATATATATATATATATATAAATATTCTTTATATATATATATATATATAAATATTCTTTATATATATGTATATATATATAAATATTCTTTATATATATATATATATATATATATATATATAAATATTCTTTATATATATATATATATATATATATATATTCTTTATATATATATATATATATATATAAATATACTTTATATATATATATATATATATACATATATAAATATTCTTTATATATATATATATATATATAAATATACTTTATTATATATATATATATATATATAGATATTCTTTATATATATATATATATATATATATATATAGATATTCTTTATATATATATATATATATATATATAATATTCTTATATATATATATATATATATAAATATTCTTATATATATATATGTATATATATATATATAAATATTCTTATATATATATATATATATATATATTCTTATATATATATATATATATATATATATATAATATAAATATTCTTATATATATATATATATATATATATAAATATTCTTATATATATATATATATATATATATAAATATTCTTATATATATATATATATATATATATATATATATATATATATATAAATATTCTTATATATATATATATATATATAAATATTCTTATATATATATATATATATATATATATAAATATTCTTATATATATATATATATATATATATATAAATATTCTTATATACATATATATATATATATATATATAAATATTCTTATATATATATATATATATATATATATATAAATATTCTTATATATATATATATATATATATAATATATATATAAATATTCTTATATATATATATATATATATATAAATATTCTTATATATATATATATATTATATATATATATATATATATATAAATATTCTTATATATATATATATATAAATATTCTTATATATATATATATATATATATATATATAAATATTCTTATATATATATAATATATATATAAATATTCTTATATATATATATATATATATATATATATATAAATATTCTTATATATATATATGTATATATATATATATATATATATTCTTATATATATATATGTATATATATATATATATTCTTATATATATATATGTATATATATATATATATATATAAATATTCTTATATATATATATATGCATATATATATATAATATATATATATATATTCTCATATATATATGCATATAGATATATAAATATTCTTATATAAATATATGTATATATATATGTATATATATAAATATTCTTATATATATATATATATATATATATATATATATATATATATACATAAATATTCTTATATATTATATGTATATATGTATATATATATGTATATATAAATTATTCTCTTATATATATATGTATATATATATACATATGTATATATAAATATTCTCTTATATATATATGTATACATATATACATATGTATATATATATGTATATAAATATTCTTATATATATATATGTATATATATATGTATATAAATATTCTTATATATATATATGTATATATATATGTATATCAATATTCTTATATATATATATATATGTATATACATATATATCAATATTCTTATATATATATATGTATATATATATAAATATTCTTATATATAAGTAAGTAAAGTAAAGTTAGCGACCATAGTCGAGGGTGACCCGAAGGCTCCCTTTTCGATAGCTACTACACCAAGGTGTAGGGGAGGGCGCTACTCATTCCCAGATTGCTCCACTTTACCCTTGAACCGTACCTTATAATGCTGAGTGTTAAGCAAGGTGGTATCAAGTACCATTTTTAAAGTCTTTGGTATGACTCGACCTGGGATTGAACCCAGGTCTCCCGGGCCATATATATATATATATATATATATATAAATATTCTTATATATATATATAAATATTCTTATATATTATAAATATTCTGATATATATATATCTCTCTCTCTACATATATATATATATATATATATATATATATATATATATATAAATATTCTTATATATATATATATATATATATATATATATATATATATATAAATATATGAATATTCTCATATATATATATATATATATATAAATATTCTCATATATATGTATATATATAAATATTCTCATATATATATATATATACATATAGATATTCTCATATATATATATATATATATATATATATATATATATATATATATATATATATATATTATGTTTCGATGTATGTAATATACGTGTGTATGTTGACGCACGTGTGGATGGACAAGCTGTCCATTGACTTATTCAAGGACGCAGATACATTAAAAACCCGACCAAATTAACAAATATGTTTTTATTCTTTTTAGATATACAATACGTTCACATTCCTTAAGAGATAAAGTCCCTTCCAACTCTTACTTATGCTGATTTGATATTCACACACATGCCTTTCTTTCCGAGTCCCGCCGGTTTTTTGTTTTTTTTAAATTTTTTTGCTTTTTTTAAGTAGAGTCGAATACGCATATTTAATCAAGTACCCACGTGCGAATAGAATCTGGCTAAGAGAATTCGATAAACTTAACGTGTTTTAACAATGGTTATTTTATTTTATTTTCTACCATTGCATGATAACAAAATCATGTCACCGGGTCAGTGTTGCGCGTGTCTATGTGAAAAACTTTAAACTCAAAATCACATATAAATTCACCAGCCCCTACAACACCGGCAGGATGTGACACAAGGTCAGTTTTAAAGCGTAGTAGAACTGGTTGGAATTCAGTTTTCCTTCTCTGTAACTTTGCGCAGTTGGTTGGGCCTGTAGAATACACCGACTGCATCTCGGCGGAAGGGTAAGACCCCCACCCCCAACGAGTGTTCTGTATATTACACTATGGTGATTATCCAGTATAGCTGCTGTATGTATGTTCGAGCTGGTCGGCTATAAGTAGTGGTCCATAGGAGTACATCACTTATGAGCTCGTCTCTGCTCCTCCAGCCGTGTCCTGCGTGCCTTGTTCGTCTAACCTGGATAATTTTCGTGATGGGAGGTAGGTGGCCGTATAGTTGGTGCTTTATGGGGTGTTGCCACCAGGACCTGTTTAATATTGCTCGCAACATCCTTGTGTAGCTGCCGTCTACCTTCTTTTCGAGCCGTTTGTTAGCGTCCAGGTGGTGCATCCATACAGCAGTATCGACACGACCGCTGCTTGGAAGAAACTGGGTTTCATTTTATCGGTCAGGTCTGATTTCCATATGATCGATAACTTATCGATAGGTGTCCATGCCTTCGTTAGCCGTGTGTCGATGTCTTTTTCAGTTGATGAGACACTGCTTCCTAGGTAGGTGAATTTGTCAACCAGTTTCAGAGAGGTTCCGTCTAGTGTGGAAATGTCGCCTGCTTGATTGAAGCACATATATTGAGTTTTGTGTGCATTGATATGGAGGACAATGCCTATAGCGGCTCTTTCTAAACTATGCAGTAGTGTTTCAGCTTGGTTGGGTGTATTTGCTATGCCATCGGCGTAGTCGGCGTCGGTAATTGTTTTTGCGGGGTATCTTCTGCTTCTTTTCTTTGTCAGCTCGAAGCCGTTCTCTCTGATTTTATCGATCGACGTTCTAAGAACGTAGTCTAGAGGTATTGGGCTTGTGTGTCCTCTTGTAGTATTGGTTTGGTTTGGTTTCTTTGTTTAATGGCATATCAACCTTTATTGGTCATTTAACGCCAAAGCTATTCTCCTAAAAGAACAGTAGTGGTACTATTTAACCCATAGCTGGGAGGATAAGGGGGTTCATATTTGCTCGAAAGTGAACGTAATAGCGCGACTGGAGTACGAACTCGCTTACTACGATTCCGCAGTCCATCGCTTTAACCATTACACCACGAGGACACCCCTCTTGTAGTACTCCTGAACTGTTTATATACAGAGAAATAGTCTTAACATTAATAACCTACAATAGTTGATGTGCCATAAAGCTAAACAAAACCAGACCTTCTCTGTTGTATTATTTTCCGGTAGTAGAGGTAGGGAAAAGTAGAAAACAGAAATATGCATGCCTTTCCAAAGGAATGTGCGAAGTGTAACAGAAACAGCCTCGTCCAGGATTTGAACTCGGATCGCTGATTACATTTCCGACGACGACAACCGTTACACTAAGCGTAACCATAAAATAAATGAAGGCAGCGAGTTGGATTAAAAGTAATGCAAAAACAGACATAGCAGAGTGGTAATTTGACTCCAGGGCAGAAGTATAGGGCCACCTAGTAATAACCGAACTCAATAACAATAGTTTGTTTGAACTAGCTTTTTAACTGTTGTTCTACGTGAAATGCTCAAACAACTTGGCTGAGCAGGAACAATCATAAACTGATAAAAACTAAGACTTTGATTGGTTTGTTTTGTTTATTCAGTTTAATGCCATATCAACCATTTTGGGTTATTCAATTCCAAAAATTGTTTATATATATATATATAATGGTTTGTAAGCTCATAGTTTTTTGGTAGCATTATTTAAAAATCAATTTGAGCTCATTTGTTTTACATGCAGTTAAATGATTTCAAGCATTGCTGTCTAACACTAATAATTCTTTTTAATATTAATCAATTATTTGCATACGGTTTAATGAATTCAAGGTTTAAATGGTTTCAAGTATTGATATCTTAGTGCAGCTGGCCCTAGCCACTGTTTTCTAGCACTATTAAAATAAAATAGAATTGTACAGCAGGAGCATCTTCTAGGCAGCTGTCGTATCGATACTGCTGTATGGATGCACTACATGGACGCTAACAAAACGGCTGGAGAAGAAGCTAGACGGCAATTACACAAGAATGCTGCGAGCAATCTTGAACAAGTTCTGGCGGCAACACCCCACAAGACACCAACTATACGGCCACCTGCCTCCTATCACGAAAACTATCCAAGTTAGACGAACCAGACATGCAGGACACTGCTGGAGAAGCAGGGACGAGCTCATAAGTGATGTACTCCTATGGACCCCCACATATGGCCGGACAAAAGCAGGACGACCAGCACGAACATACATTCAGCAGCTATGTGAAAATACGGATGTAGCCCCGAAGACCTGCCAGAGGCGATGAACGACAGGGAAAAGTGGCGAGAGAGGGTCAGGGATATCCGTGCTAGTGGCACGACATGATGACAGCAGGAGCTGTAGAATACACCGACTGCGGAAGAGTAAGACCCCCACCCACCCAACGAGAGTCCTGGTAGCCCATTTGACTGGGGCAGTAGAATATACCGACTGCATCTCTGCAGAGGAGTAAGACCCCACCCCAACGAGTGTCCGAGATATGACACTGAACAATCAGATGATGAGACTCCAGTAATGCTGGAGATTTGGGGAATGTGGAGTATTCTTTCGCTGCCATTGCTCCCAGGTTCACTCTGGCCCGGAGTGATAGCACCTGATGAGAAAATATTGCAACAGATTGTTTCTTTAGCACCAGTCTCAGAGGTCTGGTTTCGTTTGGCTTTATGGCACATCAACCATTGTAGGTTATTAATGTCAAGTCCATTTCAGTTCTATTTCAAAAAAATCTGTTTGACATTTAAACTGAGTGTAGACAAATGATTTATGTTAAATTGAATTGTTTGAAATTGAACTACTTGATCATTTAACTGTATGTAAACAAATGACTGAGGTTTAATTGAATTGTTAAAGATAAATAACAATACTTGGAATCATTTAACTGTGTGCAAACGAATGATTAATATTGAATAGAATTATAAGTATTAGATAGCAATAACATTTAACTATGAAGAAACAATAGCAATACTAGTGTGCGAACAAATTTATTCTAACTTATTCAAAAATGAAATTACCTACAAACTAATCTTTTACATATCATTTATATCTATTTAAATGTGTGCAAAGAAATGATTGATATTAAATTCTGTCTATTATATTGCAATACTTGAAACCATTTAACTTTGTGCAAAAATGAGCTTAGGTCCGTTTAAAAATGTTATTAACAGAATCTGTTTACAAATCATATACATTTAATATATATGTATAACAGGATTTAGCATTAAATAGCCTAAAACGGTTGATATGCCATAAAACTATATTAAACCAATAGAGGTGGATACATTTTTATCGCAAGAGCAATTTGAAGAATTCGGTTGGGACATTTATATAGGTACTAGGGCTTAACATGACCAACCGATTGATCGGATCGAGTCCCCCTCCAACCACCCGTTTAATAGAGGCTGGTAAATTATTTGACCACTTCTGTTGCCGGGTCATTGACTGCTTAGCCACCTGGATCCCGTCGTCAAGTATTTGATTTAATTCATTTTTATACCAATAAACATTTATATTTCAAACAATTCAGTTTAGCATAAGTACACAGTTTAATTGTCAGAAATATTTCTATTTCAAGCTATTCAGTTTAGTCAAACAGTTCTAATTTAAACAATTCAGGTTTGCATACAAAAACAGTTCCATTTCAATCAATTCAGTTTAGCGTAAGTACTGTTTAAATGTCAAAACAGTCCTATTCCAAGCAATTCAGTTTAGAATGAGTACGCAGTTCAGTTCTATTTGACTCATAGATAGGACCCTATCAGGTGCTACCACTCCACGCCAGAGTAGACTTGGGAGCAATTGCAATGAAGGGGTACTCCAAATTCCCCAAAGCTCCTACATAACTCGAACTCTACCACCAGATTGTTTAGTGTCATATCCAGGACACTCGTTGTGGGGGTCTTACCCCTCTACAGAGAAGCAGTCAGTGTATTCTTCAGTATCAGTTGACTGGGCAAAATTTTATCTAAATCAATATTTTAAGGTTTGAAAATAAACAAAGCTCAACGAGTTCGACCGGATATTGTCATAAAGGTTAGAATGTGCGTCAATGGCCTGGGAGACCGGATTGTCACAGCTGGTGAATTTAAAAAATGCAACTGACACTTTAGAAGAACGATATGCAATAAAAATCTGTTTTAAACTTGGAAAAATGCCACAGAAACGTATGGAATGCTTCACACTGCTTTTGGAGCATCTTGTATTAATTGAGCATCAGTTTTTGAGTGGCATAAGAGATTCAAGGAAGGCAGGGAGTCTGTGAGGGATGATGAGAGGTGTGGGAGGAGTAAGGAAGTCAATAGGCCAGAGTTGATTGGCCAAAGGGTTAGGGTTAGGGTTACTAGGTTGAGGGAGTTCAGGAAGAGATTCCGTCGGAAGAGGCCAACAGTCTTCAAATCGGGTCAGTGGCATTTCCACCAGGACAATGCACCAGTCCACAACTCCATCTTTGTCATAGACAATTTGACCAAGATGGGCATCAAGACAGTTCCTCACCCTCCCTATAGTCCAGATCTGTGACTTTTGGTTATTCCATAAGTTCAGAGGCTGTCGTTATGAGACAATTGAGGAGATGAAAGAGGCTATGAAGAAGGTCATTGACACCCTCACACAAGAGGACTTCCATTGGACCTTCCAGAAGTTATTGGAACGGTATAACAAGTGGATTGCAGCCTGAGGAGATTACTTCGAAGAGGACGAGAGTTTCATGTGTGTACTATCGATAAAAGTGCCCATATGAAAAAAGTCTAGAAACTTATCGTATGCACCTCGTATCTATAGATTTTCAGAATTAGAAACTCACTATCAGATGAAGATTGTGATCCTACTCAGGTGACTATAGCGTTATGGCTACTGTCATTGGAAATGGACACGGTAACCCGAGTTCAAATCCTCGATGAAGCTGAATTTCACATTGCGCTAATACCCTTGGGAAAGGTCTGAATCCAATTATCTTCCCTCCAGCTAGGGTTGCAGAATACACCGACTACATCTCTGCAGAGGAGTAAGACTCCCCCAAAAAGTGTCCTGACATACGACACTAAACAATCTGATGGTGATGTTCAAGTAATGCTGGAGATTTGGGAAATGCAGAGTACTCCTTTAATGCCGTCGCTCCCAGGTCCACAATAGCCTGGAGTGGTAGCACCTGATAGGGTCCTATCTATAGGTAAAATAGAACTAAACAATGTACTTGCACTGAACTGAATTGTTTGAAATAGAACTGTTTATATGTATAAAAATGGATGTGGTATTAAATAACCTACAATAGTTGATATGCCATAAAACCAAACCCAACCAATCAAGCTATGGATAAATAGTAAAGCAGACTGGGCACTTCTACCTTGGTATGGCAACCAGTCTAGGAGAAGGAAAACTCTGAATTCAAACCTATTAACCTCCGCTTAAAAATAGACCTTGTGTTGCATCCTGCTCGTACGGAGGGGTTGGTAAATATATACATAACTTGGGCACCCTTTTTGAAGTCAGGGTTTTTACTTCTCTCAAGGGGACATCGGGCTGTATTTAAGACGCCCTACCATTGATATATATACTTTTATTTTGAAATGAGTTATCAACATTTAGTGACAAATTTCTCAGGTTGTGAACAGGTAATGTAGATATTATCAATATAAAGATAAGACAAGAGAAACTTACCCCGGTTTCAATGTGTGCAGATTGGACCCGCTATTGACGATAGTGTTCACATTGTTGTTGGTGACAGCAATGTTGACTTGTGTTGCGTTTGAATATGTCGAAAGGCAAACGACAAACATTAATAATAAGAAAAGTAATAAATATGAATGTTCGGGTATATATCCTACCGTCAGTCGCCGCATTGTGTGACAAAATTTGACAAATCTGGTCCTTTAAATTGATATACAACTCCAAAAATGGAGACAATAGAATATGCTTTATGAAGTGCTGTTTTTTAAAATGCTAAAGCCTGTGGATCCGTGAGATATCTTTCTGTATCAATTCAGTCCTGTAAGATATCTTTTCGTATCTATGTAGTTCCGTGAGAAATTTTTCAGTATCTTAGTAGTCCCATGAATTATCTTTCCGTATGTATGGGATTCCGTGAGATATCTGAATTATATATCTGTATTTAGGTAGTCCCATGAGATATCTTTCCGTATCTACGTTGTCCCATGAGATATCTTTCTGTATCTATGTGGTTCCGTGAAATATCATTCTTTCTTGTAACTCTGTGGATCCGTGAGATATCTTTCCGTAGCTATGCGGTTCCGTGAATTATATATCTGTATTTATGTAGTCCCATGAGATATCTTTTCGTATCAATGTAGTCCCGTGAGATATCTTTCCGTGTCCATGTGGTTCTGTGAATTGTATATCAGTATTTTAGTGATCTCATGTAATATCTTTGCGTATCTATGTGGATCCGTGAGTTATCCTTCCGTATCCACCAATTCTTATATTCACTTCTTTTCTTTGCAACTGCATAAAGACAAGACTACTACATGATCACTTGCAAGTGTCTGTATCCCTTTAAATGCGTTGGTCTGTACCCCTTTATTTATTTCGGTATAAAAAGAACGTCACACTTATGTAAAAGAACTGCTGGAGTATCATTGTTTCGTTGTAGCTGTAGAGTTGCATTTGTATCACCTACATTTGAATAAGCGGGCGAAAAAACAGCCAGTATAATGTTAACGTTTCTAAATCGCACTTATTTTATGCAGAACCAACCATTATATTAAAACGTTCGTCATTATAGCTATATCACTGTTTGCGTATGCTAAGGGCGCCTCGGATAGCGTTATGGTTATCAAGCTAGACTTGCAAACCTATACGAGTGAGTTCGAGTCTCATTGGGTACCCCATTCATATGGCTTTGTGCCACATCTAAGCAAAAAACTTAGTAAATTACCATTCTTTGTGTATGCTAGCATATTAATGTGTATCAACATATATATATATATATATATAGAGAGAGAGAGAGATATGTATAGATAGATTTGTGTATTAATATGGATGTGTATAGGAAGGCATATTTGGGTGTACATGCATGTCTGTTTCTGTTTTTTTTCGCATGTGAAAGCATTTGGTAATGTATAAAAATGTGCATATAAAAGGTTCATGTATATATATATATATATATATATATATATGTTAACAAGTATCGATTCTATTTAAGGCCGCCCTTACAGCAAAAGTCGTTCTGGAAAACGCCCCAATATAACGTGTGTGTTTTACTGGTGAATGCAAAGATCAGCGATCAGACTCCGTTACCTGTATGTCAATATAATATTTGATATCAGTTCATCGTATACTGTCGTTATATGAAATCGCACAGACACACCACTCAAACACACACACGTATATATCGCTAGATAAATAAAAATGTGTGTGTATATATATATATATATATATATATAAATTGATAAAGTGTATATATGGATATATGTTTCACTCTCTCTCTCTCAAATTAATTAGTCGAGTGCTTGCTTAGGGTTGTGTATTCAGACCATGTACACTTGAATTTACAATTCTACAGATGGATTTTGTAATTCATCGGTAAGTATCATCTTATTATAAGTGTACGTGCATCTGTGTGTGTGTGCGTATATCTGTACGTGTATCTGTACGTATGTGTGTGTGTGTGTGTGTGTATACGCGCACGTGTGTGTGTGCGTACGAATGGGCATTTGGTCTTATCAAAAGAGATTCAGTATGTATAAAGTTTTCTGCGCTAGTCGGTAAGTAATGATAGCGTTTATTTCTTTTTGTATCGTTGTGTGTTCAGTTGTACATATCACTCTGTAAATATGAGGAGATTCTCTCTGCTAATGTTTCAACGTGTATGTGTTTTGTATTAATTGTGTGCTTGCTGCTGAACGCAGTACATAAGAGAAATCAGCGTATACACATTTAGGTATTTTCGAAAATATGAAAGAGTTCTGTGTTGACACTGGGTGTCATCTACATGAATTACTTAGAGATATGACAACTAGGGACGGATGACGAGAGAGAGAGTCAAGGAAACCCTTGCTGTCGATATGCCTTAATTATATAAGTAAAATGCTCACCGTTTGCTAAAAACTAAAACAGCCGTAAATTCAGGTATAAATAAAAGTATCTAATGCACAAAAAGTATCGAGCAAATATAATAATATTAAAAAATAATAAGTGAAAAGATTATTAACTCACGACTGTTGGTTTCACGGTTCCGATTATCTGTCCCAGAATGGATTTTTGTTAACAGCAAATATATCTTTTTGATCTTGTAGGCAATATCTTCTCTTTAAATCTCATAGATACTAAATAAGTTCAATTATTAACTTATGTGTATCTCCTATCGTAAATGAAAGTTGAAATTATGACGTTCTGAAGACGTACATGTATGCGTCTCTGGATAGAAGTTGGTAGATTTAAAGTATTAGATTTTGAGTATGACGAATAAATTTTAGCACGGACGTTAGTGTGTAATAGTTGCGTTTATAAATATGTATGTATGTCTCTGTTTCCGTGTGAGAGTTTGTGAATTACTTGGGTCGTTTAAATACTTATATAAGTATAAATACTTACGCTTAATATCTTTATCAACTAATCAACTTTTTATTAACTATTAATATTAATTGATAATTTTGATAGTGTGTCCCGATTGACTCTTTAATTGTAGTGTTATACAATCATATCAATGTTAACATCTATATATGTACCTTAATATCTATCTATCTATCTATCTATCTATCTATCTATCTATCTATCTATCTATCTATCTAAGTATATTGATATCTATATATCTATGTGTGTATGAGGTCGGTAAATGTGTGTTTTACTTTCTGTATGTTTGTCCCTTTTAGCGTTTGCTTGTGTCTTGATTATATATATATATATATATATATATATATATATATATTCTGTGTGGGTATCTGTTTTTTCAGAAGTCAAGATAACAGAGTGTTTCCGATGATGACTATATGCAATTAATCCTTACGTTAAATACGCTGGTCAGCATTCCTATATAAGTACGTTTAAGACTGTCTAGACAGAGCGTTGTGAAATTTGAAAAATACTGTTAATCTTAAGTGTGAAGTTCAGTGTCGTCACTTTTGTCTACGTGTACATGTGAATATTATTTTCTGTATATGTCTCCTAATAGATATGACAAACAATATATGGGTATTTGCATGCGGTAAGGAGTTTAATTATAAGTAGTTTCGAAGCAAAAGCTTGTCGTATCTTACAAGAACTTATATAAGCCGTCTACAATAAACTTCACATGGAAAGCATTTGCTCACAGCATAGTTTAAGCCACTAAATCATTTGTTTAAGGAAACCAATCGCGTGTATTTCCTTGGTATCTACTAGTGATCATGTATATACAAACCGTTGGGTATATATATGTATGTGTATGTGTGTGTATGTGCCTTTCGCTGTGTGCGTGTATGTGCGTATTTTGTAATTTTATCTATGCAGGTAAGGCATATATGTGTCAATGTATATCCGTCCGTGAATGGGAGAGAGAAAAAGTGAGAAAGAATATCTTTTATATTTCGCCCCAAATTTAAGGATGTATCCACCTGTCAACTTTGTGTATTTACGTCATGGATGTTAAAATTCAAGAGACACCCACAAATATATATATATGCGCGCGCGCGCGTGCGTGTGTGTGTGTGTGTGTGTGTGTGTGTTCAGAAAACTGAATCAAAACTGCATAATATATGTCGCTTCGATCTTCAACTTGCAAAAGGTCGGCCTTTATCACTTCGCCACAATGCCGGCTTCGATAAGAATTTCTGGTGAGGACGTCTTTCTGGTGCCGGATATGCTGCAAAAAGAGATGAAAAAAAAAAAGAGATAAAATTGTATTAGGTTGAATGATGTATTTCCTAAGCAAACAACCTTGTCGGTGTGGCTTAGAATACATCGACAGCAGAATAATAAGATCCCCACCCCCAACCATTCAAAAGGGTATCCTGGGTGGGACACTAAACTGCATCTGGTTGTTAGGCTCCATTTCTGATGCGGAGGGGAGGCTGAGCACCTCTCCATTGCTGTTACCCCTAGCTCCACTCTGCCCCGGAGTGGTAGCAGCTGTTAGATTAATTAATTGGTTGTAACAGCATGTAAACCCGTCTTGTTGTTGTTGTAGGCTCCCTTTTCAATAGCTACTACACGGAGGTGTCGGAGAGGGTGCTACTCCATTCCCAGGATTGCTCCACTTTACCCTTGATCCTTACCTTGTAATGCTGAGTATTAAGCAAGGCGGCATCAAGTACCATTTTTTTTAGTCTTTGGTAGGACTTGACCTGGGATTGAACCCTTCTCTCCCAGACCATTGGCAAAGGCTTATTTTATGCCAAGAGGTTAGGGAATCGCTTTCATTGTACGTTCATATTTACATGTTTTGTGTCGTTGTTTCATAAGAGTTTTTTTGCACACGGTCCTATTGAACACAAGTAATTTTCAAAAAGATACATTTGACCCATAGATTTGACTCTAACAGGTACAGCCACTCCGGGTCAGAGTGGACTTGGAAGTAATAGCAATGAAGGGGTACTACAAACTCCAGTGATTTCCAGAACTACACTCACAATATAATGAAGTTTAGTGTCATACCTAAAACACTCCTTTTTTGGGGGAAAGGTTCATATCCCTCAGCAAGGGGATATAGTCAGCCGCACCGACAGTACATTAGGTTTTTATTGAGGTATCAAATAGGTCTGTTTGAAAATTATCTATATTAAATAGGAATACATAAAACTATGTATTTGTGTGAAGAGAAAGGATTATTATCAAATAGAATTATTAATGGTTGGTTGGTTGGATTTTATGGCACATTAACCCTTATAGGTTATATAATGCCAAATTCTGTTTACCCCCCCCCATATTTATATCTATTTTTTTTCTAAAATCCAAAACATTTGCCCTGAAAACGACTTTTCAGCTTGCATGCTGAATATATTTTCAATTATTATTATTTTGTTCTTATTTTTATACTTTTTTGATTAGAATACCTTGTATGTCGGCAAAAATTTTAGTCGGGACCGAAACCGTTACTACCACTCCGAATTAGAGAGGACCGAGGAGTAATGGTAATGGAGGGGCACTTCACATTCCCAAGAAATCCAGGAGACGAGCCTCATCATCAGACAATTCAGTGTCATATCCTGGATACTCGGGTATTACTCCTCTGGGGAGATTTAGTCGGACGGGCAAGAATTATTAATGTTTGATTGGAGGTGCCTGTGGTGTAATGGTTATCGTCGCAGGATGTTGACACGACGACACGAGTTCAAATCCTGGACGAGCTTGATTGCATTTCACATAGCACTAATACCCTTGGGAAAGGTATGAATCCAAATATTCTCCCTCCAGATATGGGTAAATAGTAGGGCAGACTAGGTTCTTCAGCCTTGGTAAGGTGACTAGTCTAGGAGAAGGAAAACTCTTAATTCAAACCTGATAAACTCCGCTTAAAAATTGACCTTGTGTCATATCCTGCCCGAGCGGAGGGGTTGGGTAAATATGATTAATGTTTGATTGGAATTCTTGAAAGCATTTAAATGCATGCAAATTTTTTGTAATAAGAATAATTATTTGAAGCTGCAATTGTTTACAAAGGAATTTCATTAATTACCGAGGAAGTCCCCGTTGTGTAGTGGCTGACGTGATGGACTGTGATATCGTAGTGAGCGAATTCGCGCTATTACGTTCACTTTCGAAATAATACCGTTGAAAAAGATATGACCCCCCCCATTACCCCTACCAGATCCTATTTACCAACCCCTCCGCTCGGGCAGGATATGACACAAGGTCAATTTTTAAGCGGAGTTTAACAGGTTTTAATTCAGAGTTTTCCTTCTCCTAGACTAGTTGCCTAACCATGGCTGAAGAACCTAGTCTGTCCTACTATCTACCCATAGCTAGAGGGAGAATAATTGGATTCATACCTTTCCCAAGGGTATTAGTGCTATGTGAAATGCAATCAGACTTGTCCAGGATTTGAACTCGTGTCGCCGTGTTCATTTCCTACGACGATAACAATTACAGTACGGGCACCTCCACAGATATGGGTTAAATTGTATCACTGCTGTTCTTCTATTTGGAAGAATTTGGCATTAGATAACCCAAGAAGGTTGATATGCCATTAAATGAGGAAACCAAACCCTCATTAATTACTATATAATAATGTAAATTATCAGTCACCCTGTCGGTGGGGCTTAGAATATGTATCCTATGCAGAAGGGTATGACTCTCACCCAAAAGGGCTTTCCTGATTAGTTTGGTTTGGTTTTATGGCATATCAACCATTGTAGGTTATTTAATGCCAAATCCTGTTATTATATATATTTTAAATATGTAAGATTTGGTTTGGTTAGGTTTTATGGAATATCAACCATTGTAGGTTATTTAATGCTCAATCCTCTTTATACATATATATCAAATATACATGACTTGTAAACATATTTTGTAGATAACATTCTTAAATGAGCCAAAACCCTTTTTTTGCTTCCAGTTAAATGGTTTTAAGCTTTGCTATATAATAGTCATTATTTAACGTCAGTCATTTGTTTGCACATATAGTTTGTTCGATTGACTGATAGATAGGAGCCTATTAGGTGCTACCACTCCGTGTCAGACTGGACCAGGGAGCAATGGCAATGAAAATGTACTGCACATTCCCCAAACCTTGGAGGTTTGGGGAATGTGCAGTACATTTTCATTGCCATTGCCTAACCAAGGCTGAAAAAAATCGGGATTGAAACCTGCCCAACTGTTTGACATCTAAACTGAGAGCAAAAAATGACTCATGCTAAATTGAATTATTAGAAATAGAACTATTTGATAATCTAACTGAGTGTAAACAAAAGATTGATGTTTAATTAAATTTTTAGTTACACATAGCAATACTTGGAACCATATAGTTTTGTTGACTTATGCTAAACTGAATCGTTAGAAATAGAACTGTTTGATCCTTTAAGTGTGTGTATCTACAAAATGTGTTTACAAATCATTTATTTGATATATTTGTTTATTGCCATCGGAATATTCAATGTCATATCTTGGACATTCGTTGGGTGAGGTGTTTTTACCCCTCAGCAGAGATGCAGTCGGTATATTTTACAACCCCAGCCGACTAGGCTGTCAAGGAGAGTACTGCTAGTTTGAATTCAGAGTTCTCCATCCTTTGACTGTTTACAATACCAATGCTTAAGAACCTAGTCTGCCCTACTATTTACTAATAGCTTGAGGAAGACGAGATGGATTCATGCCTTTTCTAAAGACATTAACGCAAAGGGAAATGCAGTTACTTGTCATCCCGAAAGTAAAAATCCCGTGTCAGGTTAACATATTCTTTGTACATACTTTAGTTGCCCCTCTGTTAGTGGAATGAGATCGATTCTCACTGAATGCTTCACCATGGTGACCCCTCCTATCAGACTTGGGTAAAAAGTGAATATGTACACTTGTTTTCTTTCTTATTCTTCGTTTCCATTTCTCTCTCTAATATGACCCCCACCCACAAAAAATCTTTTCCCTGCACTTATTTGAAGGCAAAGGCCGCTTCTGTTTAGATAATTCGTTGTGATTTATCGCGGTGTTCTTTCGTTGCGTGGTGACCCCCGGGTCACGAGCAGCTTACGTTGAAAGCTGACTTCAGGTCAGTCCACCCCAACTCCTGATCCTGTAATCTCCCGTGACCATTCTCTGCTGGCGTAAATAATCTGAACGAATTAGGTTGCTAGCAGGGTCACCGAGGTCTGAACCTTACTACACCCAGGAAAACAAGTCCTTCCTGACTCGATAGGCTTCAAACAGGAACTGCGTCAAGTGATATACTCAAAAGCGCGTATGCACGCATATACAATATTCCACATAAATATTTTCACTCTGAGTAATTTATTATTCCCAAACATATATACATACACTATTGTGCATGACTAAGTGTATCCTTATTTTTTTTTAAGTATAAAATGTTAATTTTATTCTTTCCCAAAGATAGCAGCATTTTATTAATTGCAGTGAAATATAGCCCTGTCGGTTTGGGGTTGTAGAATACACCGACTGCTTCTCTGCAAAGTAATAAGACCCCCTAACGAGTGTCTTTGATATAATATTAAACAATCTGATGGTGAGGTTCTAATAATGCAGGAGCTTTGGGGAATGTGGAGTGCCCCTTCATTACCATCGTTCCCAGATCTACTCTGGCGTGGAGTGGTAGCACCTAATAGGGTCCTATGGGTCAAATAGAACTGTTTGACATCTAAACTGAAAGCAAAAAATGACTCATGCTAAATTGAATTATTAGAAATAGAACTATTTGATAATCTAACTGAGTGTAAACAAAAGATTGATGTTTAATTAAATTTTTAGTTACACATAGCAATACTTGGAACCATATAGTTTTGTTGACTTATGCTAAACTGAATCGTTAGAAATAGAACTGTTTGATCCTTTAAGTGTGTGTATCTACAAAATGTGTTTACAAATCATTTATTTGATATATTTGTTTATTTTAAATAACCAACTATGGTTGGTATGCCATAAAAACAAACCATCCATCATACAATCAAAATGTAACGATGGTCGTTTTAGGAAATGGAATCGATGACCCGAGTTCAAACCCTGGACGAGGCTGTTTGCGTTTTACTTCGCACTAATGCCCTTTTGAAAGACATGAATCCATTTGTTCTCTCCACCCAAGTTATGAGTAAATAGTAAAGCGGTCGAGGTACTTTAACTTCAATAAGATAACCAATCTAAGAAAAGGAAAACTCTGAATTCAAATCAGCTTTACTCTAAAGTAAATATTGGAAATTTGGGCCGCAAATATGGTTAAGTTGAAAACAGAAAAAAGTCAGTATCGGGAAAAACATGAACATATTGAATTTTAAAGTATTATATAACTGTTGCAAACAAATTGCAGTTATATAATATTATAGAAAATAAACATATAATAGTCTACTTAACTGAAGTCCTTGTGTCGTATATACCAAAGTTTAACGTATTTCATACAGCTCCGGGTCACAGCAGGATTTTTAGCTGAGACAATTTTAAGGTCTGCTCGTTACTAAGCTTGGTAGTGAAAAGAAGGCTTGACATGTCTTTGATATCTGGCGCCAGCGACTTGGAAGCCAGCAAACTGGTTATTTTGAAAAGATGTGCCGACCAATTATATGTGTCATACATGTCCTTTAGAGAGTGGGGTCGACCACGGGAGACAATCCACTTACCTTAGTTATATATCCTTTATAACGCAACTAAAAAAAAAAATCTGGGAAGTCCCCGTAGCTAACGTGCTGTACTGTGATATCGTAGTAAGTGAGTTCGAACTCCAGTCGCGCTACTACGTTCACTTTCGTACTAATACCCATGAAAAAGGTTTGCCTAGTCGGTTGGGACTGTAGAATACACCGACTACATCTCTGTAAGACCGCCCCATAATGAGTGTCCTGGATAAGACACTAAACAATCTGATGGTGAGATTCTAGTAATGCTGGATCTTTGGGAAATGCAGAGTACCCCTTCATTGTCATCGCTCCCAGGTCCTGAAAGGGTTCTATTTTTGACATTTAAACTGCGTACGTATGCTAAACCGAATTGTTTGAAATGAAACTGTTTTTGTAAGTTAAACTGAATTGTTTGAAATAGAACTGTTTTAAAATTTAACTATGTGTAAACAAAAACTATTCTTATGCTAAACTGAATTGTTTGAATTAGAGCTGTTTGACTAAAGTAAATTGCTTGAAAAAGAAATTTTTTGACAATTAAACTGGGTACTTATGCTAAAATTAATTGTTTGAAATAGAACTGATTATTGTATAAAAATGAATTTATCATTAAATAACCTACAAAAAGGTTGATATACCATAAACCCAAACAAACAAACAAACAAATGGAAAAGGCATGAACTCAACCTTTATATCAAGCTATGGGTTAAATAGTGTCAATACTTTTCTTCTACAAATATTTTCACATTGAATAAACTACGAAGATCGATATGCTATTAAAACAAAGAAACCTGAACCTAATGACTGTGTCGCATCCTGCTCGTAGCGGGGGGGGGTAGGTGAATACATCTAATCAAAATTGTGAATATCAACAGCATTACCAAAAGCCGTTTATGAATATATAAAATAGCAGGGATACTATTGAACTCAAAGCATGGGGGATAAGATGATTCATGCCTTTCCAAAGAGTATCAGTCTGAAAGTGAACGTAATTGCAGGACTTGAGAACGAACTCGGTTACTACATCAATATGGAGGTGCCCGTGGTGTAATGGTTATCGTCGTAGGAAATGGACACGGAGACATGAGTTCAAATCCTAGACGAGACTGATTGCATTTCACATAGCACTAATACCCTCCAGCTATGGGTAAATAGTAGGGCAGACTAGGTTCTTCAGCCTTCGTGAGGCAACTCGTCTAGGAGAAGGAAAACTCTGAATTAAAACCTGTTAAACTCCGCTTAAAAATTGACCTTGTGTCATATCCTGCCCGAGTGGAGATGTTGGTAAATATGGTTACTACAACCATACATATATAGTTTCATTATATTACTACTCTCCAATGTGGCTACACACGTGGGATGGTTCGAATCGGGATTGAAACCTGCCCAACTTCACGTTAGACTTATTATTATACCGCTCAGCTATCGGTCGACATACGTCAGCTCGGGAATTATAAGGCATTATGTAGTAGCTTTCGTTTGTTTACATTTTGCCTTAAGACCCTGTTGCGTAAGAACTAAAGTTCTGGTCTGTGGCCTAGTTGTAATGAGTTCGAACTTCAGTTGACCTATTACGTTCACTTTAGGATAAGCACCCTTGGGAAAAGATATAGCCCTCACCTTTATCCCACCCCCAGCAATTGGTTCAATAGTTTCACTTCTGTAGGATAGCGTTGGCATTTAATAACCCACGTAAGTTGATATGTCATTAAACAAACCAAACTAAAAAAGAGAAAGGCAAATATAAAAAGCTTATTTTTAAAAGAGTTCGATTCTCTTATAACACCGCAGGTATGAGACATAAAAGCTATTATAATTATGGCCATTAGAAATCGGTTTCATGTGTTGTGTACAATCATCTGACGGAAATATGTGAAAGGTGGCTAATCAATCGTATATATTGTGGGGTGCATTATCGTATGTTAAGATGGCAGTACCCGTGACACACACACACACACACACACGCACGCGCGCGCTAGTAGTGTATACACACACACACACATATATACATATATATAGGCAGTATTTCTTCATTAATACATATTTGATTGAACATTATCCAATTTACCAACCCCTCCGCTCGGGCAGGATATGACAAAAGGTCAATTTTTTTAAAGCAGAGTTTAGCAGGTTTAAATTCAGAGTTTTCCTTCTCCTAGACTAGTTGCCTCACCAAGGCTGAAGAAATCAGTCTGTCCTACTATTTACCCATAGCTGGAGGGAGACTTTAGAGTATTAGTGCTACGTGAAATGCAATTAGTCTCGTCCAGGATTTGAACTCGTGTCGCCGTGTTCATTTCCTACGACGATAACCATTACACCACGGGCACCTCCAATTTGATTGAACATAATAGACATTTTTTGTCTACATACTTTTTTGTTAATCCTTTCGAATTGCTGTATTGATCTTATGTTATTCGGTGGGAATTGGTTGATAAATCTTCCGTAATTCGTTATTTCCCCAAGTACTTTCTGCTCAACTTTGGGCTATCATTAGGGGAGGATGTATTACAAAAGTGATGTAACTTTTGTATGTAATGTCTTTAGCTACAGACGCTATTTATAGAAACAAATTCGAAAAGTAAACGCTACTCAATACAGCAGTACAGACGCTTATTCTTACAAAGTAGTAATGTACATACAAAAGTTACATCTTGTAATCTTGTACTGTAATCTTTAAGATTTTTAAATATCCTTGGGGGTTAGCTAGCTACTAAGCTGACTCATTTCTTTTTACTGATTCTTTGTATTGGATTCTCACAGGGTGCCCCAATGTTGACCTTTTACTAGACTAAGACAAGGACTGTTTCATTGGGGACTAATAATTAGTGATCCAGGCTCGAAAGCCATTACTATGATGGTTACCCCACATTCCTGGCCTTGTATCTAAACATGGTTTATATCCAAAAAGGACTTACTGTCAAGTCATGTTGAAAGCACTTCTCGCTATATGAGGCGAACTTGAGCAGTGATGATTCTGTTTTCCTCTGAGATGGGGGATTACTTAGAAAGCAATCTAAGGTTTATGTGCCGGATTAAATCGATTTTAGTAAATAACAAGGACAAAAAGGGGAAAATAACATGGCATAATGGCTAGCAAATCACTGTTTGTGAGTTTGATTCTCACTGGATGTCCAAAACTTCTGTCCTAGTGACGACAGCAACAAGAAGGGAATATTTATTTGTATAAGTGGTAGTAGTAATTTATTAAGCTTTTTGCTTAGATGCAGCACAAGGCCGTATGAATGGGACACCCAATGAGATTCGAACTCACTTGTAAAAATTTACTAGTCTAGCTCGCTAACCATTACACTATCCAAGGCGCTCAATTTGCATAAGAGGTAAGTGTTGAGGATCGGCAAAGAGAAATTCTATTTGTTACCATTTTAACTTATTTGCATAAGCAAGAAATATGTCGTCGTTCAAATATGATTTTCAATATAAGAAATCAGATCACCGAAAAACGATTTCTTTGTCTGGGTTACGTGTAGACAGAAGCCAATTTTTTAAAAGACTTTATTTACGATGCTGGTATCATTGGGGAATGAGAAAAGTTTTGGTAAACGGTCCATAGCCTTAACCTGGACTATATGTCAAGCTAAAAAACACATTTGATAATTTGAAATGAAACAAGCTGTCTTATTGAGTGTATGTATTGAATTTCTTTCCTTACGTTCTTAAAATTTCTAAAGTTTGAAATCTGCTGAGACACTTATTTCCGATGCTTTGGTGTAGCGAATATATCAAGTGGACTCCATTGATAGAACAGCAAAGATTATTAGTTAACATTAATTCATTTAAAGCCATTTGTTTGAAAAAGGATACTTTATGCTTTGGGCTATTGCTCGCCCAATCAGTCCGCTCCTGCTTTAAAAAATGCCTTTTTGAATACTAATAACTGTATATGTATGTACGTATGTTTATACGTACATACATATATATATATATATACACACACGCACGCGTGCGTGCGTGTGTGTGTGTGTGTGTGTGTGTGTGTGTAGTCTGTGATGAATGTACGTTGAGGCGGGCTGGACATTAGTTGAAATCCCAGTAGTCTGTTGATAATCTAATCTGCCTCACTCGTTTCAATGCCGTGTGTTCTATATCAATAGGTCGATTTTTGGTATTTTCTTAATCGTTTTGGGGTTGATATGCCATAAAACCCAACAACCTAAACCAAACTAATCGTTTTGGTCTACCAATTTTTCACTGCATGTCCATATAACGCACAGTGCTACTCCTAATCATTTGAATAAATAGAAATTTGCTTCTAATTGTTTGAGAGTTAAGAAATCTGATAGCAATCGTTATAACATGGCATTCATTTCCAGCAATGGGTAATATTTAAAAAAAATTGCTTTAAGAATTCACCCGGGGACAGACTAAGCGAATGCCTCTGTAGTCTCTGGTTTTGATAAAATACTTTTTTTTTCCGGAGAGTAATTCGACGATAAATCTGTCTCTTATGCAAATTACTATAAGTTAAAAAATTTGGTCTTCAAAAAATTAATTTTCTTGACATAATACTTATTTTCCAACAAGTGACATGGAGTTGACAATCATAAAAATGAACGTGGAGGGAAAAAAAATCTTCAAAGTCGGTGTTTTCATCACCACTAAAATTCTTTATACTTTAGGAGGAGCGCAACTTTAAGTTTGTTAGCTGTGCTAAAGTCTCTGTCTCTAGACCGAGTCAAATCACCACCCTGAAAGCGCTAAACCCCCCCCCCCAAAGAGTTAAATATTAGTGTTCGAAATTTTACCCTCAATTTCAACACAGACCAAAGCGCATGACGCTTGGCTAAAATAATCCACAAATAAAAATTCCCGCTACTTCTGCGGTAGTGTCCAAGAAAAGAATGTATATTGAAATGTCCCCCCCCAAAAAAAAAATTTATATTGACGTGTTATATTAACATTCACAATCAAAACGAGATTAAATTTGTCATTTGCTTAATTTTTTTAAAACTGAAGTTAGATTCCAAAATTATATCGTCAACTTGTTAAAATTCAAGCTATTATGTCAGCAGTCTTTTTCTTCTCTACCACTAAGGTATCAAGTGACACCCCCGGAGGCGGTGGAGCTAATTGTAACTTCACTGTAATAGTTTTGTGTGTCGGGTGGGTGGGAATCCCATGATTAAAACAGAATTTTATCTGGATGGTAAATTTAAATATTAAATTCATATAATTTTGAAGTACATCACTTCAGAAATAAACGAAAATTTTGATCGGCGTTCTATTGTTAATTTTGATATGTCAGACCATGTTGGGTTATTTATGTTTACGAGGGTTTTACACTCATCATATATGGTAAAAAAATATCTTCATTTTAAAGATGTAAACTCCATTTCAAACCAATGGAGTTTACATCTTTAAAATGAAGATATTTTTGTACCATATATGATGAGTGTAAAACCCTCGTAAACATAAATAACCCAACATGGTCTGACATATCAAAATTAACAATAGAACGCCGATCAAAATTTTCGTTTATTTCTGAAGTGATGTACTTCAAAATTATATTTAACCTATATAGTACCTGTTAGGGTTCTCTCACGCAGTGACAGTGGAGCTTGGAGTAATGGCAAAGGGACGACTATCCTCCCGAACTGGAGCCGTACTACAGAAGGCAATCAAGTGTCATACTCTGGTTGATCAGAATGTAGTATCGGTGTCCACAGAAATCCTACATTATTCATCTTTTTTTATGTGATGCCCCACTCCACGAAAACCCCAGTAATTTTGAAAGACTCTTTAAAAATACTTTACCCAAAAATCATGATTTTTATACTCGCTAAGAATGTGAAAGTGAACCTCTAATAAAATGTAACTTCCACCCTTACCTCCACCAAAAATAAAAATTGCGGTGAATTTGAGAAACTACTTAGATCGAGTGTCACCCCACAAAAAAAAAAAAAAAAACTAAATTTTCCCGGTGAACTTTAACAGGTGCACGTGTAGAATATTACCATTTACTTTTTTATATTGTTTAATGTATTCAAACTTACTTGGGTAAAGATATGCAAGGCTAACAGATACTACACTTTCATCCTTGTAGGAGATGGTAGACGAAGGCAATACTGTTATATAGAAATATTTAATGAAGTTTTAATTGCTCAAGGTACACCCCTCTGTTATATCCAGATCTGTCATCGGGACTCATACGTCTACTATACCCTACCATTGCAATGAGGTAATATCTCCCGCCAAAGAAAAAGGATCTAGACATGAAACTAAATAGCATCCGGTGGTAAGGTTCCAATTTTAGAGTTCTGGTGAGTGTGGAGGACTCGTTTGTTGTCACTACTGTCAGTTTCACTCTGCTGCGAAGTGGTAATCTAAATTATTTGATTGAAAATAAAATCGGAATACTTGAAGCCAGATAACTTTATGCAAAGTATCAGAGTAGGATAAAAAGTTAATGACTTCATTTTTGCTGTTGTTGAGATTTCAGCAATGAAATCCAAGCACTATTAATACCAATAGAAGTGTGTGTGTGTGGTGTCCGCAAGGAGGATCATTGTAAACTATAACTCATTTGGTGACATTCTCTGATACTATCTTGGTCAGCCCACGAACTTTCCAGCTGACCCTCGTATGTGTGAAGTTAAGGTTTCAAATAACATCAAAGTGGGTGTTTAAACAAATAAATCAAGCCTCTGTAATATTTGGTTCCTCAAAATAAATGAAAGTTTTTAAAATTTCAAATCGTATACTTCTATCTTTGTTTGAAAAGGCGGTATTATGATTGGAGCAAGGTGTCAGACCAACATCAAGGAGTTTGATTCTCACCAATATCACGTACTTTGGGACTTGCGCCGAAATAAACTGGGCACCAATCTGCATCTGATAGACACCAGCTATGGGGATGTGGCGTATCCCTTCATTACTATCACTCCCAATTCCACTATGACTCACCGTGTGTAGTACCTATTAAAGTCCCTTCCATGGGTCAAATAAAACTGCTCGATCACTTACTAAGGTTTATTATTAGCAGTGTGCTAATTAATAATTCTATAATTAAGCATTCCTATTTAATACAAATGTTAGATAGGAATATTTGAAACCAATCACTTACAATTGAACAGTTTTAGAATTAAATAACCCATAAGGAGTTGATTTGCCATTGAACAAACCAAATCAAACCAAAATAAGCTGAGCAAATATTTCTCTTTTGTAAGAGATAAGATTAAATTTTTTTTCTCTTAATAACAATAAAATAGCTGAGAAATAATAAAAACCAATGGACAATTTGCTTTTTGGAAATATATTTATAAACGTACTTACCTTTTTTTCTAATTACTGTAAATTCAATCTGTTTGGGTTTCGAATGAAAATGCTTCTCTTGAGTGGTGTATTGGTTAACTAGCTGACCAATTCTAGTGAATGACTACTTCTCTCATGAGAAGTTTAGAAAAAAGTTCGCGTAACACGTTCATTGGAATTGCAACTTTGCCGTTCTTTAATCCCTGCAATCCACTAATCTGAAGACTTGAAATATCATTCACTTGCCTGAAGGTTAATCCATAAAATGTTGTTTACAGTACAGAAATATCGGTTGGCGGCAAGGTGAGGCTCAATTCTCTTTCAGTATTTTAATCAATGCACCTTTATTCGTATAAGTCAGTTATTTTTTTTTTATGAATATTTATTATCCTTCAGAAGGTGGGGGCAACTCTTAATAAATCGGGACCATAAATTGTGGTCCCTATGAACAGGCGTTCATTTTTCAACAGATTTAAAAGGGACATATTCTTGGTCATAGTAAGCGGCTCATCTGTGAGTCCGATGTTCCCTTTTCACTGGAATTCAAGGATGATACATTTTTAGGACTTGTAATATAAACTATTTTCTCGTGTGCATGTTTTGATCTGATACTTGACTGGTTCCTTTTTCTTTATCTCTGAAATACAAAGACATCCGATATAATTCATAGGTTAATGTATTGGCTTAACAAGACGAGGATTCTTTCTTCCGTGTCTTCATAAGATGTAGCGGTTACCGTGTAAGCAAAATGTATAAATTGAATCCCAGCAAATCTATAGAAGTGGAATGATGAATGTGAATGACCTCAAGCCAACAATGTTCGTGTATATATAACACTAAATATTACAGAAATCCACTAAGCAGGTGGAAAATCCTTTTGAATAAAACCAGGCAGAAGAACCCTATTAGTTTTGACGGTCAGTCCTACACCAACGAAGTGTACACAGTATAAATATTTATAGCTCATAGCGACGTACAGATCTCAGCTGATAATAGTAAGCGGCTAACAAGGTCACCATAGTGTTTGAAATTTTCCTTTTTATTTATTTAAATTTATTTTTTATCTAAACACGTGGGTGTGCACTCTTTGTTTAATGCTTTTAGATAGACTGGGCTTAGTCTGACATAAGGCCACGAGTGTAGGGCACACCAAGTGAGACTGGAATTTACAATTGTAGTAGGGAGACTACTTCATGTGTGTGTGTGTGTGTGTGTGTGTGTATGCATGGGTTTGACCAAGTGAATGGGTTTATATTAAGCGAGATTTTTGTGAAGGGTCACAACTGTAAGTTAGCCAACGAAGATCGAAGTAGCTAATTCCTATTGAGTAATTATCTACAATGTCAACTTACCCCCCACGTCGTGGTCTCCTTGTCTCGTGTTTGTTGTCATACGGCTACAACGGCAGAGATCGAACTCTTTTCTCCAGTAAGCGGTCTGATAAACTTGCTGACCAAAACGTTTCTGTATCTCCAGTGCACACTGTGGTTATCTCAGGTTTTATCTGATTGAATACAGATGTGTGCGTGTAGTTGATGGCGATATAATTTCATGTATTTAAAATTTTTATTTTTTTTACCTTTTTGGTTTTACGTTGTTGGTGGCTTTTTTTTCTCTTTAATCGTTTTAATGAATTTTTTTCCGACTTTAATTTCTTTGTTTCTCTTTTTTCATTTTAAGTCTTTTCACAGCTTCTCTTCTAGTATATTTTCCGCTTCTAATTACTTATGCCGATTGTATAAGCTTCCTCGTTGCTGGGGTATAATATATATTTCGTTTACCTGAGAATTTCTTTGTGTGTGGTTTTTCCCCACTTTTTCCTTTTGACAAAATCGTCTGCTTCTATTTCAAACTTGTTTATCTTCTCAGACTGAAGACGACAGACAAAATCGTCTGCTTCAACTTGAAGCCCGCTTCTCCTGACACGCGTTCTTCAGCTGAGAGATGAAGCATCTGACAGTGTCGGGCCGCACGAAAGTCTTTTCTCTTCGCCTCTCTCCCTTTTTGTCATAGACTGGCCCTGGCCACTAATGTTTACAGTCTCGACTTTCTATTAGATAGTACGAAGGGCGGTATTTTTTCTTCTTTTGCTTCCATTCATATCATGTTAATTTTGTTATCTTTCTCAGACTCGAAATCATTAACCTTGATTGTTTCTCGGTATTTATCTTTCATTTCATTTTCCCTCCATTGTGCGTCTTTTGTAGTGTGTTGATTAACAAACTCGTCGAGCAGATCAGTTTGCCAATGTAATTTATTCAGCCCACTTTAAGTGCCCTATGACTATATCCTTGAACCATACCAAGCTGAACAAATAACTTTTCTTATTCGCTTTCGGTCTTTTTTTTTTTATATATAACTTGTTATTTATACATAAGTAATTATGTTTTAACAATGCGATGCTGATTAAAGTGAAGAGTTGAAGTCTTGTGGCTATCATTATTATTATTGTTTTATTTTTATCTATTTATTTATTTATTTATTGAGGGGTGGAAATTGTTGGCGTCAGTGTGTTGCTCTTTTCGTGGTAATGGTAACTGCCAGGAGTAATAGATGAGGCAGAACGCTACTTTCTAACCTAATGATCAAATCGGTACACACAAGACACATTCAATATCTTGATCGATCGCCTCCAGAGTATAGGACAGAGATTCCCTAACTCTTTCCTTGATGCCCCTCTTCTAACCAAATTTTATCACCTTTCAATTCCAATGAAATTAACAGAAAATGAAGTTACAAAACGCAACTAATTTATTAGTGTTTCATACAATTTACACGAGAAAAGAATCTGTTAACTGTAAATGCTAACAGACCTTTCTTAATTCTTGAATTATGTTAATGAGAAGTAAGGGTCTCATGTGCAGAGAGATCACGAATAGTTGCAGTTTTGCAAGTTTGAGCCATAAATAACAAAGTTATAACCTCAAAGTGCTTTTCTATTCGCTTAGTGAATAATGGGTATAACTAAACTCGAATTTCACCATATATTAGCTTGAAAAATCTAGTAAAATGGGTTCAACAGTTGCACAAAGCTTGAGATATTTTGCTATTTTTTTTCCATTTCATCCAGTAATATCCAATTACTTTTAACGTGTACATAAACTTCAAAATAGTCATTTCAAATAAATTCTTTGAAAGGTGTCTGAATCTGCATTTTCTACTTCAACATCACTTTGAAAAATATTACGTTAAGGAATTAGCTTTTTAAGAAGATCCTTATATCAAGTTTTAAAGTTTTAAGGCAAAATTTCGATGTGTTTACATAAACACATCGAAAATTTGTTTTCGTTGTTATCTAAAAGATTTTCTTCCGATTGCTTTATAGGAATTTATAAATGCAAACACCTAAATTAACACGCAACGCTTTTCTTTCCCCCCCAGGAATCTATAAGGATTGCTTTGAGAAGCTCTAGTCTAGGACATGAGCACGTTTGTGCAAGGGGAGATATCCTCATGGGGTAATGGTTAAAGCGATGGACTGCAGAATCGTAGTGAGTGAGTTCGTAATCCAGTCGCGCTATTACGTTCACTTTCGGACAAATACCCTTGGGAAAGGTATGACTCCTCCTAATCCTCACAACTATGGGTTAAATAGTACCACAACTGTTCTTCTATGAGAATAGCTTTGGCATTAGATAACCAACAAATGTTGATATGCCATTAAACAAAGAAACCAAACAAAACCAAACGTTTGTGCAAAAAAGCAAATGGTTTGGAAATGTAGACGGGACAGTTCAACATACAATTAAAAAAAATTTTTAATAAAAAAAAGATTTAGGAATAGTATTATTTTAGAATTATTGAAAGCGGCATTGAATATTTTGTACTTTATATTGTGTGTGTGTGTATGTGTAAATAGGTGGAGTTTCTGCGCCTTTTATAAGAAGCATTATCGTTTTTAATTATAGGTAGGTTTCAACAGAATACATTACGCGCGTTGAAGTCTTCATTTGTCGATCTTGTAAACGGAACGCTCACTTTATGGCCACCTCATGTTTTTTTAATGAAATTTCAAAAAAAGAAATTTTTTTTTTTTAGAATACAGCAGATTTAATTGCTCGAAAGATTTTCTGACTAATTTGTAAAAGGGCACAGATTCTATGTCCAGCTTACATTCAATAATTGTAAATTGAACATTAGCTATCATGATATCGGACCCCAAATCAGTGTTCAATTATGCATTACACGTATATTGTGAACAGAGCTCTCATTTTCTGGCCAATTCACCTAGTTTTACAGTAAAGTTCATTTTTTTAAACATGAAAATTTTAGAAAGCGAGTGATTTATCCAATTTCAAATCATGTCAGATTCAACATGAAGTCATTTTATAATAGAGCCGAACTCACGCGTGACTGTTACAAAAATGGTTCGATCCTGGTGGCATTCCTCTTTAGGGGCGTCTCAGACGCCTAGCAATAAACTCAGCCCTGCTAAGCAGGTATTGCTTGGAGTCAAAGCCCTCTAAATTCCAGAAAAGGATGTCATTTTTAGACAGTAAGTAAAGTTGGTGACAGTAGACGAGGGTGACCCGAAGGCTCCCTTTTCAATAGCTACTGCTGTAGGGAAGGGCGTTACTCCATTCCCTGGATTGCTCCACTTTACCTTTGATCCTTACCTTATAATATTGAGTGTTAAGCAAGGCGACATCAAGTACCATTTTTGAGTTTTTGATATGACTCGACCTGGGATTGAACCCCGGTCTCCTGGACCAATGGCGAACACTTTACGCATTAGACCAATGGCCTGAGACAGAACAGAACTAAAAACAAGAGTCTTCGGTTAAATTGATGTTCATCAATTATCCGAATCTTAAACCAGTTTTGAGAAGTCATACAGGATTTTAGACATGAATTTTTTAGTCAGATCTCACCATTTAGAGGATTGGCGCTACATAATCATTATATCCCTAATACTGTCCAGTTGGTCCTGTTCCTGCACTAAACTTTGTAAATCTCTTATAATTCAGGAAATTTCTAAGCTCATGTAATTTTTGGCCTGATTTCAGTTAAACTTTCAGAAATTGTAAATGTCTGGAAATTTATTAGACTATACCTGAACATCTGGCTTAGACTGATCATTAGGTAGGGTCTTTCTTGCTGTAAAATGGTGTCCATCTCACATGCTTGTCAATCGTTTCGATACACAGATATGTATTTTAACTCTCTCTGTTGTGGCCAGGGATCAAGCCGCTATGGGGAACTCGTTTAATCTCGACGTCCACCCGACCGAAAGAAGGCTTAGTAACCCGTTTTCGTTTTATGAATTTTAAAAATAAATTTTGATTAATATTATGTTTCCAATACTGGAAAATAATTTTAAAAACATAAAATTTAATGTTTTTATTATTATTTAATTAATTATTTAATTTTTTTAAAGGTTATCTGAGGTATCGGAACAAACCGGAACCTTCCTTCATATGTAAGATGGGTGAGTACTGTTGATGAAGTATTATCCTAAACTTAAGTAAAAGCGAAACTACGTAATTTTATTTTATTTTTGTAAGAATGACAATCTTAAAAATTAGTTATATACTAAGCTTTGTATATTTGTATTGCCCAGTCGGCTGGGACTGTAGAATACACCGAATGCTTATCTGCTGAGTGGTAAAACTCCCCCAATTAGTGTCATGTGGCCCAGTCGGCTGGGACAGTAGAATACACCGACTGTTTCTCACCAGAGAAGAAAGCCCCCCCCCTCCAATGAGTGTCCTGGATATGACACTAAACAATTTGATGGTGAGGTTCCAGTGATGCTGAGTATTTGGGGAATGCGGAGTACCCTTTCACTCCCATCGCTACCCGATCCACTGTGGCCCGGAATGGTAGCACCTGATAGGGTAATATCTATGGGTCAAATAGAACTAAACTGTATACTAATGCTAAATTGAATTGCTTGAAATAAGACTGTTTTGACATTTATACTGTGTACTTATGCTAAACTGAATTGATTGAAATGGAACAGTTTTTGTACGCTAAACTGAATTGTTTGTAATAGAACTGTTAATTTGTATATAAATGGTGTTGGCATTAAATAATTTTAAATGTTGATATGTTATAAAACCCAAACAAGCAAGCATATTTGTAATACAAAGCAGGATGAATGGGGCACCCAGTGAGACTCGAACTCACTCGTGAAGGTTTGCTAGTCTAGCTTGCTAACCCTTAAACCACGTGAGGCGCCCAATTTTAAAACAGGTATATTATGCGGGTAAGTACTACTAGTATATATAATGTATTATTTTCATGGTCCTATTTACCCAACCCCTCCGTTCGGGCAGGATATGACACAAGGTCAATTTTTAAGCGGAGTTTAGCAAGGTTTGAATTCAGAGTTTTCCTTCTCCTTGACTAGTTGCCTCACCAAGGCTGAAGAACCTAGTCTGCCCTGCTATTTACCCATAGCTGGAGGGAGAATAATTGGATTCATACCTTTCCCAAGGGTATTAGTGCTATGTGAAATGCAACCAGTCTCGTCCAGGAATTGAACTCGTATCGCCGTGTCCATATCCTGTGACGATAACCATTACACCACGGGCATTATTATTTTCATGGTCGTCAGTATTCTTAGACTTCAAGCTACCCAATTTCTGTTTCATGACTTCAGACCATGTATAGTAGAAAATTGTGTTGATAATTATATCTCGTTCAGTGTTTGACACTAGATATAAGCGCGCGCGCGCACACACACACACACACACACACATATATATATATATCCCACACCAGTAAAAATGGCTGTGTTAGATAGATTGTATATACAGCAGTTGGCGAGTGAAGACCCAAGTACACCATTCACTCAGAATGGTGTGGGAGTTAGCTAGTCTGTTTATATCTTTAGAGACTGGACTATTTGCATCAGTTTGTTTATAACAAAACAAAAATGTATATGCAAATACCACATTTTGTTTATTTCAGGAAAGAAAATCTATGTTTATGTATAAATAGGAATTCGTCAGAGATAGATATGCCCTACTTATAATAGTCTGAGAACCGGGATGGGTCTACATGGCACCACCCTTGGTACCCTCCACCATGTATTTTTTTTTAACCAGACGTTTCGGCCGTTGATATTTCCACCTAAGACATTTCGGTCACGTTTTGATTTTAAAGACTAAAATGACTTAAAAGGTGTCATTTAAAATAAGATATATTCTATAAATAAATAATAATTTTAGTACCTATTTCTACATTTCTACTAACATTAAACAGCCGTGTATTATACGTTCGAACAAACTGCGTTTATCACAGTCATGGCATATCAAACTTCGTGGGTTATTCAACGTCAAAACCATCCTCGTGGAAGAATAGTGATATTAATTAACCCATAACTGGGAGGATAAGGTGGTTCATATTTTCTCCAAGGTTATGAGTGCGAAAGTGAATGTACTAACGCGACTGGAATTCGCACTCACTCACTTCGAGGCTACCGTAGGGCACCTCGGATAGTGTAATGGTTAGCAAGCTTGACTAGCAAACCTTCAAGAGTGAGTTCGAGTCTCACTGGGTGCCCCATTCATTCGGCCTTGTGCCACATCGAAGCAAAGAGCTTCATAAATTACATAAGGCGCCTCTGGTGGTGTAACGGTTAGCAAGCTGGACTAGCAAACCTACACGAGTGAGTTCGAGTCTCACTGGGTGCCCCATTCATTCGGCCTTGTGCCACATCTAAGCAAAAAGCTGAGTAAATTACCACTTCGAGGCTACCGTCCAGCACTTCAGCAAATTATATCACGGGGACTCTCCGTCAGTCATGGGGGTTTCTAATTTGTTTAATGCTTTTAAAAACAGGTTTTGATAAATGACTGTCCAGTTATTCCTAACTGACCCATTGGCTTAATGGGTAGAGTGTTCGGCAATGGCCCGGGAGATCAGGGTTAAATCCCAGTTTGAGTCATACCAAAGTCTTAAAAATGGTACTTGATACCGCCTTGCTTAACACTCAGCATTATAAAGTACTTATCAAGAGAAAGTGGAGCAATCCGGGGGAAGGAGTAGTGCCCTTCCCTACACCTCTGTGTAGTAGCTATTGAAAAGGAAGCCTTTGGGTCGCCTTCGACTTTACTTATTTCTAAAGAAATCTAAAAAGTTATAGTATAAATGAAGAGGTGTAATTAGCAAAGTACGTTACTATTTGCACTTTGTCATTGCTTTTGAGAAGAGGAAATGCTGCCTGCACGCACGCGTCTAAGCAGATATGAAATGAGAAATTAAAGATATCCTTTTGTGATTATTATCTCTGTCTCTCTCTCTCGCACACACACACATATATATGATAACGGGCTTTCTTTTTGTAAAGCATGACCAGAGTTCAATTCGTAAGGTAGGGAAAATTTGTATACAAAAGTTTGAAACCCAATCTTTAAAGTCGCAGCGAAGCGCATGTAATATGGTTAGTAATATATAAATGTAAAATGCCTTATACTAATATAATATAATTTTATAATGTACAAACGTATAAGGCCTTATACTTTAACATGTTTTATATTTGATATTTTAAACATTTGACAGTTTTATTTTTTGTTCTAAAATACAAATTAAATATACGAAATATTAAAGCTCTTTATTTTAAGTAATGATACTTTAAAAATTGATGGGGTGTCCTCGTGGTGTAATGGTTAAAGCGATGGACTGCGGAATCGTAGTGAGTTCGTTCGTTCTCCAGTCGCGCTATTACGTTCACTTTCGGGCAAATACCCTTGGGAAAGGTATGAACCCCCTTATCCTCCCAGCTATGGGTTAAATAGTACCACTACTGTTCTAGGAGGTGCCACTACTGTTTTGGAGGTGCCCGTGGTGTAGTCATTATCGTCGTAGGAAATGAACACGGCGACACGAGTTCAAATCCTGGACGAGACTGATTGCATTTCACATAGCACTAATACCCTTGGGGAAGGTATGAATCCAATTATTCTCCCTCCAGCTATGGGTAAATAGTAGGACAGACTAGGTTCTTCAGCCTTGGGGAGACAACTAGTCTAGGAGAAGGAAAACTCTAAATTCAAACCTGTTAAACTCCGCTTAAAAATTGACCTTGTGTTATATCCTGCCCGAGCGGAGGGGTTGGTAAATAGTACCACTACTGTTCTAGGAGAATAGCATTGGCATTAAATAACCTACAATGGTTGATATGCCATTAAACAAAGAAACCAAACCATTTAAAAATTGATTTGAAATGAAACATTTAATATCTATATTAATTCCAGATAGAATCTCTCACACACATCTCATTTTGACGATTTTAGTATTAAAACCTAAATGAACAATACATACCGACAAGTTTTTAAAATAGTCTTAAAACGCAATGCTACAGAATTGTATTACATTACCAAAGCATTATTTTCGTTTTTAAAATCACATGACGTAGTGCCTAACGTACTGGACCGTAGTAAGAGTTCAAACTCCAGTCACGTTCAATTTCGGGATCAATACCCTAGAGAAATCTATGAACCCCTTTATCCCTCCGGCATTGATTAATAGTACCTCTTCTGTTCTACAAGGATGGCTTTGGCATTAGATAATCAAAGAAGTTTGATATGCTGCTAAAAAAAAGTAAATAAACAAAACCAAACATTGGAACTATTTTCTCTTTAACTTGGGAGTCCAGGGTTTGACTTTAGACTTCATCTGATGGTGAGGTTCCAGTCTTGGAGTTTTGGGAAATTAAGTACCTCTTATTTACCAGCACACTCCGATCTATTCTGAATCTGTAAGGGTCACGTGTATGGATCAAATAGAACTGTTCCCTTTGTTTTGCAAGGGATTATTATTATTAGTTATTTGAAACCATATAGCTGAGTGCAAGTTGTTCATACTAAATAGGAATACTTGAGAAATAGAATTACTCGAAACCTTTTAACTGTGTGCAAACAAATGAGTTCCTACTCGTTTAAAAATAATTACCTACCAACTATTCACTTTCAAATCCTGTATAAACAGGATTTGTAAGTGAATAGTTTGTCATAAAAGAACCATGAAGAGTTGACATGCCATTAAACGAAATTACCCAACCTTTACTTGGAAAAGTGTAAGTAAAGACTCAATATTACTGCACAAGGGAAAAGTGAGTTCGTGCCTTTTCCACGAATACTGTGACATGATACAGGGACTCTTAATAGTGATTCTAACTCAGATGGAAGATTTCGTTTATTGGGCAGATGATTTTCTGTTTTGTTTCCTGTATGTTTCTTGGCGTTGGAACATTTGTTCTTTCTCCGCCATTTTGGATGCTCGAACAATATTCAAACGACTCATGACTATCTTATTTACCGGTCTTAATTAATCTAATATTCGTTTTCTTCTTTAAAGTAAATAGTTAACATTTATCTCGGTCGATTTTCCTCCTTTAAAGATTGATAAGATAGTAGTCGGAAAACTAGTTTGATTGTGATATTATCACGTGACCAAGCGCTGTTCACCCGCCTGTAGTTACTGCTCAAGTGAACAATGGATGGAAAGGAATGATTGTTGTTAAAGGGTCTTTAAAGTTACAACTCATGGGTTATATCCAGTTTGCAATAGGATTTCATCCAGCCTAGAACAACTCATATTATCATCATCATTTTATATATATATATATATATTCATCAATCTACATGGTCAGACAATTTACACGGGCTGTCCACTGAATAACACATGACGTGTGACATGGTCCAATCACGCTGGAAGCACCATTTTTTAATTGAATCACGGAATTAAGCTGCGATTAACCTGTTCTATACTTAAATGGGGGATCATTTAAGAAATAGTGAGTACTGTAAGCTATTTGAGGCTTGTGTGTCATAACTAAGCTTAGTTTGGTAGATAACCCGGGCTGTTCTATCCACTAGATTACATACAACGCATGACTTATGATCAAGTCACACTAAAAGTACCAATTCTCGTTGGATCTCCGAAGTTGATCAACGATGAGTCCGGTAAGTATTGAAGCTTTACCAAGTAAAAAATACCAACTTGGAGTAATAGTTATTGTCGAAGGAAATGTAATCAGTGACCAGAATTCAAATCCTATAAGTCCAGTTGGCTGGGGCTGTTAAATATAAGGTCTGTATCTCTACAGAGGTGTGAGACCCCCACCCAATGAGTGTCCTGGATATGACATTATAACAATCTGATGGTGAGGTTCAAGTAATGCTGGAGCTTTGGGTAAGGCCAAGAACTCCTTCATTACCATCGCTTACCAGGTCAACTTTAGGCTGGAGTGGTAGCACCTGAAAAGGGTCAAATAGAACTGTTTGGCATTTAAATTGAGTGCAAACAAATGACTTACGCTAAATTAAATTGTTAGAAATAGAACTGTTTGATTATCTCTGTGTAAACTAATGATTGATATTTAATTAAATCGCTAGTGATACATAGCAGTACTTGGAGCAATTTAACTTTGTTGGCTTATGTTGGTTGGTTGGTTGGTTTGGGTTTTATGGCATATCAACCTTTGTAGGTTATTTAATACCAAATCCATTTTTAAACAAATAATCAGTTCTATTTCTAACAATTCAGTTTTGCATGCGTACACAGTTTAATTGTCAAAAACATTTCTATTTCAAGCTATTCAGTTTATTCAAACAGTTTAATTCAGCTAATTCAAATTCAGCTGTGTCTTCAAAACCAAACTAGACTATATGAATACTGCACGTAACCGGTATAGATTTTCTTTACACACAGATGTCAAAACAGTTCTATATTAAACAATTCAGTTCAGTGTAAGTAGTTTCAATGTCAAAAACAGTTCCATTTCAAACAATTAGCATAAGTACGCAGTTTAAGTTTCAGTGTAAGTACAGTTTAATTGTCAAAAACATTTCTATTTTAAACTATTTAGGTTAGTTAAACTGTTCTAATTCAAATAATTCAGTTTAGCATAAATATGTAGTTTAGTTCTATTTAACCCATAGATAAGGCCCTATCAGGTGCTACCATTCCGGGCCAGAGTGGACCTGGGAGTAATGGCAATGAAGGGGCACTCCGCATTCCCCAAAGCCCCAGCATCACTGGAACATCCCCATCAGATTGTTTAGTGTCATATCTAGGACACTCGTTGGTGGAGGGTCTTATCCCTCTGCAGAGGTACAGTCGGTGTATTCTACAGCTGGGCAATTGTCTTATGTTTACAAATCATATATCTAAAATCTATCAATAAATCGGATTTGGCATTAAATAACCGACAATGGTTGATATGCCATGAAATCAAACAAAACTAGACTATATGAATACTGCCCGTAACAGGTAAAATTTAAAGTTATAGTAAGTACATGGACTAACAAGCTCTATCAAATCAAATCATTGTTTGTTTATACTTTATTTTTACCGAATATCAACATTCTATTGTAATCAATGTTTTTAATTACCTTTTCGCCATAGTAGATCCGAGAACCAGAATAATTGTTATGATTATTATTAATGCAGTTTCAAATGGCTTCAAGTGTTCCAATACTAATAATTTTCGAACAGATCTGGTTGGAGTTGACCTGGTAGTTATGGAAATGAAGGTGTAGTCAATGCTGTATCTAGAACTGGATCCATTTGTGCTCCTATGTTCTTTTTTTTTTAACTAATAACCTTTGGAAAAGAATGAACTCCTTACCACCCCCCGGCTATGGGTTAAATAGTATCACTACTGTTCTTCTATAAAAATGGCTTTGATATTAAATAACCCACGAAAGTTGGTACGCCATTAAACAAAGAAACCAAAGATCAGAACAGTGGTCTCTAAACCGGATGAGGTTTATTATCATTGTTCTGGCCTCTTCTGCGACGGATATTGTGTACGTCTTCTGAATCTCTCCAACAGCATTGTAAGTAATTACTATATTGTTACCCCTGGTTTTCGAGGACGCCTCCATCATCCATATTTACAAAGAGAAAGGGAAGTGATAGGCATGCGATAATCACTGTGGGGTTTCCTTACTTTCAATTTCGGGTAAGATCCTGGCCAGTGTCCCTCAGAATCACCTCAACAACCACCTCGAACAGGGATTCTTGCCGGAGAGTCAATGCCGCTTCCGTAATGAACGTAGGACTGTTGACATGGTGTTTGCTGCAAGAGAAGTGTCAGGAACAGAACACTGACCTCTACTCGACCTATGTTGATCTGACCAAGGCATTTGACACAGTCAGCAGAGACGGCCCTTGGAGAATCAAGGCAAAATACGGCTACTCCGAAAAATTCATCACTAATGTTAGACGGCATGCATGCAAGGGTACAAAACAGCGGAGAAAGCTCCGTAGCCTTTCTCGTCACAAATAGGTTAAGCAGGAGTGTGTCTTGGCCCCCATTCTTTTCAGCATCATGCTTTCTGCGATGCTGGTTGATGCTTTTAGAGGCTCGGATATTGGAATCGACATTCGATCCCGCTCTGACGGCTGTCTTCAACCTCAGAAGCTCCAGGCCTTGTGCCTACCTGTAAATCTACAGGAAATAAAGTCTTCAACCTCAGAAAGCTTCATGCAAAGATTAATGTGAAGACTGATATCGTCAACGAGTTTCTGTTCATCAACGACTGTGTACTCAACGCTACTACCAAAGCCAACATGTAAAACAGTGTTGACAAGTTCTCAGTGGCCTGTGGTAACTTTGGCCTAACCATCTGCACAAAAAAGACAAAAGTGATGCACCTGCCAGTGCCTGGAAAACCATACGAGCCCAACATCACCATCAAGGGACAACGACTGAAGGTAGTAAGAAAAGTTCACCTACCTTGGCAACACCCTCTCTAATTCTATCGTCATCGATATCGAGGCGAACACCAGCCTCGAAAAAGCGAGTGCAGCCTTTGGCCGACTCAACAGGAATGTATAGAATTGGAGAGGCACCTCGGAGGCAACCAAAATCGATTTGCACGTCAGAGGCGCTTCGGACTTCTACCAGAGTTTCTTTTGTCTTTATCCCGACCGGACGTGGATCGCCATCTTTCGGGTCCCTGGCCGCTCGCTACACTGGAGTCGGCCGAGTCGTACTCGCGGAAAAAAAAAACCGACCCGGGGTGATGCGCACGTGTTGGGCGCGCTGGATCTCACCGACGGACGGAAGGAGGAGACTGACACCCACTCCGCCACCACCGAAGCCTTAGTCTCTTTCCCCGAAGGAAAAAAGATTCCGGTCGCCGAAGACGCCGACGTTAGTGACGTTCTTAGCACCCTCCTTTATGGCAGTGAAACATGGACTACTTATCAACGGCATATAAAGAGGTCAAACCACTTCCACACGATTGGTCAAAAGAAGATTCTCGGCATCACATGGCAAAAACAAATCCCTGAAACCGAAGTTTTAACTATGGCTTCTCTTCTCTGCATCTGCATGCAATCAGAGCTTCGTTGAGCCGGTCATGTTCTCCGCTGGAAAGATCCCCG
>OY757937.1:34428747-34678747 GCA_963585895.1 Sepioteuthis lessoniana
TTGGTATCATCGTCACAGCTTTTTTGTTTTTTTGTTCTCTGGCAAGGTCCAAGTATTTGACCATCTTTTCATTTTCTCTTTGGTCCGCTAGAATGTCAAAATCCACTTATTATAGACTTCTAAAAAAAAAAAAAAAAACTATTTTCACAACTTGAACTTTTGCTATACTCGCGTTTCGTGCCTACTTCATGTATATTTTGTTCGTCGGTAACTTTGAAGGAATTTCAAACCTTCTATTTCTACTTCAGAGTAAACTTCTCATTCTAGGCGAGTGGACAATATCTCGTATTAATCGATTCGCCTTTGTTCTAAGTTTAATTGCATTTTCAATGTTAATTCTCGTTTCTTGATGAAAGTGAACCCAGGGATTGAACTTCAAGAAAGATGAAAACAGTCTGCTAATAGTAACTTCGCGGAAGATTATAAATATATTGTTGAAACCTCATTATGAGGAGTTCCTGTAGTGTAATGGCTAAAGTTCTGAATTCGAAGTAAACGAGTCACGTTATTACGTTCACTTTCGGACTAATACCCTTTGGAAAGGTGTGAACCCCGCTTATCCCTCCAACTATGAGCTAGATAGTAGCATTGTTCTTCTACCAGGATCACTTTCGCATTAAATAACCCACGAAGGTCGATATGCCATTAAAGAAACCAAAATCTCCAAGGTAGATTGTTTCTTTTTTCTCTTTCTCCTTCTCTTTTCTCCTTTCTTCTCTTTTCTCCTTTCTTCTCTTTTCTCCTTTCTTCTCTTTTCTCCTTTCTTCTCTTTTCTCCTTTCTTCTCTTTTCTCCTTTCTTCTCTTTTCTCCTTTCTTCTCTTTTCTCTCTTTCTCTCTCTTTCTCTCTCTCTTCTCTCTTTCTCTCTCTCTTCTCTCTCTCTTTCCTTTCTTGCCTCTCTTTCTTTCCTCTCTTTTTCTCAGTTTTTTTTCTCTCTCTCTTGCTCATTCCAGAATAGTTTCACATACAAAAGTAAATTTGCTTATCCACTAGATTTTACCGTTTCTTTCTTGTTACTTCTAAAGAATTTTATCTTCAAGGTTTGACTACGAGTTGCCTTGAGTTAAATCTCTTATTTATTGCTCTATTGACAATTTTATTTGGGAATCCTGACATACAAATGAAAAAGAGTTGGAAGCTTTGATCAAACTAAGCTGAGAAGAAAAGTGATTAGACGTGCACAATTTATTGTTGCTTAAGCGGAACGCACAGAGAGACATTGGGTTATATTATATTTTCACAACGCATGCGTCGATCACGTAAACCGTTGTGCGAGAGATAAACCTCTGCAAGAGACAAAATTCAGTTAAGTACCAGAAAGTATTTGATCCGTGCACCAACAGGAATCTGATACAACTCATGTTTTATTTCTTGATTTTTTTATTCTATACCTGCCTCTATTTGTAAGTCTAGTCTCGTATAAAAGAAATCTTTAATCTGATTCAATTCTTAAGCGTTTTGTCAAATAGTTGTTCATATATATATATATATATTTTACTTCAATATTGAACTTTATTTTTCGTCTGGTTTATTCTACGGTCTTCTGCAATTGAAACAATTCGAAGCTGATCAAGAACGGCAATATGAAATACGCGGACCGCAAACTTCGTGACTAATATTTTCCTAAAATTTGATAATTTATTCATCGCCCCTGACAATAAAGATCAAAAGCTGAAAAGTTGGGATAATAAACACATTTTGTATCATCATCATTTCGCACTGCCCGCACGGATCTCTCTCGCCATCCGTATCTATCATGCTACATCCTGTATCGGCATAGAGCTCTTGTATATAGGTTTTAGGTGGTCGTCTAACTTTTGCTCGTCCATGTGAAGGGGTCCATGGAAGTACATCGCTTAGGAGTTCGTCTTTACTTCTCCAGCAATCTCCCGCATGTCTGGTTTGTCTAATTTGGATACTTTTTGTGATGAGTGGTAGGTGGCCGTACAGCGGCTGGTAGGGTGTTGCCTCCAAGACTTATTCAATACAGCTCGCAGCATTCTTGTGTATTTGCCATCAAAGTTTTTCTCAATTCGTTAATTAGCGTCCATGTAGTGCATCCATATTATAGTATCGACACGACCGCTAAAAATTCATAAGAAGTTTAATCCTATTTACCCAATCCCTCCGCTCGGGCAGAATATGACACAAGGTCAATTTTTAAGCGGAGTTTAACAGGTTTGAATTCAGAGTTTTCCTTCTCCAAGACTAGTAGCCTCATCAAGGCTGAAGAACCTAGTCTGTCCTACTATTTGCCCATAGCTGGACGGAGAATAATTGGATTCATACCTTTCCCAAGGGTATTAGTGCTATGTGAAATGTAATCAGCCTCATCCAGGATTTGAACTCGTGTCGCCGTGTCCATTTCCTAGGACGATAACCATTACACCACGGGCACCTCCACATAAGAAGTTTAATGAAATCTACATCAGTCTGTTACAACGGCCTATTATGGCGGAGGGATGATTGAGATTATAGAAAATTAACTCTTTTTTTTGTTTAGGTTAAAAATAAACAGTAATGCCGAACTTGAATATATGTGAAAACATCCACTTCATTTAAATAATTGTGGATTATTTGGGATGAAATTCAGTGTCAAATTTCAGTAAAATGCTACTGAAACCCTTAACAAATTAACACAGGCTTAGGAAGATGAAGTTGTATTCTAGGTACTTGTTAGAAGATGAACTCCGTTTCGGTCGACTGTTCACTTTTACTAAATTCTACAAAAGTGGGGCTCATTTAACAGATCTGACCAATGTTTATTGGTGATAAAGTAACATTGATCAGCTGACTTCAGTCAGTTGCGGGGGTGTCCTCGTGGTGTAATGGTTAAAGTGATGGACTGCGGAATCATAGTACGCGAGTTCGTACTCCAATCGCGCTATTACGTTCACTTTCGGGCAAATACCCTTGGGAAAGGTATGAGCCCCCTTATCCTCCCAGCTATGGGTTAAATAGTACCACTACTGTTCTTCTAAGAGAATGGCTTTGGCATTAATTAAAGAGTAGATATGCCATTAAAAAAAAACAAAGAAAGATTCAGTCAGTTACCAACCTGAAAAAATAAGTCTTATTACTTTTAAGATTTGTCTGTTCAGAACTGTTGTAGATAAATTCTAGTTGGTCGTCGTGCACTTGCGCGTTCATGTGAAGGGCTCCATAGGAGAACGTCGCTTATGAGTTCGCCTTTACTCATCCAGCAGTGTCCCGCCTGATCGTCTAATTTGGATGGACTTCGAGTTGGGTGGTAGGACTACTACTTCAGACGTAGTGATACAGCTGTATCACTACGTCGTGCACTTGATGAAGACAAAGTAATGGGATAAAAAGAACAAAGGAGTCAGATACTTAAACACCATCAACAACGACAACCTACGAACAAATAACCAAACCTTGTTTCACCCCATAGTACTTCTATAAGCGTCGCAGGACGTGTTCTCGGCTACCCGGGTTCAAATTCTAAACGAGACTGTTAGCATTATCATGTAGAGCTCATACCTTTAGGAAAGCCATGAATCCAACTATTTTCCCATTATCAATGGGTAAATAGAATAGGCTGAGTTCTTTATTGACCTTATGTCACATCCTACTTATCGCGGTTGAGCTGAGTCAATGCAAGATGTACATCAAGTAAGGTTTGAGAAACTTCATTAATGAAATTAAAAGTTGCATCTGTTAATAACCTGTATGTCCAAACTAAAAACAGTTCGAAGTTTGGCTGACCAAGCTACTCCCTTGAATATGAACCAATGACTTATCTTTCAACATCTTCTGTCGGTGTTGCAGTGCTTGGATCCCATTGATCAAAAGGTCAGCAAATATTGACACCATCATATGAACTTTTCAGCCTCATCATCGTACGTTATCAGACAAGGATAATAATTGTGAGAACAGGAAGAAAACAAACAGCGATTTTTTAAAATCTTTTTATTTATATACGATTATGATACATACAAAAATGTTGTGTCGAGTTCGGATTTTTTTTCTCCCTCTGAAGTTTTAAAAAACTTTCTTGATAATTTTTTTTTCTTTTTTAAAGAGAAATATACAAGATATAAAAAAAAAAACTACTTTATTTTCCTTAAGAAAAAAAAAAAATGTAACGATTTCAATGCTCAGAAATTATTCAAAAATAGTGTTTACGTTTTATTCATTTATTATTTTTTTATTTTTATTCCTCGTTGCTTTAGCTTTCAACGGCGTCAAAAATCCTTTATTCTAAGTTGTATATTGATTTATTGATTCTTTTTGGTTGAACTCTTTTCTAAGATCTAGTTTCGTTTCATTATTATGATCCCTGGAACGCCGATGAGCTGAACGGTTTTTTTTTTTTTTTGCATAACACATGAACATAAGATAAAGAGCGAATAAATACTTTCAAGACTAATTAATACTAGTGTTGCGCGCGTGTGTGTGTGTGTTTATTTATTTTTTACTTTCTACTTATAGAAAGAAGGAAACAGAACATAGCAATGGGGTATATAAAACATTAAGAGTGGCAGGCTAAAAACTTGTGGTGGAAAATATGGCAAAACTGACTTTGAATGCTTAATGAGAAATAAAATGCCTTGAATGAGAAGGAAAGATACTTAGTATATAATAATGGACATTTTCCCCGACCCCCGACCAGTTTTGTCTTAATTAACCTGTCACAAAATTTACCCTAGTTGAACGAATGGCTCTGATTTTTTTTCCATTCAAATTGTTTTAAAATTATAATAAAAAGGCAGAAATATGGGAAGTATTTAAAAAAAAAAATTCTAAACAGACAAAATACACGCCAAAAATCAGTGGGATTACTGAACGCTAAGGCAAGGGAGATAATCTATTTGCTTTTGGTCAAAGTTTCGTTTGTACATGGAAGGTACTGATTGTAGACCTGTTTGTTTTCCTTAATAGACATAATAATCTACATGATAAAATATAGACTAATAATTAATATCCTTTTTTCTAACTTGTTTTGTTTTTTTTTTAAATAAATTTTAAGTTTATGAAGTCTGACAAAATAACAAATGTTCCCTCAACGTTAGCATATTAGTTCTTTTTACTTTTTATTAAGTAAAAGATCTAAATTGATTTATAATACTCTTGAAATCACGATGGCAATTAAAATAAGCACTTTGGAGAGGGGGAAAAATTTAACATGCTTTTCAGAACAAGGCTGAGGCGAGCTAGAAATTACTTTAAGGTAACGTTTTTTTTTGTTTTTTGCTTTTTTAAAAAATATTCAGGATAAAAAGACGCCATTTTTGATGGTTTGGTTCATTTAAATTTAATTAAAATTGTTCAGTGAAGAAGTAAACCAAAAACATAGCAAGGGGATAAAGATTTTATATATATATATATATATATATATCTTAGGGAGACGTGGTCATTAAAGATAAAAACAAAACGCTTTAACTGCATATCTTTTAAAATACAAATAAAAACCTGACGTGATAAAATAAATACTTCGCAAAACAGAAAATAATGCATACTTTTATAGTCACTTTTTGAATGTTTCTCTAAAGCAATTCTCGAAAGTTATTGAATTGTAAACATAAAAAACCTACACAATTTTATTATTCAAATCAAAGTACTATTTCGTTAAGGAATCTGATTAAAATATGAAACTCTTATTGGATGTAACTATGACAAATTTGCATCGAATGTGCATTCAAACAGGATTTGGTTTAGTTACCTCCCTTAATAAGGCAATTTGCAGGAGTTATTTCCCTTATAAGAAAAAAGGCACTGAAGGTTCAAGTTTTCTTTGCCTGTGATACAAGAATAAACGAAAACTCAAAATAAGCAAAAGCAATGAAGTCATTTTTTTTTTTCAAATTCAGTAACCCAACAAGTTTAGGGCGGTTATTGTGAGTGTATACATGCCTGTGTATGAAGTAATTGATTTTCCTTTTTTTTTTTTGTTTTTTGTGTCGTAATAAATATTTCCATGTTTTATCACAGCTGTCTCAGCGTGCAGGCCTCATCTAAAAAAAGATAGCAAAAAAGTGGAAAATTTATACTGTGGTGTTATGTGATTTTTTTTTTCTTTTAATATTTTTCCTCATGAATCAGTTGAAGACAATTGTGATGACGACGACAACATGGATTGTGCTGTAGTTACGTCAGCGACAAATTAAAAAAATGTTGGCCACAATTGCAGCAGTTATTTTAATTTATTTTCCTCATACGAGTTAGTATATCTACCCTCTTCCTCTTGCCCGAATACTACCCTGGTCCCAGCCCAGATAAACGAAGAATTAATTTTAAGTGAGAAGAGAGGGAAGGGGAAAAAGTCCGCCATCTTGAATGTTGCTAACATATGTACTACTGAAAAACAAATCTATTAAAACAAACACACTTTAAAGCTTAGTATTTTAATTGTTGTGATGGAGACGCTAGTGGTGCATCGGTTATCAGTGTAAGTGGACTCTGCTACCCAAGTTCAAATCTTGAACGAAGCTGTTTGTATTTCCCATAGAAATTGTACTCTTGAGAAAGACCTGAATCCAAATATTCTCCCAAAAGTTGTGTGTAAATCGTAGGGCTGACTGGTGTAGATCTCTGCCATGTTATTTGTGTCCAAGACGCGTTACATGAGCAGCACCTCCACTACCAGGCCAGGTCATGGTATAAGTCTTAGCCTATAGAGCTGACGTTCCATATTGATTTTTTTTTCAAATAAATGTCATAAAAGACATAAATGAAGCCAAGACATTTTCCTTTCGTTTAAGGAGGCTAGTAAATGTTTTAAAGGTCCAAGCTCAAAGAAAATTTTGATTTCTCAGCTGGATAAACAGTCAAGATTTTATCAGTGGTTTGCGAAATAAACTTGCAAAATCCTTTACAAATATGCTATATGCTATTACTCAAAGCTTAACTATGTTAGAAGTAAAAATATTTAAATCGTACAACACTGAAAACTTTAGCGAAGTTCGCATTTGAAACCCGAGAACTGCAGCCAAAAGACAGCGTAGGGAAGAGTGTTTTCGAGATCGGCATTAAAAACCCCAGGCTCGAACACCGTACTGATTTTTATATAAAACCAACTGTCTTCCTCAGTAATATGTTGTTTGTGTCGGAAGTAACCGTTTTGTGCCATCTTGGTCTAATTTTATTCACTTCGAGAATTGTAATTCTCTAAAAACACAGCCAGTTAAGAAAAACAAACAACAAATAGACAGAGTACTTTAAAGTTGTCGGTAAATTCTATGCCTCTGAAACTGAACTTCATGTTTTTTTTTTTTTTTTCGATCGACGCTGTCATAGTGCTAAGAGAAAGCGAATTGAATGAACTACAAACTGCATTGGTCCTAATTGAAAGAAACTTACTTTATACTGCGATTAGTCATGCATGAGTAAAATATGAATGACAAATGTCGAGTAAAATTTGACGTGGAGACATGTAGGTATTTATATAACTTATATAGTTTTGTTGGACTGGATTTTTCTTGATGGGTTTTACAAGAGTGAATTATGGTTTGGTTATTGTTTGCCGGTGTTAAAAATTACCACACTGGCTTATGTGGGAGGGTGTCGGTAGTCCCAGATGGCGGCGGCTTTTTTTCTTTAAAAAATGAATGAGCAGACGCTGTGATTGATGTATACTGGTAAACATTTTTTTTTTTGTAATTAAAAAAAAATACTATTAGTCTAACCCCCTATAGTTTTGTGACTGTGGTAGTGTGAATGATGCCTTATTAAGATTACAAAATATCACGACTAACTGATGCTGCTTGGCCAAAAGCTAAAACCGGCGACGGGTTGGGTGAGAGGCTGATGACGGCTCCTCACATGTGGTCGCCACTGGAGATCCTTATGCACAAAACAACGAACGCGTTATTGCACGTGTAATCCTCTGAGCCCAACAGCTTGTGGTCAACCAGTGAACTGCCCATTCCGGTCTTCGTCTGGGAATCAGAAATCCATCCGTCGCAAATGTGGTCTTTATTTCTGTTTCCACTGGGAGCTGTTCCATGCCACAATATTTTCTGTGGCCTACAAGAAGAAAAAAAAGAGAAAAAAAAAAAATTAAATTCATTAAAGAAGGCATGCGCGCCGGTTTCAAAAATCAATTAGGCATATAGGCTGCATAAAACATTTTTAAATGATCTAAAACGAACACGAATTACCTTGAAAATGGAGGCGCGCTTAGTGCAACGGTTATCGTCGTAGGAAATGGAATCGACGATCAGAGTTCAAGCCCTGGACAAGACTGAGTTTCACTTTGGTTTGGTTTCTTTGTTTAATGGCATATCAACCATTGTAGGTTATTTAATGCCAAAGCTATTCTAGAAGAACAGTAGTGGTACTATTTAACCCATAGCTGGGAGGATAGGGGGGGTCATACCTTTCCCAAGGGTATTTGCCCGAAAGTGAACGTAATAGCGCGACTGGAGTACGAACTCGCGTACTACGATTTCGTAGTCCATCGCTTTAACCATTACACCACGAGGACACCCCCTGAGTTTCACTTTGTGCTCATGCATGAACGTATCTCTTCTCCACCCATTTATGAATGAATAGTCGGGCAGACTGGATTTTTTAGCTTTAGTTAGGCAACCAGTCTGAGAATGAAAACTGTATCAAAACCAGTTACACTCCGCTTAAAAATGACATTGTCACATCCTGTTCGTAGCGGGTTGCGTAAATACATACCTTGAAAGTTACAAATTTTAAAATGGCTGGATAATCCTTTCATGATTTTTCACTTATGGTGGCATAAATCTTTTTTTAGCAATAATGTTAATTCTTAGAATAGAACATCAATACGTTAAATCAATCGCAATAATCCTATTCAAACATATCGATTTGAACCAGAGATGGGACCCTAACAGGTACTACTATTCTTTTTTTTTTTTCGCTGACTGTTCGGCGGACTGTCTGGCATCCGTGCCGGACGGTCAGTGCTCCATGGCTGACTTGAGGCCGAAAGGTCCCCGGTTTTGGCTGGGCCACCTTCAAGTGGGCGAGCTGCATCATCGACACCTTTGTCACCCTTGTATAGCACTGGACCCCGTGGTCCAGTTTAAGCTATAATCAGGCATACGTGCCTGGACCCAGATTTGGGTCCATGTCCAGCTAGGCTCATCAGGCCCACATTGCACTAAGTGGGACGATGACCAGCATGCTCGAGCCTCGGCTCGTTCCCGACTTCCCCTCCTCTAAATCCCCATTATAATCGACTTTTGGGTCATTGACCTTGTATCAAGTCCTGTCTGGTGGGAGGCAGAGACAAATATTAGGTACTACCATTCTGGGTTAGAGTGAACCCGAGAGCATTGTCTCCAACTCCAGAACTGGAGCTTCATCTCCAAATGCAGTTTAGTATCATTTCCAGAACACCTTTTTGCTCGAGTGACTGATGTTAGTAGCGTATCAATCCTTGTGGGTTATTTAAAGCTATATATGTGGATGACAATATATACGCTCCCCCATGGGGGTTGAGCACTCTGGTGAAGGAATTTTCGGCCGCCGCTCGCATAATGCAAAGCTCTTCGAAAGAATTGAGCACTCTGGTAGCCGATAGGGTATAAAAATGTAAACAAACGGCTGCTGCTGTTGCTACATAAATACCTTAACAATTCCCTTAGCCAAACGTGTTACGCTTGTTGGCCGAGAGGTCTGAGACTTAGTCTAACGTAAAGTTGGACGGATTTCGATCCCGGCTTCGAGCGTCCTGCGTGTCTAGCCACACTGAAGAGTCCTGATAGAACGAAACAGTCTGTCTGTGGATGACTATATATATATATATATATATATATATATATATATATTACTAAAAAATTGTGAGTAAATAGTTTGGTATAGGTAAATATATATCTTAACGAATTGTTAGAGCCTGAGATAATAGTTTGGAGACAAAACTTGGTTTTACGAGTGTATAATGTATAAATGGAATTGTTTATACACTCACACATATGTACACAGACTGCTAGATTGCGGTTTGCAATTATATCAGTTTCAATTTCCATATCTTCTACACTATAGGATCTATTTAGGGTTTTGGTCGATCGTTGGAAGTTTGTGTAGCTTTGTTAAAACATTTTTGGGTAATTTTATTCATTGGCCTCCATGTCAATGCACACAAAACTGAATATATGTGCTTTAAACAAGCAGGCGACATTTCCACACAAGACGGAACCTTTCCGAAACAGGTAAACAAATTCACCTACCTAAGAAGCAGTGTCTCATCAACTGCAAAAGACATCGACACGCAGCTAACGAAGGCATGGACAGCTATCAATAAGCTATCGATCATATGGAAATCAGACCTGACTGATAAAATGAAACGCAGTTTCTTCCAGTCGATACTGCTATATGGATGCACTACTTGGACGCTAACAAAACGGCTGGAGAAGAAGCTAGACGGCAATTACACAAGAATGTTGCGAGCAATATTGAATAAGTCCTGGTGGCAACACCCCACAAAGCACCAACTATATGGCCACCTACCTCCCATCACGAAAACTATCCAAATTAGACGAACCAGACACGCATGACACTGGAGAAGCAAGGACGAACTCATCAGTGATGTACTCCTATGGACCCACACATATGGCCGAGCAAAGGCAGGACGACCAGCTCGAACATACATACAGCAGCTATGTGAGGATACGGGATGTAGCCCTGAAGACCTGCCAGAGGAGATGAACGATAGGGAGAAGTGGCGAGAGAGGGTCGGGAATATCCGTGCTAGTGGCACGACATGATGATGATGAATGATGATTATTCTTGATAATACGGGGGTGGTGATACGTTGTATCGTTTTTGTTCAGTGGTTGATTGAGACTGATTTATTTAGGATAAGTGGGAAGGTTTGAATTGAGCTGGGGTAGTTTGGATGTCTTTTGGTTTGGTATTTAGTTTTGAATTTGTGATGGCTTTTTCCAGAGTCACGGATTTTGAAACTTGATGGATTGGTGAGATCTTCCTTTTTATAGTACTTATTTCAGTTGGAGATTTGAATTCTGTAGATATTTTTTAGCAGTGGTCAATTTTGGTCGGTCCTAGTTGTTATTTACTTAGCTTTTTGCTTAGATGTGGCACAAGGCCGCATGAATGGGGCAACCAATGAGACTTGGACTCATTCGTGAATGTTTGCTTGTCTAGCATGCTAACCCTCACACAACTCGAGGTGCCCAGTTTGGTCTTCTGTGCGGTATTTTCTCCATGAGAAATCTATATTTATCTAGTTGGTGCTGCTGCTGCAAACTGGATTCGCCTTCTGTACTATATTAGCGTTGGCGTTATCTTTTATATATATATATATATATATATATTTATTCAACAATTTTCTCTGCTTCCAGAAATGTCGTATTTTACCACCTATGATTTTTTGTCTTTTATGCATATTGCATATTGCAAATCTTTGAATATGGAGGATCATTCTGTTGGCAGTTTATTCCTATGAAACCGAATGCTCAATCTTCCAGGTGGTGTGGGTCTTTTTGACTTCACCTTCCGCATGTTGGACATCCTCTGTAACTTTCCTCATGATGTCCACATTTCTGACGTCTAAAGCTCCTCAAGGGTGTAGTAATGTATTGTTTTACCTCTTCGAAGCAGTATACAATTTTCACCTCTTTTGGAATTTGTTAAATGTCCAAATGTATGTGTATCTGTACTTCTTTTCTACCCCTGTAATAGTTATCCTTTTGTAGTTTGAGACCCCTTTGCTTTCCTAATGTCTGTTTTTACTTCCTCTAGTGTAGCTAGGGATAACACCCTTTGATGGATGAACCTTTTCAGGCAGGTAAGTTTGGTATTTTAAGTTGAGGAAAGTTTTTGTTTTGATTAGGTTTTCGGCAAGTTTTTTATCTACTTCTTGTAAATAGCTGCTTTTTATCTCTATTTATTTTTTGCAGAATCCGCGGATGTTCTCCGCTAGTTTGGCTAAAGGAGTTTTCTCCAGTGATTTAATAACAACAAATCTTGGGAATTCGATGTCTTTGTCGGAATCGGTTTCAGAGATTTTGCTTTGGTTTTATTTACTATGTGCTTTACCACAGTTCAACTTCTGTTGGGAAACTACCTAGGGGGGAAACTCATCTGTCTTGGTTGAAATTGGGGTTATATCAACCTGTATACTCGTATCAGAATTGAGATTTCGAGTCCCAGCTAATTTCACTTCCTAAAATATAGTGCTTTAAAATTTTAACCTTAGTTAAAGTCTTGTTTCTCTCAAGATAATTGACCCTCAGCCACTACCCTCTAGCAATTATATTAGGTATTTGTTGTCCACAAGAGCAATTTAAAGAATAGGATCGGGCTTCTATGACCTCTCGTCTATCCCTGTAAGGGCCAAAATGGAGTATTACAGGTCGTGTGACCAATTTTAGTATCTGGATCACGGATTGCTCAGCTATCAGGACTCCTTCCTGAACAGGTGGTCTGTTTTAGGAAAGCGTCTTACAGTTCTTGATATAACATAATAAAAAAATTAATGACTACGTTCATTGCACATTTTGTAAACAGGATCTTTTTCGGGCTAATAAAAAAAACGAAGACGATTGGTCTTTAAAAAATCTCAAAGAGAAATACAGGATAAACAAGGATTACTAGAGTTATTGGGCTCCCAACCTGATATAACAGTGAATGGGGTACAGATATGATAGTGGTCCGGGAGATCGGGGTTCAATCCCAGTTCGAGTCATACCAAGGACTCAAAAATTGGTACTTGATACCTCCTTGCTTAACACTCAGCAGTATGAGGTACGTATCGAGAGCAAAGTGGAGCAATCCAGAAGGAGTAGCACCCTTTCCTATACCTCGGTGTAGTAGCTATTGAAAAGGGAGCCTTCTGGTCACCCTCGACAACGGTCGCCAACTTTACTTTTATAGCTAAACAATCAGCAATACAGAATAATTCGTTTTAGAAAATCATTTAGCATCGAGCGTGACGTCCACACAAGAAGTTAATCTTTTTTTTTCTACAATAATGGATATAAACTGAAATGTTTTTCGTTCCATTAAATAAGTGCCAGAAAAAGTTCGTTAATTCACTTACCATCTAATACTATTTAAGACATTTGTACCATCAAATGAGTAAATCGGGACACTGCTATTGAAGAATCCTCCAAATCCGTCAAATAAGTAGTTCCATGAAGGCGCCAATACTTCATTCTACAATAGAACATAATAAGAATAGGAAATGTTTGAGTATTTTGAATATATACATACATATATATATATATACATACATACAAGACAGAAAAAAAAACAGTTTGGATTTCACATCACATCACATACAGGGCCGTGTAAAAATCACTTTGAGGGATATTATATACTAAAATTTGTTTAATTTCCAAGAGTAAAAAAGTGTGTTGTGGGGTAAATAATTTTTTTTTCAAAAGTTGTAAAGTTTTAAAATGGTAAGTAAGTTATACGCCACCCGGTAAAATGAATGTGATATTTAAAATTAGATACAAATAGTAAAACTTATAGTTAGAAAAGGATTCTGTTATATTGTTCATGGATTTTGTTTTCCTTCAAATTCTTGTAAATTGAATGAACTCTTATAAATTTCACGGTTTAATTAGAAACAACATAAACTTTTTTTTTTATCTCTCGGTGGTTGATCTTTAATATTTTATCCTTGTCTAAATCGTATAATTTATAAAGTAAATCAACTAATCTAAATAAAGTTGCTAGAAAAGAATTTAACCCTTAACTTTATGCTAAATAAACTAGAAATAGCTTAAATGGTGATTTTTTTTTTTTGTTTAACTTTTTTCTTAAATAATCTCAAACCCAAAAGCTCCTTGTTTCTTGCTTTGAAATTTATATTTTTTGATTAGTAAAAATATTCACAATTTAATTACATTTAGATTTATACTTTGATGAGTGAAAAGTCAGTCAAAATCTCATTCAGACTTAAGATCCCTCCTTTTAAGCAGAACAAATATTGATACAAAATTATTTTCCAAATAATAAAGAAGAAAATGATAATTTTTATTTAATTATAGTATTAAAAGCTTTGAAAACTTTTCAAGTCAAAAAAATATCAGTTAAGGTATTGTTTTCTTCCAAATTTAGATTTTTATCTTTATTCCATTCACACCTTCGGACTTTTGTCATTTATTATGTACAAAAAGTATATGCTATATCATTTTTATTTAATTATAGTATTAAAAGCTTTTAAAACTTTTCAAGTCAAAAAATATCTATTTAGACGACTATTCTAAGCATGGTAGTGAATATTATTGGTTTGTACAAATATTTATCACCACTATCCGTAGTTATTTGGCCCTACTCTTAGAAATCCGAAACATGTTTGAGATTGTACAGTCCTAAATTTCTTGATCACTAAAAATACTGACGAAGAGAGACTACTATTTCTCATATCATACCCAAACTGCACGTTTGTTTTGTTGTTTAATGGCATATCAACCTTCTTGTGTTATTTGATGCCAAATCCAGCCTTTTAGAAGGCTGGAAAGATAAGGGTATTTGTCCGAAAGTGAACGTAATACCACGACTGGAGTTTGAACTCGCTTTCTGCGATTCGGCAGTCTAGCGCTTTAACCATTACTCCACGAGGACACTTCCGCCCAAACTGCTTGATGTTTTGTTGTTGAAAGATTTTTTTTTAAAGGATTTTATAATAGATACCTACCTTTAAGTTGACGATTGGAATGGTGCGATCCTTTTTAAAGAAGATGAGAGTGCGCATATCTTGAACAATAGATGAAAGGAAGGCACGGTATGTACCCTCGAGGCGAGCGTGTTTAGCTTGTCTATAGCAAGCACCATCAGCCCCGCTAATGCCACCCATGTCACCATTCATTGGTTCATTAAGGGCCACCAAATGAAGCTGTAAATGAAAAAAAAAAATGTCGTAAAGGACTCCATATGTAAATAAAGGATCAAAATAAATGAAATGTCAAAAGGATTGCGATTTATAAAAACGGGTATTTCATTGATTCTGAGATCTAGATACAACCCCCCCCCCAAAAAAAAACAAATAAACAGAATCCATATATTTTTGACTGAAATTCATAAATTTATTTCTAGCCTTTTCTTTTTTTCAGGATATGAAGTAGATTCTGTGCATGAAAAATTGGGACCATAGTATTCACCAACATGTCCAGAAGTTCGAGTGTACAAAATTAGAATTATTGTTTTATTTTTGTAGAAGTAATAAAAAAAGTTTATGGGTTCTGTTTTTTTTTTTTTTTTTTTTTTGTCACCCTGAAGAATGTATTCGCTTAACTCCATCGTGACGAGAATTGTGCGACACAAGGTCAATTTTGTTTTCTTTTAAACGATTAAAACTTTTCCTTTATCTAGACTGGTTGTTTAACCAAGGTTTGCTCATGGCCTAGTGGGGAGAGAGTTCGCCAATGGTCCGGTAGATTTGGGTTCAATCCCAGGTCGCGTCATACCAAAGACTTTAAAAATGGTGCTTGATACTTCCTTGCTTAACACCCAGCAATATAAGGTAGGTATCAAGGGTAAAGTGGAGCAATCCAGGGAAAGGAGCAGTGCCCTCCCCTACACCTTGGTGTAGTAGCTATTGAAAAGGGAGCCTTCTCGTCGCCCTCGACTAAAGGGAGACAACTTTACTTACTTACGCATAGCTGTAATGGGAACATATGGATTCATGCTTTTCTCAACCGCGATGCTGCGTATATGGCTTTCAATGCCGAAATTTGATTCATTTGTAAATGTTTGATTAATAGCTAGCGGGAACCATCAATCACTTAGCATACATCAGGTCTACACCAGACAAAAAAAATGCTATTTCAAGGATTAAAGAGATGTTAGTTTGGTTTATTTATCAGCATGGCATATCAACTCCTGATGTGTTATCTAATGCCGAAATTTGCTTCATTTGCAAATGCTTGATTGTAATCATTACAATATTTTCAATGTTCAACAATTTTTTTTCAAATTGTTTATGCTTAAATGTACTGACAACAGTGAGATGCTATTCATGGTTTCATTTGGTTTATTTGCTTAATGACATGTCAACTCCTATTGGGTTATTGAAAGTTGATTCATTTGTAATTGTTTGATTGTAATCGTTACTAAATTTTTTAAGGTTTCATGTCACTTTAGTTTGAACACGATTATAAGTATTCCTATTTAATACAAATAATTTAGACAGAATTTGATTGGTTGTTTGTTTTGTTTAATGGCATATCAAACTTGGTAGGTTATTTAATGCCAAAGCCATCCTTGTAGAGGAACAACAGTGATACTATGTAGCTGGTGGGGGAATAAGGGGTTCGCCAATGGCCAGAGAGACTTGGATTCGATCCCAGGTGGAGTCATATTAAAGACTCAAAAAATGGTACTTGATGCCGCCTTGCTTAACACTCAGCATTATAATGTACTGGATCAAGGGTAAAGTGGAGCAATACAGGGAAAAGAGTAGCGCCCTCACCCTACACCTCGGTGTAGTAGCTATTGAAAAAGGAGCCTTCGGGTCGCCCTCGTCTACGGTCGCTAACTTTACTTACTTTTCCCAAGGGTATTAATCTGAAGGTGAACGATTGTGTGACTAGAGTTTCAACTCTTACTTCGAGACCGCAGTTCAGCACTTTACCCATTACATCACCGGGACCCCCCTACAATTCCATAATTTTAATTAAAAGATAAAAATCCTTAGAAAACAATTATAGCTCCTCTCTCTCTCTCTCTCATATATATATTTTCAAATCCTCTGCCAAGCTGTGACACAAGGTCAATTTTTAAGCGAGTAAATCTGGTTTTATTTCTGTTTCCCTTTTAGACTGGGTTCCTAAACAGCCCAGTCTACCCTACTTTGTTCCCATTGCTGGAGGTAGAAAAAATGAATTCACGCCTTTTTAAAGAGTATTAGAAGAGAAATGAAACAAACAGCTTCGTGCAAGATTTGATATTAGGTTGTCGATTCTATTTCTACGATGATAGCCGCTATTTTAAGCGCGCCTCCTACGTTCTGTCTAAGAGGAGGAAGATGTGAAAGCATTGTCAAATTTTTGTAGTCTGCCGTGATCGGATTAAAAGTTTCTAATAGTTTCAAGATTCAATACATAGTGTTAGTTTTACAGCATCGCAAATCCAATACCGAAGTCATTTTTTTTCTTTTCGACTAATGATATAGTTTCAGGTAACAAACGATAATAATTAATTGTAATCAATTAACAATTCCTAATACTGGTATATGGTAGAACAATCTGTTATACTCACCTTTACTGAAAATTATGACGAATAAAATCATACTTAAAGCAAGCACATGGAAGTCAGACCTGACCGATAAAATGAAACGCAGTTTCTTCCAGGCAGCGGTCGTATCGATACTGCTATATGGATGCACTACTTGGACGCTAACAAAACGGCTGGAGAAAAAGCTAGACGGCAATTACACAAGAATGCTGCAAGCAATATTGAACAAGTCCTGGAGGCAACACCTCACAAAGCACCAACTATACGACCACCTATCTCCCATCACGAAAACTATCCAAGCTAGACGAACCAGACATGCAGGACACTGACGGAGAAGCAGGGAAGAGCTCATAAGTAACGTACTCCTATGGACCCTCACATATGGCTGAGCAAAAGAAGGACGACCAGCTCGAACATGGATACGGGATGTAGCCCTGAAGACCTGCCAGAGGCGATGAACGATAGGGAGAAGTGGCGAGAGAGGGTCAGGGATATCCGTGCTAGCGGAACGACATGATGATGATACCCCTAGTTGTGGGGTTGCATCTGACTCTCTTGCCATTGGTTGGTGTCCGGTTGTTGTACTTTTATCACCACCACAGTGGGCTTTATTAGCCTCAATAATCTTCGTCGGTGCCCGTGGTGTAATGGTTATCGTCGTAGGAAATGGACATGGCGATACGAGTTCAAATCCTAGACGAGACCTATTGCATTTCACATTGCACTACTACCATTGGGAAAAGTATGAATCCAATTATTCTCCCTCCAGCTATGGGTAAATAGGACAGACTAGGTTCTTTAGCCTTGGTGAGGCAACTAGTCTAGGAGAAGGAAAACTCTGAATTCAAACCTGTTAAACTCCGCTTAAAAAATTGACCTTGTGTCATATCCTGTCCGAGCGGAGGGGTTGGTAAATATGATAATCTTCGTCGGTCATCTTGTTTGGGAGAAGGAAAATTGAATTCAAACTTCCTTAAAGGCGTGTCAGAGTAACTTGGCACGGTAGAGCACCAAATTTTGGAGCTGGTGTCCCTACGGAGGGATGAAATTGTGTTCAGCACTACTCCCACCCGACAGCTGAAGATTATTAGCAGAGAGAGAGAAAACTCTACCATTTACTGAAAATATTAAAATTGGTATTACCGAATCAAGTTGCCGATAGACAGAAAGGTAAAGAGACACTTACCCGATTGCCCTTTGCATGGTGTCCCAAAAAGTTGCTTGGGTAGCCAGCCGGCTGAATTGGTACAGGTGGCTTCTGTGTCTAGCAAGAAAAGTTTTGTATTGTATTAGATAAAAAAAAAATATCTTCAAAAATGATTTCAGTATACAATATATTGGAAAAGATGAGTTACATAATGTCAAACGAAAAAGAAAAAAATAATATATAGTATAAATATTAGAAAATTCTTCTTTGTAGTTTGATATCATAGCATTTTATGTATCGTATCGTATCGTATTTTCTGCTATCGCTATTTCGAGATGATTTATAAGAGTGATTACAACCCCAAGTTAGGGTTTATATAAGTCATCGAAGCTTAACTTCCCCACTAAATGGAGGCTAAAACAGACTAATAAAAACACTCGAAATATAGGTAGCTAATTAAATGGTATCGAAATTGATATAAGCATTAATATTTCTCTTAAAAGTTAATTATCTAACTTAACATGAAAAGAAAATAAACTAAATGAATAATTAAAAAAGTTGAATTACCGTAATTATAACTGACAGAAGAAATTTGAAAAATTAGAATAAAATGGAAATTCAATAAAACGAGGAGGTAACTCCTAAATCTCGTTCACCCTACACCCCACGTGTTTATTCTGGTTTAAATTTAAATTTAATTAATTATCCATTGGGTCTGAAGAAGTCCTGTATTAATTTTTTTCTTCATGTTTTTGGTTCACACCAGAAACTGAAAATACGGGATGGAAATAAATTTATAATCCTGAATTAACCGGTCTTTGTTTTTTTTTTCTTAAAGAAATCTTGCTCTGTAATAAATTACATTGAGCTCTCTACCAGAAAAATTTAAATGTTCAGCTCTTGAATGATTTTCTTGTCCTGAGGGAATTACTCCAAACTCTGTTTTAACCTGACCGAATATTACATATATATATATATATATATATAAGCAAAAACTGTATTTAGTGCATAGGCTAACAAAAAATAAAGCTTACGTAAAACGGCAAAAAGGAAGCTCCCATATCTACAGGAAAATCAAAGTTTGGAGCAAAAGACTCCAAACGGAAATAAAGGATCAAAGGAGATGAAATGTCAAAAAGGAGACTAGAGGAATTTATAATAAAAAGCAGTTCAAGATTTTGATAAAAGTATGCATTTACTCAACCCCTCCAACGCGAAGAGAGCGCATTACAAGGGTCATTTTTAAAGCGGAATACAAGTGGTTTGAATTCAGTTATCCTTCTCCTAGACTGGTGGTTTTACTAAGGTTAAGGAACCCATTCTATCATACTTATAACTGATGGTGGTGGACAACAACCGGGTTCATGTCTTTCTCAAGGGCATAAACACGAAGAGAAACGCAAACAGCCTCATCCATGATTTGAACTTTGGTCGTCGATTCCATTTCCTTCGATTGATAATAGTTACGCTAGATATTTATTTACTAAGGTTGGCTTAGTTGTGGCACAAGGTAGGAAGCATGGAGCACTCAGTGATACTATCCTGCCGGTCTAGCTTGCAAACCATTAGGTTACACTAATTAGGTCTGGTAGATGAATTAGTATTTTTTAAAACTGTTATCATTAGAGGATATGGAGAGGCGAACATATTTCAAATCCAAGACGAGGTTGTTTACCTTTCTTATAATGCTAATACACTTGGGAAAGATATGAATCCAGCAATGGGTAAATAGTAGGGCAGTGTCGATTCTTTAACTTTGGTATGTCAACCAGTCTGGGAGAAGGAAAACTCTGAATTCAAACTTGTTAAACTCCGCTTAAAATTGACCTTGTGTCGCATCCTGTTCATAGGAGAGGTTGGGTAAATATATGTAGTTTTATTTCCCCCAAAAATAGACACACAGTCGTGTCCCGCTTTTTATTTTCTTGTAGAGTGCTACGCACGAATGGAGACTGAATTGCAGCAATTTAAAAAAAAAAAAAGAATTGTTCAATCGGTATTCTCTTTCAGTTTCGCTTCAGGCAATGGGAATAAACTGATGGGTGAGTTTTGTTTGTAAAACTACAAGAAAAACAAAAAACAAAACAAAACACAGATTTCTCTTATATAAGAAGTTGGTATTTTTTTCTTTTGTCGGTTTACGAAAGAATAAAAAAAGGTGGAGGTAGCCTGAAGTCGGTCATACCGTCTTCTGGAAATAAATTTTCTTTTTTTTCTTTAAATTAATAAAACAAAATCTAAATGAAAAATATTTAAGCAACATGCATATTATACAAAGAATCAAGTTTATTTAAAAAAAAAAAAAAAAAAAAGCTTTTATATGGTTTGCATTTTGAGTAAAAGTCCAATCAGTTGTTTGACATGATCTGGAAAGAAATGTGCAACACATTCGCCATACCAAATCGCAGAGGTCGCTGGAGACTCGTGATCAAGGTTTCACGTCTGCAAGGGCCAAGTAAGAAAACTTTTCATTTCACTTTTTAAGGGCCATATTGAAAGTTGTTGTCTACCAATAAGGCTACACCTAGGTTTAAACATTTGATTAATAATTTATTCTAGATTTAATCAATATATATCGAGGAATTAAAAAAAAAAATCCAGTGAATCTTTTGTTTTCGGACTTTGTTTTAAATCTGCAGTATGTAGCTATCAGACCCCTCTACTGGTTGCAACAAACAAAGCCAATGTTTAAATCAGTTTTCTTTCTAGACTGGTTACCTTCCAAAGGTTAAAAAAGCCCATAGTTGGCGAGAGAAAACGGGGATTTATTCTTTTTCCAAAGGCATTAGCGTGTAATGACTCGGCCTGTCTAGTCCATTTCCTACTGCACTAAGCGCACTTTCGCGGTATATAACTTTTTAAAAGTTGCCGTTGACGTAATACCAAAAAAGAGATATTTGTTGGTTGTATAAGCGTGGTAGATGTTATTCGTATGGCTTCGGAGACGAGAAGTTGCACTCTGGAAAATTTGTGATGCGCTGCTATAAATATATTGCGGCCGCAGGGCTTGCACAATTGAACGCGACGCTTAAAACACAGACAGCTGCGCAATTGCACGTGAAATGCAAAGTAAAGACTGATGCACTCAAACCGTTAACTAAGAACAACCACGCAGGAGCTTTGAAAAATGAAGATGATCATCTTAACCACCTGGGTCCTTTTTTTTTTTTTTTTTTTTTTCCGCAACTAGTTATGATTGCTTGCCTTTGCTTCCGAAGACTTTCATCCCTTCAGGCATTTTGCCAGTTTTTAAAAATATGATTTTTGAAGGGTTGGGATCCAGTTTAAAATAAAAATACTCCGTCGAAACGATCCGACTTTTCGTTGGTTGGATTTTTATGGCATATAAACCTTTGTAGGTTATTTAACGCCAAATCCATTTTTATGCAAATGGTCAGTTCCATTTCAAACAGTTCAGTCAAGCATAAGCACGCAGTTTAAATGTAAGTACAGTTTAATTGTCAAAAAATTTCTATTTCAAGCTATTCAGTTTAGTCAAACAGTTCTAATTTAACCAATTCAGTTTAGCATAAGTATGCAGTTCTATCTAACCCATAGATAGGGTCCTATCAGGTGCTACCATTCAGGGCCAGTGGACCTGGGAGCAATGGCAATGAAGGGATGCTCCGCATTCCCCAAAGCTCCAGCTTTATCGGAACCTCACCATCAGATTGTTCCCGGACACTCGATTGGGGGGGGTCTTACTCCTCGGCAGAGAAACAGTCGGTATATTCTGCAGCCTCAGCCGACTGGGCAACTGACTTTTCGACAAACATGTATGACAGTTATTTTTTCCCTTGATTTTATTTACGAACGCCAATGGGTCCTAATAGTCTTTTCCAGTTTCTCCTACAATCAAAATCTGTCCCATGTCATGGATTGGTGTCAAAAGACGCGTCATATGCCACTTTTTAAATGTAAATCAGACGAAATGCCTACAAATGAGAAACACCGTAAAATTAGCGTAAATAACTGTCGAAAGTTGCTAAACTTTTAAAAAGGAAAATGGCCTGTGTATTTTTTTTTCTTTAAAAAGAATAATGAACACAAAATTATCTACCTTGTCATTTGCCCTTAAAATGCCTTAAGTATGACAAAAAACACTAGCGTAAACAACACACGGAAGAAGATAACTCTCGTTAAGAATTGAAAGAATAATCTAGTTTTAATTTGTAAATAGAATAGTAAACAAAAAAACCCCAGCAAAACTACCTGATGGCGTACATTTGTTTACAATTTTTTGGTTTTAAATTTTTCTACTCTTAATTTTTTCTTAAAAATATATAAAACTAATTTATTTCACATTTTTATATGATGACGTAGGTGACATTGCAGAGGATCGTAGTGACGTTCGCAAAACTGAAAATTAAAGTGGAGTAATGGAGAATTTGACGGAGTCCAAAATGACGTACAGCAGAATATTAATGCATTGTAGATTTTCCTCCTCCTCTCCCTGTCGGCTTGGACTATAGAATACACCGAATGCTTCTCTGCAGTGGGATAAGAACCCCCACGAGAGTCCTGGATATGGCACTAAACAATCTGATGGTGACGTTCCAGTAATTCAAGAGATTTGGGGAATTCGGAGTACCCCTTCATTGCCATCGCTCTCAGGTCCACTGTGGCCCGGAGTGGTAGCACTTGATAGGGTCCTATCTATGGGTCAAACAGACCAAACTGCGTACTTATGCTAAACTGAATTGGTTGAAATAGAACTGTTTTGACAATTAAATTATGTACTCATGCTAAATTGAGTTGTTTGAAGTAGAGTGGATTGTTTGTATAAAAATGAATTTGGCATTAAATAACCAACAAAGGTTGATATGGCATAAAACCCAAACAAACCTCCTCTTCCTCCTGAAATAATAAAAATGGTTTAGCTTCTTTGTTTTAATGGCATATCGAACTTTGTCAGTTGTTTAATGCCAAAGCTCACCTTGTAGAAAAATAGGTGAGGTATTGTTAACATCCATAAGTAGTGGGATAGCGAAGTTCATGCCTACTCAAGGATATTAGTCCGAAAGTTGAATGCTGTTGTGCGACTGGAGTTTGAACTCATTCACGATGATGTCGCAGTCCAGTGAATTAGCCAACTACACCCCAAAGAGTAATAAAAAAAAAATTAAAACCAGGAAAAGATAACTGGGTATACATGCCTGTCAAAAAGTTAAAGATCGTTTCGACAGTATTTATATCATAAATATTTAAAAAAAAACAAAAAAAAAACCACTAAAAAAAATCCCGATAAGAGGAAAGTCTTCTGAATACTAAGCAACAAAGATTTGTTGGGGAAAACGTTTTAAAGCTTTTTTTTTTTTTTGGTCTAAACGGGACCCAGCTGGTTCATATGTCGATCAAGGTAAACAGGAAGGGTGGTTCATGAAACAAAGTAATTTTTGACAAATGAAACTAACAGAACCGATTTCAAGAATTCTAAATGGAGCAAATATATAGGCATTGCTAAATTAATGCACTATTAACTACTTCAGGCAGGAATATTTTTTAATATGGAGTAATATTTGCAAATATTTCATCTGTTCAGAGATAATCCTTACTTTCACTTCTTTTTTTCATTTACAAGTCTAGTCCCGAGCCGATTCACTGATCAAGTATGAGAAGGCATGTGTAAAAAAAAAAACAAAAAAAAAAAACTATAGGCCCCACACAGAAACTAAGCTTAGCTTAGTTGTAACACATGGTAAGAAGTATGAGGCACACAGTAAAAATCGAACTCACTAACAATGGTCTGCTAATCTATGTTATTAACCATTACACCACGCGAGGTGCTCAATGTGGCGCATATAACTGACCAGTCAAAGTGAACGTGAGGTTTCTGACCAATTTGCTGACTGGTATTGTGAAACTGATTTCTCTCAAAGCAAATTCATTCCATAAGCTCGATATTTCGAGCTGAGTGCTAAGTTAGTATACAACGGAAACCAAGTATTTTAGATCCAAGGAGATTCCGTCAGATACTTACAAAAAAAAAAAAATTCAATATAGTGACCATTCATTCATTACATTTTGTTTTTAGTGAAATGATGGTACATTTTTAAAAGATATTCGCGATCAGGAGCGGAAGTTGAATATGTATTATTCCCTATCAGAGGGTGATGACTGAAAGTGTATTCTCTCATGAGCCTTCGACTTAACAGCTCGTCGATGTTTGTTCTTAGTGGTTAGACTCTTAAGAATAAAGAAGTGTTCTACTCACAACTATTCATATTCTCTTCGTCCAAAATCTCTGATTATTTTAAGTGCCCTACAAAACAGCTGCTGTATGGCCACTTACCTCCTATCTCACAAACCATCCAAGTGTGACGAGCAAGACATGCAGGGTACTGCCGGTAAAGTAAGGGGTCACCCATAAAGCGACCTTCGCCGGTGGACTTTTACACAAAGATACACCAGTGTTTACCGACCAGCAAAAATTTCATCAGCTCTTAGCGGGCACTGGATACTGTCTAGAGGTTTTGCCGGTAGTGATCGGGATGAATGGCGAGAGAATTAAGGGAATCTGTGCTAATAACACTAGGCCAGAAGTATGGAGCACCCAGTGAGAAATAAATTAACTTACCCCAGCTCGCTGTAACACAAAGTTAAGTGCCTTAATACTACGCTTCGATTTGCCTTACGTTGTTTGCAGTACCTGCTATTCATTAGTAGTCATCCATCTAAATATTGAGCAGGCATATTGTTGCTTAACTTCAGTGATCTGGCGAGAACCGATGTTTTAAGCCAGACTAGACCATAAGCTTAATAATCTTTGCTATTTTTTGGCTAGTTTTTTTCTTCGAGGGTCTCTCCGGAAAATGGAGGTTACTTAGAGGTGCCCATCTCCTTTTTGTGTAACATGCAGCAGGTTTTACTAATAGCGAGGAATTATACCAAATTTGATGTATAAGTAACCTTTCTGAATAAGGTAATGTAAAGGAAACACTGAATTAATTTGATAATTAGTTCACATTGGCCGCGGTTATTTTCTTCTTTAGATTGATTTAATAGTGTGTTAACCCATCTCTATGCCGAGAGATTAAGAACTCTCAAAAGTTTATATCTATTTTAGAGAAGTATCTGTAGAGTTTTTTCCCCCACAATTGTACTGTCTCAAGTAATAACTTCTATTTGATAATTTAGTCATACATATTTACCCTCCCTACGAATGAGAATAATAGGTTTGAATTTTGAGGTTTTTTTTCCTCGACTGGTTGCCATGACAAGGTTAAAGAACCTTGCCTGCTCCATCCATAACTGGAGGGAGAATTATTGAATGCATACCTTTCCCAAATGTTTTAATGCTTTGGGAAATGTAAAATTTGAACTCGGGTCACCGTGTTCATTTCATAGTCGCTACACCATGAATTCCTCCTTATGATTTATCGTTATGTAGTATCAAGTGTTCCGATATGGGAATAATAGTAACGAAGGGCTTGGTATTATGGCATATCAACAATTTTTGGTTATTCAATCCCAAATCCTGTTTTTACATATATATTAAATATATGATTTGTAAACACATTTTGAAGATAAACACCGTTAAAAGGATCAAACAGTTCTATTTCTAACAATTCAATTTAGCATAAGTCAAAAATTAAATGGTTCCAAGTATTGCTATGTATAACAAACAAATTAAATATTAGCCATTTGTTTATACACAGTTCTTTTTAAAACAATTTATAAGTCGTTTATTTGCACTCGTTTAATGTGTCAAACAGTTCTATTTGACCCATAGATAGGACCCTATCAGGTGTTACCACTCCGGGCCAGAGTGGACCTGGGAGCGATGGTAATGAAGGAGTACTCCGCATTCCCCAAAGCTTCAGCATTATTGAAGCCTCACCATTAAATTGTTTAGTGTTATATCCAGGATACTCGTTGGTGGGGGAATCTTACCTCTCTGCAGAGGTGCAGTCGGTGTATTCTACAACGCCATCCGACTGGGCTGGCTAATGAAAGAGGCTACTCCATACTCTCCAGACCAGGTACATCAGTAACATATGTGTATGTGAGGGGAGGCCTTACTCTTCTGTAGGGGGATACAGCCAACGTACCGTAAGCCCTGCTAACTGAACGAATCTTCTTCAGACGATCATTTTCAATGTGACAGTAAATTTAACTTCGATGTAAGTAAAAGTAAGTAAAGTTGGCGAGCGTGGTCGAAGGTGACCCGAAGGCTCCCTTTTCGATAGCTACTACACCGAGGTGTAGGGGAGGGCGCTACTCCTTTCCCGGGATTGCTCCACTTTACTCTTGATCCTTACCTTATAATGCTGAGTGTTAAGCAAGGTAGTATCGAGTACCATTTTTTTGAGTCTTTGGTATGACTCGACCTGGGATTGCATCCAGGTCTCCTGTGCCATTGGCGAACACACTAACTATTATGCAAATGTCCGATAAAATTTCTTAAAACCAAATGTTTTCTTTTTTCTTTTGATTGAACAAAGATTTTGTAGTTATCTTTTGATTGAACAAAGATTTTGTAGTTAATTTCCAATAGAAATATTTTAAGGAGCTGAGTTAAAAAACAATGGTGAAAGGGTAATAAGTGTAGTTTCTGGAAAGCTAAGCATTTTGATAATATTTACTACAACGACAGTTTTTATGCTACTAGTTAATAGCGTGAACAAGAACCTTTGTGTTATTAAAATTACATTATCTGGGATAAGTTTATGTGTTAAAAAATAAAAATAATTCCAACAGCTAGTAAATTTGCTACGGGAATGTTATGATGAGAGAAAAATGGCGTAGTATGGACAAAGAATTTCAATTAAAAGAGCAATGAAACTGGAAAAAACAGAATACGTAAATGTTAATTTGGTGCAAAAATTTAAAAAAATCCATACGAAGAACGATTTTAGAAGAAAGCTCGGTATAAAGAATTATTCAATTTATATTTTTTAAAAATTTATTTAGAAATAAGAATGTGGAAGTTTTTATTTTAAGATTTGAATTTAATTTTTTTGTTGTTGATGTTTAAATTGAAACTGAAACGAAAAAAACGAAACAAATAAAAAAAAATCATTATCAAATATTACGAAAATATTGATAACGCTGCTGCTGTCAGCGTTTTCAAAATATTAATGACTGTAACAGTCAGACGATACAGATGGTAATGGTTGTAGTGATAGTGAGTGAGTGAGTGAAAAAAAATAAACATGCAGATGAAAAAAAAAACACAAAGGAGCGCGATTGATGTGAATGGAGGTGAAGTGGAGGAAAGCGATTAAAGCATGCAAACAAATAAATAAATAATTTTTTTAAAAAACCCCAAAAAACAAAGTGTTTTTTTCAGGCACTGTGACGTGACAAAACAAAGACTAAAAAAAATCTACCAAACTAGACAAATATAAACGGGAATAATAGGAAAAATATGGAGAAAGAAAGAAGGGAGGTAAGGGGAGGGAAGAAAAAGAGAGGGCGAGTGCTCTCTGATACACATATAAAGTAGGAAGGGAAACAGGGACGCAGAGGGGTGAGCACGAGTGAAAGAAGAGAAAAGGAGGAGGGACAAGAAACAGAAAGAGCACACAAATTATTGCGTTTAAGACTGGATGGTTTTCAAATGTATTTACCGAACCCATCCGCAGCGGGTAGGATGTTGCTCAATGTTAAGCGGAGAACAGCTGGTCTGAATTCAGTTTTCCTTCACCTAGATTAGTTGCCTATACAGGAGATGCGCCAGACTGAATTAACACTCATCATCATCACTGGCTACTGATCGGTTAAACGTTGCTATCTAATTCCTCTTGCAAACCATAAATGGCTTGTTCTTGTTTAAATATTAGGTCTTCCTCTTATTTGGCTTATCCAGCGCCAGAAACCTTTTAGGAGAATGCTAAATCAGTCTAATGATAATCTAATTATAGAATCAGCTACATTATGTCATTCAGAAAGAAAATGACACGTATACATCAGGACAGTGAGCATTCTTTGCTACTGTTATGTATCTACCCAAACCTTCTGCTACAAGCAGAATGGGGCGTAAATTAGATTTATTTCTGCTAAGTTTGGGCCAGGCAACGTACTCTGCTACTATTTACCCATAATTGAGGAGGGAAGAGGTGCATTCATGCCTCTTCCATAAGCGTGAAGTGAAACACAAGCGACCTTGTCCAAGATTTGAACTCGGGTCGACTTTTCTATTTTCAACGACGATAACTGTTTCTGGTACCATCTAACCCAGTCCAACCTGAAGACACTTTTAAGTAACCACTATTGCCTGGAGAAACCCATGGTTTGGTCGGGTTTTTTTTTTTGTTGGTTTGATGGCATATTTACTTTCGTGGTTTATTTAATGCTAAAGCTATTGTTATAGAAGAACACTAGTGTTACTATTTAACCTATAGTTGTTGGAAAAGAGACTTTATAACTTTCCCAAGGGTATTTGTCCGAAAGTGAACATAATAGCCCGATTGGAATTCGAAGTCACTTACTACGATGTCGCAGTCCAGCATATTAGGTATTACGTCTGAAGGACACACTAGGAGAGACCTATGAAGGAAAATATCCCCTAAAATCTTATTCTATCTAAAGATCACGTATTTAGGCAAGAGAATTGAAAAAGTTAAATTTATTTAACCTTTAAATTAATGATTTTTTGGTCGATATTCAAATATAGGAAAGATGTTTAAAAATAAAGGATTTCGAGATTAAAGAAGGATATGGTTGAAGAAATCAAAGGACCAGCGGAATGGTGTATGAATATGACTGGTTAAACTTGTTGTGAGCCGCAATATTGGGGAGGTCATAACCAGAAATTAGGAATCTCGTTTCTTGTCCAACCTTCTTTTTAATTACCTCCACCCCCCCAAAAAAAAATCCCAATAAAAAATGAGAAGAGAACACTTACAAAATGGAGATGGGTATTGAATAGCTAAGAGTTTTCCCCCTTGATCGTATCGCACGCACTTACTGCCTATTTATCCAGCCAAAAACAACACACCAGGGGTTTTGACAAAAGAATTATTTCGTGGAAATACGGACAAAAACCTCTCAAAGATCTGATACATTTATTGAGAAAATTGTACTGCGCCATTGTCATAGAAAAGCAGAATACAAATCTAGGGTAAAAATAAGCTACCAAGGTGTCACTTCTCCAATGTTAAGTAATGTCACAGAAATAAATATATATATATATATATATATGGGATTCCTGGTGTGGGAACGTACTATTTTAAAACCGGCCCATTGGCATAATGGTTTGTGTTCGCTAATGGTCCAGGAGACCGGGGTTCAATACCAAGTCGAGTCATACCAAAGACTCAAAAAAAAAAAAAAAAAAGCAAAAAAAAAAAGCACTGGATGCCTCCTTGCTTAACACTCAACAATATAAAGAACAGATCAAGCGTAAGTGGAGCAATCTAGAGAAAGGAGTAACACCTTTCCCTACACCTTGGTGTAGTAGCAATTGAAAAGGGAGCCTTCAGGTCTCCCTTGACTAGGGTCGGCTAACTTATATCTTAAAGTACTGTTGATGTATACTGTACATATTCAGGTATAGGTCGAATTTGAAGTGTTATTTTTATGATGCAAATTAATCGTCGAGCTATACATAAGTGACATTTTTTTTCTTAAGGAACAATCCTTAGCTTAAAATAAATGATTTTGCGACCATGAATTAAAAGTTATATACGGGATAAGTTGGCTTCTTTTAAGGCTCAAATCAATTACCTCTGGGGAGGTATTTATACGAGAGTAGTTTGCATAAACGCCCTTTGGGTCATATGGCCATCTACAGTGGTATGTTTTTTTTAATTTACAAACCACATATTTCGGGCTCAGATAGATATCGTATTATACAAAAGATAAAAGACTTAGAGTAAACATTTAAAGGCTTTCTTTCTATGAAATGCGTAGACCTTGGAATTATATTTTATATTCTGTACTTTAAAAAAAAAAATAATAATAATAAGCTCAGGTACAGAGCATCTGAAAAACCAGGGATTAATGCTTCAAAAATTTAACTTAAAATCTGATATTTTTAAAAGAAGTCATTGATAGGTTTTGAGTTTCTGTTAGCGTACAAATTAGTTGAACAGAAGCTAGCTGGAGAAAGATATCATTTTATAAGTCATTTACAATAGAATAATATAATAAAATAGTATCAGCTGAAATTCAGAGAATCAAAATAGATAAAATAACTAAAGAAAAATTTGTTTTTGTCTCAGCTGGAATCTTCCTAATCAGTGGTCACAAAATTATTTTCCATTTTTTTTTAAAGAGAACAATCCCATATATAGATATATACACGCATACAAAACACCTAATCTATATACGAACACGGCAAAACTACAAATGCATATATTCATACAAAGTCATTAAGCCATCATGGAGGATAGTGAGACATTCATTAAAATGCGCATGCGTCACATCACCTTATGTGAACCCCGAGACAAGCTATTAGCAGAAGAAAACAAAAAGAAAGACGCGGCATGACAGTTAATCCACCGTGACATTAAAAATGGCGGAACCCGACGATAGATGAATATTGCCAACGAGTTTAGCAAGGGAGGTAAACGCGGGAAAAAACGCGCGCGATGGAAAATAAACCAAAGGCGGGAATTACGAAAAATAAATGAAATAAAATAAATAAATAAAAGTAAGGGATATAAAAGATAGAAACACGAGGAATATGTCTTGGGAAGGGAAAAATTATCGACCCTTCTATAATTTTGGCAATATTCACATAGCGATGGTATCAAATGCACCTAAATACATACATATATTATTGATATACATATATACTTACACAAATGCATCCATACATACATACTTATACATTGCCATGGCAAACATAACGGTAAGATATTAAAAAATAATTCCCGTCTTTATTACATTTTGGTTGCTCTATTCTTTGCTCGGAAGATACAAGAGAAGGAAACATGATACATTTAAAAAAAAAACAAAAAAAACGTTGCATGAGGGACTACTTAAGAGAAAATTTAGCAGGATTTTAGACTCCCCATGAGCTGCTATTTGTGCAAATAGGTAATTTATTTAAAAAAAAATATCCAGAAGCCGGAAAAGAGACGTATTGACAAAGTTCAAAATCTCGCCCACAAGGCTAGATGTAACTAGATATAGTAATTTACAAAGCTCTTTGCTTCGATGTGGCACAAGGCCGAATGAATGGGGCGCCCAATGAGACTCGAACTAGATGTAACTAGATATGCTTGATTTACTCCCCCTGGTCTGAAAACAGCAGTTAACCCGAATTTGCCAAAGTCACCAGACTCAATCAGCCACCTAAGTAGTAGCGGGAGCTACCCAGACGATGCCGAGAGGAAGTGAAGATTAGGTGTTTTGTGAACCCCAATAACAGAAGACGGGTTTCTTGATTCTCTCTTCTTTATGGTGGCAGGAGTACGAGGAGACAAGCAGTTGCGTGGACGGAGAGCGAACGAACTATTCAAAGACGGGAAAAGAGCTGATTCATAGAGCTAAAAAACTACATTGTATCGGTTTTCCACTTTGGCATACTTTCACGTTCTCAGAAACTGAAAGGAAGAATCAAACAACAGAGGTCCTAACACTTGAGTAGGTTTGTATTTTTTCCTACCTCATCACCAACAGAGCAGTCATCGCTAGCCTAGGAGAAGGAAAACTCTGCTTGTGGCTCATCCAACCCGTGGCGGAGGGATTGCGTAAATGCAGACATTAATAAATGGATAATAGCTAACATCGTTTTGCCATTTCCAAGCCTACTGATACTTGATAGAAGCGGTATTTGTCTCTGCCCCTCACCAGACAGGACTTAACGCAAGGTCAATGTCTCAAAGATCGGCTTAAAGTGGAGTTTAGGAGAGAGGAAAGTCGGGTTCGAGCCTCGGCTGGACTTTGCTCACTTTGAGTCCATGTCCAGCTCGGCTCACATTGCACTAACATGGATCCAGGCACAGATGCCTGATTGCAGCTTAAACTAGACGAAAATGTCCAGTGCTATACTGGCTGGTCAATGACCGACCAACCGAAGGTGGCCCAGGCTCCTATTTTAAACCGTCTGACAGCAGCGTCCTCCTCAAGTTATGAATGGATGGCGGCTTGGAACGCATTGTCAACCATGCGTTACCCCTTTGGGAACTGAAAATATCTTATCCTTATCTAAAAAGCAGTGGTGAGGGTAAGATGTTCAAAAGTGAACTAGAATTTTATAACGGCTTTTTTCTTTTGTAAAAGATTTTTAAAAGATGTTTTGCAGAGTTTATTTAGAGAAAATGTTATGACATCATTGGATTTGGTTATTACCAAAATATATGGTAAATATATATGTCTGGAGCAAAAAGACGGAAAAGGTGGGATCCAAGATATTATTTTTATTTTATTTTTTTGATTTTGATTAAAGTTTGCCATGCCAATGAGTGTACTTGCTAAATTTAGTCACGAGAAAATGCTATAAAACCAATTGCAAGAACTCAAAAATGAATGAAAACTTAGGGATAAATAATAAAACGATTTAAGAACAACATAGGAAATGAAGTGGGTGGCGCATTGATGAGAGAGAGAGAGAGAGAGAGAGCGTAAAGAGAAAGAAAGACAGAAGGACGAAAAGCTTTAAAGTGAGAAGAGAGAAATATAGGAAAAAACCTTAAAGAGAAGAGAGAGAGAGAGAGACAGAAGCCCTAAAGAGAAAGACTAAAGAAGGACACAAAGCTTTAAAGTGAAAGTGAGAGGAAGGGAGAAAGAGAGAGAGAGATGTAAAGCTTTATAGAGAAGTGAGAGAGAGAGAGGGAGATATGAAAAATTGAAGCAGACAGAGATAAAAAGCAGTGAACGCGCTCTAATGAGTTTCTAAACAAGGAAAATATCCCTGTCATTGGAGTTCTTGCAAGCGTTTTTTTTTTTTTTTTTTTTTTTTTTGTGAGCCCACTCTTGGTTACTGTATGTCCTTTTAGCATTTTTTTTTTCTCGTGACTGCACCAACTCAGCCGCTTCGCATCACAACCCAGCATATATCAAAAGACCAAAGCATTTACCATCCGCGTGTGCCTCTCAAGTTTAAGCGCCTACAACATCAGGAAACAACAGATCAATATTGAGCGCATAGCAAGGGTTTTCAAGTCAAAACTTTTTTTTTCAAAAATTAATGAAAAAACAAAACAAAAAAAATTTACAATTTCATCGGAACATTAGCAAATATCACTAAGTATTCTCAATTGGGTTACGATAAAAAAAATTCAAGAGAAAAGTGGCCGTAAGTATCCACACGATAAATTGTGTGTAAGTCTATCAGCAAAGAATGATACTAAAAGTATTGAAAGATTTCTCTAGGATTAGAATTTAATGGTTATCGAACGTTACCAATTACGCCAGGCAACTGAACTCACTTGGGTATTTGAACAATGACATAATGACATCCATTTTAAGAATTGTTTTGTTTAATCTGGCACAGGGGCCTAATATTGCTATTTAGGGCACCAGTTCTAGGTAGATCCTAAGTATGAACGAAGTGTTGCCTAGTCGGGCACACGGGCATCAGATTTCTTTACACGTTGCTGCTTAAATTAAGATCTACTTAGAAAAGGTAGATAGTTCTTCCTATTTGCATTGAAGATTAGCCCCCACAATTCAGGCGAGTTTAAACGCTGAAATTACAATTACCTCAGCCACCAGATCGGACATAACTGATAACTAAAACTAATTCATATTGGGGAATACGGCTCGCAAATCATATATAAAAAGTAAAGTTGGCGATCTTAGTCGGGGGTGATCCGAAGACTCTTTTCAATAGCTACTACACCGAGGTGTAAGAAAAGGCGCGACTCCATTCTATGGATTGCTCCGCTTTATCCTTGATCCTTGCCTTATAATGCAGAGTATTAAGCAAGGCGGCATCAAGTACCATTTTTGAGTCATTGGTATGACTCGACCCAGGAATGAATCCCGGTCTCCCGGACCATTGACGAACACTCTACTCATTAGGCCAATGGCCACACATAAGAAACGTCAAATATTTATGTCATCACTAAGGAGAAAATAATGATTATAAAAGGAAAAACACTTCGCATATAAAAATCTAGAGCTGAGCCAACTATTTTTTTACGTGTTTGCGCGTTAGACGAAGAAAGTAGGAAAAATGATGAAATCGAACGCACGCATTCCAACCCCAGTTTACTTTACCGCAGTGCAATATAATCAGCAACGGGGTTTGTTAAAGATTAGAGTGGTGGACAATGTGATCAAAGAACACACAAGTGACACATTCAATCACATAAAAGTAAATCACCATCTTAGTCATGTTACTAAAATACGCGTTATTACACGGCTTAACTAGAGAACTGTCAAGGATAATATGATTTTAACCCTGAAAACACTGGCATCTGAAATGATCACTCAAGCCTTTCTGTGCAAATAAGACAATTTAGTGTAAGAAAAGCCTGTTCTTTATTCGAACCGGATGATTGCAAAGAAAGAACTTTTGCTTCCTTTCGCAGTCTTCTCGTTCCTCTTTCTTTTTTCTCTGTCTGTCTCTTTTTTCATCTGTGTATTATATGATAGCTTTCAGCCACAAAAGACCGGACTGAATATTACTAGCTATTCCTCAGCTTTCATTTTTTCTCTCATATTAGATTGATTTTAACGACATGTCAATCAGTCTAGGGTGATTTTATGCATTGAGGTTAGGGAATTGCATACATTTTACATACATATTTTACATTTTAGTGTAGTTTCTTGAGGGTCTTTTTTGCACACAGTAATTTGATATCTAATACAAAGAATTTGCAAACAGATCAATTTGACCCCTTAGATAGAATCCTAACAAGGAGTAATAGCAATGAAAGAGTACTCAACACTTCCCAGATCTGCAGAACAGGAGGCTTTGCATCAAATACAGTTTATTCTCATACCCAGGACACTCCCCCTTTTTTTTGGAGAGGGGCTCACCCTTTCTTCAGGGGATTCAATCTGCGTATTCTAAGCCTCGCCAACAAGGCAGTTTAATAATTGTGTTCGTATCATTTATCATTGCTTTTTCTTAATCAACATTCACAAGTTATACAACAAATTGTATAACCTGAAAGTTACAGGTTCATGCCTTCTAAAAATAAACTGGCGGATCGGCTCAATCATTGATTAATTTATGCGTACAATTGAAATGTTTATTTTAGCAACGTCCTAAAAATAAAATAAAAATCTGCACCTGACACACAATTTTGCGAGACGTATTTCCCGAGCTAGTATTAACTAAGTTTAGATTAGTACAGCCCAAGGTTAAAACAAAGAAGGGAAAGGGAAAAAAGGAAAATTGTGTTGCACCAAGCTTCTAAGACTGTATGACTTCGGAAAAAAAAATATTCATAATTATTTTAAAGCTAGGTTCGACCACAGCCACCAAGCGGGTTCTGAACATACTTTTCGATATAATTGAGATAAAAAAAAAATATACTTACCTCGGGTTTTGGAGTTGGTAGAGGTATTCTGTTTCCATACTAGATTTTAAAAAAGGAAAGAGAGAAAAAATTAACATCTTTGATGTTGAATTTGAAAAAAAAAAAAAAAAAAAAAAAGAATTTTAACAGAAGTGATTTAAAAAAACAATCCTCAATGGTTTGGTTGTGCTTCATGGTATATCAATTTAATGACAAATCCTGCTTTATATATATATCTTGTAAGATAATAGTTTGTAGGTAACATTTTTTTAAACGAATCATTAAAAGGAATTTGTAATTAAAACAGAGAGAGAGAGAGAGAGAGAGAGAGAGAAAGCCATTATGTTATATTCAGAGTATGAAATATAATTTACTTAGCTTAGCTTAGCTGGGAACTAAGTCAAGAACAGAGCACCCTGTGAGGATCAAACTCATGAGTTGTAGACAAGCCAGTTAACCACTACACCATGCAAGGCGCCGTACTCATAGTTTAAGGATAAGTAAGCTAGTCTCGTAAACAAATTACTGACAGTCCGCGACACCATAGTGGCCATTTGGGTGTTTTACCTAGTACTTTTTACGGTTTGTTTAAACCCAACATCGTGTTGAATAGAGAGAGTTAAAATCGTCGTTTTGCATCCCAATGACATCAAAATGTATTACCCACACTAAAAACAAAACAAAACGGCTTCTATAGTGTCGTGGGCAATTAGAGCTTCACTCGGTTTGGTTTATTTGTTTAATGGCATATTAAGTCCTTATGGGTTACTTAATGCCGAAAATTGATTAATTTGTAAATGATTATTATAATCATTTTTCTTGGTTAACGGCATATCAATTCCTTATGGGTTATTTAATGCAGATATTTGTTTTTGATTGATTATAAACTTAACTATATTTTCAACGTTCCAATGCTGAGTTACTTCCCTTGGTGTTGTGGTAATTTACTAAGCTTTTTGCTTAGATGTGGCACAAGGCCATATGAAAGGGGCACCCAATGAGACTCGAACTCACTCGTGTAGGTTTGCTAGTCGAGCTTGCTAACCATTACACCACCAGAGGCGCCCTTGGTGTTGTGGCTAACTTGGACAACTCCATCGTAGCGAGTTCGAACTCCAGTTGTTCAATTTCGGACTAATACCTTTGGGAAACGTATAAAAAACCCTCACTCCCAGCAATGGGTTAAATAGTATCATTTCTGTCCCACTACAAGGATGGCTTTGGCATTAAATAACCCACGAAGGTTGATAAGTCATTGAACCAAAGTAACTTTCGATTACAATCATTTTTTTTATAATAATTATTTGTTTGCATACAGTTACATGGTTTCAAGAGCTCCAATCAAATAAAAATAATTTGCATACAGTTATACTGTGTCACGCATTCCTATCCAATATTAATAATTTTCAGACGTCTATTTTATCTATAGATAGGACCCTAACAGGTACTACCTCTCCGGTCAGAGTGGATCTGGGAATAATGGCAACGAAAGGATACTCCACACTCATCAGAGCTCCAGAGCAGGTGCCTCACCATCAGACGCAGTTTAATATCATGTTCAGAACACACTATCAATGCTTTAAGCGCCAATATATTAAGGTTGTTCAAAATCTTGGTAAACATCATCTCAGACTTATGTATTTGAAAGACGGGATCCAAATAAGTACTTCCAGACTGGGACAAAGTGGACCCAAGAGTAATGGCAACAAAAGAGTGACTACACTCCCCTGTAAAAGTCAATTTGATTCAATTATAAAAGTTCGATTTTAGACAGGACAATATTTTCAGTTGTCAAAATTTCTGAGACGAAGCTTGATTTTTATCAGTAAGAGTTTTCGGACTATTGTCTTCGTCTTTATTGTTTTTTTCCACAACGTTTCGGTCGCTGTATCCTCCGGCCTTCCTCAGGTGTCCCCTGTTTATCTGGGCATATAAATAATTCAACCTGGGAAATCATTTATAAAGTTTGACTGTTGATCAAGCAAGGCATTCAAGAACTATGAAGATCTTCGCAAATGATGACGTCATTGTTTTTCACGCTTATCCGCGAAACATTAGAAGTTTTATGTGATGATTTTTATTAGTATGAGTTTTCGGACTATTGTCTTCATCTTTATTATCCGAAAACCCTGACATTATTTGCGAAATCATGACTACAGATTCAAATAGTCTCCATACATTGCAAAAAATCCTTCGGACTTTTAGAAACTGCAGTAATTTCCAAAACAAACTATATAAAACAACGTCCAAGATTTTATCAGATTTCACCATACCTGGTGAACATCATACTACACAACAATTATATAAATATATATTATTGGGCGTTTCAGCCCACTCGGCAGGGGCAGTAGAATATGCTAACTGTATCCCTGCAGAGAGTTAAGATCCCGCCTCTCAACGAGTGTCTTGGATATACCACTAAACTGCATCTGATGGCGAGGCTCCAGTTCTGAAGATTTCGGAAATATGGAGTATCTCTTTATTGTTCTTATTCTCAGGTCCACGCCAACTCGGAGTAAAAGTATCTTTTTTAGGTTTCATCTATGAGTCAAATAAAACTATCAAATCATTTACTATACTTGAAACCATTTAACTGTGTACAAAATTATTTATGTAAAATTGAATTATTGATATCACATAGCAATACTTAAAAATATTTAACTGTGTGAATAAATGAGCTCTGGGTTGTTTAAAAATGTTACTTACAAACTATCAGCTTACAAATCATATATAATAGGATTTAGCATTAAATAATCTACATAAAACGCAAGCAAACAACCAACAGGATGTTTCGCAATTGTTAAAACAAAGCTGCCGCATCTCAGATCTTCCCCGTTGGCTTTATTCTCTCTCTTTTTTCTGATTATTGCAGGGAAATAGTTAACATTTAGATATATTTGACCAAATATTGTGAAATAAAGCCTTGGGTGATGGAACAGAAGATCCTTTGTGTGAAGAGGTTTTACGAAACGAAGTCTTTAAAGATTGCTCAAGCAAGATTAAGAAGAAAGTTCAGTTTCAACACGCTTCCAAACAGGAGTAAGATTTAAAGTTGGTTAAGAATTTTGAAGCTCATGGCACTTGTAAAGATCGTAGAGCAACGAGTTCCTCATCATCTGGGCCTCCAGTCATCCAGGAGTAACGTGTACACGTTATCAACATCATTGCACGTCACATTCAACAGTGTCTCTACCTAAATAGCAGACATTTTGAGTATGTACTCTTGGGCTCCTCTTGACATTTTTGGTTCATGTCAAAGACTAAATAGTTGCAGATTCTTTTAATAAATGTAATTTCCATTATTTTATCATTTATGGTCCTTAATTTGTCCAAGATTTTTTTTTCAAGAACTATGAAATACACACACACACACACACACACACACACACACACACACACACACACACACACACACACACGTGGTGCTTCAATAAGTTTCCAAATTTTTTTGTACACGCATTTGGAATTGTCGTAGACTCTTGAAAATTCACTATGTTATTGCTATACATCTTATGAGATGATTGACCAATTTTTATGATTTCAGGTTCGAATGAACAGCTACAGCAGCAATTGGAATACACCCTACTAAAGCCTGATTATCACTGCTGGTGAATTTCAAAAATGCAATCTGGACGTGAGGACACTTTAGAAGAACGATATGCAATAAAAATCTGTTTTAAACTTGGAAAAAATGCCACAGAAACGTATGGAATGCTTCAGAATACTTTTCGGCCATCTTGCATGAATCGAGCATCAGTTTTTGAGTGACATAAGAGATTCAAGGAAGGCAGCAAGTCTGCGAGGGATGATAAAAGGTGTGGGAGGAGTAAGGAAGTCAATACACCACAGTTGATTGGACAAAGGGTTAGGGTTACTATGTTGAAGTTTTAAGGGAGTTCAGGAAGAGATTCCTAGAGAAGAGACCAGCACTCTTCAAATCGGGTCAGAGGCATTTCCAGCAGGACAATGCACCAGTCCATAACTCCATCCTTGTCCCTGACTATTTGACCAAGATGGGCATCAAGACAGTTCCTCAGCCTCCCTACAGTCCATACCTAGCTCCCTGTGACTTTTAGTTATTCCCTAAGCTCAGAGGCTGTCGTTAGGAGACAATTGAGGAGATGAAAGAGGCTGTGACGAAGGTCATTGACATGCTCACACAAGAGGACTTCCATGGGGCCTTCCCGAAGATGTTGGAACGGTACAACAAGTGCATTGCAGCCGGAGGAGATTACTTCGAAGGGGACTAGAGTTTCATGTGTGTACTATCAATAAAAGTGCCCATACGAAAAAAGTCTGGAAACTTATTTAATGATACTCGTATATATATGTGTATATATATATATATATATATATATATATATATATATATATATATATATAACCTTGTCTCTACTGCCTTTATTAGAAGATTTCTGTTGTTCAACTCTCTTGTTTTTCTATTTCATCTCTCGCCTTAAATTTTCAGAGTTACGCTGTTAATAAATGTATAAGTAAAAAAGTAAAGTTGGCGAACTTAGTCGAGGGTAACCCAAAGGCTCCCTTTTCAATAGCTCCTACACCGAGGTGTAGGGGAAGGCGTTACTCCATTTCCTGGACTGCTCCACTTTACCCTTGATCGTTACCTTATAATGAGTTAAGCAAGGCGGCATCAAGTACCATTTTTTTGAGTCTTTGGTATGACTCGACCTGGGATTGAACCCCGGTCTCCCGGACCATTGGCAAACATTCTACTCATTAGGCCAATTGTCCGGTAATACTTACTTACAATAATTGTATACAATGTTTTATTTCGGACCAGTTTCATTTTTCCTAAAAGATTGGTTGCTACACCCTCCACTCCTCACCAAGTTTGTTAGATTCGAAAGATCAATAAATGCTACAAATATCTGAAATTGGCCTTAGAGTAGAGCGGCCGAAACGTGATAGAGACAACAAAAACCGGTCCAAATCAATCAAAGTATATTATTCAGAAATCTAATCAATAATTGTTTTCCTATGGAGTTTCTGTTATACTTGGGCAATTATAATCATAACGCAATGGTTAGCAAACTTATTTTGATGACAATAGTGTAGCGAATTTGATTCTCACCAAGTTGTCTCCCTCAATTTGTCATGGAAAACAATTTTGTTTCATATTGAAGTGTATTACTAAAACTAATTGCTTTGCCTGTCGTCGCTCGTTGTGATTCATTGTTCAAATTACTGAATTGAAAGGAGCATTTAAAATCTCAACGTCGAGACATTTTACAGTCAGCGTTTTGTAATTTTCTAGGAAAATAATTACTACACAATCGCTTCGTAATGAAATGTTTTATTTAAATTTAACCTTGTTTACGAAATGCTACCGAAAACAAAGACGAATTTATACGTATGAAGTAGTTCCTTTAATCTGTTTGCACGCCGACTCACAAAGTATAGAAGTAAGATTCCGTACCTCATTTTGTTCATATGTCCTATTCAAATTCACATATTGTCTTACAGTAACTATTAAATTGCATTAATCTATATTGTTTATAAACATTAGTAACCTAAAAGACAGATACTCATTTGATTAAAAATAAAGTAAATTATTAAGCAAAAAAAAAAAAAAAAAAATTATGGTACTTCGTTTGATGAGAAATAACGCGCGAAAATTTGTCAATTGTTGAGGCACATGACTAGTGGATTTGATTTCAAAATTTCTCAAATGAATCATCCAAAGTGAATTTAATCTAAACCAACATTCTCTCTCAATTTAAGCATAGTGACGCCACTTGACAAATTTTATTTGAACAATTACGAAACGAAATTTTAAAATTTCAAATCTAAGACAATTATAGGTTCAAGTAGCTGTTGTTAATACAAATAATTTTCACAGTTATATGTTATCAAGAAACTTTCTATTTAGTAATTATAGTTTGCACAGAGTTGTACGGTTTCAAGTAACTATTTCTAATTAGCAATAATAGTTTACACACAGTTGTAGTGTTTCAAGTAACTATTTCTTTCAGATGATGATAATTTGTTTGCACAGTTATATGGTTGCTTATGCAGTATGGCACATCGGCCCTTGTGGGTTATCTAATCCCAAAGTTTGTTATATATCCACACACACACATACATTTATATATGTAAATAAAGTTGGCGACCACAGACGAAGGCAACCCGAAAGCTCACTTTTTATTAGCTACAATACCAAAATGCATGGAAGGGCGCTACTCCTTTTCTTGGATTGCTCCACTTACCCTTGATCCTTACCTTATAATGCTGAATGTTAAGCAAGAACTACTCGAGTACCATTTTTGAGTCTTTAGTACGACTCGACCTGGGATTGAACCTCGTTCCTCCCAACCATTCTCGAACACTCTACCCACTAAACGAGTTTATATATATAATTTCTAAGCGAAAGGTTTGTAGGTATCATTTTTAAACGAACCAGAGCTCATTTGTTTGCACATAATTAAATGGTTTGAAGTATTGCTATCCAACACTAATAATTCTATTTGCCACAGTTAATTTGTTTCAGTGTGATTACATGGGATAGGACCCTAACAGGTACTACCACTCCGAATAAGAGTGAATATAGGTGTGATGACAATGAAGGGGCACTCCACATTCTCCAAAGCTCCTGGACTGGAGCCTCACCATCCGGTCTAGTTTAGTGTTATATCCAGGACACTCGTTTTGTGAGGGTTCTTACTCCTCAGCAGAGATGCAGTCGGCGTATTCTACAATCACAGCAGACTGGATATATGGCGACAAGTAACTGTTCCTATTCAATTATAATTATAATTTTGTAAATATTCATATGACGTTAAGCAAGCTAAACTTTTAAGAATTAACGCGTGAATTTGTCATTTACGAAGCCATATGGCACATTAGAAGATGCATTTAGGTCAAAGAATTTCTTAAATGAATCATGTGAATTGAAGTTAGAAATACGTTCTTTCTTTATTTAACTAGGGTGATGTCATTTGTCAAGACTTTAAAATTACAAAATACGTATTCGTTTTACTTTAAAACTTATATAACTATGGCCACTCGAGTTCCTTTTTAAAAGGAAGATAACATTTTATGGAGAAAAGCTGACCAACAATATAATCCAAAAGTGATGAATTTATTATGAAAGCAAAGTCGACGTTAAAACGTTTCGGTTTTAATGAACCATCATCGGGACTTTAAAATAGTAAAACAAGTGTTGATAAAACAACGTATATATTCTCCTCCTGTTTTTGTATTTTATTAGACATCCATTGTTGTTCTATCAACACTTGTTTCACCAATTTAAAGTCCTGATGAATGTTCATTAAAACCGAAACGTTTTAACGTCGACTTTCATTCGTAATAAATTCATCACCTTCGGATTACTTTGTTGGTCAATTTTTCACCATACAGTCGGATTCCTTTCCATTGTTCCCTTCGATAACTTTTTATATATGAACAACAAGAAATTGGTTCATCGTCTTGCTTTGATGTTAATAAAGCAGCATAAAGCCATTATATATTTGTGAAAGTTTATTAAAACTCGTTATAAAATTCATGGTTAATTTACAAGAAATAGACACGGCATAGATCTTTCTTGTTAACCCTGAATTCAGGAATATATCTTATTTGTATATGTAAAAAATACAAAAAAAATTCAAAAATTAATTATATGAAAGAATATTTCTGTACAATTCTTTAGACAAACGTATTAAAAATTTTTTATTAAATTATCAGTCGACTAATTAAAAAATTTTCTTTCATTCTTTATCTAATTTAACGTTAAAGGCATTTTAATCAGTAGAATTTTTACAGTGCAATATGCACAATAATGCAAATTAATATCACAATATATTTCCTGTATAAAATACGATAATAAAAACAGGATAAAAATTTTCACGTCATCGATCCTCAGGTTATTTACCTTCCCTGAAGATTGTCAACGTGAAAATGATGAGTAGTGTGTGTGTTCCTAATGATGTCTAAGAATTTAGAAGGTTAGTCTTAACGCAATACTACAGACTGAAAGTTTATTGGAGTTTTTTTTTCTTTTTATAGCTTTCGTTTCTTTGGGGGAATGGACAGAGGAGTATCTTTTAAGGTTAGATAACTCCCTTTAAAGTGCTTAAATTTTGTAGTTCCCTTTTAAATTAAAGGAAGGCATTTTTTTTCTCTAAAATATACAAAAGAATAAGTAATAGTGGATCATATGATTGTTTAGAACTTCGACGACAGATAAGATTAACTCAAGTTAAACTAATTGTAACAAAACACATTTTTCAAAGTGTCCAAGAAAAATATCGATTATTTACGCTGACCAGTTTAGAATATTATTTTTGGATCAAGTACATATTATAAACCATTATTAATTTTCATCTTTTTTTAAACACAGGTCATCAATTTACAATACCGAAGAACAGCTCGGGCGTTTGAGCAGCTGGTGTTCTTAACCAGGTCCCCCAAATAGCCATGAGTTTGAATCTCTTCAAGAACCTATCTTTCATTAGTTCCGATCTGAGCCGTTCCTCGCAATCGTAGATTGAGAATATGAGTGAATAGAAAAAAAATTCAAAGATGAAAGGAAATTCAAGTCAGAATAAATAACAATTGACACCAAAAAGCTAGTATCAATATTTATATAGGGATTAATATAGAAATATTCATATAGCGATTAATATAGAAATGGAAAACTATTTCTTTTTAGATTATTAGGATATGCAGAAAATTATTTTTCGGCAAAGTCGTTAAGATCGAGTTTCAAGCTAAAAAAAAAAAAAAAATGACTAAAAGAACGAAGAGGCCCATTTAGTAGAAAATGATCAACGAATCTGCGTTAAAAGCGACGGATTAAAGGGGAAAAGAAAAAAAGAGGGGTCGGTATTGGAGGAATAAGACGGAAACATGGAACAATGATAGAGAGGAGGACGGTAGAGACTGAGGAAAGGAAAGTAAATAGGTTGTATATTATATATGCCCCCCCCAAAAAAAACCTACCCCCTAAAAACAAAAACAGAAAGCAAAGAGAGAAGCAACGGGGGGGGGGGGGGAGAGAATAGAGAGCAGGAGGGGGAATATAAGAAAAAGGCAGGGGAAGAAGGCAAGTGTAGGGAATGCTGAGAGAGAGAAGGGAAGTGAAGAGAGTGGGAGAAAAAGACAGGGGAGAGAAGTGGATAGAAGGAGAGAGACGAGGGGAAACAGTGAGAGAAGAGGAAAGACTACAGGAGACAGAAGGAAATTGGAGAGAAGAGAAATGCAACAGGAAATTGTAAAAAGACAGGGGGGATTAGTGGGTAAATTAGGAAAGACACGAAAGAGAGAGTAGGAGGAATACGTAAGGCAGAGAGGGGGAGCGATTAAGAGAGAAAGGAAAGAGTATTTAAGTCGAAGATCACAAAGCCTAATCTGAATAAATTGCTGATTAATCCGAAACACATAGCTTTCCTTAAAGTGAAACCGATCACCTGGACAGAGAGAAAGAGAGAGATGGTACTTCATAACCGAAACCTCAGACTGCAATAATGACGAGTTTGTATTTGAGTGAAGTCAATGATCAGAATAGAAAAAAAAAAAAATTATATGAAGCCAGATCGCTACGACTTTTCCCGCTAAATCATATTGGATTTTGCTGAACAGATTAAACAGTAAAAATTCCAACAAAATAGCGAATTCAAATATTAGTGTACTTGGAATGCAATTACGTTTTACCACAGAGGCTATAAAAACAAGTGTGAATTAAATTTCTTTGTGAATTCAGATTTAACGTACATTTCTTTTTATTTCATACCCATTTACAATGTTAATAAAAATATTTGCATTAAAGTGAAATGTAAACAATTTAAAAGATCTTTTAAAAAGTTTGTAAATTTCATATTTTGTTTGGAATTTAAAGTTACTTTCTTCAGTAAATTCTAATTAAAAAAAAACTAGAAACAATTTGTATTTTTGGACGTTTCAAACGTTAATGATCCCAAAGAAAAGAAGCATTCGACATCGACTTTATCTCCCCACCTTAATTTTTGGAGTAGTGTAACAATTTTGGCTGAAAACGGGTGAATAAGACAACAACTTGAGACTCATCCCATCGTCTACTCACAAGATATGTAGCATTGTGACTGGGATCAAGTGATAAAAGAAAATGGTTGGCTTTAAGAGATTGAGACTGATTCAGTTATGCCATATTATTGAATAGGTTTTCTTAAGTAAAAGGGACAATTCCTTAGTGTGTGTGTGTGTGTGAGTGAGAGAGAGAGAGAGACACTAATCGGAACAGAGATGAAAACGAATCGAGACAGACATGGAACGAGGAGAAAGGGGGCAAAACGAATAGGGACTGTTGAATGAAGAGGAGGAGCAAGATAAAAGAACTGGGACAGTGTGTGTGTGTTAGAGAGAGAGAGAGAGAGAGAAAGAGAGAGAGAGAGAGAAAGAGAGAGAGAGAGAGAGAGAGGACCGGATAAGACGCGGTAAGGGTAGGAAAAATAAATTAGTATCGATGTGACTGGATTGAGGCTATAACAACGTGATTAGTAACCCGAAATTCATATGTGAATTGAAGATAAAGTGCTTGACGATTGTGGGGACGTTTCATAAACCGTAATATGAGGGGGAGCGAGTGAAAGGGGAGCAGTAGCAATGAATATAAGCGGAGCAAAAAGCACTAAAAAAAAAAAAAAAATTTAAAACTCACCGTGGCAATGTGAACGCGTCTTGTCTGGGTGAAACACGGAGAAATGGCATCAGATGAAGGTAAAGAGACATTTCAAACATTGAGCAGGGGCTAGCAAAAAAGGGGCTAAATGCTCTGGGAATGGAGGCCATAATTTAACGAAGGGAGACAACTATGTTGAAAGCAGAGGGACGTGCAAAAAACATCGACGGGACAGGAACATGACAAAAGTGAAATTTAAAAGCCGGAAGAGGAGCAAGAACCGGAAGTAATTGTGATTTATTCGAATTGGAAAACAGGAAGATATCAATTTGTGAAAAATATCTTTTTTAAATTAAGCAACATGCCAAAACAAGACACCCATGGAGAGCTATAGATTACCGATGAGTTCAATCAAAGAATTTTTTTGTTTAAAGGCACGTCAACCATTAATACCTATAAATAACAGAGTACTGGTACTATTTAACTCACCGTTTGGGGTATAAGTGGTATCATACCTTTCGCAAACGTATTAGTCCTAAAATGAATGTAATAGCGCGACGGGAGTTCGAACTTGCTTCCTGCGATACCGTTGTCCTTCACGTTAGATACAACGTCACGAAGATTTCCCTCCAAATTCGGTACGTATCTACCTAAATACTGCCCTATCTAAAATACGACCTAAGGTGTTTTCTAATGGCAGTTGATTGATTTTAACAGCATATCGATTCACGTAAGATTATTTTATGCAGTTAATGTTAACAACTGACTCATTTGTAAATGTTTGATTGTAACTGTAGCTATTTATATTTTCAATGTTCGAAGCTAATTGTTTTTTAATCGTATTTTTTGTCTATAATAATTTCGTTGTTCAGTTATATCAAGTATTCTTATAAAATACAAATAATTTGACCGAGATTTTAAGGTTGGAAGTATTTGCTGGAATTCTTGTCGACGTTTTGGTCTTCCAGCAGAAACTCTAAAACAGTTATTCAGTATCTGAGGATAATTACAACTGATTTTAAATGCTTTCAGTCCTTGTCTCTGATAGGCCAATTTCCATAGCGAAGTATCCGCTACTGCTGCTGACTGGAAAGTCTATAAATAGGATCGACCATTCTGTGGACATCAAAGAATAATTTCGCTGTCCTAAGCCCATAACCTGTTAAAATTTTTAACAGTATTCTTATTTAATACTTATTATTTATGAACAAATATAGGATTTTAAATAACTATTCTTAGTCAATAAAGATTATTTGTTCGCTCACGGTTATATGATATCAATTGATAATATTTATTTACATTTTCAACATTCCATTGCAATCGTATACAGTGATTCAAGAATTTCTGTTTAATTCAGATTATTTGAACAATTATATGAATAAATTTCAAAACAGATCTCTTTGATCCCCGGATGGATCTTTGATAGATAGGTATAACCACTAATTTAGAGTGGACCTAGAAGTAATGGTGATAAAGGAGTACTCTATAAAGCTTCAGGAGCCTCACTACCGTATGCAATTTAGTATCATAGTCAGGAATCCCCTTTTAGGGCGCTCTTAACCTTCTTTAGAGGATACATTCGGCGTATTCTAAGTCCCGTCGACAGAAGAAAATTTTGAACAATTTCCGTTGGATGATTGTTTTATATGAGACTTTAAGTAACGGACTCAACAAAAACATATCCATCAACCTGCCTCCACCCCCCGCTCGAGCAGAATGCGACACAAAATCAGTTTCAAGCGGAGTTTAACAGGTTTGAATTCAGAGCTTTCTTCGAAACAAGTTGCCATACCAAGGTTAGAGAGCTCAGTCTTCCCGACTATTAATCCATTGATGGAAAGAGAATATTTGGATTCTTAGCTTTCCTCAAGGGTATTATCATTTTGAACTCGGGTCGCCGTGATCATTAAACACGGAACGCATGCACATTACATTACATTATATTGAGCCCATTGGCCAAGTGGGTAGAGTGTTCGGCAATGGCCCGAGGTTCAATCCCAGGTCGAGTCATAACAAAGGCTCAAAAAAATAGTACTTGACGCCGCCTTACTTAACACTCAGTATTATCATTATAAGGTATGTATAAAAAAACAAACCATTCCATTAAGTCGAATGATAACGTGATCTATCCTATTTACCAACATCTACGATCGGGCAGGATATGACACAAGGTCAATTTTTAAGCGGAGCTTAACAGGTTTGAATTCAGAGTTTTCCTTCTCCCAGGCTAGTTGCCTTACCAAGGCGGAAAAACCCAGTCTGTCCTATTTACCCATAGCTGGAGGGAGAATTATTGGATTCATACCTTTCCCAAGGGTATTAGTGCTATGTGAAATGCTATCATTCTTCTCCAGGATTTGAACATGAGTCGCCGCGTTCATTTCCTACGACGATAACCATTTTACCACGGGCACCTGGTGATCTATCACGGATTATATATACAGCTTAATTATAATCCTCTCTCTAACACGGATAACATTTGAATTGACAAAAGTTGATTTCACTTGCATATATATAACATTCTGACTCCGTCAAAGATGCAGAGGGAAATGAGAATTCATTAAAATCATAAAGGACGTACATACGTGAATAACATAACATAAATCTCGTTTAAGGGTCACATAAAAAGACTTGATACAATAGTGGTCGGAGTGAGGTGGGGGTGACCATACAGTCTCTCAAGGTGCTAGCTAGAGAGTAAAGGACATTAGAAAAAACCGTGGGATAAATTTTACTTATCTTTACAGTTATAAGTGGGTACTTACCTCAATTTGAGCCCATGAATCTGGTAAACGTATCAATAACATTTCTGTATCCATGACGAAGGCCAAAGTACCAACAGGAACAGACAAAGCTACAAATTGGAGTTCCTCTTCGTTGCGGAACGTCACAACCTGTTAAAAAAGTTGTATTCATAAATATCAATTTTAAAAAGAAATTATCCTGTCTTTAATTGAATTGAGTCATTAATAATTTTCCTATTAGTAAAATATAATTTATTCATACATAATTCATCAATGAATTTCGATCAATTGTATTTTCGTCATTATTTGGAATCACCTCTTGTCATTTATCCGGTTGTTTATTGATTCCTCTCATATAAAATTTAACTGGTTTCTAACTCAAGAAGTTTTCCACAAACTTGGTTTTCTTGAAATAAAAGATTTCCACAATAAAAGAAATAAAAGATTTCCACAAACTTGGTTTTCTTGAAATAAAAGATTTTGTCACTCAGAACATTTGGTAGAGAACGAAAAAGATAAAAATCACTTGGTGCAATGTCTGGTGAATATGGTGGTTGAAACCAAACTAAATATGGTGATTGAAACCAAACTAAATCCATGATTTTTCCCTGCGTGTTTTTTTTTTTTTTTTTTTTTTTTTTTGCAGAACGTGGCCTTGTGATATCATGAAGAAGTACGATGTTTATCCTATTAACAAGTGTGGGATGTTTTCTTTGATTTTTATGCTCATGTTGCAAAAGTTGGGATCATAAGACTACTTTACGTGTCTGATTCGTTTTAAAACTTTATATAAATAATGATACCATGGTGATCTCATTATACACACTGCGTAACATTTTTTTTCTTCCCCGTAAAGTTCTGCCATTGGAATTGACCGCAGAGGTTCATCCTTATCGATTCACTGCTTTTTGCGCTGTATGTTGTCATAAAATACTCATTTTTGGTCACCTGTAATATGCGATCTTTCTTATTCTTCTAAGATTATGAGGAACACAATAACCCAGCTGGCTCACTTTCTCTATATTTTTCTAGTAACAGCAAATTGTGGATTGTGATGTACTGGGGTCAAACGCTAATTCTCGAATACTTTGAGCGGATTGCATTCCACCAATTCCCTCAAAGTATTTTGATTGTGGTTTGTTAAGCATTCTGGTCTAGGTTCATCTCTCAATGATGTATCTCGCCTGAAGAAAACGTTGAAAAAGCAATTTTCGACTTAGCAGTCAGTAATGACATCTTAGCTATAAACACTAGAAATCTTCTAAGCCGTTTCTGTAGCGCTTTTGTTGTTCTTGAACTCCCACAAAATTACATGTTGAATATCTACTTTCAGTGCTTCCACTTGAGCGAAGTGAGACCAAAAATTAAATTACGATGTACACTCTTTCACTACTGAAATGATAATGGCCGATGGAGGCACTCTTAAATCAGGTAATTTCCGCTTGTGTTTAAAACACTAGGAAGTTTAAAAAGCGTAGTTATAACCTGCTTTTAAAAAACTAAAAAATGACCTAACTCAATATATTGATCAATTAAAGATTGTTTCCTTCAGGGTTGTCATTGAGAACAATGTTGCAAGCTTGGGTTAGGGTTAGGTGTGCTATTTTCGAACTGAACCTTCTTTTCTATATGAAACATTGTGACTAAAACAATTGGGGTAATAATTGATTGACCCTGGGGTGTTTATGGATACTAGAATTTTTTCTTTATAATTTACTGATTCCATAAATTCTTCCTCTACCTTATGTCGAAAAAATCTCGATTATTTTTAAATATAAATAATGTTAATTCCTTTCAGGTATGTTTCATGAAGCCAAAACATTTCGCAATGAAATAAAATAGGTTTTTGTCTCAGATACGTGCTTAATCTATTTTTCATGGATTAAAAATAGCAGAAGAAATTTTTCTAAGAATAGCAAATCCATTTTTTTGCCAAAGCTGGGATACTAAATAATTGCGTTTGTTTTCTGTCTATACTTACGCCATTTGTAATTGATGTTGCTCTGTCGTTGTACGTAGAGCTGCTTCCAGATCCTGGTAGACCAGGTGGTCCAGGAGGTCCAGGTCTTCCAGGAACTGACAATCCAGGGTGGCCCCGAGGACCGGTAGGTCCTCGAATAGTATTTCCCGGTTCTCCTTTAGGTCCCTGTTAAAAAAGTTCAAAATTTAAAAGCATCTTTAATATTTATACAAAATGACGCAACAAGGTTAACCTTGCTGGCGTTTTTAATCTATGCGAGTAAACATTGATATTTTTTCCAATAGGTAAATTTTCCAAACTGCTACTCACTGGTGACCCCCTTTCTCCTTTCGGTCCTTGTGGTCCATAGGGTACTCCACTTCCATCAGCAACAGCAAAATTTCCAGGAAGACCGGGGTGTCCAGGTGGTCCAGGTGGACCCTGAGGTCCTTGGGGACCACGTAATCCTGCCAGACCGCGATCACCTTGCCTGCCCTGCATATTGGGGACAAAAAAGTAGATATTAGCCCACTGTTTTTGAGTAATTCTGTTATGAAAAATTTTCCTTATTCAATATCTTTGACTCTTCCCTTTTCAGTCGTTATATTTTCCAGGTTTTATAAGGGTTATGCTAGATCCAATGATTTGGAGAAGTCGCTTATTCATTTTCCTTTCTTACCTCAAGTAAAATTGCAACAGTTGAATAAAGTCACAGCAAATGTGATTATATATATATATATATATATATATATATAATGTAACTAGAAAAAAAAAATCAACCAGGGTTAAACTGTTATAAATTTATTTCGGTGAAGAATATAATCTTCGTAATGACAATATAACTATGGTTGAGTTTTCTTCCAGTTATAATTTATACGCTCTGTATGTGAGTTTTATAATATAAACCGAAAAAGGAATATATGATAACAGCAATACATCGAACACTCCCATAGATTTATATGAAATCCCTCATATATTCTATACACGAATAGTCCACATCCGAAGTCTACGGACACTGACTGGTTATTACTGAAATATATAGTAAAAATAAAGTTGGCGACTGTAGTCAACGGTGACCCGAAGGCTCCCTTTTCGATAGCTATAACACCAAGATGTAGGGGAGGGAGCTACTTCTTTCCCTGTATTGGCCCACTTTCCCTTGATCCGTACTTTATTATGCTGAGTGTTAAGCAAGGACTACTCAGGTACAATTTTTTGAGTCTTTGGTGTGACTCGACCTGGGATTGAACCTAGGTCCCCTAGGCCATTATCGAACACTAACCATTATGCCAATGGGCCGGTTAAAATATATATATATATATATATATATATGCTTTCTATTTTTCTTTTGTCTTTCTTTTCCTTCCTTTTGACTCGAAATCTTTCTCGATGAACAAACGTAACAAATTTTATACAATATTTTTGATGACGTAATTTAAAACAACAAACGCTGATTCACTAATTAAACTGCCAACTTTTTCTTGTTATACAAATTTTCCCCTATGTTTTTGTATTTTGCATTTTCAAACTTCCATCGTTGACTTAACATCGCTAATATCACTCCTCATGGTCCTGATGATGGTTCAGTTGAACCGAAACGCTATAGTGTCGACTTTACTTCTCATCAAATCTCTCCTTTCATTTTGATTACCTTGTTATCAATTTTTCTCAACATATTGTCGGATTACAAACCATTATTTACTTTCATATATAATTAATTTTTTCGTATTTTCTCGGTCCGAATCGTTATATCTATAGTTCAAACTAAAGCGTTTTTACACCATTACAGAGAAATATCCACTGAGATATGGGTTTATAATTTGGTTTCTCCAAATATGAGCTTATTTTGCGGAAGGTTTGTTGCATTTTTTTAATGCGTACATATCTGTATGTTTGCTATAAACGTGTAAAATTTGTGTTTAAAGACAAAATGCAAGCAACATATATTCTTATTTTTCGTCAGTGCGAACCAATATAAAGTTGAACAAATGCTAAATTCAGATTGAACTTAGCTGCTATAAATTCTTAAATGTTAAGTCCATATCATACTCGAGAATTTCTTTCCATTCCAGGCTAACAAAGGCATGGACAGCAATCGATAGGCTATGAGAATCATATGGAAATCAGACCTGACCGATAAAATGAAACGCAGTTTCTTCCAGCCAGCGGTCGTGTCAATACTGCTGTATGTATGCACTACTTGGACACTAACAAAACGGCTGGAGAAGAAGCTAGACGGCAATTACACAAGAATGTTGCGAGCAATATTAAACAAGTCCTGGCGGCAACACCTCACAAGGCACCAACTATTCGGCCACCTGCCTCCCATCACGAAAACTATACAAGTTAGACGAACCAGACATGCAGGACACCGCTGGAGAAGCAAGGACGAGCTCATAAGTGATGTACTCCTATGGATCCCCGCATATGGCCAAGCAAAAGCAGGACGACCAGCTTGAATATACATACAGCTGCTCTGTGAGGATACGGGATGTGGCCCAGAAGACCTGCCAGAGGCGATGAACGATAGGGAGAAGTGGCGAGAGAGGGTCAGGGATATCCGTGCTAGCGACACGACATGATGATGATGATTAGACATGAAATCGGACCATTGGTGTAATGAGTAGTGTTCGCCAATGGTCCGGTAGACCTAGGTTCAATCCCCGGTTGAGTCATCCAAAAAAATAAAAAAACTTCAAAAATGGTACTTGATGCCGCGTTGCTTAACAGCATTAGAAGATAAGGATAAGGGTAAAGTGGAGCAACCCAGGGAATAGAGTAGCGCCTTCCCCTACATATCGAAAAGGGCGCCCTCGGGCCACCCTCGACTAAGGTCGCCAACTTTACTTTTTATTAGACATGAGTGTGTTATACACAAATAATTACGATATATAAAATGAAATATGTGTCTATGTGTTCTGTGTGTAACAATTTTTTTACTTGAGTCTGAGTGACGGCACGTCTTCTCTGGCCTCCAGGACTCTTCTCAGTATTGTAACCGATTTTAGTGCTGCGTGGTCTTTATTATTCTTCTGATCTTCACTTCCTTTAGTCTCAAGCGCACCGACTATAATTGGTATCATCATCACCTACAGGTTACACAGCTTTTTCAGCTCTCTAGCAAGGTCCAAGTATTTGTCCAAAATTTTCGCTTTCTTTCATTTTTACTCTTTGGTACTTCGGAAAAGTGTCTCAAAGATCCAGAGAATTTCAGTGTGTATTTCAAAGATCCAGTTTGTATCACAAAGATCCAGAGAATTTCATGCGTCTGATTTTGTAGGACAGATTCTGATTTATTATTATAGCTTATTAAATGATAAATTAGTTTGGTTTCTTTGTTTAATGGAATATCAACACTTGTGGATTATCTAATACAAGAGCCTTTCGAATAGAAGGATAGTTATGGTACTATTTAATCCATAGCGGAGGTGGATAAGGGGGGTTCATGCCTTTCTTTAAAGTATTAGTCCGAAATTGAAAGTAATTACGTGACTGGATTTTTATCTCAATTATTGGCACACAGTTTAATGATCGTTTTTTATAGTGGCATAATTAGACTTAGAGTCATTTAATGCCAAATAAACATTGTAATAGAACAGTGATTCTATTTAACCCATAGAGGATAAGTGGGGCCCCTACCTTCCTAAAACGGTACGAAGCCGCAGTCTAACGCACTGGCCATTACACTATGATAAATTGGATTTTATTCAAATTTCAAATCATCCAGCAAAGTAAATGTCTCAATAAATCATTTGATTTACAGCATCCAAATTTATTCTTTACCAACTAAGGAGTTCTACTTTGAATCGAATCTTGATTAATCTATTCCCGATGTTCTAAAAAAGACGAACATGACATGCGCAAAGTATGCCCAACCCCTCCGCTCGGGGACGATATGACACAAGGTCAATTTTTAAGCGGAGTTTAGCAGGTTTGAATTCAGAGTTTTCCTTCTCCTAGACTAGTTGTCTCACCAAGGCTGAAGTAGTCTGCCCTACTATTTACCCATAGCTGGAGGGAGAATAATTGGATTCATACCTTTCCTAAGGGTATTAGTGCTATGAGAAATGCAATCAGTCTCGTCCAGGATTTGAACTCCTGTCGTCGTGTCCATTTCCTACGACGATAACCATTACACCACGGGCACCTCCACTTTAATAGGTTTGAATTCAGAGTTTTCCTTCTCCTAGACTAGTTGCCTCACCAAGGCTGAAGAACTCAGTCTGCCCTACTATTTACTCATAGCTGGAGGGACAATGATTGGATTCATACCTTTTCCAAGGGTATTAGTGCTATGTGAATGCAGTCAGTCTCGTCCAGGATTTGAACTCGTGTCGCCATGTCCATTTCCTACGACGATAACCATTACACCACAGGCACATCCATGCGCAAAGTATACAATGTGCACAGCATGCCACTCTTAGTATTGTAGAGTGGAGTGAGAAGAAATTTTGAATCCAGTACTTACCGGTAATCCGTCACGGCCGTTGTTTCCTTTTTCACCTTTGAAGACTGGAAAAAAAAGAGTGAGAGAAAGAAAACGTGAAAGAATTTTAGTATGTTTGGAAATTACGTCCGTCAGCACATTAGCTGTCTGCAAAATAGCTCCGTACAAGATTCAGGAACTGAAGACGTAAAAATGACCGATGAATTGCATAGATCACAGTGTATATATAACACATATACACTCCTCAGGGTTTAAAATCAGGGTTTTCTTCCTCCTAGCCTGGTTGCCGAACCAAAGTTTGTCCAGTCTGTCTTAATATTTTATCCTCAGCTGGAGGGAGTAGAGATGGATTCATACCTTTCCCAAAGGAATTAGTCTGAAGTGCAATATAAACAGCCCCGTCCAAGATTTGAACTCAGCTCGTCACAGACACACGCGCGCGCGCGCACACACACACACACACACACACACATATATATAAACGGTATTATTATTGGTCTGCAACAAAGATATACACGCATACACACACACTATATATATATATGTTAGAAATCACAGTCAGCTCTATTATTTTGCCCATGGCTAGGTGGAGAAAAAGAGATTGATTCATGCCTTCCTCAAGGGCATGAGCACAAAGTGAAGTGAAAACAGCCTCTTCCAGTATTTGAACACGAGTCACCAATTCCATTTCCTTACAGCGATAATCGTTAGGCCACACACACGTAATATATATATTAGTAATTTCTGACTACACAGAGACATTTTATTAGTAAAAGACGCTACTATAGAAATTTGTGCGTAAAGAACAACTGTGTTGTAGCCGAGGAAACGATATCAATCTATCTTTTCAAATCAATAATCGATTTCATTTCTTTCCATCTCTTCTGAAAAAATAAAAAAAACATTACTTACATCTGAATGTCATATCCACGTCACCTGAACCTGGATTCGGTAAGCCAGATGGAAATCCAGGTGGTCCTGCTGGGCCAGGAGGTCCGGGTGGTCCCTCACGTCCAGTATATCCACGGTCACCCTAAATAACAAGCCAACATAGTGGTTGAGAAACAAATAATGGAAGACTGATTATATCGTTATTGAAATTAAATAAAACGCTATCTTTGAAGTCTTTCAAAGCTTGGCAATCAAAATGGCAGATTTCTATGTGATCGAACAAATACGAAGTGCTTCAATGAGTTTCCAAATTTTTTTGTACAGGCATTTAAAATTGTCGTAGACTTTTAAAAATTCACTATGTTATAGCTACACATCTTTTGAGATGACTGACCAATTTTTATGATTTCAGGTTCAAATGAACAGCTACAGCATCAATTAGTATACACCCTACTAAAGCCTGATTGTCACAGCTGGTGAATTTCAAAAATGCAATCAGGACGTGAGGACACTTTAGAAGAACGATATGAAAATAAAATTGTATTTTAAACTGGGAAAAAATGCCACAGAAACGTATGGAATGCTTCAGACTGCTTTTGGAGCATCTTGCATGAATCGAGCATCAGTTTTTGAGTGGCATAAGAGATTCAAGGAAGGCAGGGAGTCTGTGAGGGATGATGAGAGGTGTGGGAGGAATAAGGAAGTCAATACACCAGAGTTGATTGGCCAAAGGGTTAGGGTTACTATGTTGAGGTTTTAAGGGAGTTCAGGGAGAGATTCCCCAAAGTTCCAGCATTACTGGAACGTCACCATTAGATTGTTTAGTGTCATATCCTGGACACTCGTTGGGGCGGGGATTTTACTCCTCTACAGAAAACTAGGCCACTTAATATTGGGTTGTTTTGTACCTTTTTATTAGTTTATCTATTGCTAAACTAAGTGAACATTCTCATACGTAATAATTCTATCATTTTTGCCTTGGTTAGTAGACTTACACATGATCATCTTATGTTCATAAGGAGGAGAGGCTCTATATCATGTACTTCCAATCATTTAGACTTAAAATGATTTTTAGTGGCAAAACATTACAGTATGTAGATATTATAATATGAATACTGAATTTAACAATTTTAAAATATCGGGGTCAGATATGTACTGACCTCATTTCTGTTTTTAATGGAACTACAACTGCTTTGAAGTCAGAATACGTAAAAAGGTAATCCTGGGGCAATTATTTTCAAGGTCCGCGTTAAAAACAATTAAAAAATTTTAATCTTATAATTCCAATGAGTATTTTCCTCGTCTCTGTTGCTTCGTTTTATGACAACGTTTTGAGCGTCTATTCTTCATATTTCAGCCTAAAATCTTCTGGAAGATTCTAAGACATTCCAGAACACAAATCCCAGGTCGGTGGGGGAAGAAGAAAACGTGATCAAAACGAGGAAAACCACATATAATAATATAAGCTTTGCGTAAAACAGTTTAGATTAAAGGTCTTTATATATATATATATATATATATATATATATATATATATATATATAGTCCTTGTCACCATTGTTGACACCTTTCAAGTTTTTTGTTATATCATCAGAAATGAACAAAAAATAACCAAATTTAAATGAACTTGTTTTATCTTTTGCTGTTCTTTATCAACTATAATTTAAATGTAATCATTATAATCTCAAGTCTTCTTCTGGTGCCGCTTGTAAAGTTCTGGTCACCATTATTGGCACCCTTTCAGTTTTCTTGTTATATCACCAGAAATAAACGAAAAATAACCAAATTTATACGAATTTTTATCATTTGCTGTTCTTTACCAACGGTGAGTTGTCAATGGACCAGAACTGTTTCAATAGAATTCCTCCCCACCAAATATTCTCCATCATGTACTGAAATTTCAGGGGTGCCAATAATTCCAAAAGTCGTTTATTCACTTAATCATATTCGTTTTTTGTCTTCATTGTCATGTTACTGTAACGTTATAACCTTCTTCCGGCTGGTACAGAGTATTTTAGTTACATTGAAAGAAAGTGATTATCTGTTTTTGACGTAACAAATGGGATCGAAATGCAGGGACACTTACTTTTTCTCCTTTAGAGGATCCTCCGCTATGGTGTCCATTAGAACCTGCATAAATCGACACACCAGGGGGACCAGGTAATCCTGGTTGGCCTGATTCTCCTTTGCGTCCTTTAAGTCCATACCCAGGTTGTCCTTTGCGACCCTGAACACCGGGTCTACCCTGTTGAAATAATAAAAAAAATGGATTGAGTAAATGTAGAAACTATTTTGCTGATGCAAGAATTGAGCAAAGAAAAGTGAAAAATGGGGTAGGAGAGTGTCCGTCGCGAAGTGGTTAACGTGCTGAACTGCGACAGTGTAGTAAGCGAGTTCGAACTCCAGTCGCCCATTTATATTCACTTTTGGGTTAATACTCTTGAGAAAAGCATGAAGCCACTTATCCGCCCAATTATGGATCATGAAGTACCACTACCGTCCTTCAAGAATGGCTTTAGTATTTAATAACCCACGAGGTTTGATATGCCATTAAAAAACTGATCTCTCTCGTTAGTCACATAATCAGGTTCATTTTGGGGGCGCTATTCCTATAGTGTGTCTTGGATACGAATAGCCTGGAGGAACCTATCCCTCTCCAGGTCTAGAACTGGTTTAAATTAAAAATCTTCCTTCTCCCACACCTGTTGCCATACCAAAGTTAAAGATCCCAGTCTGCCTTACTATTCACCCATAGCTGGAGAGAGAATAGTTGAATTCATACTTTTTCTAAGGTAGAACAGGAATTGAACTCGAGTCACCAGTTCTGTTTCCAACAATGATAACCGTTACGCTTCGAGCAACTCCTTTGATTTAAGAACTTAAGTATGACAGTAAAGTGAACCGGTACTTTGTATTAGTCAAAGTAACTAAGCGAAGGAGTATTCTCGTTATGGAAAATGCTAATAGTCTCGTTTAGGATTTGACCACGGATAGCCAAATCTCCTTCCTACGACGATAACCGTTACACCACTATCACCTCCTTACACCGCAAGCAACTTTATTGGTGTAGCTAATATAAACAAGGCCACGAAGAAACAGGCAAATTTAGTTTAAAATAACCACAAGAAAAAGGACAAAACAAGCCCCTCCTTCCCCTCAAAAACAAACAAATAAACAAAACAACAAAAACCATTTTAATTGTCTTGCATCTCATTTGCATATATGTTATTTTCATGAACATAAAACTTTTATCCATTCATTCTTTTACTGCACCATATTATCAACTTCTCATTTCACCTTTTAACGAGAGAAAAAATTTTACGTAGGTATTTCTCAGAGTAATTGTGGTGTTTTGGTAATTGTGGTGTTTTGGTAGTTGAGATGTAGATTGATTATGTGGATCCACTCTTGTAATGTGAATGGGTCAGTGATGGTAGTTTACAGAGTTCATTCTAGAAAAGCATCTGGAGCCTTGTGCTCAATTATAAATGTAAGTATTTCTATTCCTGATAAATAGAACCGGGTCTTGAGGTGTGGATTTATCGATTCAAAATGAATATAAACATCTATAATAAATATTTCCGATTGGTTTGGTTTGATAGTATGTCAACTGTTGCTGGTTATTTAATGGTTGGTTTATTTGGTTTTATGGCATATCAACCTTAGTAGGTTATTTAACGCCCAATCCATTTTTATGTAAATAATTATTTCTTCTTAAAACAATTCAGTTTGGCATAAGTACACAGTTTAATGGTCAAAAACATTCATTTCAAACTATTCAAGCAGTTATATGTAACAATTCAGTTAAGTATAAATACAGTTTTAATGTCGAAAAACAGTTCTAATTCAAATAATTCAGTTAAGCATAAGCACGCAGTTTAAATATAAGTAAAAGTTAGCGACCATAGTCGAGGGTGACCCGAAGGCTCCCTTTTCGATAGCTACTACACCAAGGTGTAGGGGAGGGCGCTACTCCATTCCCTGGATTGCTCCACTTTACCCTTGAACCGTACCTATATAATGCTGAGTGTTAAGCAAGGTGGTATCAAGTTCCATTTTTAAAGTCTTTGGTATGACTCGACCTGGGATTGAACCCAGATCTCCCGGGCCATTGGCGAACACTCTAACCGCTGGGCGTCAAAAACATTTTTATTTCAAGCTATTCAGTTTATTCAAACAATTCAGTTTAGCACAAGTATGCTGTTAGTTCTATATAACCCATAGATAGGGCCCTATCAGGTGCTACCACTCCGGACCAGAGTGGACCTGGGAGCAATGGCAATAAAGGGGTACTCCGCATTCCCCAAAGCTTCAGCACAGCTGGAACCTTACCATCAGATTGTTTGGTGGCGGGAGGAGGGTCTTATCCCTCTGCAGAGGTGCAGTCAGCGTATTCTACAGTTATTTAATGCCAAATCTTCTTTATACATATATATCAAATACATATGATTCGTAAACATTTTGTTGCTAACGTTTTGGAACAAGCCTAAGCTCATTCTTTTGCACTGTTTCAAATGGTTCCAAGTATTCTCATGTATTACTAACCATTCAATTAATCATCAGTCGTTTGTTTACATAGTTAAATGATCAAGCAGTTCTATTTCTTACAGTTCAATTTTGCATAGGTCAACGTTAAATGGTTCCAAATATGACGATGTATCACTATCATCATTCATTTGTTTACACAAAGTTAAATGATCAAGCAGTTCTATTTCTAACAATTCGATTTAGCATGTCATTTGTTTGTACCTAGTTTACATGTCAAACAGTTGTACTTGACTCATAGATAGGACCCTATCAGATGCAACCACTGCTGTTCAAAGTGGACCTGGAAATAAAGAGGTACTCTGCATTCTCCAAAGCTCCAGCATTACCGGAGCCTCAACATCAGATTTCTTAGTGTCGTATCCAGGACACTCATCAGGGAAGTCTAACCCTTCTGCAGAGATGCAGTCGGTGTATTCTACGGCCTCAGCCGACTGACCCATAAATATCTACCACTTTGGACTTGGGAGTAATGGCTCTGAAAAGCTACTCCATGTTCCCAAGAAATCCGGTTTCGTGTCATAACCAGGACACTCTGGTCAGCAGGGGATACAGTCTGCGTATTCAGATCCCCCACTGAGAGTTATAAGTCCCAGTTCGGATGGTGGGTTTTCAGCTAAATCATTTCTATATATGAATTTATCAACCCCTCCGTACGAGCGGGATGGGACACAAGGTTCATTTTTTAAGCAGAGTTTAACTGGTTTGAATTCAGAGTTTTCCTCCTACTAGACAGTCTGTCCTACAATTTATTCATAGCTGGAGGAAGAATTATTGGATTCATACCCTTTCCAAGAGTATTAGTACTATGTGAAATGCTGTCAACTTCGTCCTGGTTTTGAACACGTCTCGCCATGTCCATTTCCAACGACGATAACCATAACACCTTCAGAGACGCAGTGCTGAATAGATCCTTTTGAAAAGGATTCATATGGGAAAAGAATACTTGAAACCACATAAATGGTGTGTCAATTATTTGTATCGAATTTTGGCTTTAAATACCCCTTAAGTGTTTGATGTGCCGTTCAACAAATAAACGAAACCTTTAACAGCAATTAGCTTACTTTAAAAACCCTGTTCTCCATTGTAGCAACTTCAGTTTTCATTTATCCGTGATTTTAAATGCTGGTTAAATAAAACTTATATAAATTGTTTTTGAAAATATATCATTAGCTATATGGTATATTAGGCTTTAAGTACTTTAGGAAATCTTTAAATTACTTTATTCTTCTTTTTTTATTGTTGTTGTTTTTAATTCTGGAGAAATAAATTATACGTTAATTCAAAAATATAATTCCCAGTCGGATACTAGTTGGAACAACACGAAAAAAAACCGCTTGCTCAGCACACGCCTACATTCCTAAGTGACGTCACTACATACGTCACTATATTCCTCTTGGGACCATCTCTTCAGATAACTACCCAAGAGACGCAGTGCTGAATAGATTCTTTACTGTTTCAACAACCTTTTAAAAACGCTTAGAACCCGGTCACATTGTTTTGTCGTTGTAGGTAGAGGGCTGCCTAAAGTGAAAATAGACGCAGCTGCCTTTCACCTCGTAACATGATCTTCATGGCATCAGATTGTCCACGCCTCTGTGGACAAATAGTGACATGCAACCCCCACCTCCCAATCTCTTTATATATGTATATATGACGAAGGAGGAGCTGTTCTCAAAATACACAAGCATCTATATAAGACTCGATAAGCGAGAGAAACTTCACGTATCTGTGTGTATATATCTATATATATTTGAAAATTACTCTTGCACAAGGCTGCAACCACTGAAAGCATATTGATTGATGGATATGAACGGCGTGTCAACCCATCTGGGGTTATTTTATGCCAAAAAGTAAGAGGATCGTATTTACTGTACGTTCATAATGACATTTTTTGTGTTGTTTCTTTAGGGCTTTTTTGCACGTGTTCCTATCGACTAAGAACAATTGTCAAGTAGATCTATTTAAACCCATAGATGGGAACCAAACAATACTACCACTCTGACTCAGAGTGAACCTGGAAGTAATGGCAATGAAGGGGTTACTTCGTACTTCCTAGATCTCTAAAACTGGAGTTTCACCATCAGATGCAGTTTTGTGTCATACGCAAGACACTCCCTTTGTGGGTGTGTGTAGGGGGATTCTTTCCGCTCTGTAAGGGATACAATCAGCATATTTTAAGTCCCACCGACAGAACGGTGAGTGATTTTATTCTTTTAATAGCAAATAAGGAGAAGTAATCTATGATTAGCGATTATTTGCTAGTTCTTTTGAAAAAATGGTTTGGTTTGGATTCTTTTGTTTAATGGCATATCAACTCTTTTTAGGTTATTTAATGCCCAAGCCATACTCCTAGAAGAACAGTAGTGTTGCTATTTAACCCATAGCTGGGAGGATACGGGGGTTCATACCTTTCCCAAGGGTTTTTGCCCGAAAGTGAACGTAATAATGCGACTGGAGTATGAACTCGCGTACTACGATTCCGCAGTCAATCGCTTTAACCATTACACCACGAGGACACCCCCCCCCCGACTTTGAAAAAATGAGTGTGTGTGCACGTAAGGTCGCAGATTAGTTTGAAAGTTGATCTATTCTCCAAGAGCATTTGACCGCTATTGTTCTAAGAGAAGTCTCGCAAGTGGGCACCCTCCCCCCACCTATTCTGAAAGGGGGGGTCACGTGCCACATGACACCTTGGTACGAAGGCGTATGAATCTGTTAAAAGATGTAAACGAATGTAGACAAAACAAAGTGTAAATAGAGAATATTAGCGCTTGGCACATTAATACTTTACGAGCTACTTACGGGGAAACCAGGCATTCCAATGTCTCCTTTTGGTCCTCTGATTCCACGGGGACCTGGTCGACCTGGATAACCTTTGGGGCCTTCGGGTCCAATATCACCCTTTGTTCCTACGCATTCTCCACAGCCTTCGCGTGTACCCTCCTGAAAAGAGAATGTAATAATTATAATCACTCAGTCAATTTAGGTTTTGTAAAAGTATCTGGGTTTTGTGAGTTTGATTATTAAAAAAAAGCAAAAAAAAACAACAAAAAACAAAACAGCAACCAAAACAACAAAAAAAAAAACACGCCCCCCCCCCAAAGTGTATTAGTCGAGTAGTGGAGACTCTTAGTTTTTGGTGAGAACCTATTTTTCTTGATAACAATTAGGGTTTTGCAATATTTTGGTATCTGATCTGCTTTATTTTTCAAGTTGCAACAAATGCAGCCCAACATTCAAAGCAGAGGCCATCGTGTGACAGACTGAATCCACGCTAATAGCAGTTTTTTTTTCTTTTGAAGCGAAGAACTCCTTTATTTAAGCTTCCACCTATTCTTGTTGAAGCGTCGCGAGCACAAGAAGTGACCCACGGATTGGATCAACTGATAATCCGAGAGTAGGTAGATTTTAAATGGTTCCAAGTATTACTATGTAATACTAACGATTCAATCTAACGTCAGTCATTTGTTCGCATACAGTTAAATGGTTTCAAGTGTTACTATGTAATACTATAGATTCAATCTAACATCAATCATTTGTTTGCGCACTTTTAAAGGATCAAACATTTCTATTTCAAGCAATTCAATTTAGCATAAGTCAGCAAAGTTAAATGCCTCTAAGTATTGCTATGTAATACGAATAATTCAGTTCAACATCAGTCATTTATTTACATACAGTTAAATGGTCAAACAGTTCTATTAGACCCATTGATAGATGGTTGTGATATCTGTTCGATTCCCTTGAGTGCTTAGAATCTATTCTAAAAAACTAGCACGTATTCGAATATTACAAAACTTTTGACCCAACCTAGTAGATCAAAGAACAAGAAAATCTACAAATGTTAGCCTGTGTATTCCGTGCGAAAATGGCAATAGTTCATCAAATATATCGGAGAAGATTAGGAAAAAAGATAGCTGAATATTAGAAATAAAAATGATCACATCTTACCTAATATTTACTCTAGAACAGTGCTAAAATCTTAAAATTATACTCGTTAATTTGATTTATTAAATTACTGATGTAAAGCATGGACTGCAATTTACAAGCTAACGACCATATGGAAATATGATCTTTCTGCTAAAACGGCAATTCTTTCAAACTGTATTGGTTGGTTGTATTTCATGGCATGTCGACCCCGGTAGGTTATTTAATGCCAACTCCTGTTTGAACATATTTATTAAATATATATGATTTATAAATGCATATTTTGTAGATAACATTTTAAAACTTGCCAGATCTCATTTGCTTGTAAAGTTAAATGATTTTAAGTATTGCTACGTAACACTAACAATTTAGTTTAACAATACTAATTTGTTTGCACACCGTTGAATAGATATACATATAATTTGTAAGTTTATAAGTAATCTTATAAAAAACGCCAATTTATTTGCACACAATTTGCTATTGTTTGCACATGGTTTCAAGTACTGGTATATTGATCATTTATATGCATTCAGTGAAGTGGTTACAAATATTGCTATTTAACACTAATAATTCAATTCAACACTATTCATTTATTCGTTTGCACACTGTCAAATGGTTCCAAGTATTGCTATGTAACACTAATAATTCCATTTTCGCACACAGTTATACGGTTTCAAATATTCCACGCAAATAGGTTTATTTACACACAGTAAAATGGTTCTGATTGGTTGGTTGTTTAGTTTTACAACGTATAAACGCTCTTCGAGTCATTTAACGCCTAATTAAATCATTTTGATAAAAGTTTCAAACAATTCCCACACAGTTAAATGTCAAAACAATTCTTTTTCAAACACTTCAGTTTAGCATAAGTACAGTTTTCTGTTTACACACAGTTAGATGTCAAAACAGTTCTATTTAAAACAATTTAGATTATAATAAGTACACTTTTTTTAGTTCTATTGGACCCATAGATAGGACCCTACCACTTTAGAGTTAGGTGGCCCTGGTAGCAACGATAATGAAGCTCCTGGATTGAAGTCTCACCATCAGGTGGTTTAATGTTATATCCAGGATACTCTTTGTTGGAGAGTCTTACTTTTCTGGGTTTTTTTTCTACAGCCCTTTCTGACTGGATTGCTGTATCCATGTCAGTATTATTATATAGTTGCACTACTTTGACTATAACATGTGGAAATAGTTAATGAACGTAATGTCTGAGGATAACTTCTTCGTTCTTGTAGGAACCTGATTTTCTTGTATCTTTGAATCGTTCCTCGTTTACCTTACACAAAAAGCTTGTCTTCTTGTGTCCCGGCCACCAAAAGAGACTGAATCGAGAAACCAATCGTCTTTTATTAGGTTTCATCTAACACCCAATCATCACTTTTACCTCACCACAATTTAGATGGCTGGCCGAATCTGGTGACCTCGGGAAATCAAGGTTCTTTCAGCTGCTGACTTTTAAGATATTTTATCAGAACCATTCGCTTACAATGTTACAGGGAACTAAACGAGTAGAGTTCAAATCCAAGGTGATTTACTAGGCACTACTGTCCCCTTTATCATATTTACCCCCCCCCCCGCTCGGGCAGGATATGACACAAAGTCAATTTTTTAAGCGGAGTTTAACAGGTTTGAATTCAGAGTTTTCCTTCTAGACCAGTTGCCTCACCAAGGCTGAAGAACCTAGCCTGCCCTACTATTTACCCATAGCTGGAAGGGGGAATAATTGGATTCATACCTTTCCCAAGGGTATTAGTGCTTGTGAAATGTAATCAGTCTCGTCCAGGATTTGAACTCATGTCGCCGTGTCTATTTCCTACGACGATAACCATTGCACAACGGGCACCTCACAAATTACCAACCCCTCCGCTCGGACAGGATATGACATAAGGTCAATCTTTAAGCGGAGTTTAACAGGTTTGAATTCAGAGTTTTCCTTCTCCTAGACCAGTTGCCTCACCCAGGCTGAAGAACCTAGTCTGCCCTACTGGAAGGAGAATAAATGGATTCATACCTTTCCCTGGGGTATTAGTGCTATGTGAAATGTAATCAGTCTCGCCCAGGATTTGAACTCGTGTCGCCGTGTCTATTTCCTACAACGATAACTATTGCACCACGGGCACCTAATGTCCCCTTTATGCCGATATTTGATAAAATGTTGCAATTTTCACACGGAATGGAGAGGTCAACAGTTTAAAGTCTAATATATTTTTGGTACTTTCATGTATTTAGGTCATCAATCAAACCAAATGCTTTCCAGATCACAAAATGATCTCATTTCCTAAAATATGAGAACAAGGTCACGAACTCTAGTACATTAAAAAAAAAATGGAAATATTAAATCCTTTTAATTTTTGGCCGTCTTCAATTTATTTGATTCTTCTAGCAACCAATCTGAGTTAATCAGTAGTCGTTTGTATTCAACCAATGATCGGAGAAAAAAAAAGAAAGAAAACAAAGAAACCTAGTTTGAATATCATTAGTGTTGGAAGTACAGAGATAATCATTTATTTTTGATACATACTGCATTATAACAACCGTTGAAAGATCGTCAACAATTTGGGATAAAAAGGAACTGAAATTAAAGTTGTGGCTTCATGTCACCTCACACGGTTGTCATCATGTACAACAGATGTGGTGTGATGACTTGAAAATCACCACGATATCATCAGGTGTTGAGTAAGGAAGTGCATGTGTCATTGGTAAGATAAAAAAAAATAATAAATAAATACCTGCAGAGTCGTCGTAGAGTAAACAAAATGTCTATGTCACGCGTTCAAGGAAAAGTGAATAACGCAGATATTAGTATATCAAACAGAATTTAAAGGTGGTCTATTTCGCTTCTAATAATATTTCAAGCTAACAGTGAATAGAAAAATTGTGTTTGAAACTTACGAAAAAAAATGTCCCATCTGTTTTTACTCACCACTATCAATCCTGGTTGTCCAGGAGGTCCCGGTAAACCAGGTGTGCCATCTTTACCGGGCGTACCAGGTATTCCACTAAATCCTCGATCTCCCTAATTAACACAAGAAAATTAAACTGAGATTTCGCAATACAAAAATAAATACATTCATGAATATAAAAAAAAAGTTAAAAATCTTTATTTATACAACTTTTGGGTTTTTTGGTCTTTCTCTTAGCAAAACAATTTTGGAGAGCATGGCGAAGAAAACTTTCCCTCAGAAAAAAAAAAGCGGGGTTAACGAAAGAAATAGACAAATACGTATTTAAAGTTTGATTTCTACGTTTGTAAAAGTGTTGTAATTCAAGGCTGGCCATCTCAGCGAGTTTTCAAACCATCCTTCATACGACGTCCCCATTAGGGAATTCTAACGTAGACAACTCTTTAAAATATATGTCCGTCTGTAATAACCAAGAATTCCTGCTAATTACTTTAACATTTTCATCACTTGTTTCATTGGAAGTCACCTCTAACCTCATTTGTCCATTACATCACAACATTTCCGCTGGGAGAAGGGAATTTGGTGGTCGAAAGACATTACTTAACACATCTTATCCAAACCTAGTTAAAGGTAAAATAGTGAAGCAGACTAAGTTTTTTAGTCTTCGTAGTAAGAAAGAATCTGAACTTGAAAAATCTGTAGATGATTTCGGAGAATCTATGGCACTCTGGTACATTATTCTTCAAACAACCTCGTCCATAGCTTGAATTCTATACTTCATGACAATTTTCTTCAACAACAGCCGATCCTCACCCCAGTTAAACATATGGATCGGCTGAAAAGTTCATAGGCTGATCAAGATACTCTCATGGAATCTGATCAAATGAGGTTTATATTTCAACACTACCTCCCTTGCGGTTCACACACTTCGTCTATCAGTGTTGCAGTGCTTGAATTCCATGGTTAAAAAGTCATCAACAGCAGACATGACTTCATCATATGAAATTTTCAGCCCACCCGCATGTGGATTTCATCATTGGTCTGAAAAAAAAAAAATAAATAAATAAAATAAACTCACTTTATCACCTTTCATACCAATCACACTGTCACTGCCCTGCCCGTGAAGGACCTTGGTCTCGCCTGGAGGTCCTGGGGGTCCGGGTGCACCTCTCAATCCTACACCTGGTTCACCCTGTAACGTAAAAAAAACAATAGGTGAATTGCATAACAAAAAGAAGTTCAAATTTTTATAAATGCCAGTCGGTTTGCAGATATTCACCAAGAAAACCTCCTTCACTGAAAATGTTTCATTTAAATCCAATATTCATTGAACAAGGGTCTCAAACTCAAGCACTCAAAAGGGCCATTATGTCTTTGGGGAGAAGCACAATGGAGCAGAAGTGACATAAGTGGGGTGGAGGGCGTGATTTTCACCATTTATAATGTTACTTTGTAATACAGCGGATAGGCTGCTATTTATCCCCCCCGCCATCAAATTGAATACACGTATCATAGTGTGATATGCAAATTAGTACAAAATGTAGGGGGGCAAATTTTCAGTTTCAAATTTTCCTTAATTCCGTTTTTATTTTTGGTGAATTCCCTTTTTTCTATTTTCATTTTTGATAAATTCTGTTTCTTTCCGAAATGTAACGGCTAAAATGCTTGAATGCAGCCTCGAAGTGAGTTCAAACTCCACTCGCAGTATTAAATTCTGTATCGGACTTATACCTTTGAGAAAGGTATGAACCTCCTTATCCCCAAGCTATAGGTTAAATAGTATTACTGTTGTTGTTGTTCTTCAAGGATTGGTTTAGCATAAAATAACCCAAGAAGATTTATATGCTATAAAACAAAGAAACCAAACTGTTTTCTCCGTTTTATCCTATTTTACAGGTAAATTGCAATTTTTGGAAGCCGGATAAATGGTTCAGCATCTGTATTAAGTCTGGCAGGGCGTACAAACACACTGATCCCAAAGCGAAGAGCCAATTTATGGGTAAACAATCCAGTCGTATTTCATGGGTACGATACTAGTTAATAACATTAATAAACATTTTTGAGATGCTGAAAAACCTGGGGGATGTACTGTGTTTAAATAAATAAGAGCGAGCTAAAGAATTTGGCTCTGGTTTTTGGACGGGAATAGAAGACCAACTGGTAATTTGATTTCACAGACAGGATTGGAAAAGTAAAATATATATGTAATATATATATATATATATATATATATATATATATATATATATATTATTAAAAAATAGACTAATGAATTATTTTCTTTATTTCTAATCCTTCTTTGGCTTCTCCAATCCGAGAGAGAGAGAGAGTTAGTAAAAGATCTTAATTAAAAGATCGTTATTGACTAAAAAGAAAAAAAAACAATTAAAATCCTCCAAAGAGGATTACTACGGTTTGCAGGATAATAACTTTCATTATAGATCATTTTATACGCATGTTACAATTGGTTAACACTTGAAATTTACGTACATAGATACACACACACACACACATATATATATATATATACACACACACTCACATACATATATATATATATGAACACATATACATGCACACACATATATGCACACTCACCTATATATATATATATATATATATATATATATATATATATATATGAGAGAGAGACCTATCAGATAAATTAAAGCGTAATTTTTTTCAAAGCAGCAGTCGTATCAATACGGCTGTGTGGATGCACCACATGGATGCTGACAAAGCGTATGGAGAAAAAGTTTTACGGTAACTGCACAAGAATGCTGCGAGTTGTATTGAACAAGTCTTGATGGTAGCATCCTAAAAAGCAGTAGTTGTAGGCACACCTACCACTCATCACGAAAACCATCCAAATTAGACGGGCAAGACATGCAGGACACTACTGGAGAAGTAAGAGCGAGCTCATAATCGATGTACTCCTGTGGACCCCCCTCACACGAACGAGCACGGGTAGGACGACCAGCTAGAACCTATCACTAAAAGCTCAGTACTGATACAGGATGTAGCATGGAAGACCTACCGAGAGCTATGGACGATAGGGATGAGTGGCGGGAGAGGGTCAGAGGAATGCGTGGTTGAGCCACGCCATGATATGTGTGTGTGTGTGTGTGTGTGTGTGTGTGTGTGTGCATATAAGCAATTATTTAAAGTCATTTTACTAGAATTTTATTTAACCAAATTTATAATCTTCTCACGATCGACCGTTTTATATAGTTGACGTTACCAAAATGTGTGCCAAAGCGAAAAGTGATATGAAAGAAAAATAAGGGGGAGAGAAGAATAAACGACAAGTATCTTTTTCTGCCAATCTGACCAGAAAAGAGATTTGTTGTCTTTGGCGCGGTGCCAATCTCAAGAAAAGATTATTTCAATAATCAAAAAACTCGAACAGAAAAACAAAACAAAACAAAAAAAAACAAAAAACAACAACAACAACAAACAACTTACCTTTTCTCCTTTTATTCCATCGATTCCGTTATAACCCTGTTCACCCTTTTCTCCTGGAAGACCACTTTCGCCAGGGTAACCGTTCTCACCTCGATCTCCCTACAAACGAAAGAAAATAACAACAGTATGTCATTGATGAAATAGAGCAGACCACTCACACAGACACAAAATAAAGAAAAAAAAAAAAAACACACACACAACCCTCCAAAAAACACACAATACAAAAAGCCTCTAAAAATAAAAATGAAAAGCCTCTAAAAATAAAAAAAAGAATAAAAAGCCTCCAAAAAAATAAATAAATAAATAAATAAATAAATAAATAAATAAAAATAAAAAGCCTCCAAAAATAAAAAAAGAATAAAAAGCCTCTAAAAAAAAAAAATAAAAAAAAATAAAAAAAAATAAAAAAAAATAAAAAATAAATAAATAAATAAATAAATAAAAATAAAAATAACAATGTATAAAAGATTTCAAACTGTCAAAAGTGGTCACGTCACTCTCCATATTTCTGGTTATAATTATAATGCTATTGCATATCAACCATTGCAGGTTATTTTATGCCAAGTCTTGTTAAATATATATAAATAAACACGTTTGGTCCAATAGACACCTGAAGAAAAGCACAAAGACCAAGGTGCGTACTTGCCACCCTCCTATCGGTCTCAGGTCATTGATCACTTAGTGTCACCACTTTCGACTGCTCGAGTAGTTCCACCACTGCTGTCTCTGCATCATCCTTAACTTCCACTGGGGTGAATTGGTCAAAAATATTGAAGTTCTTGAACAGGTGAAAATCACCAGCATCAAGGCCATGTTACTGAAATCCCCTTTACGTTGGTTGGGTTTAATGGCATATCAACCTTTTTAGGTTATTTAACGCCAAATTCATTTTATGCAAATAGTTCTATATCAAACAATTCAGTTGAGCATGAGTACACAGTTTAATCGTCAAAAACATTTCTATTTCAAGCTATTCAGTTTATTCAAACAGTTCTAATTCAGCTAATTCAATTTATAAGTACAGATTTTGTTTACACACAGTTAAATGTCAAAACAGTTCTATATTAAACAATTCCGTTTAGTGTAAGTAGAGTTTCAATGTCAAAAACAGTTCCATTTCAAACAATTCAGTTGAGCATGAGCGCAGTATAAATGTAAGTACAGTTTAATTATCAAAAACTTTTCTATTTTAAGCTATTCAGTTTAGTCAAACAGTTTTAATTCAACCAATCCAGTTTAGCATAAGTACGCAGTTAGTCATATTTAACCCATAGATAGGGCCCTATCAGGTGCTACCATTCCGGACCAGAGTGGACCTGGGAGCAATGGCAATGATGTGGTGCTCCGCATTCCCCAAAGCTCCAGTATCACTGAAACCTCACCATCAGATTATTTAGATTCATATCCAGGACTCTCATTTGGGGGTCTTACCCCTCTGCAGAGGTGCAGTCGGTATATTCTACTGCCCCAGCCAACTGGGCAAGTACCAGTTACGCTTCACTGGACACATCTCTAGGATAGAAAATCATTGCCTATCCAGGATCACTCAGTGCGGCGAGTTCCACGCTAGCCATCGTAATAGAATGGATTCAAAGTAGCGATTCAACGACTGCTTAGAAATAAAACCCTTTATGACTAGCACAGTCACATCGACCATCACTGATGATTTACTGTAGTTGAGAACTGTGACGCCCGGTGTCTCACCGCCACTAACCATGTCTCCTCCATCTGAAAACACTCGCAGGGTCGCCCTCAAAGTCAAAAGGCGCAAAGGAACCGCAACTCAATGCTATCAAGCTCTGACCTGATCTTCAGATGCGGCTGCTGAGACAGTGCTTGTCTTTTCCCCATCAATTTTATTCTCAAGTCGGTGTGGACCGATCCGCTTCTAGATCTTCGTTCAAGAAGCTAAGCCTATATATCATTAGGTCCAGTTAAACCGGAGTTGGGAGTAATTCCATCAGGACAAAAAACCATTCAACAGTGAACATTTAAATTTTCCTGGTAAAGAGCTCAATGTAACTGACATTGCAGAGCAATAATTTCTTTAAGAAAATTATGTGACCGGTTTTGTTTTGTTCATAAAGAAAGTATACATATATATATATATATATATATATATATATATATATATATATGTATGTATGTAAACGAACCATTAGTCGATAAATATCGTTGTTTTTAAACAAATTGTTAGAGCACAAGACAAAGATTAGAAGACAAATTTGGCTTTGTTTCGTATGTGTATATCAATTTTTTTTATATATCTGCTAGATTGGGATTTGTGATTATGTCAGTTTCCTTGCGAATCACATCGTTTTTGTTTATTTGTATTTGTCTTGTTTAATAATTTTTTTTAGTGTGATTTTATTCTAGATGTTTCGAGAGATTTCTAGATTGAGATGAGGAGTTTGATATTTTAAGTTGTTTTTTGTTCAGTGGTTGTTTGGTTATAATTTATAGGAGAAGGAGGTTCAAGTTTGATTTGAGGTAGGTAGAACGTGTTTTGACTTTTCTAATGATGATAGATTTCAGATAAAAATTGACACCAAAATGACATTTCCCAGATTTAGTTTCAATAGAAAAAATTAGAAGAATAAATAAATAGACAAAAAATAATGATAAAAATAGAGTTAAAAAAATGTTATCATTAATGTCGTTTTTATTTTTTTAAGACTATCAAATGCTACTTTTAAGGCATTTCCTTTCTAAAGGACAATATCATAATGTGAAAGGCAAACAATCTCATTCAGGACTTGAATTTGGCTCATAGACTCCATTTCCAACGACAATAGCCGTTGGACAACATGTGCTTGCTTTTATACCACTAGCTGAGTCTGCCGGCATTGCAAGAGTGAAAAATTAGATCATTAAATGAAAATGCATGCATCAGTTTTTTTTTGGCTTTATTTGAAAGCAAATTCTTCATTAAGTATTTATTTATCCAACCTCTCCACCACAGACAGAATGTGACACGAGGTCAATTTTTTTACGTTGTATAACTGGTTTTAATTCAGGGATTTCATTCCAAACCGGTTTAAAGAGCCTAGGTTTGGTTTGGTTTTATGGCATATCTACCATTGTAGGTTATTTAATACCAAATCCTCTTCATGCATACTTATTAAATATATATGATTTGGTTTTGTTCGGTTTTATGGCATATCAAATGTTGCAGGTAATTTAATGCTAAATCCTGTTTTTATATATATATATATATATATATATATATATATATTAAATATATAAGATTTGGTTTGGTTTTATGTCATATCAACCATTTTAGGTTATTTAATGCCAAATCCTATTCATATATATATATATATATATATATATATATATATATATATGATTTGATATGGATGGGTTTTATGTCATATGAACCATTGTAGGTTATTCAATGCCAAATCCTATTTATACATATATATTAAATATATATGATTTGGTTTGGTTGGGTTTTATGGCATATGAACCATTGTAGGTTATTTAATACCAAATCCTATTTTAAATATTTATGATTTGGTTTGGCTGGGTTTTATGTCCCATCAACTATTGAAGGTTATTTAATGCCAAATCCTCTTTATACATATATATAAAATATACATGATTTGGTTTTGTGGCACATCAACCACTGTAGGCTAATTAATGTCAAATCTTTATACATATATATAATCCATAGATAAGATGCTATCAGTTTGGGTCAAACTAGACTTGAGAGCAATGGCAATGAAGGGGTACTTCCCATTCCTCAGAGCTCTAGAGCTGGAGCCCCACCATCAGATTGTGTAGTGTCATATTCAGGACACTCGTTGTGCGAGGGATCTTAACACTCTGTAGAGCTGCAGTCGGTGTATTCTTCAGCTCCAGTCGACTGGGCCCTAAAAGAACCTAGTCTTCCCTACTATTTACTCATAGATGTGCCGGAGAGAATGGTTAGATTCATACCTTTCCCTAAGGGTATTGGAGCTATACGAAGTGTAAATAGTCTCCTCCAGGATTTAAACCCTGGCTGCTTATTACATTTCCCACGACGATGACCGTTCCACAACGAGCTCCCCAATCCGTCAAATTATTCAGTAAGTAAGTAAATAAAAATCTGTGAAAGGAGGAATAAACAAAACAAAACTGTTTCAGTAATTGAGTAAGCTTTTTGGGGCACCTAATGAGACTCGAACTCACTCGTTAAGGTTTGCTAGTCTAGTTTGTGAACCATTACACCATCCGACAAGGAAAAAAAAAGAAATAACTTTGTTTGAAGTTAGAGTGTACAATTCTTCTTTATATACAACGCTGCCGTTTTTTTTTCAAAAGAAGACTAACATTATTCTAATATATTAAAAAAAATGCGCTTTTATGCATATCCCCAAATATCTCCACCCACACCAACCAATTAAGAATGTCCTCCTAGTAATAAACCACACCCTAAAAAGGTCAGTAATACGATACCGTCGTTTACATTGAAAAAAAAAGTATAGCTTGTCCATTAACACTAATATATGGCAAGAGAGGGGGAGATATTACAAACTTTTTGTTGCCCGAATGTGAGTGCTACCAAATATTCTAGAATGTTCCTTTCGCGTTAGAAAATTGGTATAATATCTTTGTTTTATGGTATATTAACCATCGTGGGTTATTTAATGCCAAGGCCATCCTTGTAGAAGAACAGCAGCGAGGGGGTTGATAATGGTTTTCTAACATATCAACCATTGTTGGTTATTTAATGTCAAATCCTGTTCATGTATATATATTAAATATATATGATTGGTAAACACATTTTGTTAATAACATTTCTAAACGGGCCTGAGTTAATTCTTTTGCACACAGTTAAATGGTTTCAAGTATTGCTATGTAATAGTAACAATTTAACATCAGTCATTTGTTTGTACATGTTTAAATAAGTATACATGACATCTAAGAGGTTAGTTAGTCGGTAATTTATTTTTAAATGAGTTAGAACTAATTTTTTGCACACGAGTATTGCTATTCGTTTCATGCATTTAAATGGTTTCAATTATTGCTATTTAACATTGAGGGTGTCCACGTGGTGTAATGGTTAAAGCGATGGACTGCGGAATCGTAGTACGCGAGTTCGTACTCCAGTCGCGCTACTACGTTCACTTTCGGGCAAAAACCCTTGGGAAAGGTATGAACCCCCTTTATCCTCCCAGCTATGTGCTAAATAGTACCACAACTGTTCTTCTAGGAGAATGGCTTTGGCATTAAATAACATAAAGAGTTTATATGCCATTAAACGGTTCCAAGTATTGTTATTTATCACTAACAACTCAATTAAACACCAGTCATTTGTTTACTCACAGTTAAATGATCAAAAAGTTCTATTTCAAGCAATTCAATTGAGCATAAATCATTCGCTCGAACAGAGTTTAAATGCCAAACAGTTCTATTTGACCCATAGGTAGGATCCAATCAGATGCCACCACTCCGGTTCAGAGTGGACCTTGTGAAGCGATGGCGATAAAGAGGTACTCTGCATTCTCCAAAGCTCCAGCATTACTGGAGCCTCATCAGATTGTTTCAGTTTATATCTATTTTAAATGAGGTTAAGCTCATTCTTTTGGACACAGTTAAATGTTTCCAAGTATTGCTATGTATCCCTTACACATCAATCATTTGTTTACACACAAATGATCAGTTTTATTTCTAACAATTCAGTTTAGGGTAAGTCATTTGTTTGATGTTAGTTTAAAATGTCAGACAGTTCTATTTAACGCATAGATAGGGCCGTATCAGTTGATACCAGTCTGGGTCAGACTAGACCAGGGAGCAATGGCAATGAAGGGGCACTCGACATTCCTCAGAGGTCTAGGCCTGAAACCTCACCATCAGATTGTTTAGTGTCATATCCAGGACACTCATTCGGGGGTGTCTTATCCCTCTGCAGAGATGCAGTCCGTGTATTCTAAAGCCACAGTCAAAGCAAAAAATGATACGAAAGAAGAGTAAGGGAGGAATAATGAGAGAGAGAGAGAGATTCAAAGGAATCCGTGGTGTCAGCAAGCATTGATGATGTTTAATAGATATGCAAGTCTTACCTTGTCACCCTTAGGTCCCGGGGTTCCAGGTTCTCCTGCCACACCTCTACGTGAGTAAATCCTTTCTCCTGAAGCATCGATGCTCTAGAAAAAATACATTAAAACATATAAAAATATATTAAAATTTAGAAACTTTTAAATGAAAACTTCAATATCTCATTACTCCGTTTTTAGTGAGGTCTTTTCATATCAAGCTTGTTATTTCTTCGTTACACATTTTTAAAGCTTTTTGTCTTATGTTATTCCAACTTCTCGTTATATGTCCTACTCACTTTCATTTTTGTTGTTTAATAATTGTAAAAGTGTAAGGAAATCGTACCGAGGTACGGATAGAAAAAAAAAAAAGAAGACCAGCAACCGGAAGAAAGACTAGTTGTTAAAATTCAACATCTTGTCCAGTACACTAGATATAACAAAATATTTTTTATTATTTGTAATGCCTCCTTCGGCAACTCCTCTTTTATTATCTTCTTACATCAACATAAACAAATTCTTTGCACGATGACGACGAGTTCATTTCAGGTAAAGAAAAGTCAGACACGTGGTCACAGAAAAATCCATCTCATTTTACTGGAAATTTTGCAACTTACCTTTGGAACGATACCAGTAACAGAAAGTACTATTTTCATGTTGACCAAGGAAAGATTTATTCTTTAAAAAAAATCGTAACCTCACCCCTATGATGGATAAGGGCAATTTCGGTTGCCTTGAAATTTAGTTAGTTACTCTCCCAGTAACTAGCTAAGCCTTTTCAAAAATCCCTAAATCTTGGGTGTAACCGTTTTTCACACCGACTGCGCGTGATTAACTTTTTGTTGTTGGTCACTAAAGTCACTGGTTGTGGAAAGTGTCAACTACATAACAGTGCTGACTGGCTAAGTAGTGTTACGTTGTGTGCATCTTGAAGGAAGTTGAGGAGACGAAGATGTCTCTTGACCCTCATACGGAAAGGAATTGACCAATGTGAAATAGCTTTAAAAAAGCAAAGTTTTTATTTAGGTAGTTATCTTCGTGAAGCAGGTAAGAAGGATATCAAAAGACGTAGAGTGGTTTACTTCGTCGGAGGAAGAAATCGTTCGTCTTCCTCCCCACGAAAAGCAAGGTGTTTTTACCGAGTCTCAATCAAGTCAGTTGAGTAGACTCTTTGTTGTTCCTGTACCAACTCTTCGCGTATCTTTGGTTGATTCTTTCTCTCTCAGCTTACACTACGGCTCCGCTCAGATTTGTCTCCAGCCAACAATACTGCGACTCGAAAGAGTCCAGGATCATTTATTGGAGTTCTCAGAACAGCGTAACTCAGATTCCGTCTCTCTGGTTGCAAGCGTGTTCCATTTTCGAGTCCGATAGCTTCAGCAATTTTCTTTAATTTCTTTTATTTTTAACAGAGAAAGCAAATTTTATTACACTTGGCCCTCGTTTGTTTTTGTTTTTTTTTGTTGCTTTTTGTGAACCCGACTCGTGACTTCTATCTTTTCGTCCAAAACCGGCGGCCGACTTCGTTTTAAAAACAAACACAATGTGGGAATGGGTATGTTTGCCAATGAACCTGGACGGGCTACAAATCGGTCTTGCCAAACAGGTGCACATTACTGACTTTTAGGTGGATATGAAAATCAGGAAAGTAGTTGCGATTGTCAAGACTCTCAGCAATGTTGGAAACCGCAGGGGATTTGAGGAAACATAACATCACTTGATTCAAAGAGAAAATTGCCAGATATGTTTTTTTGTTTAATTGCATATCAACCTTCGCGGGATATTCAATGCCAAATCTATCCTTGTGGAAGAACAGTAATTATACTATTTAACACATAGCCATATGGGGAGGGATTAAGGGGCTCATGCCTTTCCTGAGAGCATTAATCTGAAAGTGAACATAATAGAGCAACTTGAGTTTGAGCTCTCTAAGATGTCACAGTACAGTACGTTGACGTCTACACCACGGAGACTCCCCCTCTCAGATACTGCAGATGCAAATTCGCAGTTGCATAAATAATAAATCAAGCTGATATTTTAAAAAGTTGTAATCCATCTCCAAATATTCTTTAACTAAACATGTATCAGAGAAGAGTCAATAAACATTTATCAACAATAAATTTAAAAAATTACCAAATCATCAATGTTGTCATCGCCACTAGTGAATGGCCCAGTAACTCCGGGTGGTCCAGGTGGACCGGGTGGTCCAGGAGGTCCGTGCGCTCCAGGTAAACCATTAGATCCGTCACGTCCACCCTCTCCTTTCTGTCCCATTAATCCGGGCTCACCGGGATACCCTGGTCGGCCCTAGATTAAAAGAAAGTGCCAAATTTACCTTGGTGGAAATGGAATTCTGAAAATGAAAATTTCAAACAATCCAGTCTAGCATAAGTACGTAGTTTAGTTCTATTTGACTCATAGATAGGACCTTATCAGGTGCTACCACTCCGGCCCAGGGTGGACCTGGGAGCAATGGCAATGAAGAGGTACTCTGCATTCCCCAAAGTTCCAGCATTACCGGAACCTCACCATCAGATTGTTTATTGTCCTATCTAGGATATTCGTTGGGGTGGGGGGTCTTATCCCTTTGCAGAGGAGCAGTCGGTGTATTCTACAACCCCAGCCGACTGGGTAAGTCTGGAACATGGAGCACTCAGTTACATGGTTTCAAGCATATCTATCAAATGATAATTTTCAAGCGAATCCATTTGACCCATAGATACGACCCTAAAAGTTACAGCCAATCGCCAGTTAGAGAGGACCTGGAAGTGATAGCAATGAAGAGGTGACTTCGTACTCCCCAGAACTGGAGCCTTCCTTCCCGGATGCAGTTTAGAGAGGAATATAGTCAGCATATTTAAAGCCTCTTCGACAGAGCTTCAGATCTTAGCCAAATGTATATATGAAAAGACAGCGACGAAGCATCTATACATAAAAAAATAATACTTTTTTTAGTCTAAATTCTGGCTTTTAATCACGCAAGATAGTCTGTCATAGAATTGCCCATAGCCTTTGAATATTATTCGCCCCAAAAGCTATCTTTTGTTGTTATTAAGTTCGATATTTTGTGACATTATATTTATTGAGTTATAGTTAGCATAGTGTAACATAGTGACTGAGGACACTGCGCGCATTTCAGTACCGGCTTAAAGACTGACATGTTTTGGCGATTGTGTCAGGTGTCAACTCTGTAAAGATATGAGAACCAAAACATAAAACGAAATTGTAATAAAAAATGGATTTTGATTGGTTAAAATAATCGTGAGAACATAGGTAGACGATTAGGCTTTTCAGTTAGATTCAAGAGTTACAAACGGAATGCAAAAACAGAGAGACAAAATTCGAAACTCCGCCACGGACAGAATACAACAGTTTTTAAGCGGAGTAAATCTGGTTTGAAGTCAGTGTTTTCCTTCTCCTAGACTAGTTACCTAATCAAAGCGAAATTACCAAAACTGACTTATGATTTCCTCTTAGCTGGGTGGGTAGGAGAAAAAAGAATTCATTCTTATTTCAGTGCAAAATGAAAAGTAAACAGCTTCGTTAATGATTTGAACTCGCGTCGTCGATTCCATTTCCTTAGACGAGAACCATTACGCTAAACACGCCTCTCATATGGTTCAAGTAACTAATGGTGAGAGTAGAACTAATAGTAATAACAATATCAATATTATTCATAGTAATAACTATAATTATAAAATTAACAATAGTAGTAGTAGTAGTAGTAGTAATATTAGTAATATTCGGGATAACTATAATAAGTGAAAGGAAGCGAAAAGAAAGATAGGTACCTGGACCTTGCTAGAGAACTGAAAAAACTGTGAAACATGAAAGTGGCAATTATACCAATTCTAATTGGTACTCTTGGTAAGTCACCAAAAGATTTGGTACAAGGACTGGAATACCTGGAAATAACGAGACGGATGGAGAATGTCCAAACTACAGCATTGTTGAGATCGGCCAGAATACTGAGAAGAGTCCTGGAGACTTGTTGTCACCCAACTTCCAGTGAAAGACCATCAGCTAACTGATGCGAAAAACTCACAAGGAGTAAAAATAACAACAATAAACAGCTACCTTCAAGTAACTATTCTTAATACAAATAATTTGTACTCAGTTATATGGTTTCAAGAATTCCTATATAATACCAATAATTTAGAAACAGTTCTATCTGAGTCTTATATGGGACCCTAACAGATATTACCACTCCGGGTCACAGTGAACCAGAGAGCAATGGCAATGAATTGGTATTATACTCTCCCCAGAATTTTAGAAATCGATCCTCACAACCAGATGCAGTTTAATATCCTACCGAGGACCTCCCCTTTTTTGGTGTGGCGGCAGGGGGTTCGATGGCATATTCTGAGTCCCACCGACAGGACGGTCAGTCTTACGGAGATTGGATTTCGCTCAATAGTGAATGAAACAATCTTATTTAATTTGATAAGAAAAAAGAAAAGGAAAGGAAACAGAGAAAAGAAATTTGACACTCAACTGAAATTGTTTTAATACCGTAGATTTCTTTCAACTCAGCAATAACGATAATACTTAACAATTGTCCTTCTTAAGATAAATTTTCGATTTTGATTTTTAGTTCCTGATTTTTTGAAAAAAATCCAAAGTTTACTTTTTGCGGGTACTTTGCATAGAAACGTCAATGAAGCATTCAACTTACGGCTTCTCCCTTGAGTCCTTCACGCCCAGGTTCTCCAGGCCGTCCATCAATACCAGCTGAAAATAGAAAAAACAGTATTCCGTTTAAGGTGTAGGATTACATCTTTTGTTTCTATCTATGACTTCTATCATAGCAACATATCTAGGCATCCAAATACTCGATATCACGGAGATAACTGCGAAAAACTACTTAGAATCCTTTATTCCTTTTTAAATTGAATCAATGATATCTGTACAATGGAAACCTAACGGATATCTCGGAAAAACAGCTGTTTAAACCCAGTTTCAAGTATTCCTATTTAATATTAATATTTTGTACACAAGTACAAGAGGGGGGTGTCCTCATGGTGTAATGATTAAAGCGATGGACTGCAGAATCGTAGTACGCGGGTTCGTACTCCAGTCGCGCTATTACATTCACTTTCGGACAAATACCCTTGGGAAAGGTATGAACCCCATTATCCGCTCAGCTATGGATTAAATAGTACCACTGCTGTTCTATAAGGATGTCTTTGGCATTAAATAACCTTCAAAGGTTGATATGCCATTAAACAAAGAAACCGAATCATACAAGAATTTTTTAGCCATTTTAAAGCAATTATATAGTTTCAAGTATTCCTATCTAATACTAATAATTTTTTTAGACAAGTACAAGTATTTTCAAGCATCTATAAGGTTGCAAGCATATAGACTATGTCGGAGAAGTTGATGGTGTATTTTTTTACTCTTAAATGCTATTGGATTTTTAAATACTGTTTTAGATCACAAATTAAAATCAAAATACTGAAATTATTATTTTTATTAGATATTTTATTCCAAATCTGAAAAGTAGAAAATATTTATCCAATTAGAGGCTAATCCCCACAAAAAAAACAAAAAAGAAAAAAAAAAAGAAAAAAAACAAAACAAAACACAAAAACAAACAACTAACCAAAAACAAAAAAAACTACGAGAAAACTTACGTTTCCCATCGGCACCAGGACGACCAGATTCTCCAGGGTGGCCTGGAGGACCCTGAGGTCCCGTAGGACCTCTAACACCGCTGTATTCATAATCACCTGAAGAGTCGGAATCAATAAGCGTGGATGGATAACCGCCTCTTCCAGGAGGTCCAGGAGGCCCGGGCAAACCACGTGGACCGATGATTCCGGGTTGGCCCCTTTCACCTGGTACCCCATACCCAGGTTCTCCCTATTATAATAAAAGACAAAAATCAAAGTATAATCGATAAAAGTCGACATTATTACCTCTTGTGTTACCGTAATCATTGTTGTATAAGACGCACTGTTTTTTCAGTGTTGCCTATTGACCCTTGACCGAACCATCAATACGAGATTTTTCTACACAGGACGCACCTGTATAAATAGGCGGAAGCAGTCACGTGGTTGAGCGGAAATGTGTGGGCGTTGTGAAATGATATAAGCAGATGCCCTCGTGGAATACGAGCAGTCTTGCAGCGGTCACTCGTCAGTCGAGTCTTGGAGGCCCAGAGTGACCGCAGGGGTCCGTGACCCACAGGCGGCCCCCGGTTGAGTACATCTCGTCGAGGAAGAGAAGACGTCAGGCCTTGAAGATAACACAGCGGGGTATGGTGAAGAGAAAAAAATATGGGTTTATATGGTAGCCTGTCATCGCCTCCCTGTCTATCTCTCATACACCTACAGAGATTCAAACTCTTTCGAAAGAATAAAGAGATGTATATTTTAATAAAGAAGTATCATGCTATTTCCTTCGTCTTCATTTTGGTCCATCATTCATCATTTTTCCTTATCATTAAAAATGGTACATATCACACCAGGTTTTTCAACCCAAAAGTTAAGGGTACGTATTATAGACGAGAAAATTTTTTCCAGTCACATACCTCACCATATTCGGAATAGGATGACTGAAAGTAAGTTATATCGATCGTTCCAACTCATTTATTTTACACCAGTACAGAGAGGGCACCTTTGGTGGTGTAACGGTTAGCAAGCTTGACTAGCAAACCTACACGAGTGAGTTCGAGTCTCATTGGGTGCCCCATTCATTCGGCCTTGTGCCACATCGAAGCAAAGAGCTTTTTAAATTATTACACCAGTACACAGAGGGCACCTTTGGTGGTGTAACGGTTAGCAAGCTTGACTAGCAAACCTACACTAGTGAGTTCGAGTCTCATTGGGTGCCCCATTCATTCGGCCTTGTGCCACATCGAAGCAAAGAGCTTTGTAAATTACTACACTAGTACTTGACTAGCAAACCTACACGAGTGAGTTCGAGTCTCATTGGGTGCCCCATTCATTCGGCCTTGTGCCACATCGAAGCAAAGAGCTTTGTAAATTACTACACCAGTACAGAGAAATATTTATTGAAATGAGTGTTTGCTTATAAATTTGTTTCTCCTTATGTGAAATTATTTTCGCCGCTAGCCTGTTACATTTTTTTGTGAATATGTCGGAGTGTTTGCTTAAAATATTGTATAGATTATTCTTTAGTCAGTACTAACCTATAAAAATAAATGAACAAAACGAAAACTTTAGGTTAAATTAGCGGCTAGAAATTTAAAAAAAAAAATTAGTGCATATTATCCACGAGAATTATTTACCAGAATTCCGTAGTTCAAAGTTAAACGTGCGTGTTATACACGGATAATCACGGTAATTATGAATATTTTCATCGGCGTGTTAAGAATCCCTGTTTAAAAGAATGTAAGCTGCACAAAACATGATGCTATGCGTGAAGAATTCTGCCACTCTGGTTTAGTTTATTTTTTTAAAATATCGCGCACCTGCTGTCTGTAACGTATTGCCTCTAAATTTACCCGCTCAATTTTAGGGATCCTTTCCCTCAGGCAATAACTTCTCCCTCGCCTGAAAGTGGTGGGATGATTGCCATACGTTCTTCAAGGTAAACCTCCCCCACTCACGGGAAGTACATTTTCAGTGACATTCCTTTGGCGCCAGCGGAAGATTTTAATCCTCAATAGTTGGCGTGTTTTAAGCCCCCATCGACACAATTGGTTGGGTTTTATGGCATATCAAACCATTTAGGGTTATTTAATGCCAAATCCTGTTTCGCCAATGGTCCAGGAAACTTGGGTTCAATCCCAGGTCGTGCCATACCAAAGACTTTAAAAATGGTACATATCTTGCACCTCTGAGATGGTTTGTAAGATGGGTGGTAAGTAGCCATACAATTGCTGTTTTATGGGATGTTGCTTTCAAGATTCGTTCAAAACTGTGCAGTATTCTTGTGTAGTTCTCAAGTAACTTTTTCTCTCGGTGTCTTGTCCAAGTGGTGCAACAATACATTAATACTGACACGAACGAGAAGTATAAATTAAATCTATTTTGGTCGATTTCAGGTAGTTCTTTTTAAGTAGCAAGGAACAAAGTTGAAATAAAAAGCAACAAAAATTAAGATGAAAAAATACTAATCAAAAGTGATCATGATACTATTTACCAACCCCTCCGCTCGGGCAGGATATGACACAAGGTCAGTTTTTAAGCGGAGTTTAACATGTTTGCATTCAGAGTTTTCCTTCTCCTAGACTAATTGCCTAACCAAGGCTGAAGAACCTAGTCTGTCCTACTATTTACCCATAGCTGGAGGGAGAATAATTGGATTCATACCTTTCCCAAGGGTATTAGTGCTATGTGAAATGCAATCAGTATCGTCCAGGATTTGAACTCGTGTCGCCGTGTCCATTTCCTACGACGATAACGACTACACCACGGGCACCTCCAAAAAGTGATCATGATGATTGACATATATTTCACCCGACATGAATGAATGAATAAAAACAAAGATTTATCAAAAATTATGAAAAATATTACTAACCTAACTAGTAGGTTAGTCTTCAATATTAACACTAAGTAAAATTTAGTAAAGTCGTGCCACATATTGAAGTCTACAGCGTTTCTATAATTTTGTTGCGGGGTTTTAAATAAAGTTGATAGAGATGAAGATAATACAAGTCCATCGGTAAAGGAAAAGAAAAAGTAAGACACGTTGTCACAGAAAGAAAATACCGCTCATTTTATTATCAGTTTTCAAACTCACTCCGGATCAATCTCAAATCAGGAAGACGTGAAGTTGTACTTTTGAGTTGATGAAGGAATTGATAAATTGTAGCCCACCCCTAATAGGGTGAGGGAGAAGTTTCCTTAACCACGAAATTTTAGTGGTTTCTTGTCCTTTGCTAATAATAAATGACCGACTCATTTCAAACATCTCCAACTCTCGCGTGACCGTTTCTCGCTTCTCCCATTAGAGTTCTTGTGGTTGACCATTTATTGCAGTGCATCAGGCAGCCACTTCATAACAGTGTTATTTTATTGATTTCTTGTTTCTTTTTAGAGTTCTTGTTTGTTGAGGAGTCGAGTAAAAGATTACCTTATAAATTCTGCTTTTCGCTTAGAGTTAAAGACGTTTTTCTTCTACCAATCAAAATTTGTTCATGGTAAGTACACAGTAATAAATTGTTAGTCACATATATATATATATATATATATATATATATATATATATAATATATATATATAATAAAAAAAAAAAAAAAAAAAAAAAAGAATGTACCTTTGGTCCGGTGACTGAAGTTCCAGGTTGACCAGGCACTCCTCGTGGACCCGGCAAACCGGTACCAGGTTCACCCTGAAGAAGAAATAGAATAAGTTAAGGTACACTCGATTGACGTGTGATTAATGGATTCCAGTAAAATGTACAGTAGTCCCATATTATCCGCGGAGGATATGTTCGATTTTACGGTAACCTAAACTGTAAAATAATCACTAGTTCTGATAATTACGATTGGTTTGGTTTTATGGCACATCAACTATTGTTGGTTATTTAATGCCAAATCCATTTTTATACATATAAAGAGTTCTATTTCAAACAATTCAGTTTAGCATAAGTACACTGTTTAAATGTCAAAACAGTCCCCTCTCAAACTATTCAGTTTAGCACAAGCACAGAGTTTATTTCGATTTGACTCATAGTGAACCTGGGAGCGATGGCAATAAAGAAGTATTCCGCATTTCCAAAATCTCCAGCATTACTGGAACCTCGACCATCAGATTGTTTAGTGTCATATGCCGGACACTCGTTGGGGGAGTCTTACCCCCTCTGCAGTCAGTGTATTCTAAAGCCCCAGCAGACAGGACAATAATAATTACAAACTTTCTCAGTTCCCAAATTACCTCAACATTTACAAGTTTATATAGGTATTTACCCAAGCCCTTGGCACGAGCAGAATTTGACACAAGCTTAATTTTTTAGTTGACTTTAACATTTTTGAATTCAAAGTTTTCCTTTTACTAGATCAAAGTTGAAGATCCCTGTCTCGTTTACTATTTATCCATAGCTGGAGAGAGAATAGTTGGATTCATACCTTTCCCAAGGGTATTAGTGCTACGTGAAATACAAACAGGCAAGTCCAGGATTTGAACTCGGTTCACCGAATCCATTTCCTTCGACGGTAGCACTAAACCACGTGCGCCAACCCACGCGTCTCTCTACCTATCCGTCCATACAGGCAGAATGTGACGCATGGTCAATTTTAAGCCGAGTTTAACAGGTTTGAATTCAGAGTTTTCCTTCTTGACCGTTGGCCAAACCAAGGCAAGAAAACACAGTCTGCCCTACTATTTACCCATAGCTGGAGGGAGAATAATTGGATTCATATCTTTTCCAAGAGTACGAGTGCTAAGTGAAATACAAAGAGTCTCGTCCAGGATTTGAACTCGTGTCACCGTGTCCATTTTCTACAACGATAATCATTACACCACAGGTACTTCAACAAGTCTATATAACTCGATTTTCCCGGTTAATTGACTATGAAGGTATATAAATGACCCATATGAAGGGACTTCATACTCCTCAGACACTTTAGATATTTTTCTCGGTCAGTAATACTGAGTACATATCAATTCTTCAGTACCTATCTCTTATCTAGTGAATGGGAAATCTTTCCTGTATAATTTATTTATTTTTGCCGCCCACCATGCAGGATTTAATACAAGGTCGTTTTTTATAGTTAGGTTTTTAAGGAAGAGGGAGGTCGGGCTGAAATCTCGGCTTGTGCCCAGCTGGACTATGTTGGTTATAGGTTCACTGGGTGCAATGTGAATCAAATGATCCTACTGGGACTTGGATTCACTAATTGCAATGTGAGACCGGCACGTATGCCTGCTCATAGCTTTAACTAGACCCGAAGGTCTTGTGCTATGCTATGCTGTCAATGATCCTTCGCCCGCCTAAAGGAAGCCGAGCCGAAGCCGGGGGCCATTCAGCCTTGAATCTATCGTTGACTCGATACCCATCCGGCACAAATGTCAGACGACCCAGCTAAAAAGTCAAGTAAGATTCATTGATATATTTTTTAGTTGCGTTTTTTTTTTCGCTTTGATATGTACATAGATCCAATATATGAACACTAAAATCTACTTTTCTTTCTCTCTCTCTCTCACACACACACACACACACACACACACAGTGCAGCAGAGATACTTCTCACATTTCAAACTGTCACTTATGTGGTGCGAGTAAACTTTGCCAAGTAACAATGGTCGCTCAATCTAGCCAATGTCTGACCATAACTGATAATTTACGATCATAGCTTGGACCGGTGCAACTAATGTGTTTGCTAGAGAAACAATTTTTAAAGACTAGTGAATTTATAGTCGTGCTCATTTCATGTTACTCGAGCTGATAGAAAAATCAATTCTGCAATTAGTTGTAAAATTCTATCCAGAACAGCATCATTCCGATGTAACATTCACCAGTCTTAAAAACGCTTCAAGAGCAAACGAACAGTGTGCACCAGTCCAAGTTATGATCAACATGGATAGTATCTAAAAGAAAAAAAAATGACGAGATATTTGATACATGGAGCTATCATTGCCACTTGCCTAAGTTCACTTGCACTACACAGGTGAAAGTTTAAAATGTAGGAAGTATTTTTTGTTACACCCGGTATAAAACTAAACATTCCTTAGATGTAAAGTTAGTAAAGGGTGTCGTTAAAACTACCTTATGGCGTTTTGTGGAGAGTCTTGAGATTGGAAACCGACGACTGAAAATCAACCAGTACGGAACAATTCAAAGTGACTATGTATATACCCAACCCCTCCACCTTAGCGAGGATGTGACACTAAGTCATTTTTTTAAGCTGAGGTTTGAAATCAGTTTTCTTTCTCTTATACCGGTTGCCATACCAAAATTAAAGAACCAAATCGGCCTGACTATTTACTTTTAGCTGGGTAGGGAGGGAGAAGAAGTGGAGACATACTTTTCCCAAAGGGTATTGTCGCTATGTGAAATGCAAACAGCCTCATCCAGGAAGAAAACTGGGGTCACCAAGTCCATTTTCTTTCAACGATAACCATTATACAGCGAGTGCCTTTACGATATTTAGTTTGGTTTGGTTTTACGGCATATCAACCATTATAAGTTATTTAATGCCGAATCCGGTTTGTACATATCAAATATATATGATTTGGTTTGGTTGGGTTGGGTTTCATGGCATCCCGATATACTCTATGGATTGACATTTGGTTGGTTGGTTAGTGTTTAATGGCAGATCAACCCTTGTAAGTTATTTAATGTCTAATAATGTTATATATAAGATTTATAAGCGAATCGTTTTCAGGCAAATATTTTTGTTTTAAATGAATTGTTGGGATGCGAGTCAAAGCTTAGTAGACTGACTTTGCTTCAAAGACATACTTTATAGATGGTTTTGTTTCGTTGATGGTTTTATATCTATCTTCTCGATTGAGATTTGCAAACATGCCAGTTTCTATGTCTATACTTTCTACACTATAGAATTTATTTAAAATTTTGGTTGATCCTTGGGAGCTGCATTGTTTTTGTTAGTTTGGATTTGTTTAGTTTTAATTTGTGTGATTTTATTCTTGATGTTGAGAGGTCTCTGAATTGAGATGAGGAGTTTGATATTTTCAGACTTTTTGTTCAGTGATTCTGAAAGAGAGCAAACCCAGACTGACCTAGAATGTGCAATCGATGCTACCTTGTTCTGCAGTTCAAGTGGACAATTTAGTGATGCCAAATTATGTTTAATAAAGATGCCTGAGCGTCAACTGGTCAGAGACTGAACTGATGCACATCGGCAGTGAACCGGATCTCTCTCAATGCTTCATCTCAATATCAACACAGTAGCGTTTGTTCCCACCTTCAGGTACGTTTGCCTTTCCAAAACATTATTTCTAGCCTGAAACCTGCCAGCGACTAGCACTGAGAACATCGCCAGAGTGTCCCCTTTGGAAGCAGCTATATATCTTTTGAAAAATAAAGTTCCGGAGATGTAGCACTATATGGGCCACATACGTGGTCGCTAAAGGACACCCTTGCAGCATAATTGGATGTTCTTGACAGCAGAACCCTTAAGGAAGATTTCATTGGTTGCTGCAGGTTACCAATGAGGAGATACGAAGGCAAACCCCGCAGCCACCTGCCTCTTCTCTTGTAGCAAAAAATTGTTGCGGCTGTAGTCTGTGCTTCACACCGGAACATCTAACACGCGCCGTGTTGGAATTTCATCTCAAACCGGAAGGCCGGACGCAACCTAGGTGTGCTCACTGCACCCGCTGACTCAGTGTGGTTGTTCGGGACCGTGAGATATGTCTAATAACCTTGTCTGAAGTACAACAGCTGGCTCTGGACAGAACCAAATAGAAAGTGCTAGTGATTTTGGTTCACTCCATACATAGATACATCAACTCTATGATGGTCATTGAAATAACAGATCTTCATATGATAAAACAACAAAAAAAACAAACTGATCTTCAGCCTGCACCCAGAAAATCCTGCAAGTCGTTCGATGCACCAGCAGATCTGGTTAAAAAAGTCTGAGATGTTCTTTCTAGAAGCGTATCGTGGTTTATTCCTATCTTGTTACTTGGAGAGGAGATAGACACTTAGAAAAAGTTATCGGACGATGAAATAATTACAATGGGTTTTAGCATGACCTATGCAGAGTCTGACAGCACAATCTACTTATCTTTCTGTAACCAGTTTATCCGACTGTCAGAGTCCCGAGGGAGCAGATCGAGGTCAGGCCTCAGATCGTCAGAGATGACGAAGGAACAAACGCCAAACATTTAGGACTCTCGCATTCCTCTATCTGAATGACCCGAACTCCACTCCCCACAAAAAAAACAAACAAAAAAAAAAAAAACAAAGCTCCTGTTAATAACCGGTTTCTTATCTGTTTCCCACCCTACCCGGAATAAAAAGATGACCCTCTTCAACATAATCAGTCGCCTGCATCGCGAAACAATTTCTATTTATACGAAAACACAGTACATATTTATATAGCCGTACTACACGTAGTTTTAGGCATTTACTGGTGTCTTGGAACATTTCTTCAATGGATAAAGAGGGGACTGCTGTATAACTCGCAGAAATCAATAAAAAAAAAAGAAAAAGAAAAAAGAAAATGAAAATGAATGCAGGATTATTACAAAATTAACCAAACAAAGTTGTCATAATTCGTATCGGTCGACTTTTGAAAACATAAAAACGTCTACGTTTTAACAAATTTTAGATATTGAATTCATAGCATAATGGGAAGGATTAGAAGCAATCATTTGCTTCAGAAATTAATTCTATAAGTTAAAAACTTCATGACAATAAATCAAGGTTAGACTTATACACGAGTCGATAGTGTATTGCCAAGCGTATTCTACGTTTGAGCAAGACAGAAATCAAATACCTTTGGACCTATATCTCCTTTTACTCCCTTTTCGCCTTTAGCAGCTGCGCCACCCAAACCACCATAACCACCAGACTCTCCTTTTTGACCCTTTTGTCCAGCCACACCAGGAAGTCCCATAGGTCCTGGCAATCCGGGTTCACCTAGAAAAGAGAACAAGGGAAAAATTACTAAAACGAAATTCAAACCTAAGCTGCATTCTGATTTTACGCACAAATGAAAAAACTTTTACAGGTACACCCCTCGAGAGTAGTGGTACCCTTGAGAAAGACATATTATCACTATATATGTCATCCACAGACAGACTGTTTCGTTGTACCACAACTCTTCAGTGTGACGAGACACGTAAGACGCTTGAAGCTGGGATCGAAACCTGCTCATCTTTACGTTAGACTTTGTATCATACCGCTCAGCCAGCAGTCGAACCACGTCAGCTCGGGAATTATAAGACATTTTGTAGAAGCTTTCGTTTGTTTACATTTTGCCTTACTGGATACCAGCGTGCTCAATTCATTTCATAAAAGATATTCTCTAATATTTTTCCTAAAATTATCATTTTTTTCTAATAATTTCTTTGGTAATAGAGGTAAAACTGTTTATCATGAGAAGACAGTAAACTGGTACAAAAGGAATTCATAAGTGTTGGGTATCACCTACCTTTTTAGCATAATGAGCTGTTCCATCTGCCATATATGGCAGTAACCGAGATCAGTCTGTGAATAAACCTACGAGTCAGACCAGAAGAGCCGTTCCTATTGTTGAAGTATATCATAACTATCACTAATCCTATGTTCTTACTACTAACAGTCTCTCTCTTGTAAATACTCTTTCCTGTAAATATAACTATTTTCCTCACATATCGTGGTTTGTCTTATTACTACTACTTGTATTCACTAACCAGAACACAACAATAAGTAAGCATGAGTGAGAGGGAAAGGTGATCCATTGGGAATTTTCCAAGAAACTATAGTTTGGCAATGTTGACAAAAAGGTCGACGCACAAACCGTCCGAGAAAGTGATACGCATAAAATTCTCTTGGACTTTGAAATACAAGCTGATCGGAAATCCCGGTCAGAAGTTCAGATTATCTAAAAGCAGATGAAAATGAATTGTCGTCTAATTAATTTTGCTGTACCAGCGGATCATAGGGTGAAGATTAAAGAAAGCGAAATGCGGACCAAATATCTGAGAGTTTTTGGCCCAATCGGCTGGGGCTGCAGAATGCACCGACTGCATCTCTGCAGAAGCTTAAGACTCCCTCAACGAGTATCCTGGATATGACACTAAATAATCTGATGATGAGGCTTCAATAATGTTGGAGCTTTGGGGAATGCAGAATACATCTTCATTGCCATCGCTCTCAGGTCCACTCTGGCTCGCAGTGATAACACCTGATAGGGTCATATCTATAGGTCAAATAGAACTAAAGTATAAGTAAGCTAAATTGAATTCTTTGAAATTAACTGTTTTTACATTTAACTGTGTTTTTAAACTATGTACTTATGCTAAACTGAATTGTCTGAAATAGAACTGTTTCTATGTACAAAAATGGATTTGACATTAGATAACCAACAATGGTTGATATTCTCTAAAGCCAAACCAAACTAAACTGTAATTACGCTAAAATGAACTGTTTGAAATTAACTCTTCTTCCATTTAACTGTGTGTTAACAAAAAACTGCGTACTTATACTAAATTGAATTGTTCAAATAGAACTGTTTTTGATATTTAACTATGTTGGTTTCTTGGTTTAATGGCATTTCAACAGTTATGGGTTATTTAATAACAAAGCCATCCATGTAAATGAACAGTGGCTGTTTAGTTGTTTGTTTTTTTTATTGGCATATCAACCTTTGTAGGTTATTTGATCCTAAATCCATTTTTATACAAATAATCAATTCTATTTCAAACAATTCAGTTTAGCATGAGTTTAATTGTCAAAAACATTTTTATTTTAAGCTATTCAGTTTAGTCAAGCAGTTCTAATTCAAACAATTCAGTTTCTTATCCGTATAATTTTGGTCTATACATAGTTAAATGTCAAAACAGTTCTATTTCAAACAATTCATTGTAGCATAAGTACGCAGTTTACATATCAAAACAGTTCTATTTCAAGTAAATCAGTTTAGCAGTTTAGTTCCATTTGACCCATGGATAGGACTATCAGGTGCTATCACTCCAGGCCAGAGTGGACCTGGGAGCGATGGCAATGAAGGGGGGCTCCATATTCCCCGAAGCTCCAGCATTACTGGAACCTCACCATCAGATTGTTTCACGTCATTCTTCAGGACACTCGTTGTGGAAGGAGGTCTTACTCCTCTGCATAGGTGCAGTCGGTGTATTCTACAGCTCCAGCCGACTGGGCAAATTTAACCGTGTGTAAAAAAAACTGTACTTATATTAAACCCTACCTAGGGAGTGTCCTCTGGATGTAATGGCTAAAGCGCGGGACTGTGGAATCGTAGAAAGCGAGTTCGAACTCCACTTGCACTATCACGTTCACTTTCGGACAAATACCTTTGGGAAAGATATGAAACCCTTTATCCTCCCAGCTATGGGTTAAAATAGCATCACTGAAGTTCTTCTAGAAGGGTGGCTTTGGCATTAAATAACCCACGAAGGTTGATATTCCATTAAACAAAGAAACCAAACCAAACTGTACCTATAACTGAATTGTTTAAAACTTTTATCAAAATGACTTAATTCGGTGTTAGATGATCCGAAAAGGGTTGATACTCCGTCAAACAAAACAGCTAACCAACCAAGAACCTGAGAGCTAGAAAACCTATGGAACATGAAGTTGACACTGATACCAATGGTTATTAGGACTCTTGGAGCAGTCCCCAGAATCCTGGATTAGAGACTGAAGGAACTGGATATAACAGAGAGAGAAAGAAAGAAAGAAAATAGCCCATCCTAAACATAACACTGTTAAGATCAATTAGAATAATAAAAAGAATCCTGGAGATTTGCTGCCACTCAGACTTCAGTGAAAAATAGTCAAAGATGAAGTAAATAGTAATATCTCAAACATACCTTTTATTGCAGATGGTGGTGGTGGAGGCGGTGGTGATATCATTGGTGGCAGGCCGGGAGGACCTCTTTCTCCTTTTTCTCCCTTCTCTCCTTTCGAGTACTTTTGCTGTTAAAGACAAAAATAAAACAACGTTTAACGCACATATCGAAAACAAAGAAAAACATCTTGTTGGCAATTATTTGAGAGACCTACCTGTCATTTTTATATAAACACACACAGTATATGTGTTTAAAAAGAATTGGCTTGGTTTGGTATTATGGCATATATATCATTTTCGGCGATTTAATGTCAACTCCTCTTTGTACGTATATATTTAATATATGTGATTTGTGAATAGATTTTGTTGTATCGTTTTTAAACGAGCCTAAGCTCAAACTTTTGCACACAGTTAAATGGTTCCAAGTATTGCTATGTATCACTAACAATTCAATTAAAACATCAGTACTTTTCTTACACAGTTAAGTCATCAAACAGTTCTATTTCAAACAATTCAATTTAGCATGTCCTTTGTTTGCACTCTATTTAAATGTCAAACAGTTTTATTTGACACGTAGTTAGGAACCTATCAGATGTTACAACGCAGGGCCTAAATAGACCTGGGAGAGATGGTGATGAAGGGGTGCTCCGCATTCCCCAAAGCTCCAGCATTACTGGATCCTCACCATCACATAGTTTAGTGTCATATCCTAGACACTAATTTAGAGGGGGATCTTACCCCTCTGCAGAGAAGCAGTCGGTGTATTCAACAGCCCTAGTAGACTGGGCTGAAAAAGAGTTGATATCATTTTAGATATATAGGGTATTTCAAAATATCACCTTTATTTTCCTCTTAAAAATCTTTTCAATAATTCTCAATATTAACCTTTTTTTTTAAATAAATGGACAAGGTACATTTCAATAACTCGCTAAAAAAATGTAAAATAAAAAACAAAAAAAAAATAAAACAAACAGAACAAAAACACGTCATCACTAGTGGAAGTTACTCCTTGTCAATAAAATCGAAATATTCCACGAGAGAATACTTTGGAAATTGTTTGATTCGAATCATGAAAGTCAGAATACTGGTTCTGAGACCTTTCGGATTCAAAACTAATAACCAACCACCGTAGCATTAAGAATTGTTTATGTTTGAAGAGGATATATTTAATATTGCTACAAATATGTAATTTAAAAATATACTCAAAAATTAGTTCAAAACAATAAATCTAAAAAATACACATTCGTCAATGGTGACATATCCAACAAAATTTATTTTGATCCACACTCTTGTTAATAAAACAGGATTCAGCGGTCAATAAATATTAAAAAAGCTCCTGATACATGAGGGAAAACAGTCAACTATTATACTAAAATTTTTATCCTCTCGGTCAGGAGACTCCTGCTCTACTGCTGACTCATGTAAGCAAATAAAACGCAGATTATCCCGAACTCCAGAGTAGTAACAAATTAGTTTGATATAGAATCGAACTTAACCCTATGTGAGTGGCTGTAATGGTTAAAGGGCTGTACTGCGACCTCGAAGTAAGCGAGTTCGAACTCCAGTCGCATTATTACGTTCATTTTTCGGAGTAATATCCATAGAAAAGGTATTAAACCCCAAAATTAGACAAACCAGACATGCGGGACAGTGCTGGAGAAGTAGGAACGAGCTCATAAGTGATATACTCCAGTGGACCCCTTCATATAGATGTGCAAAGGCAGGACGACCAGCACGAACATACATACAGCAGCTCTGTGCCGATACGGGATGTAGCCCTGAAGACCAGCCGGAAGCAATGGACGATAGGGAGGGGTGACGAAAGAGGGTCAGGGATATCCGTGCTGATAGAGCCACATGATGATCTCCACAGCTATGGGTTGAATAGTGTATCCCTACTGTTCTACAAGAATGGCCTTTTATGTCATTAAACAAAGAAACCAAACTATCATTGACAGATAAAATATACCAAAAGATTGAAATGAAAGTTGGGTAGGTAGATTTTTGCTATTTTTAACTTCGTCACCAAATAACTTACGAAATAATTATCATGAAAAAACGATCTTTCATAAAAACAATTTGCCCTCGAGGCAGTCTATCTCTACCTCTTGGCCGAGGGTGAGAGACATTTACATATCGGTTGGTTTTAGAGTTCAACCTCAAGCGAGAATTTCTCATAATCATGGTCAAGGGAGTCTGTCTGTCTCTCAGAATATATCTCTGTTTAGCTTTGTGGTGCGCTTAGCAACGAATCCACACCTTCATACGGCTTCGTATTTGTTTGATTGATTTTAGCGGCATGTCAACCTATTTAGGGATTTGCCGAGAGGTGAGGGAATTGCGTTCGTTGTACATCTAAAATTTTTGTGTAGACAAGAATTTATTTTTAACAGTTATAAATATTTACCAACCCCTCCGCTCGGGCAGGATATGACACGAGGTCAATTTTTAAGTGGAGTTTAACAGGTTTGAATTCAGAGTTTTCCTTCTCCTAGACTAGTTGCCTCACCAGGGCTGAAGAATCCAGTCTGCTCTACTATTTACCGATAGCTGGAGGGAGAATAATTGGATTCATACCTTTCCCAAGGGTATTAGTGCTATGTGAAATGCAATCAGCCTCGTCCAGGATTTGAACTCGTGTCGACGTGTCCATTTCCTACGACGATAACCATTACACCACGGGCACAGTTATATAATATCAAACATTCCGATGAAATATTAATGATTATATGGTTTCAAGTAATTATTTCTATTCAATAATCGTCATTTCTTTACACATAGTTAAATGGTTTCAAGTAACTAATAACTGTAACAATCCCTAGTAAACCAATACAGCTTTAAGTAACTATTCTTAATACAAATAATTTGCATCGTTATATGGTTTCTAATATTCCTATGTAATTCTAATAATCATATGCTTTCAAGTAATTATTTCCATTCAATAATATTTGCATCGGCTCATTGGCCTAGTGGGTAGAGTGTTCGCCAATGGTCTGGGAGACCTGGTTTCAATCCCAGGTGGCGTCATACCAAAGACTTTAAAAATGGTACTTGATACCTCCTTGATACTCAGCGATATGAGTTACGTATCAAGGGTGAAGTGGATCAATCCAGAGAAAGGAATAGCGCCCTCCCCTACACCTCGGTGCAGTAGTTATTAAAAAGGGAGCCTTTGGGTCGCCCGCGACTACGGTCACCAACTATTTGCACACAGTTATATTGCTTCATTGGCATAATGGTTAGAATGGTTGCTAATGGCCCGGGAGACCGAGGTTCAATCCCAGGTCGAGTCATACCGAAGACTTTAAAAATGGTGCCGCCTTGTTTTACTCTCAACATTATAGGTTAAAGAACAAGGGTAAAGTGGAGCAATCCAGTGAGAGAAGTAGCACCCTCCCCTACTCCTTGGTGAAGTAGCTATCGAAAAGGGAGGAAATGGTCACCCTCGACTATGGTCGCCAACTTTACTATATTGTCTCAACTAACTAATGATAATCCTTAGTAAATAATTATAGCTTCAAGCACCTATTCTTAAAAAAATTTACAGTTTCAAGTATTCCCATAGAATATAAGTGATTTTTGAAACAGATCTACTTGACCAATAGATGGGACCCTAACAGGTACTACCCTCTCCAAGTCACAGTGGACCTGTGAGAAATGGCAATAAAGGGGTTCTTTACATTCCTTAAAGCTTCAGAACTTGAGCCTAATCATCAGATGCAGGTTAGTGTCATATCTAGGATACCTTTGTTTCGGGTTGGTGGGGGGAGTTCTTATCCCCTCTGAAAAGAATACCGTAAATGTATTGTAAGCCTTGCCGATAAGGCAAAGACCAATTTTGGTGTCCAATAGATGAATAACAGATATTTTGATCTTTTCTTGATGGTCATTCAAGTAAATCTAATTGTCTGTGCAAATGTCCAAATAAAGTGATACAAAACATTTTGCCTCCAATTATTTCAATAAAACCACCGATTTGAATTTTATGACGAAAGGAAAAGTGTTAATTTATCAGAAAAATTGGAAATATTCCTATTGAAAATATGACGGCATATACTAAAGTAAAGTTGGTGACCGTAGTCGAGGGTGACCCGACGGCTCCCTTTTTCGATAGCTACTACACCAAGGTGTAAGGGAGGGCTCTACACCTTATAATGCTGAGTGTTAAGCAAAGCGGCATCAAGTACCATTTTTTGAGTCTTTGGTATAACTCTACCTGGGATTGAACCCAGGTCTCCCTGGCCATTGGCGAACACTCTAACCATTATACCAATAAGCACACTTTATGACTGCATATAAGGCTCACTATTTTTTATTCAAATATTTTTAAATTCCCCTGCATCTTATATGCCATATGGAGGTTTCAAATTCGCGATAGTCGGCCAAAATTAGTTACCTGGCAATTCCACTTAGACTTTCGAGTAACTTTCATATACCAATTGTCCTTATTTAAAAGGCTTTTATGCAGATTGAATGATATTAATTATATTAATTACATCACATTTAATCTTAGTACTTTGCTTCTCTAAGGGGGGTGTCCTCATGGTGTAATGGTTAAAGCGATGGACTGTGGAATCGTAGTACGTGAGTTTGTACTCCAGTCGCGCTATTACGTTCACTTTCTTGCAAATACCCTTGGGAAAGGTATGAACCACCTTATCCTCCCAGCTATGGGTTAAATAGTAACATTACTGTTCTTCTAGGAGAATAGCTTTGGCATTAAATAACCTGCAAAGGTTGATATGCCATAAAACAAAGAAACCAAACTTTTTTTGTTTTTCTAAATTTTTTTCTTGATTTGCCCAGCTGAAATTTGGATGCGTCTTTTATACCGTCAAATACGGTAGTTTTATTTACGTGTTAAGGTAACTAATGGTCGCAAGAAATTGACTCCAGCTTTGATATTTGTCGTGTAACTAGAAGTCCATTCATCTCATGGATATAAATTGCAGTAATAAACTTCTATTATTTCCTTACAAAAGTTTATCATGAGTTTTAATATCTTGGTCTTATTTCTTTTTAATAAGTTTTCGAAACTATTTTTTTCTAGATGTCTTTCAGGAAGAAATACGAGGGTCATTCAATAAATTAGCTGCTTTTTGCAATATAATGACTCATATTTTATCCAGGAAAATATTTTTGCTTGATAATTCAAAATAATTTCCCTCCTTTAAAACATTTTAGTTTCGATAGGAAAAAAGAAGCTTATGTATTTCTTCAGCATAGAAATATTCAAACAGAGTTTCTAACCATTTGCTAACAATCTTTTCCCTTCATTACCGCTTGAAAACTTCATTCCACGCTGAAATTATTTGTGGTTGGGAACAAGCAAGTGAAAATCAGGAGCGCCATAATATGGAGAGTAAGGAGGTTGCGGCAGCTGTTCCCAACCAAATTGCTTCGTGGCTTTCACAGTTCTTGCTGTTCCAGCGTCAACATTTTGGTAATCCAACAACTGATCTTAGAAAAGGCAAGATAATAATGTACAATTTTCTTTGTTGCACCCACAACGGTTGTTTAGAAATATCCTCCATTTTAACTCTTCTGTCAGCCAAAACGTGAGCATTAAATAAATCCACCATTTCAGGTGAGTTACCAGTTTTGGGCCTGTCTTCACTTTGAATACTATTTCGATCTTCTTTAAACAATTTATTTGTAAATATTTTTTGACAAAAACATGCTTCTCCGTACGCATCACACATTCTTCAGTAAATTTCATATGGTTTGTACATCTCAACCAACAAAAACCTGATGACAAACCTCTGTTCAAACCTGGAGCATTGTTTTATTTGCCTCAAGAGAAATATTTCTGTGATATTAAAATAATTTTTGTCATAAAACAAAAATCAAACAATGAAGAATTTGCGTTTAGCTCTTTTCCATAAATATTCCCTATATTACTTGAATAATCTTCCTACGAAACATTAAGCAAAGTCTAGTTGAAAGAATTTAAAACCGCTTGAAAGATCGAGCTCCATAATTTCCTGCCAGACTTAGAAAATATCTAATTTCTACTTACATAAGGCGGTCTTGAAACTCTGTTAATTATATCGTCAGTGTCGTCACTTCCGCTTCCGGAACCACTTCCTTCATCCACCTGTAAGAAAAACAAAGCAAGTTTTGTCAGCATAATTCCATTTTTCAAGATAAGAATTGTTTGATCAATTTTAACGGCATGTCAACTAGTCTAAAGTTATTTTATGCTTAGAGGTTAGAGGATCGCGTTCATAGAACGTTCATTTTAAAATTTTTGTGTCATTGTTCAGTGAGAGTTATTTTTTTTTTTTTGCACACTATTATGTGATATCAAATATTCTTATCTAATAAAAAGTATTTGCACACATTTATATAGTTTATAGTTTTCCCATCTACCATCAATAATTTACCAGCAATTATATGGTTTTAACTAATAATAAAAATAAACCTGCCGAATAGAGGACTTTGTCGTTCTAGTGAACCATAGAGTAAAAATAAAAGAAAGTGAAAAGAGAGATAAGTATCTTGCTAGAGAACTATAAAAACTATGGAACATGAAGTTGACGGTGATACCAGTGGTGGTTGGTGCACTTAGAACAATCACCAAAGGATTGGTAAAGGGACTGGAAAACTTGGAAATAAGAGGACAAGTAGAAGCCATTTTGACAACAGCATTATTAAGATTGGCCAGGATACTGAGAAGAGTCCTGGAGACTTGCTGTCACTGAACCTCCAGTGAGAAGCCATCAGCTAACACTGATATGAAGAACTCTCAAAGGAGTAAACTAATAATAAAAATCCTAAATGGAAATAGTTTTCAAACAGTTCTATTTGGCCCATACATAGGAACCTAACAGGTACTACCACTCCAGGTCAGAGTAAATCTGAGAGTAATGGAAATGATATTCCATACATTCCAGAATTGGAGTAGAACCATCTGATGTAGTTTAGTTTCATATCTAGGACATCCCTTTTAGTGTTTCTGTTGTGTGTGTGTATATGGCAGAGTTCTTTCTCTGCAGAGAATGCAGTCGGAGTATTTTAAGGTTTGGTTTGGTTTCTTTGTTTAATGGCATATCAACTCTTTTTAGGTTATTTAATGCCAAATCCATTCTCCTAGAAGAACAGTAGTGGTACTATTTAACCCATAGCTGGGAGGATAAGGGGGTTCATACCTTTCCCAAGGGTATTTGCCCGAAAGTGAACGTAATAACGCGACTGGAGTACGAACTCGCGTACTACGATTCCGCAGTCCATCGCTTTAACCATTACACCACGAGGACACCCCCCAGTATTTTAAGTTTCGTCTAAAAGCTGTTTGGTCATTGACGCAATTATATGATATCAATTTCTTGATAATATTTCTAGTGACTATTCTGGGTGCAAATAATTTTTACATAGTCGTATGATGTCAGGTATTCCTATCTAATGCAGATTTTTTTATCCATAGATAGGACCCTAATAGGTACTACCATTCCGGGTCAGAGTGGATCTAGTCGTAAGGGCAACTGAGGGGTACTCCCAACACTCCAGAGCTCTAGAAACGGAGATCCCCCCCACAGGACAACATTTTTAAAGGGGTACCAAACCTGTCTTTAAGAGATACAGTCACGTTATTCTAAGGTTCGCCAATAGGACTTGGATTAGGGGTGTTTTATGGCATATCAAAACTTGTCGGTTATTAAATGCCAAATTGTTTATATATATATATATATATATATATATATATATATATATATATATATATATAAAGTTTAAGATGGGTTTTATGGCATATCAACCCTTGTCAGTTATTAAGTGCCAAATCCTATATATATATATATATATATATATATATATATATATATATTAGTTTTTTTTATGGGTTATATGGCATATCAATCCTTGTCGGTTATTAAATGCCAAATCCTTTATATACGTGGTTCATTCAATAAGTTTCCAGACTTTTTTGTACAGGTATCTAAAATTGTCGTAGACTCTTAAAAATTCACTATGTTATTGCTATACATCTTATGAGATGACTGACCAATGTTTATGGTTTCAGATTCAAATGAACAGCTACAGCAGCAATTAGAATACACCTTACTAAATCCTGATTGTCACAGCTAGTGAATTTCAAAAATGCAATCTGGATGTGAGGACACTTTAGAAGAACGATATGCAATAAAATTCTGTTTTAAACTTGGAAAAAAATCCCACAGAAACGTATGGAATGCTTCAGACTGCTTTTCGACCATCTTGCATGAATCGAGCATCAGTTTTTGAGTGGCATAAGAGATTCAAGGAAGGTAGGGAGTCTGTGAGGGATGATGAGAGGTGTGCGAGGAGTAAGGAAGTCAATACACCAGAGTTGATTGGCCAAAGGGCTAGGGTTACTATGTTGAGGTTTTAAGGGAGTTCAGGAAGAGATTCCTAGGGAAAAGGCTAGCACTCTTCAAATTGAGTCAGTGGCATTTCCACCAGAACAATGCTCTGGTCCACAACTCCATCCTTGTCACAGACTATTTGACCAAGATGGGCATCAAGACAGCTCCTCACCCTCCCTATAGTCCAGACCTTGCTCCCTGTGACTTTTCGTTATTCCCTAAGCTCAGCGGCTGTCGTTATGAGAGAATTGAGGAGATGAAAGAGGCTGTGACGAAGGTCATTGACACGCTCACACAAGGACTTCCATGGGGCCTTCCAGAAGATGTTGGAACGGTACAAGTGCATTGCAGCCGGAGGAGATTACTTCGAAGGGGACTACAGTTTCATGTGTACTATCAATAAAAGTACCCATACGAAAAAAGTCTGGAAACTTATCTAATGATGCTCGTATATATATTGTTTGTTTTGGATAGGTTTTATGGCATATCAACCCTTGTCGGTTATCAAATGCCCATTCCTATATATACATATATATTTGTTTGTTTTGGATGGCTTTATGGCGTATCAACCTTTGTCGGGTATTAAATGGCAAATCATATAGGTGTGTGATTTGTAAGCGAATCATTTATGGGTAACTTTATTTTTAAACCAGTCATACCTCATTTGTTTGTACTCAGTTAAATGGTTTCAAGTATTCCTATTTAACACTAATAATTCTATTAAATATTAATCTTTTTTGCACACAGTTCAATGGTTTGAACTATTGCTATCAGCGTAAATGACCCACAGCCACAACCTTCTTGTACCTTTAAGATCGAATAGGTTTGTGTACTTGTTTGCCTCCAGAGCAAATTGAAGAACACAGTCGGGACAATCATAATGGTGCTTGGGCTTGACATGATCAGGTGATTGATCGGATCGGGCCTCTCCGGCCGCACGTCTAGCCCAATAAGTCTCGAGACAATTTCAGTAGCCAGATCACAGCTACTAGGATCCTGCCCTCAAGCATTGTGGGTCACCACCAACGGCCAACAGGTGGCTTCGTTAGGAGGAGGATTCTTACCCTCTGCAAAGGTGCAGTCGGCGTATTCTACAGCCCCAGCTAATAGGGTTGTCCCAAAGAAAGTTTTTTTTTTTTTAAACTTTAAGAAATACCTTTACTTACATAGGCATCATCGTTGTACTCGGCCTCGTCTGGATTTGAATGTATTTTCAATTCCTGGAGAGCTCCCTGAAAAATACAAGAGAATGAAAACGATTATCACAATCTGATTAAGATAATGAGAAGAAATTTTAAACAACTAGATTATAAATCATGCCTTTCATTTTAAGAGCAAGAAAAAAGATAATTAATCCTTGACATTGTTCCCGTGATATAACCAAAAACAGTTAGTGGAGGTGCCCGTGGTGTAGTCGTTATCGCCGTAGGAAATGAACACGGCGATACGAGTTCAAATCCTGGACGATACTGATTGCATTTCACATAGCACTAATACCCTTGGGAAAGGTATGAATCCAATTATTCTCCCTCCAGCTATGGGTAAATAGTAGGACAGACTAAGTTCTTCAGCCTTGGTTAGGCAACTAGTCTAGGAGAAGGAAAACTCTGAATTCAAACCTGTTAAACTCCGCTTAAAAATTGACCTCGTGTCATATCCTGCCCGAGCGGAGGGGTTGGGTAAATAGTACCAAAAACAGTTATAGTTAATCAATCTTTTTGATATATACACACTTATTCAAATATGTTTTTGCTGGAGCTTAGCTTTGCAAAGTTATAATTAAATAGATAAGCCTTGTATGAATACTATACTGCCGTGAATTAGATAGAAAGAGATGCTGGCTTGCCTGCTGAAAGAAAACATTGATTACATCTACCTTTGCATGGTGGTAGGTGGCACAGTGAATTGATAAAATTCATGACATGGCTGTTGAATACGGTTGACGAAGAGATATTTACTTGAATTATTTACAAGAAGATACATATAATTTATTTAGAGTTGTTTATCAACAGTTTCTTCACGTGGGTTAATTATAGGGTTCCTAATGTGTTCAAATGCAAAAATATCTAACGAAGTGGTGAGAACAAGAACTGCAATTACGACGGGTGGCGATAAACTTCCCGTTCTGTTCTGTGAAAATCTCGTCGTAGAAAGACTGCGTGGATCAGATTTCGATTGTTGAAAATAACCAGGAAGAGTTTGGATTGGTTGGTAAATTGTATTTTTTTTTTTTTTTTGATATTTCAGGTTTCACAAAAGGGAATCGAAATTTGGTCACTCATCTTAGCATCCGAGGTGTGAAGATCTAACGCCCGAAGACGATATATATATATATATATATATAAAGACGAGTTTAGCGTAAATGGAGTGAGTGGCCAGGGATTTTTGCTGTTCACTTCGCACTAATTTCCTTGGGAAAGGTAGAAACCCATATGTTCTCCAAACTTCTATGTGTAAATAGTAGGCCAGACTGGATTTTTAGCCAAGATAAAGCAACCAGTCAAGTCGATGGAATGATGGATTTCTTTTTTTCCGGATCAGTCTCTTCATTCTTTAACCCAAGGTTTTTTTTTTACATTTTGTGAAGTATTATTCCATGATTGGTTGATTGATAGTTTTTATGGCACATCAAACCTTGTAGGTTATAAAAAGCAAAATCCTGTTTTTATATTATATAAGATTGGTAAGTGAATAGTTAGTAACATTTTTAAACGAGTCAAAACTCGTATGTTTGCACATAGTGGAATGCTTTCAAGTATTGCTATTTAACATTAGTAATTCTACTTATCAAGCATTTCTATCTGATTTAATGCTAATCATTTGTTTGCACACAGTGAAATGGTTTCAAGTATTTCTATCTAACACTAATAGTTCTATTGGAGACATTTGAATGATTTCAAGTAATTCTATTTATCAAGTATTTCTATCTAATTTAATACTAACCATTTGTTTGCACACAGTGAAATGGTTTCAAGTATTGCTATCAATACTAATAGTTCTATTTGCATACTGTTAAATATTTTCAAATATTGCTATCTATTACTAATAATTCAATTCAATATTAATCATTTGTTTGCACAGTTAAATGGTTTCAAATACAAACATTTCTAACAGGTACTACCACTACGGATCAGAGTGGACCTTGGAGTAATGAAAAGGTACTCAACATTCCTGAAAATTCCAGGTGAGGAACCTCACCATCAAAAGCAGTCTAGTGTCATATCCAGAACACTCTAATCAACGAGTATTATTCCATGGCTAAACATTTAGTTACAAACATTAGTTAACTCTTTTGGAACGTGAAAAAAAAAAAAATCATTCTTAGACCCAGAAATCTCAAAACAAAACTTTCTTGAGGAAAAAATGATTCAATCGTGATACTTATGCACTGGGGTATCAACGGAAAATTATGCCAGTGGCGCCAATGACAAACGCTGGAATTGCGCCTAGGTCTAAACATCTAACAGCTATTTTTTTTCTTCCTTTTTTTTTTTTTTGGATAACTTAAGACATAAAATCAGCTAATGGTCTCCACAATGTTCTGAGATAAAGAAATAACACTTAAATTTAACAGATTTTGCACGAAATTCTAGACATCACGAGTTTACATAGACGAATGGTCCTATTGCTATTACCTCTCTGTTGCATGACCTTTAAGTGGCACCCTGAGCTGTGCCCTATCTACTATAATAGAGATAGGCCACTGGACTTATATGCTTGCCCTCTCCGATTAAATGCAGTCAACCCGGATTTGGAAACTTGTATATCAGACTTATTCATTCTGAGAAAATTCAGATGCATCGAGGTTTAGTTGCTATGAAACCACGATATCCAACCTATCAGGAATACACTTTTATATCAGACCCAAAAATATTTCTGGAATTTCGTCTTTTCTCTTTCTCTCTCACATCTGTGTAAACACGTAATGTCACACATTGAAATGTCTTACGTTTTTATGAAGCCAAACCATCCCTAGTCATCGAACAATCAACAAAAGTCAGAATGCATTTCTTTTTCAAATTGTTGATATTCTGTAAAACTATACCGATTTGTACATATTTACATTCTTTTTCTCTATTGCCCTCTCACCTTGTTCTCTTTTCAACCGAAAGAAAAAGAAGAACAAAAAATTACACCTGTTAAAAGCGTTTATTGAAGTTAAGCCTTAACACAAATTAGCGCGAATGTGTTAAAATATACGAGCGAAGAGGGAGGTGAATAGTTGCCTTTCAAAAAGGGATCAGTGTATATGACATAGATCAGATGAAAACGACTAGGAATAATCGAGGCAGATCGAGAGGGATTTTGAAAGACTAGAGAGAGAGAGAGAGAGAGAGAGAGAGAGAGAGAGAGAGAGAGAGAGAGAGAGAGAGAGAGAGAGAATAGTAGCTTCGGCTAGACTAAGAAGAGGGGGTAAAATTTTCAGGTCAATCAACTAATGTTGGTAAAATAACGATATGACACATTTTCCAAAGGAAAGACAAAAAATGAACTACGGACGAGCAAATTTGGGGGTTGAAGTTTTTTTTTTCTCGATTCCCATACAGAAATATTTCGGTATAATAAAAACAAAACTGCCAACAATGATAAAGTTTATTAGATACAAGTTGAAAAAATAAATAAATAAAAAAAAGAAATAAAAAAGAAGATTGGTATTTCTTGGTGGACTTGTTCGTTAAGCAAAAAAAACAAAAACAAAAAAAAAAACGGAATAAACGAACCAGTAAAAATAAGTAGGATAGAGAAAATGGGGATTCTAGAAAAAAAAAAAAAATCAAGACTGGCATAAAAAGTCGTAAAAGGGATTATATATATATATATATATATATATATATATATATATATATATATATACACTCATTTACTCGATCTCTTCATACGAGCAGGATGCGACACAAGGTCGATTTTTGAGCGGAGTTTAACAGGTTTGAATTCAGATTTTTCCTTTTCTGGTCACAATAAAAAGGTTAAAGAGCCTTATCTGCCCGAGTATTTATCCATAGCTGGTGAGCGAATAATTGGATTCACGCTACGTGTCATAAAAAAACAGCCTCGTCCAAGTCTTGAACTCTCATTTCCGTGCCCATTTCTTATGACAGACACGTTTACACTGCGAGTGTCTTGAAAGGATTCATTTGTTTTTGTAAACAAATGAATCCTTTAAAATTGTTTTTGTCGATCAAAGAGTGATCAAGTGCTGGCCTGCAGAGCAGGATAAGACCTAAAAGAAATTAAGACTTCACATCTTTATGTTGATATCATTCGTCAAAGTTCCTATGCATCAGCTAAGGCACAATCATAAGATGAAACACCCGAGTTTTAACATATTATTAGTATATTATTTACAACTGTTCATTAAATTATTTTCATTACAACAGATTAGGATTTTGTTAATTTACAAAAAAAATAAAAAATAAAAAAATAAATAAATAAATAAATAAAATAAATAGAAAAATAAATAATAATAATAATAAATATATATATATATTAAATATGATAAATATATAAAACTCGCATTACGTTTTCATTATATCGGTGAAAATATTTTGCGAGTTTTATACATTTTGCCCGCAGAAGATATTTTCGTGACAGGTGTATATATATATATATATATATATATATATATATATATAGATAGATAGAGAGAGAGAGAGAGAGAGGTGTATACATATATATATATATATATATATAGTCATTCACAGACAGACTGTTTCGTTCTATCAGAACTCTTCAGTGTGGCTAGACACGCAGGACGTTCGAAGCCGGGATCGAAAACCATCCAACTTTACGTTAGACTAAGTCTCAGACCACTCGGCCAACAAGCGGACAACGTTGGCTAAGGGAATCTTTAAGGTATCTGTGTAAAAACAGCAGCAGCTTCCGTTTGTTTACATTTTAATACCCTATCGGCTACCAGAGTGCTCAATTTTTTCGAAGAGCTTTGCATATGTATATATATGAGAGAGAGAGAGGTGTTTACAAGACAACAGCGATGCTTTTGGGTGTTAGTATCGTGGTGTAAAAAGACAAATTAAATACAATAAAAAAATAAGCATTCTAAATACTGTCCAATCTGAAACCAAGACACTTAGCAGTAAACTTAAAAGGATCTTTATAAAATTATATAGACAAAATGTGTTTTTATTATTTTATCAAACATACTTAAACAAAAGACTGCTACCCAACTACATTATATATATACGTATGTATATTTAATGATTAGGCGGAATAATCCTTTTGATAATTGAATGCTTTTTATCAGCATCACCATAATTGTTTCTTTACATTTCTTTGTATGCTTTCTTAATTTTTTTTTTGTCTTCCGAAAAATACTTTCTTAATATATCGTCTGATATACTGTTTAGGTTTGGTTTGGTTTTATGGCATATCAACCAGAGTGAACCTGGGAGCAATAGCAACGAACGGTACTCCAGATTCCCCAAATCTCCAAAGCTGGAGCCTCGCCATCAGGTGGTTTAATGTAATATCCAGGACACTCATAAGGAGGTGGTTCTTACCCCTCTGTAGAGATGCTGTCGGTGTATTCTACAGTCTCAGCCGACTCGGCTGATATACCGTTTAGAAGTATAAAACTCAAATATGATACTAAAAAAGCAGAATAATTATCACACCCTGATATCCACATATAAGTTAGTCATAGCCAACAGATTGTTAAAGTTGTAATTTACTAAGCTTTTTACTTAGATATAGGCACAAGGCCTTATCAATGGGGCACCCTGTGGGACTCGAACTCACTCGTAAAGGTTTGTTAGTCTAGCTTGCTACCCATTACACCACCCGAAGCGCACAAGAGATTGTTAAAGTAATGTAAAAAAACAAAAAAAAAAAAAACACAGCGGAGGAGTCCACGTGCTAACGTACTTGACCGAGACATCGTGGCGAGTGAGTTCAAACTCTAGTTGCGCTAATACGTTCACTTTTGAACTGGTATCCTGAGGAAAGATTTGAACTCCCTTATACACCAGGTATGAGTTTAATAGTACCATGACTGATCTATAAGAATGGTTTTGGCATTAAATAACCCATGAAAGCTGATATGCCATTAAACAAAGAAAGCAAACTAAAATAGAATCTGACCAGTTAATACCAATAGTTCAGTTTACGATAGATGAAAATTAGATTTTTTTTAAATTTGAGATTTTATATATATATATATATATATATGTATGTGTGTGTGTGTGCGCGCGCGCAAGGAATACACACAGTGAACACATTTTAAGATATATATATGTGTGTGTGTGTGTGTAAGGGATAAATACAGTCAACATATTTTAAGAAACGCTGACAGGGTTAATGAAAATATTATGCTAAAATATATAAATGTCAGTAAAACGTTTTTGTTTTCCGTGAAAAGGCGCAAAAAGAATACCAGAAAAACAGATTCCCAAGGTTGTCACTGTTTGATTAGATAGTTTCTCACAGCACACAATTGAATGGGAGGAACGCATAGATTTTTCAGAGCGATAGAAATCTGGATCGGTAAGTAAGGAATTTAAGACGAGAGAAATAGAATATCTGATCACGGAAATGCTTTACCTTTACCTAGATAACTTTAGTAACATGCCTCACCAATCCAAAGCTATTAGTTCTGACAACGCACTTATCAAAAATACTGACATACTTAGTAAAAAACTTAAAACACACACATACACAAAAATAACCAAAACGTAAAAACACATACAAACACACACAAAAAAAAAACTTAGGGGATGAGTCCCAGTATCGTAGGGGTTAACGAACTGGGCGGCAGCCTCGAAGTTAGCGAGTTCGAAATTCAGTCACACTATTGCGTTTACTTTCAGTGTAATGCCCTTGAGAAACGTGGCTTCGGCATTAAGTAATCCACGAAGGTTTATATTCCATTAAACAAAGAAACCAAACTGAAAACCAAAACCATAAAAATCTACGTACAAAAAAAAAAAAAAAAAAGCACACAATAATAAACATTCACAAAAGATACAAAAACAAACAAAAAGCTATTCAATCACTTAATATATATATATATATATATATATGTATTGATGAGAGTCTGAAAGAGAATAATACCCTTGGGAAAGGTATGAATCCAAATATTCTCCCTCCAGCTATGGGTAAATAGTAGGGCAGACTAGGTTCTTCAGCCTTGGTGAGGCAACTAGTCTAGTAGAAGGAAAACTCTGAATTCAAACCTGTTAAACTCCGCTTAAAAAATTGATCTTGTGTCATATCCTGCCCGAGCGGAGGGGTTGGTAAATATGATAATATTCTTACTTGGAAAGGAAATTTTCGATCTTTGAAATTAGGGTTTATATTAGAATAATCATAATTGGAACATTTTCTGTGAACGAGAAAGCTGGAGAAGTGAGAACGAACCCATAAACAACGCATGGATTTTTTTCTTTCTTCCATCGCTCTTAGCGGGTCCTCTAAACTGCTTCCATGATTTTTTTGTTATTCCGTGAACCCTTACGTGTCCATGTGTTGGAATCTATTAGAGAACATCGCTTATGAGTTCTTTACTTCTCCAGCAGTGACCTTAGACTATTTGTGAGATGGGAAGTAAGTGGTTCTTCAGCTACTGCTTTGTGATGCTATTGATTTCAGAATGTGTTCAAAATAGCATGAAACATTTTAGCTTTTTCTATATGCGTTTCTTTAAAGTCCACGTGATACATCCATACAGTAGTACGGACACGGCAACAGAAGAAGTCCCATTTTATTTTTGTAGATATCCAATTTTCATACGATCAACAACCTGTCAAATAGTCCATGCCTTCCTTATGCGTATGTTGACAACCTATTCAGTCGATGAGATATTGCTACCGAGCTATGTGAACTGGTCCACAAATTTCAGAGGCTTGTCACTTAAAATGAAGATGACTCCATCTGGTATAAAACACATGAATTTTGTTTTATCAGAGTTCACGTCGAGGCCTTTCGCAGATTTGTCCGAGCAATGCCGCAGATATTCAGCTTGGGTAAATGCACTTGCAAGAAGCGCTAGATCATCTTAGTAGTCAGCAGAAGTCAGTTTCTGTGGTATATCGTGTGCTTTTTTTAAATGTGAAACCATTTTCTTATATTACGTCTATTGACCTTCATAATAGGTAATCTAGGCAGATTATGAATAGTTTTCCTCATCCACTTTTTTAATGGGTTGTCCTATGGTCTGGGAGACTGGGATTCAATCCCAGGTTGAATCATACCAAAGACTCAAAAAATGGTACTTGACTCCACCTTGCTTAACACTCAGCATTATAAGGTAAGGATCAAGGGTAAAGTGGAACAATCCAGGGAAATGAGTTGTGCCCTACCGTACATCTCGGTGTAGTAGCTATTGAAAAAGGAGCCTTTGCGTCACTCTCGACAAAGGTCGCCAGATTTACTTTATCAAAGCTTGAGAGTCCTGTCCTCTCTGCTTCTTATTCATGGCTTGTGGTACGAAGAAAGATGTATTCATCACTTTCTAGCCTCGTCTAGAATTTGAACTTGGCCCGCCGAACCCATTTTCAACGTCGATAACCATTAGGCCATCAACAACTCTAAACACACTGTTAACCACCAAATAACTGTGGCTATTATTAATGTCGGAGTAAAGACGTGAAAGAAAGAAAAAGACCAAGTACAATTTACAGACAGAGAAGCAACAAACCAACAACAGAAAGACCAGTGTCTCGAGTCCAAATATACATCATCTTAACATGACAGGTGGTACAGTGTTTAGCACTGACGACTCGTTAAGAAAGAGTCAGGCAACAAAAGCGAAAGTACAGAAAGTGAACAAAATAGAGAGTGAGAGAGGAAAAGAAAAAATGTCAAAGTCAACAACACAGAAGAATTTAAATCCAAGCTGACACATGCAAGCCAGAAAAAAAAGCATTGTTTTCTTACGATGTCAGAAAATAAAGTTGATTGCTTTGTAATACAGTTAGTTTTATTTGCTTAACAGTATATCAACTTTTTATGGGTTATTTAAACCCGAAATTTGATTCATTTGTAAATGTTTGATTCTAATCCTAAGTATTTTTTCAAGGTTCTATTGCAATCGTTTTTTTAGTACAACTTTGACGAAAAGAAAAAAAACAACACGTGTAAATCCAACAATAAACTAGAAAGGAACTAAACTAGAAGGAACTGGCGAAAGAAGGAAGGCTAAAAAGATATAGAGACAGGATTAAAAATACAGACAAAACTGGACACCCCAAAACAAGGGAAAAAAATTTTTCCGGCAAGTAGAGGGAGAATTCACGGAGACGTACCAAAAACTGGATGACAAGGAAGCAAAACAATTTTGGAGCAAAATATGGGAACAAAGAAAACATAACAGAAAAGCTGAATGGATTAGCAACATGGGAAAAGAGTTAGAAGGACTCGAAGAAGAACCTAAGGTGAAAATACACCTCGATTCATTCAGAGCAACATTCAAAAAGTACCAAATCGGAAAACGCCATGTCATTATGGTATACACGGATATTTGTTTAAAAAATAATTTCCATCTATGACAGACTGGCTATCGAAATGAATAGGTGCTTACCAGAAACAGATATGCCCGAATAGATGACCAAAGAAAAGACTATCCTGATCCAAAAATATACTTAGAAAAAAAAAAAAAAAAAAAAGAAAAAAAAAGGGAACCACACCGAAAAACTACAGACCTATAACGTGCCTACCGATTATATAAAAAATACTGACGGCACACATTTGAGGGGGAGTGCTCCCCGGGGAAAATAAAGGATGCTGCAAGGGAACAAGATGAACAGGAGATCTATTATACACTGATAAACACATCCTCAAAGAGAGTAAAATAAGATGAAAAAATCTAGCTACAGCATAGACTGACTCCAAAAAGTCATACGATATGGTCCCACAAAGCTGTATAATATACTGTCTCATAATATACAAGATATCCGACGAAATCAAAGTTTATCGAGAATGCCATGAAAAACTGGAGAGTGGAACAGACAGCAGGAGGGAAAAGATTAGCTGAGGTGAAAATCCAGAGAGGAATCTCCCAGGCATATGCACTATCACCATCACTATTTGTAATAGCGATGATGTCATTGAATTATACAATTAGGAAGCGCACAGGAGGATACAAACTAAGCAGACACCATAAAAAAGCGGAAGCGAAAGAAAAAAAAAATGAAAAAAAGAATACCTCAGAAACCAAACTATAAAGCAGAAATCTCAGAGAGATAAACACCTGGGCTGTCCTCGTAAAATACTCGGGGTCTATCTTAAAGAAGACGAGGGAAGAACTTCAACAAATGGACCTTGGAAAAAGAAACTCATGACGATGCATAAAGGCTTACATCCCAGAGAATGTTATAGACAGACTATATGTGTCAAGAAAAGAAAGAGGAAGAGGATTCGCCGGCATTCAAGATAGTGTTGGTACATTGATTAGATGCCTCGAAAACTACAAAAAGACAAAAAAAAAACCAAAGAAAGGCTTATAGGACTTTACACTCCTATAAATTATTTTGGGCGGTATGCCACTTGTTCCCACAACAAAGATGGCGGACGCTCACATATTCAGTCTCGGGAAACCATTGGCCAGGAGAATCACGTGACCTGCTTAAAACTACGTCCGCGCGTAAATTTTCGTCCTGCGTTTGGAGCCTCTTCCAAGACGCGTATTTTCTATAGATACATCGTCTTCAAACATTCTCTCTCTTTCACACAATTTCTTTGCAGCGGCAACACACTCCCTCCAGTGTGACTCAACAGACGTCAAATACCAACAACAGGGATTGGCCTTGCAGACATACATCGACTAAGAGACTTTTTCCAGTATCAGTGAAACCGCCTGTTTCCAATCACAAAAAGAAAGACATTTTAAATAGGTAACCCTTTTGTAGTTTAGTAGTGTTAGACACACACACACACACACACACACACACACACACACACACACATACATACACGATTATTTTGTTAATAGAATTAGAGATATTTTTTATGTATCAGTGTTTTATTATCAAGTTTTATTATATATGAATTTGTTTTGTTCGTCGCCTTGTTTTAAAAATGTTCCTTTTTTCCGCACCATTTCATATCTTTTACTCATTGGCTTCCTTCATTTGTCTCCATGTGCCTATTCTACCTTTTTCTAAATCTATAACAAACTTCATCAACATTAAATTTTGGGGGACCAAACTTACAAACCAAAATAACATGTCTCCCTACAGGCTAATTACAGCGACCAGAAACGACCCAAACAACACAAGGATCAACAGAACAATAATCAGAAAACAAAAATAGGAAGAAAAACAACTGTATGGATATTTCAAGAAACATCATCATCATCATATCGTGCTGGCAGCACGGATATCCCTGACCCTCTCTCGCCACTCCTCTCTATCGTTCATCGCCCTAGGTAGGTCTTCGGGACAACATCCTGTATCCTCACATAGCTGCTGAATGTACGTTCGAGCTGGTCGTCCTACTTTTGCGCGGCCATGTGTGGGGATCCATAAGAGTACATCTCTTATGAGTTCATCTCTGCTTCTCCAGCAGTGTCCTGCATGTCTGGTTCGTCTAACTTGAATAGTTTTCGTGATAGGGGGCAGGTGGCCGTACAGTTGGTGTCTTGTGGGGTGTTGCTGCCAGGACTTGTTCAGGATTGCACGCAGCATTCTTGTGTAAGACTTAGAAACGGCTAAGAAAGAAAAACCTTAAGAGAGAAACTGAATCTCTTCAAATATCAGCAAAAAACAGTGTCATAAGGAAAAACTACGTTAAAATAGATAAGACGCGACAAAATAGCGAGTGTAAGCCATATGGTGACAGAGACGAAACGATCAATCATATGATAAGTGAATGGAGTAATTTAGCACATTAAATATAAGACTAGACACGACTGGGTGGGGGAAGGTAATTCACTTGGAACTGTGCAAAAAATTGAAATTTGATCATACGAACAAACTTCTCTGGGATTTTGAGATACAAACTGATCACCTAATATCGACAAGACCTACAAATAGTCAAATAAATAAATAAACCAAAGAAGACCTGCCGAATAGTGGACTTTACCGTCTTGACAGAGTGAAAAGAAATAAAAAGTAAAAAGAGAGATAAGTATCCAGACCTTGCTAGAGAATTGAAAAACTATGGAACATGAAGGTGACGGTGATACCAATTCTGGTTTGTGCACTTGAGACAATCCCCAAAGGATTAGTAAAGGGAGTGGAAGACTTGGAAATAAGAGGACAAGAGATCATCTAAACTACAGCGTTATTAAGATCGGCCAGAATACTGAGAAGAATCCTGGAAACTTTAAGAGACTTCCTGTCACTCAAACTCCAGGGAAAAACCATCAACTAACACTCGTTTAAAAATCTCTCAAATGAGTAAAATAATAATAATCCGCCCCGACTGACCACAGAGTGAAATTGAAAGAAGGCGGAAAGAAAGATAAGTACATGGACCTTGCTGGAGAGCTGAAAAAACTATGGACCTTGAAAGTGACGGTAACACCAATTATAACTGGTGCGCTCAGTACGGTAAACAAAGGATTGTTACTAGGACTGGGGGACTTGGAAATAAGTGGACGAGTGGAAACCATCCAAACTACAGCATAATAAAGATCGGTCAGAATACTGAGAAGAGTCCTAGAGACTTGGTGTATCTCAAAATCTGAAAAAAAAAAAAAAAAAAAAAAAAAAAAAAAAAAAAAACATCAGCTAACGCTGATGCGAAAAAATCATAAGAGAAAAATAATAATAGTAATGTGTTTGCAACTTTTTTTTATCATTAAGGGTTTTCGGACTATTGTCTTTAACTTTATTGTTATTTCTACGACGTTTCGGCCGATATGTCCTCTGGCCTTCTTCAGGTGTTTGTCGAACTCGTGAACCTTCACGGAACTTCGAACTACGTCCTTTACTGAATCTACAGGGGTCGCCTGTTCTGATTCCGTTAGCCATAACCGGGTACAAATGTTAAGTATTCCTGTATTGTTACTCGCCTGCAGTTAGGACTGAACCTACAGATGATCGTCTCCATGGAAGCTTAGTGAACCAACGCCTATAACCGTTACGCTATGTGTTCTGCAATTTGCAAGTGTTACGATATCAAGAAATCCTATTTTATTTTGTTGTTCGGAAAATACTGTCCGATTTTAGAATAAATTTATTCCTGAATTAATAAATTAATTTAAATGGTGTTTTAATCAGTCAATATATGATCCAGGTCAGTAAACTTCTGCGATATCCTCCAGGTAACATGTAGCCGAGCATTGTCATGAAGCAAAATAAGGACCTAGTATCGCTTCTTTTTGTTTCATGTTTATGTTTCGTGGCATACAACCTTCAAAATCAAATTCTGAAAGAAGTGGTTGAAAATCAACAAAGAGAACATTTTAATCATTAGGAATGTGAATTTCCATACCACTACTATGAAACTTAGACAGTATTTTCTGAACAACCTAATAATACAACTGCCTGTGGGAGGGGGAGGCAGAATACCTTGAACATATACTACAGAGGATTAAGACTCCCCTCCCCCCAACAAAAGAGGTGTCCTTGGTAGGACACTAAATTTCATCTAATGGTGAAGCTTTAGTTCTGGAGATATGGGGAGTGTTGACTAGCCATATTTACCCAACCCCTCCGCTCGGACAGGATATGACACGAGGTCAATTTTTTAAGCGGAGTTTAACAGGTTTGAATTCAGGGTTTTCCTTCTCCTAGACTAGTTGCCTCACCAAGGCTGAAGAACCTAGTCTGCCATACTATTTACCCATAGCTGGGGGGAGAATAATTGGATTCATACCTTTCCCAAGGGTATTAGTGCTATGTGAATTGTAATCAGACTGGTGTAGGATTTGAACTCGTGTCGCCGTGTCCAATTCCTACGACGATAACCATTACACCACGGGCACCTCCCCCTTTTTTGGTGGGGGGAGTGTTGACTAGCCGTTATTTGATAATCATAGAGAATACAACGTAAAAACCAAAAGGGATATGGGACCAGTGGCAGTTGTAATTTCTGTGACAGACACATAATCTTTATTAGAATAATATGACAAGATAGGCCTTGAATAGAAAAAAAGCACGCCGTAATTGCTCTTTAAAAGGTGAAAGGAGAGGTTAAAAGTCGTCGAAGCGAGCCTTTTGGATAAATTGTTTGACATCACTAGGTGAATTTATAATTCTGTGCGTGTGAAAAAAAACCCAAAGTGACATGAATGTATGAGTGTGTGTAACAAAGTTAACTGATTATAATGTAACAGTTAAACTGCTTTTGAGAATACCGTAATTTTCATCCTCTTCATTACTGACTGGATTGAGTTAATGTGAAAAATCAGATTTCTGTAGTTTTCTCAGATAACAGGTTGATTGTTGAGAAAACCAGGTGTGACCCCGTATAGCGAGAGATCAAACCATGTTATGGATTTCGAAGCTGGCCGAGTTATTTGTATGATATGCAGACAATATTGGTTGGTTGGTTGGGTTTTATGGCATATCAACCTTTGTAGGTTATTTTACGCCAAATCCATTTTTATACAAATAGTCAGATTTCAATAAATTCTGTTCAGCATGAGTACACAGTTTCATTGTCAAAAACATTTCTATTTCAACCTATTCAGTTTATTCAAACAGTTCTAATTTAGCTAATTCAGTTTAGTATAAATACAGATTTTATTTACACACAGTTACATGTTAAAACAGTTCTATATTAAACAATTCAGTTTTGTGTAAGTACAGTTTCAATGTCAAGAACAGTTCCATTTCAAGTAATTCATTTTAGCATAAGCACGCAGTTTAAATGTAAGTACAGTTTGTCAAAACCATTTCTATTTCAAGCTATTCAGTTTAGTCAAACAGTTCTATTTCGAACAAATCGGTTTAGCATAAGTATGCAGTTAGTTCTATTTAACCCATAAATAAAACAATATTCCAATATTGTCCCTGAGTTAGTAAAGTTGGACACTGACGGGAGATCCTTTTGAAATGCTACATAAGTTGCGTGGGTGGCATAACAAGTAAGGTACCTATTTCCTAAACTAAACAGGATGCAGGTTGTTCCTACTGTAAGTGCTGCGTAAATTGCGTGGGTGGTATGCTAGAAAGAGGCATGTCCACATCGTGTAGGTGGGAGTTGTGACCACGAAGAATTGCGTGGGCGGTCGGAAACTTATATAAATCAGTTGAAACGAGCGGAGACCAGAAAACTTCAGAAGACAGCGACTAGACGTCAAGTTGATTTGGTATCTGGCCTTGCGCCAGTTAGCTCAGAGATTCACACGGGTCAATCACAAATACGATTGGTTTGGTTTAGTTTCATTTTATGACATATCAACCATTGTTGGTTATTTAATGCCGACTGGATATTATATATCAGCAATATCCTGTCGGTGTCCAAAGACTATGGGTGTGGATTATCCAAGAATAAAATATATGAGGTATTTTATATAAATCTATGGGGGTGCTCGTTGGCATTAAATAATCAACAATGGTTGATATGTTGGCCTAGTCAGTAGAGTGTTCATCAGTGACCCAGGAGACCAGCGTTCAATTCCGGGTCGAGTCATACCAAAACTCAAACTCTAGATATTCTATTATGTTCACTTTCGAATAAATCCCTTTGAGAAAAGCATGAACTCTCTTATTCCTCCAGCCATGGGTTAAACAGAACTGTTGCTGTTTTTCTATAATGGTGGATTTGTCATTTAATAACTCACGAAGGTTTATATCCTATAAAACAAAACAAAAAAAATCCAGATGTTTGGTTTGGATTCATGGGATATCAACCATTGTAGGTTATTTAACGCGAAAAAATTTTTTTATCCATGTATATCAAATATATGATTTCTAAACATTGTAGATAACATTTTTAAATGAGCTTGAACTAATCTTTTTTTTTGTACACAGGTAGATAGTTTCACTTATTTCTATTAAATCCGAATAATTCTGTTTACAATTAATCATTTGTTTTGCACACAGTTTCATGTTCACAGGAAACCAGAAGTTAATTACGTTGAAAATATTTTTAAACATGTTTCAAAGAGTTGGAACTTTGTTACTTCTTAACTACATGAAAAATTCAAAATTAGAATTTTAACTCACGTGGCACTTCTGCTGGGGAAGAACTTGCGTCCAGTTTACTTTAGGAAACAGGTGCCCATCCTGTCATGCCACACATATACGCGTGCGCGTGCCTATATATGAATCAATGTTCTCCGCAAAGGCTGAATATTTCTGCTTAACTGACGATGTCTTTAACAGAGAGGCTAGATTCTCTACATTAGCAAAGCCCGAATGAATGAATGAATAAATAAATAAAACATGAATTCTTGAAACCCATGAACATAGGTGGATACTTCATCATGGAATCCTGGCTCCAAATGGACTCGACAAACTAAACTATATAAAAACACAATTTTAACTTTACATAACTTCCTTGTTGAAAATACTGAAATGCTTAAAATTTACTTTTATTTATTGATTGATCTTCCTACTTAACATCTTCGAGGAAAAAAAAAAACAGGAAAAGAAAAGGAACTACTTTGACATTTGACATAAACACCTGCAAAATTGGATGATAATATCATTCAGCTAAAGTTCAAGTTATATCCACATGGGAAGCCAATGTTTTGGCATTCAAAGCATTTCAAGTCTTAAAATGTAAACAGTCATGAAATAAACATTTTGACGATGGTCGAAGACTAAAACCGGTCGGGATTAATGAATTTGTTGAAAGAAAAATTGTCCATTTATGTATTTTTCGTATATATCTTTAAAGAAAAAAACCAAAGACCGGTTATTTTAGGATTATAAATTCATTTCCATCCTGTTTTTTGTTTCTGATGTGAACCAAAAACATGAAGAAAAATATAACTTCTTCGGATCTAATGGATAAATAAAACAGAATAGACACGGGCGGGGAGGAGGAAGAGAGTTGAAGAGTTACCTCCTCGTTTTATTGAGTTTCTGTTTTTTTATTTACCTATTTATTTTATTTTCAAAATTCTTCCGTCAGTTAAAATTACGGTAATTTAACTTTTTTATTCATTTTATTTTATTTCTTTTCTTGTTAAGTTCGATGATTAACTTTTATGTTCTATGTCAATGTAATGAATTTTTGTAAGGGAAATATTAATGTTTATATTAATTTCGATACTATTTATTTAAATGTTCAGCTCCTGAATGATTTTCTTGTCCTGATGGAATTACTCACAACTCTGGTTTAACTGGACCATATTATATTATATTATATATGCGGGGGTGTCCTTGTGGTGTAATGGTTAAAGCGATCATATTTACCAACCCCTCTGCTCAGGCAGGATATGACACAAGGTCAATTTTTAAACGGAGTTTAACAGGTTTGAATTCAGAGTTTTCCTTCTCCTAGACTAGTTGCCTCACCAAGGCTGAAGAACCTAGTCTGTCCTACTATTTACCCATAGCTGGACGGAGAATAATTGGATTCATACCTTTCCCAAGGGTATTAGTGCTATGTGAAATGCAATCTGTCTCGTCCAGGATTTGAACTCGTAAATAAGGCTTTCTTTAATCGGGACAAGAACGTTTCAGCTTCTGTACTACACACAAATAAATATACATAAGAGAGAGAGAGAGAGAGAGAGAGAGAGAGAGAGAGAGAGAGAGAGAGAGAGAGAGAGAGAGAGAGAGACTTTCAAAGTGTCTTCTAAAACGTTAAATCTCCAAAACATATTTGACTGCTGGAATTTGTATTTCTCGAATTTCTGTCAATCAACGAGCGTTCATTTGATTCTCAGATTTGCTTCAGGAGCTATGAACTTTAACTTTTAAAAAAATTCACGCCTCTGCAAATGTCTGGCACATTCGTTATCACTCTGCCGAGGGTGCCAAGGGCTTTTACCTCATAAAAATGAAGATTGGAAAACAGTAGCCTTCAATTTTTTTCAGATGAAGCCCCTGAATTCAGGTTTAGTTTCAGGGCTGGGGACATGTCCTCCCCGGCAACTTGTTGCGATATTGCTGGATCCGTTTACATATTTCTTCCCTAACTAGTTTATCCAGGTATGCCGAAGTTGAACTGTCATCCTAAGATATATATGTTATCTAGTCATATTTATTGGCATCTGTCTAATAGACTTTCATATAATTCTGACTTAGGTTCCCGAGGTCAGTCGACGTTCCTCAAAAGAAACCTCCCAATTCAACGATTTGAACTTTAAATTAACCAGGCCAAGATAAAGTCAGGGCGCTGAGAAGTCAACATGATCTCAGATGATAAGCTAAGAATGCGTTCTGCACCACCAATCAGATACTAGTTGCATTCTCCACCCCATCTCAGTTATCTTTGGTCGACAAAGAAAGAAACCCTGTGTGCAGTGATATTTGTTCTGGGATCGGTTCCCACCATTTGATTTATTTATCAAAATCTTAATTTTGTTTTTATCGACACAGGCATCCAAATGCGACAAGTGTGAATTTCTTTTCTTAAATGCTAGCGACTGCAGTAACCTGTTCACAACTGGTCATAAGGCATTATCAACTTCTGACATGTTAATATATATTCTTCACTCTTATAGACATCTTTGGGGTTGGTCTTCCATTTGTTTAGTCCGAACAAATATGATAAAGATAAGGATAATTATAAAAAACGAGTAAAAATAAAAATAATGAAATGAGCTTGTCCGCTCGTGGAGCTTGACGTTCAAGCAAACCCCTTCTCTCTCTCTCTATATATATATATATATATATAAGTGAAAAGATAGATCTTAAAAAATTGAGTTACGTGAAAGCGAAGGTGATACCATTAGTTGGTGTCCTTGGAACCATACCCCAAAAGCCATGAAAAGACACAGGGACAACTGGTGATCCGATGGAAACTAGAGACACTTTAGATCACAGCACTATATAAAAGATAATTAGCAAGAATTCTAAGAAGAACGCTAGAGATTTGCTGTCACTCAGATTCCAGTGAAAATCTTCTAGTTAAAACAAGTGTGAAAAACTTGCATAAAGTGAAGGAAAACGAGAAGTTTCGCAAATATTTTTAACTCAAAATAGAACTGGCAAATAAGTGGTCCCTGTTAGAAAGTGAAGTGAAGTGAAAGGGTTACCACTGGGGATTGGAGCACGTGATTCTATTCTTACAAACTGAAAACCTTTTTGGATCAACTACAAGTTGAATATGATTAACGTGCCAAGCCCGAAGTCAGTTCTGTTGGGATCCGAAAAAGAAGAAAAATTTTGAAAGCTGAATGTCGTTGTGATGGTTCGATTAACTTGTTCATAGGCATTATACATCGGATGGATTATTTAACGCTGAAATCTGATTCATTTGTAAATGTTCGATTAATCATAACTATATCTTTAATATTTCACGGCATTTAAAAAAAATTACACTATTCATTGGTTTGGTTTGTTTTATGGAATATCAACCCTTGGGGCTAATTGAATGTCAAATACTTTTTATACATATATACAAAATATATAATATTTAGTTTGGTTGGGTTTTATGGCATATCAAACATTGTAAGTAATTTTATGCCAAATCCTGTTTTTATATATATATATATATATATATATATATATGGTTTGTATAAACATAGCTATATAGTTTCATGTATACCTATTAAATACAAATAATTTTCAAATAGATCTATTCGAACCATATAGGACTGATTCCATATTAGAGTGGTCTTGAGAATAATCACAACAAAGGGATACTCCATACTTCCCAGGGTTCAAGAACCGGAGCCTCACACCGGATGCAGTTTCGTATTATAACCAGGGCACCCTTTTAGGCGTGTCAGTTTATTCTAAGCCCTACCGACAGAGGGATAGGCTTGGTTATATCATACTTGTAGCAAGCACCAATCCTTAAAGACAACTGGGCGAGAGACCCCGTGGCGTAATGGCTAAAGTGCCGGACTACGGTATCGAAGTAAGCGAGTTCGAACTCCAGTTGCGCTGACTTTGGGAAAGGTATAAGTCCCCTTATTCCCCCAGCTTTGGGTTAGATAGTGTCACTCTTTTCCTTCTACCAGGAGGGCTTTGTCTTTAAATAACCATGGAAGGTTGATATGCTATTGCACAAAGAAACCAAACCATCCAAATCTGATTGGAATTCAGATTTTTTCTTTTTCTAGACAGGTTGTATTACCAACGCTGATGAAACCAGCTTTCTCAATTTATCCATAGCTACGGAGAGGAAGAGATGAAAAAAAAAAAAAAAAAAATAAAATAAAAATAGATAAATAATGCGAAGTCAAAGGCAAATAGTCTTACTGAAGATTTGAACTTGATTCGCCGGGCTCATTTCCTTGCGATGATAACCGTTACGCCAAGTGTACCGCCCCATCAACTTTTGAAAATAACCAAACAATGATGTGTTTCGTGAGATTGGCAATATACAGGATTGAGGGACTCAGTATGATCATCTTAATCAACAATCGAAGTTCTTGGTGATGTACTCGAGCATTTAACTCGTTCAAAAAATATCATAGAAATAATGATTAATTTTAACGGTATGCCAGTTCATCAGGGGTTATTTTATGCCTAGAAGTTAAGTAATCACGTACTTTGTATGTTTATATTAGCTTTTTTTTGTGTGTGGATGCTTCTAAAGATTTTCTTTCGTCCACTTGTGATTACTAGTATTCCTATCTAATGCTATTATCTTACTCGTTTCACTGTTCAAGGCAAATTTAGATTTGTCAACGTATATATTTTCACAGGATTTTATCCTTTATTTTAAATGCGGTTTGAGAGCCTCGAATGTGTCATAAGAAACAGTGAAAACCACAGAGTAGTGAAAGGGTTAAACACTATTTTATAGTTTAAAGTAACTATTTCTATTTAATAATCATTTGTTTGTATTCAGCCATATGGCTTCAAATAAATGATGATAATAATTATAATAATAATGACTTACATCCCAAAGATGACGTAGGCAGACTGTATGAGTTGAGAAAGAATGCAGAAAAGGACCCGCCGGCATTCAAGATAAAACGGCTAGAAGATTACACAAAAAAAAAAAAAAAAAAAAAAAGCAGAGGAAGACTGGTTGCAGTCGCCAGAAACAATACATACGACACGAGGGTTGGTTGAGTTTTACGGCATATCAACCTTTGAAGGTTATTTAACGCTAGATCCATTTTTATACAAATAGTCAGTTCTATTTTAAGCTATTCAGTTTAGCAAAAGTACATAGTTTAATTGTCAAAAACATTTCTATTTCAAGTTATTCAGTTTATTTAAACAGTTTTAGTTCAGCAAACTCAGTTTAGTATAAGTACAGATTTTGTTTGCACTCGTTTAAATATCAAAACAGTTCTATATTAAACAATTCAGTCTAGCGTAAGTACTTTTTCATTTCAAACAATTCAGTCTAGCAAAAGTTCACAGTTTAATAGTCAAAACCATTTCTATTTCAAGCTATTCAGATAATCAAACAGTTCTAACTCCAATAATTCAGTTTAGCATAAGTATGCAGTTTAATTCTATTTAACCCATAGATAAGGCCCTATCATGTGCTACCATTTTGAGCCAGAGTGAGAAAACAGAAGCATCAACAGAATAAAAATAACCAGAAAATAAAAATGGGAAGAAAAACAACTGTATGGACATTTCAAGCGACTAACAAGCAAAATGTCACACGAAAAAAATTGGACATGGCTAAGAAAAGGAAACCTTAAGAGAGAAACAGAATCTTTTCTGATAGCAACACAAAACAACGCCATATGGACAAACTATGTCAAAACAAGAATAGACAAGACGCAACAAAATAGCAGATGTAGATTATGTGGTAACAGAGACGAAAGGATAAATCACATAAGCGAATGCAGTAAATTAGCGCAACGAGAGTATAAAACTAGAGATGATGGGTGGGGAAGTTAGTCCACTGGGAATTGTGCAAGAAGTTTAAATTCGACCATACTAACAAATGTTATATGCACAGACCAGAAAACGAGACGCATAAAATTCTTTGGGATTTGGAAGTACAAACGGATCATCTAATCTTCTAATCTCGGCCAGACGACCAAACCTAGTGATAGTCAAATAAAAAAAAAACCCTGCCGAATAGTGGACTTTGCCGCGACTAGGTGGGTAAGGTAATTCCCGATGAATTGTGCCAGAAATTCAAATTTGACCATACGAACAAATGGCATTATGCACAACCTAGAATCCGTCCTAGAAAATGAGATGCACAAAATTATTACGGATTTTGAGATATAAATTGATCACCTAATCTCGGCGGTACGACCAGACCAGACCAGATCAAGTGATAGTCAACAAAAAAGAAAAAAGAGAACCGGCCGAACAGTGGACTTTGACGTTCCGGCTGACCACAGGGTAAAACTCAAGGAAAAGCGAAAAGAGAGATAAGTATCTATACCTTGCTGTATGATTGAAAAAAGTATGGAACATGAACGTGATGGTGATAGCAATTGTAATTAGCGCGCTCGGTACAGTCACCAAAGGATTAATAAAGGGACTGGAGGACTTGGAAATAAGAGGATGAGTGGCGATCATCCAAACTACAGCATTGTTGAGATTGGCCAGAATACCCAGAAGAGTCTTGGAGACTTGAGATTTGCTGTTACTCAGGCCCCAATGGAAAACCATCAGCTAACACTGATGTGAAAAACTCTCAGAGTAAAAAATCTTTAATAAACACTTATAGATACAAATTAACTATTCCTAATACAAATAACTTAGTTTTACTATGAAAAATATTCCTAATAAAAATAATTTCAAAACATATCTATTTATAGGGCACTAACTGTTACTACCACTCCGATTCAGAGTGGACCTGGGAGAGATGGCAATGATATACTCCACACTCTCCAGTCAAATCTGCGAAGGGAGGGTATGACTCCCTACCAAAGAGGATATCTTTGTTATGGAAATTTACTAAGCTTTTTGCCTAGATGTGGCACAAGGCCATATGAAAGGGGCACCCAATGAGACTCGAACTCACTCGTGTAGGTTTGCTAGTCGAGCTTGTTAACCATTACACCACCAGAGGCGCCTGAGGATATCTTTGTCATGACACAAAATCTTATCTGAAAGTTAATGTATGTATTTACTAACCCTCCACACGAGCAGGGTGCGACACATGGTCAATTTTTAAAGGGGTGTTTATCAGGTTTGAATCCAGAGTTTTCCTTCTCCTAAACCGATTGCTATACTAAAGCTAAAGAACCCAGTTCGCTCAACAATTTTACTCGCAGCTGAAAGGAGAAGGGTATTAGTGTTCTGTGAAATGCAAACAACCACATCTCGGATTTGAACTCGGGTCACTGTGTCCATTAAACCAGTCAATATAGTTTAAATGCAAGAGTTAAAAGACTTTTCAATCGTTTTTATAAACACCCTGTCAAGGCAGGCCGAACAAAAGTTTGCCAGATACAGAAATGCAATCAATTTTGACCAGACCCTGTTCTTGTACAATAGAACTTTGTCGTGAGAGCCTAAGGAACGACAACAGAAAGAACGGATAAATTCGCGTCTGCAATTTAGTGGCACTTTTGTAAAAGAGGTCGACTTGCGTCGCGTCTCAGAGTTGGGCAGTAGCAGTAACTTTGAGTGGACCTCAAGTAGTTCCTCGACATTTCCGGTTAATTTTTCACCGTGTTTCCTCGTCTCCTTTTGCCGGTCTACTTCCGCCAGAGTAGATAGGATACCAAAGTAATGACGGCTAGCTAGTTACATTAAGAAGTATTATTCAGCAGAAACTTGGACCTCATTCATTGGTCTCAGAGTTATAAGTCGGCTCTGTGACTATTGAGGATTTTTACATATACAGTGTCTGGCAAAGTGAACTATCTGGTTTGGAACGTACATTAAAAAAGAAAACAAACAAAAAAGAAACGGCAACATAGACCCTATTCACAATTTTATTTTACAATAAGAAAGAACAATATTTGCCATTTTGTTTCCTTATTACCATAGTTGTCATCACCAGCTATACACACTTAAAACCTCACCCTCATGTTGTGTCGTGTCCACCTTGTCACTGCGTATTGCCGACAAAATTATTTCTTGGGTTTGAAACGTAAACAAAAAGAGGGTGACATAGATCCTGTTCACGATTTTACTATGAGTGAGTGATTGATTCTGACGGTATATGGGGAGTGTGGAGTACCGCTTCATTGCCGTTACTCCCAGAGAGAGAGAGAGAGAGAGAGAGAGAGAGAGAGAGAGAGAGAGTGTGTGTGTGTGTGTGTGTGCGCATGATTTGCCATTAAATAACCTACTAGGGTTTAAATATAATAAAACACATCCAACCTTCCAAAATGCCACAATGGTTGAAGGAAAAGTTTCGGCTGGTTCTGCATTCGAACTAATTCCCTGGAAACGGTAAGAACAAAACAACCTAGCAGATAACGCTCTCTAGCCACGGTTAGCAACCAGTCTTGGAGACAGCCGACTAATTTCAAACCCGGAGCGGATTCTCTCTCTCTAAGGCAGTCTTCTTTTCTGGCAATACTTGCGGCCAAAATAGGTGGGACTGGTTGGGACGTACCAAGAAGTATTTATTTACCCAACCCCTCCGCCAAAGCAGGATGTGACTCAAGCGGAGTTGAGCTAGTTTGAATTAAGAGTTTTTCTTCTCGAGTGGTTACCATACAAAGGTTAAAGATCCAAGTTCATGTTACTATTTACCCTTAGCTGTGCAGAGAAAAAGATAGTTTCATGCCTTACTGTAGGGCATAAGCGCAAAGAGAAACGTAAACGGCTTCGTACGGAATTTGAGCGACCGAGTCGACTTCCTCTACCGATAACCGTTACTTTCTCTCGCCACACCACTAACTCTCGCCAAGAATCAGTAAATAAAATAAATAAATGAATAAATAAACAAAAAGTAAAAATAAGATTTTGAAAATTGTGAACGAGAGTAGACTGTTTTTTTTATGTTAGGAAAATCTACAGACATTATAAGACACGTCATATGATGTAATTGTTAACAAACTAGTCTTATAACTATTGTTGACGAGTAAGCGTCTCATTCGGTAATACTAGAATAACCGAATCAGAGAGAATCATTATCTTGACGAAAGGGACTTTCATGGGAAACACTTTATAGAGCTTGAACACGAAACTTTATTTTTTTGAGTGTCTTTTGAGTTCATAACTTATATTGCACCTTTCTTATCAGTAATAATGGCAGCTAGATGATCATCTCCATTTTTCATGATAGAGAATGAAGTGGGGTCCTGATAGGAGTCAGTGACCCCAACTTAAGTAGGATTTTAACATTATTCTCAAGAATGAGAAGAGAGATTTCTCGAGTGATAGCTACAGCTGTCCAGTCGTAAAGCACCATTGTAATAATGATTAAAAAAACAAAACAAATTTAATTAAACAAAAGAAAATAGAACAGTAAACAAAAAACATGATTGGACCATACATAAATAGTTCTTAGTCTGGCACAAGCTTGTTAACCCAATCGGTCGGTGAAGCTTAGAATACGTTAACAGTATCACCTACAAAGCCGTAAGACACTCCCAAATCTTGTGGTGAGGCTCCTATTCTGAGGAGTGTAGGGCACTCCTTTATTGTCATTATCCCGGGTTGACTGAACAGGAGTGGTAGTACTTGCTATGGGTCAGACATACCTATTTGAAAATAGTGTCAAGAGCATCTTATCCCATCGATGGAAACCTAGCAGGTAATATCACTGTAGATGCAATTGATGTCATACCAAGGACATGGTGAGTTCTCACTCCCCTGCAGAGCATACAATTTAGCTATTCTAAGCTCCGCTGACAGGGTGAAATCTTGTCTACTTTGAGAAACAGCATACGAAATTAGCTTTTCGTCTAGAGTTCTTAAGTAGAGTCATTGCCATGATCAACTTAATGGTGTGATCGTCAGCTGGACTTTATGGCATATCAACAATCAGAGATTAATTACTTTTCTCCTCCTAAATAAAGAAAAAAAAAAAACAATAAAAAAAGTATATAAACATATATGGATACGAACACTCACACATACAAACACACAGAATACATTCTTGTAAACATAAAAAGAAACATCTGCAGAGACCAATGTTGGTCACGGACAATTACTTACAATTGGACATTCAGAGACACAAATCCAGGAATTATAAAGAACCCCAACTCAATCAAAACAGTTACCACTATAAAAACCAAAGGGAACACTCAAATCAGACCTTACTTCCTGAAGACGACTTTAAAAGTCAGGAAACCGTGTAGAAGAAAAATAAACACTCTAATAGTAAATTCACTTGCGGACCAATTAATTTTAATTTATATATATATATATATATATATATATATATATATATACACACTCCGAGGGTTGAGCACTTTAGCGAAGGTTGGCACTCGCGTAATACAAAGCTTTTCAAACGAATTGAGCACTTTGGTATCCGATTGCGTAAAATGTAAAGAAACGAAAGTTAATGCTTATACGTTAAATTCCCGAGCTGCCGTAGAGTCGCTTGCTGGCTGAGGGGTATATTATTGGTCTGACGTAAAATTAGACGGGTTTCGATCCCAGCTTAGAGCGTCTCGTGTGTCTAGCCACACTGAAGAGTAGTGATACAACGAAACTGTCTGTGGATGACTATGATTTGTAAGTGATTGCTTTGTTGGTAATTGTATTTTTAATTGAGTTAGACCTAATTTGTTTGCATACAATTAAGTATTGCTATCGTTTGCACAAAGGTATGTTGTTTCAAGTATTGTTATCTAACACTAATAGTTCTTTAATATCATTCATTTGTTTTCACACTGTGGAGTGGTTGTAAGTATTCTTCATACAAATAGTTTTATTTGCACATAGTTAAATTGCTTCAAGTATAACTATTTAGCATTAATAACGATTCAATCATTTACACAGTTAAATGGTTCTAAGTATTGCTATGTAACATTGTATTTATAATTGTATTTAGTGTCATTTGTTTGGAGGTGCCCGTGGTGTAATGGTTATCGTCGTAGGAAATGGACACGGCGACACGAGTTCAAATCCTGGACGAGAATGATTGCATTTCACATAGCACTAATACCCTTGGGGAAGGTATGAATCCAATTATTCTCCCTCCAGCTATGGGTAAATAGTAGGGCAGACTAGGTTCTTCAGCCTTGGTGAGGCAACTAGTCTAGGGGAAGGAAAACTGAATTCAAACCTGTTTAACTCCGCTTAAAAAAAAATTGACCTTGTGTCATACTTCCCGAGCGGAGGGGTTGGTAAATAGGATCATTTGTTTGTACTCACTTAAATGGTTTCAAGTATTGCTATCAAACACCAATAATTCTATCCGCACAAAGTTAAATGTTTTTAACTACTGCTACGAATTACTAACAATTTAACATTAATCATTTGTTTTCACACAGTTGAATTGTTAAAAAGTTCTATTTGATTAATAGATGGGGCGGTAGGTCTTACCCCTCTGCAGATGGGTAGTCGGTGTATTGTACAGCCCTAGCCGACTGGTCTTCCGTCGTAAGCTATGGGCCGGTTGAATTTAGTAAAGTTGCACAAAAAAAAAATATTTTCTAAGTGCGTACTATAGAGATGGGTTGTGGGAAAATACGAATTTTCTGAATCTCTAGCACAAAAGAACTTCTGTTTTCATTTTAGATCCATTTTCCATTCCCAGTGACAATCTTGTCCAATAGTGATTTTTCTGCAACGAACAAAAGATAACTGTTTTGAGATTGGCTCGCGTTCTTTTTCGTAACGATAAAAGATGAGAATGATTCTCTCAGATTTTAAATATTTCCTAGCTCTTGTAAATGTATTATAGCTGACTTGGATAGTTGGTTGGTTTTACGACATGTCAACCCTTGTTGGGCTATTTAATACCGAAGTAAGTTTTTTTTTCTTCTTTCTAAGCATTTTCATTACTCCAGCTTAAAAGTGCGGTAAGGGTAACCCGAAGCTGACCTTATTTTTCCTAATGTTTGGTTAGAGGCTTTTTATAGCATATCAATTCTTGTAGGTTATTTAATGACAAATCCCATTTGTGCATATATACATATTTTGTAAACATTTTTGATAACATTTTTAAACGACCCTGAGCTCATTTTTTTTGCACCGAAATGGTTTCAAGTATTTTTATCTAATACGAAAAATTCCGTGTACTATTAATCATTTGTTTGCACAAAATTAAATAGTTTCAAGTATTGCTATGTAGCAGTAATAATTTAACATCAGTCAATTGTCTGCATACATTTAACTAGCTATATAAGTGAATAGATTGTTTTTATTTTAAATGATAGAATTTGTTTGCACTCTAGTATTGCCATTGTTTCAACTCATTTAAATGGTTCAAGTAATTGCTTTATTTACATTTTTCGGACTATTGTCCTCATCTTTGTCGCCATGTTTATCACAACATTTCGGCCGTTGGCTGTGTTTGACTACACTGAATAGCTTGAAATAAAAATGGTTTTGACTGTGTACTTAAATTGTGTGTATTTAAACTGGAATGTCAAACCCTTTATTTCGCTTACCGGGATAGACTGTTCAAGTTCCATGAACCATGTTTAATGGATGTCAGTTATCAGTTATCTCTTGTTAATTTTCCCCTCTGAAGATTCTCCACTGCCTTCACCGGGTATTGAACTCACACTCTTTAGGTATGTCACTGGATGTAACCAACTCCTTTATCCACTGTACTATGTGTCCCTGAGTATATCTGTGTCTGAATTTCTGGGTATTATAAACCTAATGTCTTCAGCAATAATTTTTTTTACCAGAGCTCATATTGCAATTTCGCTGTTGCATATATTATTTCTTTCTTTTTTAAATTTTGTCGCCATGTTTATCACAACGGCCGAAACGCTGTGATAAACATGGCGACAAAGATGAGGACAATAGTCCGAAAAATGTAAATAATGTACAGAATACTTCATCTCAGAAATATTGACAGATATTTAAGTAATTGCTATCTAAATGGTCTGGGAGACCTGGGTTCAATCCCAGGTCGAGTCATACCAAAGGCTCAAAAAATGGTACTTGATGCCTCCTTGCTTAATACTCAGCATTATAAGGTACGGATCAAGGGTAAAGTGGAGCAATCTAGGGAAGGAGTAGCGCCCTCCCCTACACCTTGGTGTAGTAGCTATCGAAAAGGGAGACTTTGGGTCACCCTCGACTATGGTTACCAACTTTACTTACTAATAATTCTATTTTATGTAAATCATTTGTTTTCAGACAGTGAAGTGGTTATAAGTATTTCTATTTAAAACTAATTATTCTAGTCAACATTACTTATGCATTCAGACACAGTTAAATGGTTCAAAGTATTGCAATGAATTACTAACAATTCAATTAGACAGTCATTTGTTTACACACAGTGAAATTGGTCAAAGGGTTCTATTTCTCACAAATCAATTAAATGCTCGCATAGAATTTCAATGTCAAACAGTTCTATTTGACCCATAGATAGGACCCTATCAGGTGATACCACTCTGGGAATGATGACAAAGGAGTACTCTGTATTCCCCAAGGCTCCAGAACTGGAGCCAAGCCATCGGGTGGTTTAGTGTCATCACAAAGACATTAGTCTGGCGGGGTCTTACGCTTCTGCAGAGATACAGTCAGTGTATTCTACAGCCCCAGCCGACTGGGTTGTTCCTATTCAGGTATCAATAGGGGAGGAGGCAAATTTTGGTTGGTTGATAGGTTTTATGGCATATCAACCTTTGTAGGTTATTTAATGCCAAATCCATTTTTATACAAATAAATCAGTTCTATTTCAAACATGAGTACACAGTTTAATTGTCTAAAACATGTCTATTTCAAACAATTCAGTTTAGGATAAGTATAGATTTTGTTTACGCACAGTTAATAGTTAAAACAGTTCTATATTAAACAATTTAGTTTAGCGTAAGTTCAGTTTCAATGTCAAAAACAGTTCCATTTCAAACAATTCAGTTTAGCATAAGTACACAGTTTAAATATAAGTACACAGTCAAAACCATTTCGATTTCAAGCTATTCAGTTTAGTCAAACAGTTCTAATTCAAACAATTCAGTTTAGCATTAACATAGAGTTTAGTTCTATTTGACCCATAGATAGGGTCCTATCAGGTGCTACCATTCTGAGCCAGAATGAACCAGGAAGTGATAGCAATGAAGAACTGCTCCATATTTCCCAAAGCTCCAGCATTACTAGAACATCACCATCAGATTGTTTAGTGTCATATCCAGGACACTCGTTGGGAGGGGGTATCGTACCCCTCTGCAGAGGTGCAGTCAGTGTATTCTACAGCCGACTGGGCAAGGCAAGTTTTGGTAACGGGATACAATTTAGTGTTATACCCAAGATACACCTTTTTGGGGGAGGAGAGGATGTCTGAATGTTTCTGTTAGAGTCTGAATACCCAAATTAATTTATTGCATTTATTTATTTATCCATTTACTCAAAATATTTAAAAAAAAACAAAACAAAAACAAACAGCAGATACTGTAAGCCATCTAAAGCCTGTGTGCCAAACTTTTGCAAGGTTTAATAAAAAGCTATTAAAAGATTATTTTGTTAGAAACCAAAAGAAAAAACGGAGAAAAAATTTAGAAATAGATAAACAATTTCAGAAAATATCAAGATCATGCCAAGAGTTTAGTGAAAAAGTTTCAGTTGCAAAATACTCTTCATATCTTTATCATCTTCAAAGTGTGCCGACATCACTCTTTGCAGGTTCTCTAGGTGGCATCCATCATCCGCACAGAGCTGTTTGGTTGTCGATCAACACTGGTGTGTAATATATAATTAGGGACTCCCGTTAATTATTGCCAAGTCGGCTGGGCCTGAAGAATACACCGACTGCATCTCTGCGGAAGGGTAAGACCACAGTGTCCAGAATATGACACTAAACAATCTGATGGTGACGTTCCTGTAATGCTGAAGCTTTGGGGAATACGGAGTACCCCTTCGTTGCTATCTCTCCCAGGTCAACTCTGGCCCGGAGTGGTAGCACCTGATAGAGTCCTATCTATGGGTGAAATAGAACTAAACTGTATGTTAATGCTAAACTGAATTGTTTGAAATAGAACTGTTTTGACATTTACCTGTGTGTAAACAAAAACTATAATATTAAACTGAATTGTTTGAATTAGAACTGTTTGACTAAACTGAATTTGTTGGAATAGATATGTTTTCAGAATAAAACTGTATAGTTATGCTAAACTGAATTGTTTGAAAGAGAACTGATTATTTTTATTAAAAGGGGTTCGGCATTAAATAACCTACAAAGGTCGATATGCCATAAAACCCAAACAACCAGCTAACCATCCAGTAGATTATTTTAATAGTAAGTTGTTTCTTAGCTAGACTTACAGGTTCCCCAAGTCTAGGTTTGGATATCAGCAAATGCCCAAATTAAAAACAGAAATGCATCAGCTGCAAATTAACCGCTGGCTAAGATAGGCGGAAAGAAGCTCTACCGGAAGTGCTGTGGGAGTGGACGCACGATAGAAAAGAGGAAAAAGGAGAGTTGAGCTCCGCGACGACGGAACCAACTAGCAAACACGCGCTAGAACTACAACAGAAAACGAGAAAGATAATAGGATCTGTGTCTTCTTTCTCTTTCCTCACGTTGTTTTATTTCTCTCTAATTAAAGCGATGGACTCATTCTTATACTCTATTTCTTTCTTCTAAGAGGTGTGGTAGCGAATAGATTTTTGTATTAGCCAAACTAGACAGTGTTTTGAATATCCATCACTTTTTTCTCGTGACGAGGTTACAACGGGATTCTGACTGAAACCTAAGGCGTAGTGCTACACTTATAGACCTGTTAAAACCGTGGTGGTGCAAGCGTCTTTTTGGGCTGTATTACAAACGTCTGAGAATGGTGCCGTTTCAGGTGTGCCTATGTGTAGGAATTCGCCTTTACTTGCCCGAAACATCTTGGTCGTTTTCGTGGGTTTGCGTGATGGGAGACAAGTGGCCGTACAACTGTTGTTTTCTGAGGTGCTGCTTCCAGGATTTGTTTAAAATAGTACGGAGCATTCTTGTGTAATTCTCATCTAGCTTTTGGTTAAAATCCAAGTAGTGCAATTATATTGTAGTATCGACATGACGACAGCTTGGAAGAATTCCCGTTAAGATGGACAATAGTAATGGTGTCTAAGCAAAGAAAAATCATAAATTTCTCATGAGAAATAAATTCGTAGATGTCAACTCGGTTAAAAACAAAGAAGAAAACTTGTGCTTTTCATTAAAAAAAAAAAAAAAAAAAAAAAAAAAAAAAATCTGCTTTGCTTGGTAGAGTTAGTCATTACGTGTACAAAGAGTCCCCCCCATTTCTAGATTTTTATAGTTTGTGGCTCAGATGACCCCACTTACTTCAATAAATAGATTGCAACAAAAGAAAGAGCTGTTTTAACTAAAGTCGTGCTTTGAATGTACTTAAAACAGACTATTACGAAAAAAAAAATCTGTCTTTGATCTTCGTCTGCTTGTATCCAATAGCAATAACATTATACAGTCATCAGATACTTTTTCTTATATGCATTCATTATTGTTCTATTAGTGGTGTGTGGCATATTCTTAAGAATTACAATTCTGGACATCGTAAAGACAAGATTATGTTTACTGTTCTAGTTTTATTTCTAATTAATATTTTTAAGGGACGTTTTTACTAATAGAGGACATTTCTCACATATGTGGGAGATGACCTCTATTAGAAAAGAAAATGACATACATACTATACACAGAGAGAGAGAGAGAGAGAGAGAGAGAGAGAGAGATGCTGTAGAAAATTCTTAATTTGGTCTAATGATAGCATAGGCGAGAAACGTTGTTACCTGAATCTTCACTATTCAAGCTTGGACATCTTTTTTGTACATTGAGGACTCATTGTTTAATTGCTAAAACTTATATATATATATATATATATATATATATATATATATAATACATACATACACACACACACAACACCTGAAAAATGTTATCAGAAGTTAATTTCATTCTAAACAAAATATACTAGGATTTTTAATATACAATTAACACAGTTACTTTTAGATATTATTTATTGCTAAGCTTAACAGTAATGGAACTCTATAATCAAAATAAAGTTCAACACCTCTGTAAGCCAAAATAAAATTGCGGCGAGAGAGAGTGAGTGAGTGAGAGTGGGTGGATAGATAGATACGAACAGAATGATACATAAATGTATACATGGGTACTTATTTTATATATATATATATGTATTTTTTTTTTTTTTTTTGATGAAGGAGTTTTCTCACCAATGTAATCATCAGACCAAACTATGAATTCTCTTCGGCGTTTCTTTCTCTCTGAAATGTGTGTGTGTGTAAACCCAAGATATTATATATCATAATTCTCTTGGACAAAAATGATTCCAGATTTTATCTGAGAGCCCATTGCTACCGGATAAAGAAAGTTACTTTAAAAATACTTATGAAATCTTTCATTACTCGAATTACTTCATTTCCATTGCTAAAAGAATGGTTGGTTGGGTTTTATGACATATCAACATTCATAGGTTATTTACGACAAATCCATTTTTATGAAAATAGTTCTATTTCAAACAATTCAGTTTAGGATAAGTACGCAGTTTAAATGTAAGTACAGTTTAATTGTGAAAAACATTTCTATTTCAACCTATTCAGTTGAGTCAAGCAGTTCTAATTCAACTACTTCAGTTTAGTATAAGTACAAATTTTGTTTACACACAGTTAAATGTCAAAACAGTTCTATATTAAACAATTCAGTTTAGTGTAAGTACAGTTCCATTTCAAATAATTCAGTTTAGCTTAAGCAGGCAATTTAAATGTAAGTACGGTTTAATTGTCAAAAACATTTCTATTTCGAGCTATTCAGTTTAGTCAAACAATTCAGTTTAGCATAATTATGTCGTTAGTTCTATTTAACCCATAGATAGAGCCCAATCAGGTGCTACCACGCTGGGCCACAGTGGACTTGGGAGCAATGGCAATGAAGGTGTGCTCCGCATTCCCCAAAGCCCCAGCATTACTGGAACCTCACAATCAGATGGTTTAGTGTCATATCCAGGACACTTGTTGGGGGGGGGGTCTTACCCCCTCTGAAGAGGTGCAGTCGGTGTATTCTACTGCCCCAGCCGACCGGGCAACTAAAAGAATGGATACACAAAGTCAAAAGTACAAAAAAAAAATAACTAAAAACTACAACACAAGTGGGTGTATAATTGTATAATAGAACCAGAAAACATACTAATTATCAAACCTGAAATAACTGTAACTAATGTCAATATATTATAATAAACACTTGTAAAACAAATATAGATCTATTCAGTGAAAAGCAGAGTTGATATCACATCTGAACTGGAGATTGATAAAAAAAAGTTTTTTTTAGTAATCTTCCATGAAATATGCTGGAGAAACATCCAGAAATTTAAAGAGAAGGATATCTAAATATTGCAAAGACTTAGTAATAAACAAAACAATGCAACATCGAAATAATTGTATGAAAGCGAGCATTACTCAGGTTTGCCCAGTTTAGCGGTTATGGTCTAAAAGGGTTAAATAACTTGCATATTTACCAGGGCAATAAGATTTTATGTTTTTCCTTTTATATTTCTTGCCAAATTATTGGTACATGTTAATCATCAGTGCGTTTTATATGGCTATACAATACGACAAAGTATATACATAACGTTTTTAGCGGAAGAAATTTTTCAGGTTTAAGAAAAAAAAAAAAAAAGAAAAAAAAAAGAAAAGGAGAATCAAAGTATGAAAAAACTTATCTAACCTTTCTAATCAAATCACAATGTTGGTAAATAAACAATTGTCTAGCTAATATCATTTATAATCAAAGCCTATTTAAAAACAAAAAAAGTCTGAATCGTTTACCAAAACTTATCTAGTTCCCCAATGATACTTGTATCAGAAAAATGTGAAAAAAGGGAGTTTGGTTTTCCTTTAACGCGCTTTTAACCAGGTCTTTTAGCAACTGTTGACATTTTTTTAAAAATTCCTATTTTTTATAAATTACACGAATAAAATTTTATTCATGAAATTAAAAAAAAAAAAAAGATTTGATCACGGAAATAAATCTCAAATAAAAACAATCATTAGTTCAAATGCATGGCATGTCAAATCGTCTTGGGTTATTTTATACCGTGTAAATCGCATTCATTATATGTTCATATTTACATTTTTTGTGTGGTTTTTTTGTTTGCACACGGTCCTATTGAATACGAATATTTTTTAAACAGAACTATTTGATTCATAGATCAGTTATTAACTGGTCAAGCTACACCGGGTCAGAGTAGACCTGGGAGTAATGGCAATGAGTGGTACTCCAATCTTCAGATCTCCTGAACTAGAGCCTCACCACTCCTTTGCAGGAGATACAGTCAGCGTATTATAAGCCCAACCGACGGGTCAGGCATCAAATTGTAACAAAACTGTTACTTTACAACTGAGTCTCTTGTGGTCTTTGTAAATAAACAATTGTCTCGATAACCTTTATAATTAAATTGCTTTAAAAATGACAATTTTTTTGAAGGGTATAAAAACTGAAATCTCTAGTCACGATTTCGGCCAATGGGTAAGCAGCTGCAAACGTTTGGTTTGGTTTTATGGTATATCAACCACTGTATTTAATGCCAAATCCATTTTTATACATATAAACAGTTCTATTTCAAACAATTCAGTTTAGCTAAAGTACACTGTTTAATTCTATTCAACCCGCTGATACGATCTTATCAAGTGGTACCACTCCGGGCCAGAGTGGACTTGGGAGCGATGGCATTGAAGGGGTACACTGCATTCCCCAAAGCTCCAGCATTACAGGAGCCTCACCATCAAACTGTTTTGTGACGTATTTAAAACACTCCTTTGAGGAGTCTTAATCCTCTGTAGAGATCCAGTTGTCGTATTCTGCAGCCAAAGCAGAGTGAGCCAAAGCAATTATAGAAATTTTTCTAATCACTACTTGATAGGGTCAAAAGATTTGCCGTGTTTTGGGAACATGAGGCACAATTTGGCAGCTCTGGACGCTTTTGCCGAGTTCGTAAATGTGACTAATTACTCAACTGCAAGATGGGGTGAACGCCAAATACTCTCCGTGTACCACTCGCCAGATTTACCTCAGTGGCTTGGATATGGTCTTGTTAAAACTCGTAAAGTATAAGTTCTCGATTTAGACAACGTTTCACATTCATCTGTGCGGCTTTTTAATCACATATACAATGTCAAGCCATGTACAACGTGATAGAGCACCAACTATCACCTTACCGACCACAGTGGGTGTCTGCCACAGCTTGAACTGCTTCAGTCCCGTGATGTACGCACCATAATATTGCAAAACTTCTGACTCACCCCAGTATATTTTGCAAATCAAACCGAAAAATATAAAATATAAAAAAAGATTGAGAAAAAAAAAAAATGAAGATGAGAAAAAAATCAAGAAACTGAATCTAAAAATAAATCAATCAAATAAATAAAAAATAAATAAATAAAAAAGATAAAAGAATAAAAAAAGTAAGTGAAATAAAAATTAATATAAATCATGAAAATAAATCTTAGTCGTTCAATTTCCTTTGTTTAATATTAGATTTACTGATCTTTGGTTATATTTTTTGTCTCTAAGAAATACCTAGAACTTCTGCAAGATATTTATAAATGTAACTCCGACAAGTATAACTCCGACAAGTATATATATACAGGGTATAAACTAGGATATATATATATATATATATATATATATATATATATATATATATATATATACATATCCCTAGTTATAAAGAATTAATTATAACAGTTGAGAGACCACACACGCACTTTGGGAATACGCCGCCCACGCAATCTTAAAATTTGGCAGAACACAGGAAGCAGATAATGAAAGATTTGTGTTTCTAAGTTAAACGCGCGCGTAATTATTTATCTCCTATATAAATACCAGATGGCGCGCAAGGCATATATATATACATATATATATATATATATATATATATATATATATATATATATATATATATATATGCTAGCGTTTGGAATTGGTGACATAGTTTTAAGGTGAGTCAATGAATATCAACACAAAAGTTTCCGATTAAAAATACAACCGATTACCTTAAATTTTCGTAACTAAAATTAGAAGTCTGAATAGATTTAATATGTTAGCACCATTCTATGAATAATTTATTTCAATCTTATGAGAACAACTTTAACCATTCTTGAAAATGGTTGGTGAGACAGCAGAAAGCTCTCAAAACTGATTTTTTTCGGTCATTTTCTATTTTAATTCAAGCTACATAAACGTTTCCTTGTTCAGAAAAACACACAAAAAAAAAACTTATTAGAATAATTAATACATTTTGTTTTGTCTTTTCTTTTAAGGTAAATAAGTATTAACGAAAACAGCTGGTTTTGGTTTGGTTTCTTTGTTTAATGGTATATCAACCTTTGTGAGTTATTTAATGCCAAAACTATCCGTGTGAAACAGCTGTGGTATTATCTAACCCATAATTGTGAGTTCGCTGGTCATATATCAGAATGAAAAAGTTATTAAAAAGAACATGAATAAATAAATAAATAAAACAAATAAAAAAATGAAAAGTGCCCAATACCGGCTGGTATAGCAGGATAAAAACCCTAAATAAATCGTAGTTCACTCAGTCCTCTCTAGGTTCCCCTAAACTGTCAGTTTCGTGCAATATCTAGGGGAAGAAAGAAAAGAAAATGTAATGATCAGATGAGAACATCTCCAGAAGAATGCAGGAAACTGACAGTTATGGGGAACCCAAAAGAGGATTGAGTGACCTTAGATATAAATAAGAGAATGCTGATTAGCTTTTTGCTCGCTCATTCGTTTATCAGTTGACTTGTCACTTTTGGGAGTCTAACTAAATATAGACAACGTTTCAGCATTTACAGGTCTTTCCACCTAATCAAATCATTATTCATACCACCCAAGTTCTAGTGACGATCCCGCCCCAATTTTAAGAATTGAGAACGCTACTCAAGTATTTCGAATATCCGATTATATCAACTGATTCTTTTGAGTATAAGCAGATATTTTACCTGTTGGTGTACATGAAGTCTTAAGTGGGTCATATGATAAGTGTCTGCTATGATTCTTACCCCTCTAGTGAAAAGAGAAAAATCTCAAAATTCACCTTGGTACAGGTGATCTGTTTCTGAACTGTATCTTCCACTTTACAAAAAAAGTATATACTAGTGTATTGGTCAAAATTGCTAATAGAGTTATGATTTTGTGAGGTAGAAATTTAAACATTGAGTAGAACGATAAGCAACAAAAATTAATTCCATATATGAATGATTTTTGACGATAAATTAAAAAGGTCAACCTGTACACAAGTAAGAATTTTGTTAGGTTGAAATTTAAACCTAATGATTTGTTAGTTGGATGGTTGTGTTTTATGGCATACCAAACATTGTAGGCGATTTAATACCAAACTGTCCTGTGTGCAGTGCCTCCCCCTCAGGAAGCAAGCCTTTCGATGGGCAGTTGCAAAAATTGCTTATGGTCCTTCGACATAATTTTGATTAAATAAACGCATTTTTTTAAATAAAAAAGACAAAATATTTTATTACGACGAAGGTGCATAGAAGGTGTCTTAATTTACAGATTCTTTACTGTCAACATGTACCTAGGTTATTACTTGGCTGAGTCAAAGGTTCTGCAATATTTTGGCAGGTGTTAGTTTGCGGTGAGTATATCACGGGGCCGAAGGAGTGAAAGGTACCAAGTGTGATAGGTAGTATCATGTTAGTAAGTGCACGTTCTGCACGTGAGATTTGAAAAGCATACATATGAATGTTCAATGTTGGCTTCTTCAGAAACTTATTCTTATTGCCCAGTCGGCTAGGGCTATAGAGTACACCTACTGCACCTCTGCAGAAAGGTAAGCCCCCCCCCAACAAGTGTCCTGCATATGACACTAAGCAATCTGATGGTGGGGTTCCAGTGGTACTGGGGCTTTGGGAAATGCGGAGTACCCCTTCATTGCCATTGCTCCCAGATCAACTCTATCCCGGAATGGTAGCACCTTATAAGGTCCAATCTACGGGTTAAATAGAATTAAACTGCATTCTTATGCTAAAATGAATTGCTTGAATTAGAACTGTTTGACTAAATTCAATAGCTTGAAATAGAAATGTTTTTGACAATTAAACTGTGTACTTGCACTTGAACTGCGTATCTATACTAAACTGAGTAGTTTGAAATGTAACTGATTATTTGTATAGAGTGGATTTGTCATTAAATAACCAACAAAGGTTGATGTGCCATAAAACCCTACCAACCAACAACTTATTCGTTTAAACTGGACCATAACACCGCAGAAGCAACGAAAAACATTTGTTGCACGAAAGGAGAAAGCGCAATTGATCACAGTAAAGTAACTACAAGTTTCAAGAAATTTTGCTCTGGTTGCAAGAACCTTAATTAATAATCAGGCAAGGTGATGTAGGCCTATAATCATGGATTCTGAGGCCGTGCTCCAAACTATTGAGGCAAATCCGGCGATTATCATTCCGAGAGTATCAGGAAAACTCAACATCTCACAGTTCAGTATGGTTCTTTACCTTCACAACCTAGGCAAAAAAAGCACCCAGAGCAACAGAATTGTGCCTAACATTACCAAAATATAAGAAAACTTTTGACTCATTCCATTATATAATCATTCGCCAATGGTCAGGTAGACCAGGGTTCAATCCCAGGCCGAGTCATACCAAAGACTCAAAAAATGCTACTTGATGCTGCCTTGCTTAATACAGCATTATAAGGCACGGGTCAAGTGTAAAGTGGAGCAATCCAGGGAAAATGAGTAGTGAACTCTCCTACACCGTTGTGGAGTAGCTATTGAAAAGAGACCCTTTAGGTCACCCTCGACTAAGGTCACCAACTTTACATATAAAAAAAAAAGTAGGTAAGTAATGTAAACAAGGCCATTGGCTTAATGAGTAGAGTGTTCGCCAATGATTCGGGAGACCTGGATTCAATCCAAGATCGAGTCATACCAAAGACTCAAAAAACGGTACTTGATGCCGCCTTGCTTAACACTCAGCATCATAAGGTAAGGTTCAAGGGTAAAGTAGAGCAATCAGGGAATGGAGTAGTGCCGTCTCTTACACCTCGGTATGGTAGCTATTGAAAAGAGAACCTTCGGGTGACCCTCGACAAAGATCACTAACTTTGCTTACTTTATATGTAATGATTTAGGGGAAAAAACAATGTAGAATATTCAATGAGGTAAACAAAAATGACTGTCACTGGCTGAAATCTAGTTTCGATAGCAGTTCAGTTGGATTAAAAATAAAACAGTTCTTCAAAGTCGTCTCAAGCCATAAACCCAGCTCTTCCCAAGTGCTGTCCGGGGTGGGTAGATGAAATGCTCCCCGGAATTAAACAGATTAATTTTTCACCCACCCAGCATGAAGGCTTATTAAGGCATATAATAAGGCACTTGAATGCTTTATGTCAGTAGAAAATTAAGAATGTTTAATAAATAGAATTCTACTTCAACAGTCTAACGAGATTTAGTTATCACTTGCCTTCAACTGTCAAACAAATCAAACTTGCCAAATGTCGTTGGTGGGCTGAAAATATCATGATGTTATGTCTGCTGTTGATGACTTTTTTGACCAATGGGATCCAAACACTGCAACACTGATGGAATTAGTATGTGGACTGCAAGAAGGACTACATAGAAAAACAAATCTCATTTGATTCACATTTCATGACTATCTTGGTTAGCCTATAAACGTCAGTCGACCATTGCACACGAACAGAACCTATTTAAATTCCCTTGTTTAATTGGTATATGTTTCTCTCTCTCTCTCGATATATATATATATATATATATATATATATATATATATATATATATATATATATATATATATATGCCTGTGGTGTAATGGCTATCGTCGTAGGAATTGGACACGACTATACGAATTCAAATCCTGGAAGAGACTGATTGCATTTCACATAGCACTAATACCCTTGGGAAAGGTATGAATCCAATTATTCTCCCTCCAGCTATGGGTAAATAGTAGGACAGATTAGGTTCTTCAGCCTAGTCTAGGAGAAAGAAAACTGAATTCAAACCTGTTAAACTCTGCTTAAAAAAATTGACCTTGTGTCGTATCCTTCCCGAGCGGAGGGGTTGGTAAATATGAGATATATATATATATATATATATATATATATATATATATATATAATCTCAGTGGTGTGTCTTCCTAAAAAGCAAGGTAGATACTACTAATCTGCAAAAGAATATTCCATATAAAATCAAAAATCTTAAGTTTAATAGATTTATTTATTTCACTTGTATCATGAAGCACTTTTGGAAGACTCAATGAATCTATATTTTTTCTAATGAACACTTGAAACTTATATGCAGACATTTTTTTTGTTGAAAATCTGTACCTCAAATTCAATTTGCAATAATATCTTTCCACAGTGAACTGATATGACACTTCTCAATACAACTTGGAATAAATTAAGGAAAAGACTATAGTTAGAAATATAAAGAACATAAAGTTTCTGCTAATTTGGTTAAAGAGAAAGTGAACCAAAACAAACAGCGTTTTAAGATATTCTTTTGCTTGCAGTAAATATTTTATTGTTTAATTGTTTCTTTCGAATTCACTACCCATTATCCTAGTTCTTGATAGTTGACAGAGTGAATAATTTGATAAGACAAATAATTATTATGATTCAATGGTATAATCTTTAAATTATCTAAGTTATATTATACAGCACTTAGGGGAGACTCGATAAATTTATATTTAGATTATTTGGTTTAATGAGATCTGATTAGAATGGTTTTATACTCGTTCATATCAAAGCTTAACAGTCCAGTCCAAACAAAAAACAAAACACAAAACAAAAACGATGCCACATCTATTTCGTAACTCATTGTGGCCAAGAAAAATTGTTTTTTCAACAGATTTAGACGAATTAAAAAAAAAAAAGAGCCCCAAATGATGTATAAATCTGCGAAAACCTTTCATCCTTTGATTGTCCGTTATATGTATTTTAATTTAAACGAAATAATTACTGTCTCTTGGGTTGTCTCCGGCGAGTGAATTTGGTATCCCAACGATTATTCCTGTGTCTCCGGGACACCATTAATTTCGAGTCCTGGCCTGAAATTTAATGCTTGTAAAGAAAAAAAAAAACATTCCTTATTTATATGATAACTTGATAAAATTGATTCATTTTCGTCTAAGATCACAATGTTATTTGCTTGCCCGAGCATGATTTTTCAGGAATCGCCATTTGATTAATGGATGGGTGGGTGTGCATGGGAAGAAGTCATTGTGCCATTAGACCGACCAGAGAGATGTCCAAGTGACGAACTGACAGAAATATACAAAGAACTATCCATAAGTTTATATTAAAGGTATATTTCTTGAACGGGAAATATGCCTTCAACTAAAGTAGTCTATCTTTTTTAACGTTTTTTTAAAGGGTACATGTCAAAAGTTTCTGCTTGAAAGAAATGGCTGTTTGCTTGTTCCGACCACATATTGTCAAAAACATCTTGGAGAAGTTGTCAAGAAATACTCTCTCTCATGGACAACCACTCATAAAAAAAAAAGAGTCGTAGAAAGCCTTTCTCTCATTTACGGATAGTAAAAAAGAGAGAGGGGAGTTAGAGAAGGGAAGAAGAGGAAGAGAATGGTAGAAGATGGAGGAGAGAGAGAGAGAGAGAAAGAAAGACAGAGGGAGCACAATAAGTTCATTTGGTTTGTTTATTTATACCGAAGTTAGTTTTTTGGGGAAGGAGTGTTGTTTTTTTGTTGTTGTTTTTTTTTGGGGGGGGGCGTATTCTCATGGCGTCATGGCAAAAATCCTGGACTGCGGCATTTTAGTGATGGACTGTCTTTGCCAGCAAGGACATTCAACAACATTCTTTATTTGTGACGGAATTGGTTTGGTTTGGTTTCTTTGTTTAATGGCATATCAACTTTTGTAGGTTATTTAATGCCAAAGCCATCCTTCTAGAAGAACAGTAGCGGTACTATTTAATCCATAGCGGGAAGGATAAGGGGTTCATACCTTTCCAAGGGTATTTGTCCGAAGTGAACGAAATAGCGTGACTGGAGTTCGAACTCGCTTACTACGATTCTGCAGTCCATCGCTTTAACCATTACACCACGAGGACACCCCCATGACTGAATTGTTGATTCGAAGGTCATCGCTTGATTACATTAAAAAAATTTTCATTCTTAAAAGCTATACTTATATGATAATTTCATCTAAATCTTTCCATTCTCTGCTTCCCTCTCAGCTACTTTCTCTCCTGTCATCTCTTTTCCTTAAATCTTCTCCTTTCCGAGGAGTCCTCGTGGCGTAATGGCCAAGATGCTTGAGTGTAACCTCGAAGTAAGTGAGTTCGAACTCCAGTCACGCTATTACGTTCACTTTTAGATTAATATACTTTAAAAAAAAAAAAATAAAAAAAAAGGTACGAACTTCCTTATCTCCCAGCTTGGATTAAATAGTATCATTAGTGTTCTTCTACTACTCTTTTGGGAGGTGCCCGTGGTGTAATGGTTATCGTCGTAGGAAATGGACACGGCGACACAAGTTCAAATCTTGGACGAGACCGATTGCATTTCACATAGCACTAATACCCTTGTGAAAGGTATGAATCCAATTATTCTCTCTCCAGCTATGGGTAAATAGTAGGACAGACTGATTTCTTCAGCCTTGGTGAGGCAACTAGTCTAGGGGAAGGAAAACTGGATTCAAACCTTTTAAACTCTGCTTAAAAAAAATTGACCTTGTGTCATATCCTGCCCGAGCGGAGGGGTTGGTAAATATGATTATTGTTCTTCTACTGGCATTAAATAACCCATGAAACTTGATATGTCATTAAACAACGAAACGAAACCGCTCCTTTATTTTCTCCCATCATTTTCCTTCTCAACAAGATTCGATAACCTAAGTTGCTTGTCTGTTAGAAATATATATATTCCTTTCTTCCTTCTGCTATAGATAAAATTGTGGAGAGTATATACAAGAATATGATTTACCTGCACATAGTGTAACTATATTTGTGCTAACAAAAACGCCAAAAAACCACACACACAAGTATTTGAAATAAGTAGTAGTAAAGTTAGCGACCATAGTCGAGGGTGACCCGAAGACTCCCTTTTCGATAGCTACTACACCAAGGTGTAGGGGAGGGCGCTACTCCATTCCCAGGATTGCTCCACTTTACCCTTGAACCGTACCTTATAATGCTGAGTGTTAAGCAAGGTGGTATCAAGTACCATTTTTAAAGTCTTTGGTATGACTCGACCTGGGATTGAACCCAGGTCTCCCGGGCCATTGGCGAACACTCTAACCGCTGGGCTAATGTCCCGGTATTTGAAATAATTAAACGGAATATCTGCTTAAATACAATCTAAGAATCTGATTATAACTATGCTATATGAAATGAGCGAGACACATTTAGGAATATCTTTTTCATCAAGCATTTTAATGTTCGTATACCATTCAAGTCTTTTCTTCTGCGCTAGTGACGAAGTAGGTTAATCTCAGAGACAGGTAGGCAGTCACGTGACTGCGCTTGCAACCACCAGACCATGTCCTACTCACCCGAGCCAGTCGGCCGACGAGAAGATTGGATAGAAGGCAAGGCAATCATGTGTGGGAACGGTTCACGGTATCAACCAACCAACGAAAGATACTGATTGATAGACCGTATATAAAAAGAATCATCTTTCCTGAAGAGGTCATAAAAAAAGGGAGGAAAGTGCGAATTTACGAAGTATTCATTGGAATGACGTGGGAGCGGGGGGAGTAACTTTGGTAGCAGAAGCCGATAGAACCTAATTCCATTAACTAAAAAAAAAAAAAAAAAAAAAAAAAAAAAGCGGGGTGGTGGTGGATAATGTCGGTATTTCAATGTTTATTCACACCATCCTTATAACCTACTTATGTTTGTTAAGAAACTGGCAGCAGCAGAGTGGAACAAGGAAGATTTAAATAATGATTTAAATTAATCCTTTTGCAGAATATTCCTTATCCAGCCAAAAAGTATTTTCGCCAAAACTTTCATATTTGGTTTCCAGATGTAATTGATTTTTAACGGGACATCAACCAATATAGGGTTATTTTATTCCTAGATGTTTGGGAATCACGTTCATTGTACATTCATATTTAATTTTTTTGTGGAGTTAAGGATTGTTGTTTTTCACATTGTCCTATCGAATACGAAATATATCTATTTGACCCAGAGATAGAATTAAAGTGAATAATGACAATGAAAGAGTACTCCATACTTTCCTGAACTGGAGCCTCACAATCAGTGTTATACGCAGTACACTCCTATTTTGGGTGAGGGAGCTGATTGTTCTGTAGAGTATACAGTCAGCTTATTCTGAGCCCCGTCCACACGGCGTTTTCTAGATTTTATTTTTAAGTTCAGTCGGTTTGTTTATTTCATGCCGAAGTCAGTTTTTTTCATTTTTTTTTATTTTAGCGGTCAAGTCCTCATGGCATAGTGGCTAAAGTGCTGGACTGTGACATAGTAGTATAAAAGTTCGAACTCCAGTCGCGCTATTGCGTTCACCTTCGGCCCCTTGGGAAAGTTATGAACCCACTATCCCCAAACTATAGGTTAAATAGTACCTTGTTCTTCTAAAAGAAGGACTAGTTCACGAAGGTTGATACACCATTAAAAAAATAAATCAAACCGAAGCCAATCTGCTCTTTAATTAATAAAATTTATCAATCAATTTTTATTAAATGTATTAATATAGTGAAACATACAAAACTTGATTAATAAAAAATATATTTTCACAGTCATTTTAAACAGGTAAATAGATATATTTCGTATTCGATAGAACCATGTGAAAAAAAAAACCAATCCTTAACTCCACAAAAAAATTAAATATGAATGTACAATGAACGTGATTCCCAAACATCTAGGAATAAAATAACCCTATATGGGTTAATGTCCCGTTAAAAATCAATACCCCATACACTGTTGCAATATCAATGTTTTAAGGACAAATCTAGTAACTAAGTTGAAAGCCATTTAAGACATTATCTCAGACAGATCTCTTTGACTCATAGATGAGACTTAAACAAGAACTATCATTCCATGTCACATGACAACGAAGAAGTAACTCCCTGTTTTCCAAAGATCCAGTACTGGATATATAGAAAAGCCTCCCTTTAAGGGTTTATTTTATTCGACTGCAAGGAATGGAGTCGGTGTATTCTAAGGCCCAGTCGACAGGGCGGATGGTCATTAAGTTAGGAAGCAACACAGATATTTTTAAAAACAGAAAATGTCTCCAAGAAAAACAAATTTACATCCGTTTCTCCTTAGGAAGTCTGTTTATCGGCCATTTAAATTTAGTTATTCCTTACTTCTTGCCCCACCTCGACTGTTTCCTAAGTCTCCATCTTTACTTGCACATGCAATATTTGAAATTAACTGAAAGAAATTGATAGTGCTTCATAGCCAAAGTAAAGCAGAGATTAGGTTGCTCAATATTTCGAAACAGCAGGTACCATAAGCAATGTGAAGTCTGTCTGTTGAATGTGCTAGCCTGATGTTTCAAGTTTAGACCCTATTCTGTTATATACCTTAAAGCAGGTACCGTTAGCAATGTGAGGTCTGTCTGTTGAACCTGTTAGCTTGATGTTTCAAGCCTATTTTGTTATATACCTTAAAAGTAGATATTTCTAATTCCTGTTGATTGTAACAGTCAGTGAGGGTACTGTTACTTATTCAGCTTTTCTAGGATATAGCGCACACGAGACATATGTTGCTTACTGTACCTATTGCTGTGTAAGTGGTCACCCATCTAAGTAGTGAATAGGCTAATTGCTGCTTAAATTCGGGGAATTAGCGGCACAACACTTAATATATCCATTGTTCAGTAACTTTTCTTTTATAGAAGGGTCGAAGAAATTTAAATAAAGATGTCCAAATGCATAAGCGTGGGTGTGGAGTCCCCGTGGGGTATTGGCTAACGTGCTGGACAAGCAACATCGTAGTAAACCAATTCGATCTCCAATCGCGCTATTACGTTCACTTTTACCCAAATACCCTTCGGAATGGCATGAACCGCCTCCCCCAAGCAATAGTTTAAAATAGTACCTCTATTGTTCTTCTATAAGGATGACTTGGGCTTTGAATAACCTGCAAAGGTTGATATGCCATTAAAAACAAAGAACCTAAACCAAAGTAAAATACTGTGGATTTTTGGAGCTCAGGATTAAAACAAACAAACACACACACACTATATATATAAGGGTTTTTTAAAAAATTGATATCAATTTAACTGAAACACCCCGTACATAACTGATATTATTTTATGATTTAATAACCTGGCCAATTCTTGTTCAGATGGTCTCAAATTTAAGTAGCAAGAATAGAAATAACTAAAAATTCCATGTTTAAATTCCTTTTTCTCTCTCTCCAGTGAATGACATTCCTGTAGCTGAAAAATAAAAACATAATTTAGTGTTGTGCAGAGGATTCGAACAGAGTTGGACGAGTTCAATGGTGATTCCAAAGGTGTGGCAGCTTAGAAGCCTCACTCTGATCATTCCAATAAGAAAAGAATATCCTAATTTGTTGGCGAGATCTTGGCCATGATTGTTAACAATCCCAGTACATAAGCTCACGACACAGCGGCACGGGAGCGTCAGATTTTCTTATGAGGTACGTAGTGCTTGAAGACGTTCGGTATTTTTCATATAAGATGAAAGAAAGACCAAATTGTATCACAGACCATGAAAGACAAGAAGAAAGACTGCGTTGCAAAGCTTTTCAACAAAGTCAAGCCTCCACCTCCAAATTTCGGCCAGGATCAGATGATGAACCCACCGAACAACTGTTGGTTTGTTCTGTACCTACAAGATGTACCGGTATCAATGAAAACCAAATACCCAAAGCGAGAGCAATATTGAACAAGTCCTGGCGACAACACCCCACTAGACACCAACTATACGGCCACTTGCCTCCCGTCACAAAAACTATACAAGTTAGACGAACCAGACACGCAGGACACTGCTGGAGAATCAAGGACGAGCTCATAAGTGATGTACTCCTATGGACCCCACATGGCCAAGCAAAAGCAGATCGACCAGCTCGAACTTACATACAGCAGCTATGTGAGGACACAGGATGTAACCCTGAAGACCGGCCAGAAGCCATGAATGATAGGGAGAAGTGGCGAGAGAGGGTCAGAGATATCCGTGCTGGCGCCACGACATGATGATGACGATGATGACTAGTGATGGTGAAGTTATGCATCCATTGATCTTCCTACATGGCCTTAGACTCAACACAGAGGCCTACATGGCCCAGTCGGCTGGAGCTGTAGAGTACACCGATTACTTCTCTGCAGAGGAGTAAGACTCCCCCAACGAGTGTCTTTGATATGACACTAAACAATCTGATGGCAAGGCTTCAGTAATGCTGGAGCTTGGGGAATGCGGAGTACCCCTTCATTGCCATCGCTCCCAGGTTAACTACCCCGGAGTAGTAGCACCTGATAGGGTTCTATCTATGGCTCAAATAGAACTTTTTGACATTTAAATTGTTTATTTATGCTAACTGAATATTTTGAAATAGAACTATTTTTTACATTTAACTGTGTAAACAAAAAATTGTACTTATACTAAACTGCATTGTTTAAAATAGAACTGTTTTTTAAATTTGACTGTGTGTAAACAAATGATCGATTTATCCACAAAATGTTTTTAAAAAAATCATATATATATATATATATATATATATATATATATATATATATGGATTTGGTACTATTTACCCAACCCCTCCGCTCGGGCAGGATATGACACAAGGTCAATTTTTAAGCGGAGTTTAACAGGTTTGAATTCAGAGTTTTCCTTCTCCTAGACTAGTTGCCTCACCAAGGCTGAAGAACCTAGTCCGTCCTACTATTTACCCATAGCTGGAGGGAGAATAAGGGGGTTCATACCTTTCCCAAGGGTATTTGCCCAAAAGTGAACGTAATAGCGCGACTGGAGTACGAACTCGCGTACTACGATTCCGCAGTGCATCGCTTTAACCATTACACCACGAGGACACCCCATATATATGGATTTGGTATTAAATAACCTACAATGGTTGATATACCGTAAAACCAAACCAAACAGGCCTACATCAAATTCCTGCGGGGAGGAAGTGCCCTCCTGGATTGAGAGGGTGGCTGCTGGAATACCCTACGTTTGGCAGCGAGAGAACCCAGTGTTGGCAGTCAGAAATATTTCTGCAACTACATCACTCCGAAGATCTGGTCGCTTAAATCCCCAGAGTACTATAACCCTGTTTATCGTGTGTGAGACGCAGTTGAGCGAGAGATCAAGAAAATTCTGAGCAATGCCAAAAGTGAACTGAAGGCAAGGATAACTGCAGCATTTTCTAATTCAAACAAACTGACTATTGGAAAAGCTTGCAGGAGATTCCGATTGTCTGGAGGTCGTGGTTTAAGTCGATGGTGATTTCTTTGAAGAAATCTTATCTATAGTATTTTAAAATATTTTCATGTAATTTTGGTAAATATATCTAATAGGGATGTCATTTTTTTTCTTGTTTTTGCGTAATTTGGGCGAAAATTGACCCATCACACCCTGTATATATAAGAATCCAAGTATACATTATGAATCAATGCCACGAAACCAACGACAACTGTTAGCTGATTTGTCAACGCCGAGGAATTAGAAGTGACGAATAACGAATGAAAAGCCCTCGAGAATTTGAGCCATTTTAGCATCTCATCTTAATTTGTCCCCTTGTGCTCGTAAAACTCATTTTCTTTTTAATTTAATGACGAAGACAATTCTAAGTTAGTGTCCTAATAACCTAGAATCACTGACTGGGTAGGGGAAACTATTAATCACACTGGACACGTGTGGGAATTCTAAGTAGAAGACTGTTTTTTTTGTTTTTGTTTTTTTTCGTTGAGAAGGATCTCTAAGCACAATCTCTTATTAGAGCAGCGAACACTCACCATGAATAAATATGACCACATCGACTTCCTTACAGTGAGAAGGGTCGAATTGCTAGTCTCAAAACTTCCGTATCCTTGTAGGAAACCTCCAACCAAATACATGCACGCATACAGAGATATGTACAACCAACCACAAACAAGCAAGCAAGGACACACGTACACGAGTAAGTGACCAACCACAAGCCAACAAGCAAGCAAGCAACGACACAAGCAACCAAACCTCGGGTAGCGTAATGGTTAGCAAGCTAGACTTGATAACCTACACGAGGGAGTTCGAGTCTCATTCGGCGCCCCATTCATATGGCCTTGTGATACATCGAAGCAAAAAGCTTAGTAAATTATCACAAGCAACCAAACTGTCTCAGATTTTTGCTTCATTTTCAATTCGCAGATTTTTTCCCTCCAGTTTTTAACTGATCGGCTGTTGACATTTCGAATAGTTTTTTGCTACTATGAAGAAAATTGTGTTAATTAACCTAAGCTACAAATATATGTTAGTGTCTATCAATTTATAACCAATGGGGCATTTCATGAAATAATCGTGAATTAGGTTGGTGAACAGATCGGCCTAAAACTTAAAAATATCAATAAAAATTTGAATTAAAATTGTTGCTTCTGCGAAAATCATTACCAAAAAATTTGTTATATAACAGGACACTAATTGTAAAAAAATAAAAATTGGATACAAAAAAAAAAAAAAATTATAAAAATGTTTAAAACCTTACATCAGTATAGGGTTGCATATTTTAAAAAATTTTAAACGTAAACAAATAAATAAAAAAAACAAACAACTCCAAAAATTTCATAAAATGAAAGAATACTTTTAACTTGAATAGAGGAGATCTTTCAACTATAAATGTTTCGGTTAGGTTTCTTTGTTTATAATGGCATGTCATAGGAAAGGGACACGGTGACACGAGTTCAAATCCTGGACGAGACTGATTGCATTTCACATTGCACTAATACCCTTAGGAAAGGTATGAATCCAATTATTCTCCCTCCAGCTATGGGTAAATAGTAGGACAGACTGGGTTATTCAGCCTTGGTGAGACAACTTGTCTAGGAGAAGGAAAACTGAATTCAAAACTGTTAAACTCCGCTTAAAAAGTTGGCCTTGTGTCATATCCTGCGGAGAAGTTGGTAAATATAATATGATAATTGCATATCAACCTTTTTGGGCAATCTAATACCAAATCCATTCTTATAGAAAGAACAGCATTGATCCTATTTACCCAACCCCTCCGCTCGGGCAGGATATGACACAAGGTCAATTTTTAAGCGAAGTTTAGCAGGTTTGAATTCAGAGTTTTCCTTATCCTAGACTAGTTGCCTCACCAAGGCTGAAGAACTCAGTCTGCCAGGTTTTAAAGGAGTTTAACAGGTTTGGATTCAGAGTTGTCCTTTTCCTATAGTTGCCTAACCAAGATAGAAGAACCCAGTCTGCACTACATTTTATGTTACATATTGACCTCTGCCAGAGCCGGCAATCAGAGATTTCTCTACACAAGATGCACCTGTATAAACATTGATAACTAGAAAACAAGCAATACGTGGGTGTAAGCAGATCACGTGGTTTGAACCGGAAACGCGTAGTCGTTGTGAAATCATATTCCGATACCCACTGAATAACTGACTGTCTTGCAGTCTCGCAGCCAGAAGAGATTCGGTGAGTCACGGAGAGCGTCAGCGAGTGGTAGGGCGTCCAGGAGGCAGTGGACACAAGCGGCCATCTTTTGAGTACTCCTCGTCAAGGATGACTTAAAGCCCTGAATAAGGAAGCATTGTGTCGTAAAGAAGTTTTTGGTCCATACAGCAGCTCTCCGTCTATCTCCGTCTTCCTACCTCTCTCGCACACCTTCAGAGTTTCGACCCTTTCGATGATAAAGGAGACGAATGTTTTTGCTGAGAGAGTGTCATGCTTCTTCGTTATAACCCTTCATTCATTATATGTCTGTACAATATTTACACATTGCTGGAGGGAGAATAAGAGGATTCATATTTTTCCCAAGGGTAGTAGTGCTATGTGAAATCTAATCAATACCGTTAAAGTATATAGTATGTAAAATTTTCCGACGGGACTAAAGCTTTCATGTTAAACCCAATGTTTCTGGCGCTGGACTGCGGAATCGTAGTAAGCGAGTTCGAACTCCAGTTGCGCTATTACATTCACTTTTGGACAAATACCCTAGGGAAAGGTATGGGTTAAATAGCATCACTGCTGTTCTTTTAGAAGGATGGCTTTCGCATTAAATAACCCATGAAGGTTGATACGCCCTTAAAGAAATCGGTTAAAGCGCTGTCCATTTCTCAATATATGTAATTAGAATTCAATTCTCGACGGAAACCACAACATATTCTTTTCAATTATGGTTAGATGATTTATGATATAGAAAGTTATCTTTATTTAATGCCATATTAACCTTTTTGGTTATTAATTGTCAAAGCCATTTTTGTTGAATAACAGTAATGGTACTATTTAACCTATAAACAAGGGAATAAGAGGGGGTCATGCTTTTCCTAAAGGTATTAGGTCTAAAAGTGAACGTAACAGCATGACTGGAGATTGAACTCGTTTACTGTGATGTCGCACGCTAGCCGCTACACTACAGGGATACCTCCACCTACAAAGTTGTGATAAAAAGGAACAAGAATTTTTTTATTTTTAAGTTAAGATGTAGTAAAAAGAAAAAAAAACGGTTATATTACGTTTAAATTACATGATAAAATAAGTAAATATATTTTTTTTTTGTGTAAGTTGATTTTCAGAGCATGACCTAAATGTATTTCTGAACGAGAGAGAAATTACGTATGTCTGCGCCTGAGAAGGTGTGCATGCATATCTGCCCACGTGACATTGAAGTTTTATTTGTTTAAATAAAAACAATTGCGGCAACGGAAAGCGCTCCGATAGAATGACGGTGTTCCATTTAGTCGCAACTGATTTTTTTTTTTAATAGAGCGTTACATGTGTGGATACTTTCGCCACTTCATATCTACTGAGGCATGGTTAACGTTGTGGTTATCGTTTCAGGAAATTAAAATCGTGGATAAATTTTCTCATTCTATAGAAAATTGGTTGGGTGATTTTTTTTTTTTTTTGAAGACGATAATGCATTTTATTGCAGAGCCAAAGGGATTAGAGCTTTTCCTCGATAATGGAATTGAAAAAAAAAAAAAATAAATAAATAAAAGAAGAAAACAAAGAGACATTGCCGGCGAGCTGTCCGGATCAAAATCCAATTAAAAATTTACGGTGGGAATTTTTTTTAAAAAGTCCATGAAAAAGCTCAATTTACGAAAGAATATTCATTAACAGCCAGTTGAAACCTCTAAAAGAATTTTTCTTAAAATTACTGAAATTATTGCCTGAAAGAATTAAGGCTGTCATATGATAAATAAATAAATATAGTAAATAAATAAATAAATGAATAGATAAAACAAAAAACTAATGAATACAAAAAACCCCACGTCTCTTAACCTTAAAATCCATTTGGTTTCTAATGAATTGCATAGCCAAAAAAATCAGTTAACTTTCCACGTCTCTTCGGTACGGCTGCAGTAAACTGTAAGATTTTGTCGTATACTAGAATATGTTTCGTGACAAGCTGATTTTAAGAAAAATAATGTTTATACTTGTTTATAAAAAACGCGGTTATACTACCCCTGGCAAAAATCATGGAATTAGCACACTTAAAGGATGTTAATTTAGATTTTTATTCATCAAGATAATAAAGATTATTACTTTAAAATGAATTAAATCCATGTCTGAAAGAATTAAGGCTATCACCGAAGCTCGAGGATAAGTAACTAAGAATTAATCCTTATTTTTTGTCAATGAATACAATAATTTCTTTATTAAATATTGGGGTATTCCATAATATTTTCCTTTGCATCGCTTGGAGAAAATACCATTAGTTTAAATAATTTAATCTAGTTTAGAGAATATTTCATTAAGACAGAAAGTTCTGCTATTAAATAAAAATGTTTTACGTCTTCTGTTATTTAATTACTTAGCAGTAAGTAAACAAAATAAAATAAGCAGCATCAGCAAAAATAAGATTTGAACACTTTCAAAAGTAAATTTCTTAGGTACTTAGATAAAGATTATTTAGTTTGACTTGGTTTTTGGCATTGTTGATTATTTAATACCAAATCCTGTAAATACATATATATCAAATATGTAGAGAAAAATTGATAACAAGGTAATCCAAGTGGAAGGATAGATTTATTGAGAAGTCGACACTATAGCGTTTCGGTTCAACTGAACCATCATCAGGACCATGTGGGGTGATATTAGCGATGTTAAGTCAATGATGGATGCAAAATACAAAAACCTAGGGGAAAATTTGTATAACAAGTTGGCCGTTTCTTGTTATAGAAAATTTCCCCTAGGTTTTTGTATTTTGCATTTTTAAACACCCATCGTTGACTTAACATCGCTAATATCACCCCTCATGGACCTGATGAGGATTCAGTAGAACCGAAACGCTATAGTGTCGACTTCTCAATAAATCTATCCTTCCACTTGGATTACCTTGTTATCAATTTTTCTCTACATATTGTCGGATTACTATCCATTATTTACTTCCATATCAAATAAATATATATGATTTATAAACATTTTCTTGATAAGATTTTCGAACGAGCTTGAGCTTTTTTTTAAACACAGTTAAATAGTTTCAAGTATTGCTATCTAATACGGACAATTTTATTTACTATTAATCATTTGTTTGTACACAGTTGAATGGTAAAGTATTTCTATATAACAGTCACTTGTTTATATATATATATATATATATATATATATATATATATATATATATATATATATATACACATGATATGTAAGAGATTAGTTTGTAGGTAATTTCATTTTCAAACAAGTTAGAACTAATTTGCTTGCCCGCTAGTATTGCTATTGTTTCTATATAGTTAAATGTTTTCAATTATTGCTATCTAACACTTATAATTCTGTTCAATATTAGTTGGTCGATTGTTTGGTTTTCATGGCATATCAATCTTTGTAGGTTATTTAATACCAAATCCATTTTTATACAAATAATCAGTTCCATTTCAAACAATTTTGTTTATCATGAGTACACAATTCAATTGTCAAAGACATTTCTACCTCAAGCTAATTCACACAATTCAGTTTAGAATAGTTTTTGTTTACACACACTTAAATGTCAAAACAGTTCTATATTAAATAATTCAGTTTAGCGTAAGTACAGTTTCAATGTCAAAAATAGTTCCATTTCAAACAATTCAGTTTAGCATAAGTACGCAGTTTAAATGTAAGTACACAGTTTAATTATCAAAAACATTTCTATTTCAAGCTATTCTATTTAGTCAAACACTTCTAATTCAAGTGATTCAGTTTAGTTTAAGTATACTGTTTAGTTCTATTTAACCCATTGATAGGACTCTGTCAGGTGCTACCATTCCGGGTCAGAGTGGACCAGGGAGTGATGCCAATGAAGGGATGCGTTGCATTCTCTAAAGCCCCAGCATCACTGGAACCTCACCATCAGATTGTTTAGTGTCATATATCCAGGACACTCATCGGGTGGGGTGGAGGTCTTACCCCTCTGTAGAGGTGCAGCTGGTGTATTCTACAGCCCCAGACGACTGGGCAACTGTTCAATATTAATCATTTGTTTGCACACTGTGAAGTTACAAATATTGCTATTTAACACAAATAATTCTATTCAACATAACTATTTCGTTTGCACACCGTTAAATTGTTCCAAGTATTGCTATGAATCGCTAACAATTCATTTAAACGTTAGTCATTTGTTTACACTCAGTTAAATGATCAAACAGTTTTATTTCAAACAATTCAACTTAGCATAGGTCATTTGTTTGCACTCAGTTTAAATGTCAAAGAGTTATAGATAGGATTGTATTAGGTGCTACCTGGTTTAGTGTCATATTCAGGACATTTGTGGGTGCGGTCTTACCCCTCGGTAGAAATGCAGTCGGTGTATTCAACGGCCCTAGCCGGCTGGACTGAAAATTATTTAGTAAAGAAAGCTAGAAAAATTCAGTACTTACCACAAAAGTTCCTCTCCGTATTCTTCCTGCCTGGCCAATGTAGATGGTCGAACCAGCCTCGATGGACAACGGTGATCGACGAACAATGTGCTGACCCAATCTTGTTCCGTTCACATACACTTGAACAATATCATCCTTCACACGGAAGTTAATCCGGGCCCAGTGGCCGAGCAGATTATACAGCTTAAAACTAGCTAAAGCTTTTGATGTTATAGAGTATGGCGAGCCCACACCAAGTGGTGTGTAATAAAGAGTTACATTATGGACATTGTGTGAGAGGGAGGCCACGCCAACACCCAACTGGATGACCATAGACGTTGAATCGACAACGGCAAATATGTAACTGGAACCAAGTTTTTCTATCTTGACCACCATGGTCAAGGCGAAGTTCTCGTATATTCTGTCGCCAAAGAGAGCGTTGGCACTATCCCGTAAAATTGTCGTGCCATCAAGACTGAAAGCTGGGAAGGAATCGATGCCTGGTGAAAAAGTGACATTCTGTGATGGAACACCGATAACCCGCAAAAGGTCGATATAGTCGCTGCCCACCGGAGATACGCCTTCTATAAAAGAAAGAAAGAGAAATAAAAGTCAGTGATTTTAAAGACAAAATATGTAGTTCATTTAAAAGAATATAAATCCATAAATATGATCCCTAACGAGGTAAGAGGAGAGTCCGTGTGGTGTAGTGGCTAATGTGTTGGACTGTGACATCATATGGAGCGAGTTCGAATTCCAGTAGCGCTGTGACATTAACTTTCGCACTAATACTATTGGGAAAGGTATGGCACCCTTATCCACCCTGTTATGGGTTAAATAGTAACACTTCTGTTCTTCTATAAGGATGGAATCAGCATTAAATAAACCACGAAGGTTGATATGCCATTAAACAAAGAAAACAAAGAAACCCAACCAATCTAACTAGTTAAACATTTGGGAATGAAGGATGCAGACCCTCATTAGGTAAGCTAAGTAGTGGTGAGGGGATGCCGTCCTTGGGTTAAGATTAAAATATTAACAAAAAACAAATCAAAACAAAACAAAAAGCAATTTACCAACCAATCAAAACACTTCCGGCTTATATTCAATAATCGAAATCTGATCCACACAAGAGCTTAAAAAACCGCGATTTTCACAAATTTCTTTTCAAACAGGGAACCATTCACCACCCGTGGACATGTCCGTCCTTTTCTTACCACTTCTTAAGACATTTAGACACAATGCAAATTATCATTCGTTCACATGAAGAGACTGATAAACAAATCTTATGAGACAACTACAAAGGTTGATATGCCATTAAACCAAAGAAACCAAACCATCTTATGAGACAAGTTTCGTATCCTCTGACGAATTATGGAAATAAATAAAACCTCGTTAATCCTATTCAACAGCCGAGTTGTGGATTTTATCTCTTCGTCATTACACTTTCATTTTTAGCTGGCAGTTCAGCGTCTCTGTATCTAGTTCTCAGCAGCATAGCATTCTTGATAACATACTCACCCACGTCTTATCTATTTAATTCTAGCATACAAGTGCTATGCTCTCACAACTAGGGAAATAATAAATATGTTGACGTATAGGGAAAAAAATCGAAGCATATAGTATTTGAAACAGCCACGTTTCGACATCTGTCCAGGCACTGGCATAATGGTTAGAGTGTTCGCCCATCGTCCGCGGACGAGTGGAGACCATCCAAACTACTGCATTGTCGAGATCGACCAGAATACTGAGAAGAGTCCTGAAGACTTGAGAAAGACCGTTAGCTAGCGCTGATGTGAAAAACTCAAGGAGAAAATGATAATAAATTCAAGTAAAACAGCAACGTATAGCGGAGTGTGACAGGAATACCTCACACATTTTAAACTGTTACCGGTGCAGTGCAAGTGAACTTAGGTGAAGTTACCATTGTCACTTACCTAACTAATGTCCAATTAATTTTTTAAAATATAATTAGTTATGACCATGGCTTGGACAATTGTACTCCGGACGTTTGCCGGTAAAACATTTTTTATAAGACTGGCGAATCTGTAATTGCTACACAGAGAAATTTTCATGCTCATTTCACGCTATGTTGGAATGATGCTGTTCCGGATAAAATTTTCAACCCATAGCAATTTCGATTTTCTATTCATCAGCATCATTTATAACCCTAACTTAATATTCCCCTGGACTGGAACCTCACTACCGGATGCAGTTTAGTATCATACTCAGGACGCTAGTGAGGAGTATCCAGGGCGTAATAGCTAAAGTATTGGACAGCGGCCTCGAAGAGAGCGAGTTCGAACTTCAGTTGCGCTATTACGTTCACTTTCGGACTTAGTATCCCTGAGAAAGGTATGACCCTCCGTATACCCTCCCCCAGCTACGAGTTAAGTAGTATCACTGCTGTTCTTTTACAAGGATGGCTCAGGCTTTAAATGGCCCACGAAGGTTGATATGCCATAAAGAAAAAACACAAAATCCATAAAAACAAAAACAAAAAAAAAAAACGAAACCCCCACCTGGACATGTTTTGGGAGGGATCTTACCCCTCTGCAGGGAGTACAGTCAGCGTATTCTAAGCCTCACCGACAGGGCTATCTTAAAGAGTTGATATTCTTTGATGTGTCACACACACACACACATATATATAAAATGATAAATACACATATATTAGTTTATATATATATAAAATGATAAATACATTATATATATATATATATAAATAATGATAAATACACACACACACATATATATATATATATATAAAATGATAAATACATATATATATAAATACATATATATATATATAAAAATGATAAATACATATATATATATATTATTCCATAGCATGGATGATTATCCGCGACCACTGAAAGAGATAGTGACAAACACACACACACACATATATATATATATATATATATATATAAAGCAACAGTGTATGTATTTATGTTAGGCGTCGCATAACGTTCGAGAAACATTTTCGGAAAAAAATTTTAAAAAGAAGGATGTATAACTGTCAGCCCCATGCACCCAGTGGGGAGAGAGAGAGAGATAAAAGAAAGGAACATCACAGCAAAATTTTTTATTAGAAAAATGCAATTAAAATGTTTCAAAAGAAAACAATTACAATTTAAAATTATTATAATCTTGTGGGGATCTATGTACACGCTGAATCTCATTTCGATAATCAACATTCTCGATATAGCGAAAATGACAGAAATGCTCATTAGAACCCTTTACTTCTTCCTAAATAAAAGTAACCATATAATCATGGACTGTTGTTAAAGCAAGAACCTAACGGTTTGTTTAAAAGAGGAAGAACACAGAAACACATAATTAAGCCAGACGTTATATTTATCAACTTAAATGCAGAGTATCTTTAGGTGTTAGAAGAATGACAGGCCAAAAGAGACAGGAATAAATATCAAGTGATTGTTGTTGTTTATAACGAGCTGACGCCAAATTAGAGTCTTGAAATAATTATCGTCTGCGAAAGTAATCGGATCATAGTCATTAAATATATGAAGGGAAACAACGTAAAGACTAAATGAAAAGTAAAACGAAACGAAAAAGATCTTTAAAAATGGCCGGAAAAAAAAAATGAGTGAATAAAACTAGAAGAATTCTGTAGGAATATTTTTTTTTATCCTTTTCCTTTGTTTTAATTCAAGGATTGGCCTTTAAAAGCCCTCTTGGTTTAATAATCAATTCAATAATATTTACATACAAATACTAAGAAAATTTTGATACTCCAGGAATATTAACTCACATACGTTCATAAGCAGGACCTATTATTAATAACATACCTTAACGATTTAGGCAACAATTCTATTTCGTATATCAACAATTTTTGAGCTATTTTATGTCTAGAGGTTAGGAAATCACGTTCATTGTACATTTATATTTTTTGTGTTGTTGCGTAAAAGTCTTTTGCAACGCATTATATGAAATATACTTAATACTTATGATTTAAACATAATATAGTTTCAAGTAATAATTCAAGTTGGTTGGTTGGTTTGTTTGTTGGGTTTTATGGCATATCAACCTTTGTAGGTCAAATCCATTTTTATGTAGATAATCTGTTCTATTTAAAACAATTCAGTTTATCATAAGTATACAGTTTAATTGTCAAAAACATTTCTATTTCAAACTATTCAAACAGTTTTAAGTAACAATTCAGTTAAGTGTAAATACAGTTTCAATGTCGAAAAACAGTTCTATTTCAAATAATTTAGCTCAGCACAAGCACGCACTTTAAATGTAAGTACGGTTTGTCAAAAACACTTCTATCTCAAACAATTCAGTTTACTAAAACAATTCAGTTTAGCATAAGTATGCTGTTAGTTCTATTTAAACCATATCAGGTGCTACCACTCCGGGCTAGAGTGGACCTGGGAGCGATGGCAATGAAGGGGTACTCCGCATTCCCCAAAGCTCCAGCATTGCTGGAACCTCACTATCAGATTGTTTAGAGTCATATCCAGGATACCCGTTGGTGGGGGTCTTACCCCTCTGCAGAGAAGCAGTTGGTGTATTCTACAGCTCCAGCCGACTGGGCAATATTCTTAATTCAAATAATTAAAATTGGTGACTTTAGTTGAGGGTGACCCGAAGGCTCCCTTTTCAATAGCTACTACACCTAGGTGTAGGGGAGGGCAATATTCCATTCCCTGGATTGCTCCACTTTACCCTTGATCTTTACCTTGTAATGCTGAATGTTAAGTAAGGCGACATCAGGTAGAATTTTTTTGAGTTTTTGGTATGACTCGATCTAGGATTGAACCCGGTCTCTCAGACCACTGGCGAACACTACTCATTAGGCCTTATTTCAAGTAATTTACAGTTATATGGCATCAAATATTCCTATTCTTAATAGAAATAATTTACACTTACGTGGTATCAAATATTCATGTCTATTACGAATAATTTCCAAATAGATCTATTTGACCCATCGATAGGACTCTAACAGGTACTACCACTCCGAGTCAGAGTGCACCCGGGAATAATGGTAATGAAAGGACACTTAATACCCAAACCTCTAGAACTGGAGCCTCACCAACAAATGCAGATAAAATTTATCGTCAAATTCGATAAGAAACCGATTGGGTTGGATGGGCTTTTCTAAGCGAATTTCACCGCTTAGGCCATTCTGTCCAGGCAGGGGGGGTCATACAATGCGCTAACTGCACCTCTCTAGGGGCATAAGAACTAACAGGTGTCCTGGATGTGGAAATAGACAAAATCTGATTGCTCGAGGATCAGAGCCCCACTAAGCGAATGAAGAGTGCTTTTTCGTTCCCATTACTCCTAGGCCCACTCTGGCTCGGCGTGGTAGAACATGTTAGGATCCCATCTAATAGAACTGTTCAATTTTTTTTTTTTATTTTTTTTTTTTACAATGGACTGGTGTTAAATAGCAATATTAGAAACCATTTAACGGTTAAATGGCTCTGGCTGGTTTAAAAATGTTACCTTCATCTATTCGCTCACAAATCATTATATAATATAAATGATTTGTGAGCAACCGGAGGGTTGATCACTTTAGCAAAGGAATTAACGGTTTCCACTCGCGTAATGCAAAGTTCTTCTGACGAATTGAGCACCTCGGTATCTGATAGCGCAAAACTTAAACAAACGAAAGTTAATACATATACATTAATTCCCGAGCTGACGTTGAGTCGCTGGTTTGGCTAAGGGGTTAGGTGGATTTCGATTCCGGCTTGGAGTGTCTCGCCACACTGAAGAGTTATGATACAACGAAATTGTCTGTGGATGACTATATAAACAGGATTTGGCATTGATTAACCAACAAAGGTTAATGTGCTATAAAACACAAATAAATCAAACCCGAGTTGATAAATGGTGTAAATTTTAAATCCTTTGAAGTGATTAAAAGTCAATAGTTCCCACTGTACACAGGATTCGTTTTTTTAGAACTGGTTGCTAGTGGAAAAAAAGAAACGCGTACCAATAAAAAGGAGGGACACTTATCATAATGGTTATCGTGGTAAGAAATAGAATTGGCGTTCCCAGCTCAAGTCATCGACGAAGCGATTTGCATTTCACTTCATGCTAATGTTTTCGGAAAATGTATGGTTCTATCTCTTCTCCCTCCAGCTACAGGTAAGGCGTAATGATGGGTAAATACATCACAATTTGAAAAAAGAAAAAAAAGCAACAAAGAAAAAAAAACTAGTTTGTTTGAACTACGTTGAATATTGTCCACCAGGACACATAGGGAACTAACGCCTATAACCATTACGCTGCGCTTCAAAAAGACAATCATCTGGAGGTCGCAGATTCAATCCTAACTGCAGACGAGGAATACTTAACCCTTGTACCCGGTCATGGTAAACGGAATCAGAGCAAGCGATCCCCGTGGATTAAATAAAGGACGTGGTTCGAAGTTCTGTGTAGGCTCCCGAGTTCGAAAAGAAACACACGAAGAAGGCCGGAGGAAATATTGATTGAAACGTTGTGAATATAACAAAGATGAAGACAATAGTCCGAAAACCCTTAACGATAAAAATCATCAAACATTGTCTCAGAAATTCAGGCAACTAACTAAATTCAGGCATTTCATCATACAATTCTAATTGACATAATGGAAAACGTCGATTCACTCTTGAGGTATTGTATACTGTCTTACTGGGGAATTTTACGGAAATTTCATTTCATTTCTTGTTCAGAGTATGACGTGTCCTCTTGTCAGTTAATACAGTGATATAAGATTTAAATGAACTCTTTATTACTGGAAAGTCGTGAATACTACAAAAGATTATACGAAGTGGTTGCTGTTTAATATAACATGTAACGGAAAACCAAGGAAGTCTAATGGTAATGTAAAGTACTACTGGGGCCCTTTGGGTTCGTCGTAAGGATGCTTTACTCTCAAAACCAAATCTGAAACAAGAGTCATCATCCAATGAAAGCTTTTTTTGACTGCATAGCTATTGTTTTGTCTGCAGCAGCAAGTGCATATTTTAGCTCAGCTTTAAAAGCGTGTTAAGGCTAGCCAATATTTTTAGACCATATTTTCCAATACAGGAAAAGTTTTAGTAAACAGACCACGAAAACTTTTCCTGCACCGGAAAATAAGGTGTAAAAATTTGGGCGTTGTGCTATCCTTGACGCACTTTTAACCAGGACTATCAGTACACTTATATTCAGTTATGAACAAGGGTTTCAAACAATCAAAGAATTTGTCGGACAATTGAAGTCCTTGCGTTTATTCATACGATGTTTTGATATTCTCCAGACTTCTTCAACCGTACCATGCAACTCCATAAGGAAATACTTTTGTTCTGGTTTCTTTCTTCGGTTGTGCGAAGCAAAGAAAAAAAAGGGTATCAAACATTATCTTACATATAATGATTTTCAGATTTTTTTTTCATTGAAATACATTTCACCAGCATCAGAGGACGCACTTAGCATAAAGGTTATCGTTTAGGAAATGAAATCGGCGAGCAGAGTTCAAATCCTGGACGAAGCTGTTTGCGCATCAATTCGCGCTAATGCTTTTGGGAAAAGGCATGAACTCATCTGCTCTCATCATTTATGCGTAAATAGTAGAGCAAACTGGATTTTTTAACCTTGGTAAGGTGACCAGTCAAGGAGAAGAAAAACTGAATTCAAACGAGCCTTACTTCGTTAAAAAAAAAAAAAAAAAAAAAAAAAAAAATTGACCTTGTGTTGCATCCTGTCAGTGGCAGAGGAACTGGGAAACTACAAACATATACTTCACCATAGTTTTTGTTGAGTAGAGGAAGTAAGAATGTGATGAACTCTGCGGCTTGAATTTAGACTTTTCCTTCTAGTTTGATTGGTATTCTAAAGCTGAAAATACCAGTTTGTACTACAGTTTTACTGAGAGAGAGAGAGAGAGAGAGGAGATGGATTCCTGCTTTTTCCAAGCACATTATTGGGAAGTAGAATGCAAACGGCATCATTGAGAATTTTTATGACTTGGGCCACCGATTCCACACAAGCCTCTTTGCCTTCAATAAGGTTTGGTTTATTTGGTTTTATGGCATATCAACCTTTGTAGGTTATTTAACGCCAAATCCATTTCATGTAAATAATCTGTTCTATTGAAAACAGTTCAGTTTAGCATAAGTACACAGTTTAATTGTCAAAAACACTTCCATTTCAAACTATTCAAGCAGTTAAATGTAATAATTAAGTTAAGTGTAAATACAGTTTTAATGTCGAAAAACAGTTCGATTTGAAATAAACTGCGTGCTTATGCTTAACTGAATTAAGTGTAAGTACGGTTTAATTGTCAAAAACGTTTCTATTTCAAGCTATTCAGTTTACTCAATTCATTTTAGCATAAGTATGCTGTTAGTTCTATTTAACCCATAGATAGGGCCCTATCAGGTGCTACCACTCCGGGCCAGAGTGGACCTGGGAGCGATGGCAATGAAGGGGTACTCCGCATTCCCCAAAGCTCCAGCACTGCTGGAACCTCACCATCAGATTGTTTAGCGTCATATCCAGGACACTCGTTAGGGGGGGGGGTCTTACCCCTCTGCAGAGAAGCCGTCAGTGTATTCTACAGCCCCAGCTGACTGGGCAACCTTCAATAAGGATACATACCAAATTTGCTAGTTTTTAGTAAATCCGTTTGAAACTTAAGTTCCCTCTGTCATTTGAACGCGATCTCCAGTGCTTCAGTATGTGTGGGTGGGGGTGAAAATAAGTATCACCGGTTTATCGATGCAAATGGTAAACAGACTTAAAGATTATATATATATATATATATATATATATATATATATATATATATATATATTTTTTACTTGATTTTTGTTTGCTGAAGTCTTATAACAAATGGATATTGATTTGGTTTCTTTAGTTTCTTTGTTTAATGGCATATCAACCTTCGTGGATTATTCAATTCCAAAGCCATCCTTGTAGAAGAACGGCTGTGATACTATGTAACCCATAGTTGGGGGATAAAGGGGTTCATGCCTTTTCCAAATGTATTAGTCCGAAAGTAAACGTAACAGCGCGACCTGATTTCGAACTCATTACGTTATCGCAAGTCTGCACTTTAGCCACTACGCCACGAGAACTCCAGAGGTGTCCTCGTGGTGTAATGGTTAAAGCGATGGACGGCGGAATCGTAGAAAGCGAGTTCGAACTCCAGTCGCGCTATTACATTCACTTTCGGACAAATACCCTTGGGAAAGGTATGAACCCCCTTATCCTCCCAGCTATGGGTTAAATAGTTCAACTACTGTTCTTAAAGGAGGGCTTTGGCATTAAATAGCCTACAAAGGTTGATATGCCATTAAACAAAGAAACTAAACCAAACCAAACCAACCAAACGAGAACTCCATCTGAATGGACATTGATTTGTTTGGATTAATAAAATAGCAACATTGGAGAATAAACAGATGAATAAATAAATCAGACGCTTAAAAGAAGCTAGAACTATTTGATCTTCTGCTGAACTGAGCTAAAAATTTCCGTTTTGTCCTCCATCTGTATTTCTTATCAAGGGATAAAGAATTTTTTTTAAATGAAAGGAAAAATTACCTAGAGACATTGTACTTAATAAAATACTACCCTCTACTATTACTCCCCCACTTGAGACACTGAAGTGTCCGTCCAACTGTGACGAAGAGCACATTCCAGTCGGGCGCGCCCTGTAACTGTTCCACACCGTAACGAGGAGGAATGTTTCTCGAGAAACAAGGGAATAGAGGTGTTTAATAATAATAATAATAATTAAAACGAAAAAAGAAAACGTGGCCGAAATATGACTAATCTATATTAATAACGGGAAGAGTTTATCTGTCTGTCCTTTATTGACAGAAAAACAGTTTGATGCAAGAGTAACACATTTAGAATGCGTACTTATTAAACCCAGACCACCTTGTTGGTGGGGTTTAGAATAGGCTGAATCCCCTCCCGCAAATAAAAAAAAAAAAAGACATGGTTCATTGGATTTTACTGTAAGTCAATACTAGGGTTATTTTATGCAAAAGACGTTTGTTAGCATACAGATAAGTGGTTTCAAGTATAATAAATAATTAAACATTTCTTTTTGACCCATAGATAGGACGCTATCAGGTTCTACCACTCCGGGTCAGAGTGGACCCAGAAATAATGGCAATGAAGGGTCCTGCACATTTCCTAAAGCTTCAGGATTAGAGCCAAATCATCTAGGGTTTAGTATCATAGCCAGGATACTTTTTGTGGAGTGATGTTTACCCCTCGGCAGAGATACAGTCCACGTATTCTACAGCCCCAACCGACTGGGCTAAGAAAAAAAATGACACTAAATTTCATCTGAGGGTGCGACTATAGTTTAGTGGTAGTGCCTGTCAATGTCCCTTCTATGGGTCACAATGATTTCAGGTATGCATTTTTTTCAGTCTCGGAGAGGATATGCACCCAATGTCAATTTTTAATAGGAGCTATATTTGGTTTGAAGTCAGTTTTTCTTCTTGATTGATTGCCGAACCAAGGCTAAAGAACCCATTCTGTTCTACTATTTGTCCATAGCTAAGAAAAGAAGAAATGGATTCACGTCCTTTCCTAGAAAAATAGAACCGTTCAAGGATTATCATTATTAGTAACTTGGAAATAATAAAATTGTGAGCAAATTATTTGTATAAGATAGGAATACTTGAAATTGTACAACTGTGTGCAAATTATTTGTATCAGACTGGAATACTTGATATAACAATGAGTAAAAAAAAAAAAAAAAAAAAAAAAAAAACAACTATGAAACAACTACCCGAAAGATATAATTATGGAGTACTCTGAACACAATTCCCTAATCTTTAGGTATAAAATAACCATAGACGAGTTGACATGCCGTTAAAACCAACCATTATTATACGCAGAAAAATTTAACATTATATAAGACGAAAGCAGGCCGATGATTACATTAAAAAAAAAAAAAAAAAAAAAAAAAAAAAAAAAAAAAAAAAACCTTATAGCGTTGTGGCTAACACGCTGGACTGTGATATCGTTGTATGTGAGTTCGAACTCTAGTCGAACCGTCACGTTCACTTTCGGCTTAATACCCTTGGGGACGGTGTGAACCCCCTTATTCCACAAGCTATAAGTTAAATTGTATCACTACTGTTCTTCTATAAGGATGATTTTGGCATTTAATAACCCACAAAGGTTGATATGCCATAAAGACAAAAAAAAAAAAAAAGTTCAAAATCTCGGTCGTCACAAGCACTTGTTTAACTGTTTCATGGTGTGTTTTATAGATGATTATTTTTTATTAATCTATCAGCACCAACTGTGACCAACACCCTACATATTTAAAGATTGATTTAGTTTTATGGCATATCAAACATAGTAGGTTATTTAATGTCAAACCCTTTTTATACATATATATTAAATATATATGATTTGGTTAGCTTTGCTTTTATGGCATATCAAGCAGTGTTGGTTATTTATAGCCAAACCCTTTTTATACATATATATTAAATATATGATTTGTAAATACATTTTATTGATAGAATTTTTAAACGAGCCTTAACTAATTTTTTGCACACTGTTAAATGGTTTCAAGTATCGCTATTTAACATCAGTCATCTATTTGCACTCATTTAAATAAATAAAGATAATTTATAAGAGGTTAATTTATTGGTAATTTCATTCATAAAGGAGTTCGAAATAATTTGTTTGCATACTAGGATTGCTATTGTTTTTACATAGTTAAATGGTTACAATTACGGCCATCTAACACTAATAATTCTATTTAATATTAATCATATGCTTGCACACAGTGAAGTGGTTACAAGTATTAACCAGGCCATAGGTCTAATGAATAGAGTGTTCCCCAATGGCCCGGAAGACCAGGGTTCAATCCTAGGTCGAATCATACCAAAGACTTAAAAAAATGCTACTTGATGTTGGTTTGTTCAACACTCAGCATTATAAAGTACAGATCAAGGGTAAAGTGGAACAATCTAGGGAATGGAGTATCACCTTCCTGTATACCTCGGTGTAGTAGCTATTGAAAAGGAAACCTTCGGGTCACCCTCGACTAAGGTCACCAACTTTACTTTTATTCCATTCAACATTACTTACTTGTTTGCACACAGTTAAATGGTTTCAAGTATTGCTATTTATCGCTAACAGTTCAATTAAACATCACTCATTTATTTACTCATAGTTAAATGTAAAAATAGTTTAATTTCAAACAATTCAATTTAGTATAAATCATTTGTTTTCACAGTTTAAATGTTAAATAGTTCTTTTGGACCCAAAGATAGGATCCTATCAAGTGCTACCACTCTAGGCCAAGTAGTGATGTTTAATTTCTCCTTCAAACATAATCCACCATCGCTGGAACCTACTTTTGTAAGTGCCAACTGTAACTATTACTGCCTCCTCCATAAGGAGGAGAGGTTGTGGTCACAAAAGAAAAAATTACCATCTACGCTAGCATCAGACGATGGTTTTCCAACGTTCGGCCAAGTCATCGCCAGTAAATTATTCGTTGTTAAATTCAGAATTAAAGGTGGAGTTACGGTAAAATATGTCTTAAGAGTAATTAATCTGATTCAATGAATTTACTACCGTAAATGAGGTTTATTTTTTGACATATTTCTCCGTCACCTACGGTCCACACACTTCTTCCATCGGTGTTGCATTGGTAAGAAAAAAAAAAAAAAAAAAACCCACTGCAGACATGAGGCCATCATTCCCTCGTATTTACCCAAATCCGTCCGAGACGAACAGAATGTGACACAAGGTCATTTTTCTAAAGCGCAGGTTTGAATCCCGAGTTTTCTTCATTTCCTAGTCCGGTCGCCATGCCAAGGTTTGATAGTCCAGTCTACCAAACTATTTACCTATGAAAGTAGAACAAGTGGATTCATACTTTTCCCAACGTTATATGGAAATTCAAACAGCTTCGTCCAGGATTTGAACCCCGTCCGCCGTGTCCATTTCCAACGACGATAACCGTTACACCATGAGCGCCTCTATTCTGTAACTGAATGCTGATATTGGTATTTTTCATAATTAGACTGGCTTTCTGAATTATTTTCTCAAATGACATTATCCTCTTCAGAAGAAAACCGCCCAACCAACCCCTAGCCACAAAACATATATATATATATATTATATATATATATATATATATATATATATATACACTTTCGGGTAATAAAGTCTTTACCAGATACTTATAATTAGGTTTTGTTTATTAGAAACTGCCATGTACTTGACCCCACCCAAATGTTCAACATATCTCAGTAATTAGTAATGGTTGGTTAGTTTTACGGCATGTCAACTCTTGGTGGGTCATTTAATGCAGAATTTAGTCTTTTTCATAACAATTATATGGTTTCAACTAAGACGATCCACTGGAAATTGTACAAGTGATTAAACTCTGACTATGCTAACAAATCTGTCTCGGAAAATAAAAGTAAGTAAAGTTAGCGACCTTAGTCGAGGGTGACCCAAAGGCTTCCTTTTCGATAGCTACTACACCGAGATGTAGGGGAGGGCGCTACTCTATTTCCTGGATTGCTACACTTTACCCTTTATCCTTACCTTATAATGCTGAGTGTTAAGCAAGGCGGCACCAAGTAGCATTTTTGAGTCTTTGGAATGATTCGACCTGGGATCGAACCCCGGTCTTCCGAGCAATTGGCGAACACTACTCACTTGGCCAATGAGAAAATGAGACTCATAAAATTCTGTGAGCGAGATATAAATGGATCACCCAATCCTGACCAGAAGACATGACCTAGTATTAATTAACAAGAAAATGATTGATTTTAATGGCATGTCAATCGGTCTAGGGTTATTTTATGCCCAGATGTTTGGGAATTGCACTCAGTTCTGTCGAATACAAATAATTTTCAAACAGGTCTATTTGACCCATAAATGGGCACTAAGCAAATATTATTGCACTGGTTCAGGGTGGACCTGGGAATAATATCAGTGAAGGGATATTGTACAATACACAAAGCTACAGAAGTGGACCCTCAACATCAGATAAGAACATATTTGACCCATAAAATGGAACCTAACAAATATCGCACTCAAAAGAGAAAAATATAATTTAAAAAAATATACCTAGTAGTCCTAGCTAATATAAAATGTAAAAAAAATAAAAAATAAAAAAAATGCATTTTGCGATACTGCTCAACTCATTAGGTAAATACTATCAATGTGACAAAGAATACAATTACATAGAATACATACAATCATTATCTTCTCACATCCAAGGTCTTAGATTGAATGAAGTACTGTAAGAAATCGAAATTAAAACCGAAAAATAATTTATTTGCTCTCGGTTATATACTATCAAGTAAACCCTCATAATACAAATAAAGTGAACTGTAATGTGGTTTCAAGTGTTTCTATTCAATACTAATAATTTTCTGAAAGATTAACTTGACCTAGAGACGCGACCCTAACAGGTATTACCATTCCGGGCCAGAGTGGAACTGGGAGTAATGACAATGAAAGAGTATTCCACGTATAGCAGAGCTCAAGAACTTGAGCCTCACTAGCCGATGCAGTTTGGCGTAATCTAGCAGAATTATATGTGTATTTGCTCAACCCCTCCACCACAGGCAAGAGGCGATGTAAGGTCCGTTTCTAAGCGAGTACTACTGGTTTGTATTTGGTTGGGTGGTTGTTTGTTTTGTTTTACGGCGTATCAACTCTTTTCGGGTCATTTAACGAGGAATTAAATTTCAAATAATTCAGTTTAGTAGAAGTATAGTTTTTTTTACGAAGAGTTAAGTGTCAAAACAGTTCTATTTCAATCAATTCAGTTTAGCATAAGTACACAGATAGTTCTATTTGACCCATAGATAGGACCTTATAATGTGCTACCTTTCCAGGCCAGAGTTGACCTGGGAGCGATGTCAATAAAAGGGTGCTCCTCATTTCCCAAAACTCTAGCATTACTGGAACCTCATCATTAGATTGTTTAGAGTTATATCTAGAACACTCGTTAGGGTTGAGGGCTTACACCATCTGCAGAGAAGCAGTTGGTGTATTCTACAGCCCCAGTCGACTGGGCAAGTATGTATTTAGCGTTTTCTTTTTAGACCGTTTTACCTGACCAAGGCTAAAGAATCTCTTCTGTCCTATTACTTATAGCTGGGAAAGGTTAAGAAGAAATTGACTCATATCTCACCAAATGGTATTAGCGTGAAGTGAGATACAAACAACCTCGTCCAAGATTTAACCTGGGATAACCGAATCCATTTCTTGCCCAGTCGGCTGGGGCTGTAAAATACACTGACTGCACCTCTGCAGAGGGATAAAACACCCCCTAACGAGTGTCCTGATATGACACTAAACAATCTGATGGTGAGGTTCTTGTGATGCTGGAGCTTTGGGGAATGCGGAGTACCCCTTCATTGCCATCACTCCCAGGTCCACTCTGGAGTGGTAGCACCTATGGGTTAAATAGAACTAACAGCATACTTATGCTAAAATGAATTGTTTGAGTAAACTGAATAGCTTGGAAAAGAAATGTTTTTGACAATTAAACCGTACTTATATTTAAACTGCGTGCTTATGCTTAACTGAATTATTTCAAATAGAACAGTTTTTCGACATTAAAACTATTTACACTTAACTGAATTGTAACATAATTGCTTGAATAGTTTGAAATGAAAATGTTTTTGACAATTAAACTGTGTACTTATGCTGGACTGAATTGTTTTAAATAGAACAGATTATTTACATAAAAATGGATTTGGCGTTAAATAACCTACAAAGGTTGATATGCCATAAAACCCAACAAACCAAACCAAACCCGAATCCATTTCCAACGACGATAACCGTTACGCAAGTGGAGCCTCCTAAAGCTAATAATTAAGTGTTTATGTGTAAAGTTCTGAATGTTAACGAAGGTGGAGATTATAATTAGATGTATTTTAGAGCTGACAATTTTTGAATCGTGTTGATATGAATACATCAAAATTAATTTTTTTCTTTCTCAAAATAAACCAGTACCTCAGAACTGTATGAAAATATGTCTTCTTCCAATGATAATAAAAATCATCTAGACTACAGCATTGTTGAGAATGGCCAGAATAATTAGATGAGTTCTAGAAACCTGGGGAGATTTGCTGTCACTCAAACTCCAGGAAGAGACCACCTACTAAAGCTGGTGTGAAAAACTTTCAAGAGAAAGCTACAAGAGAGATAAGTACCTAGACCTTGCTAGAGAACTGAAAAACTATGGAACATGAAAGTGATGGTGATACCAATTGTAATTAGTGGGCTCGGTACAGTCACTAAAGAATCGGAGAATTTGGAAATAAGACGACTGGAGACCATCAAAACAACAGAATTTTCGAAATCAACCAGAATACCATGTCCGGGTGACTAGCTTTCACCGAAACTTCAGTAGAAAACCATCAGCTAACGCTGGTGTTGAAAACTTCCAAAAACGTATAAAAAACAAACAGATTATAGCACACTTGAGATGGGCTAGAATACTGAGAAGAGTCCTAGAGACCTGACGAGACTTGCTGTCTCTCAGACACTTGTAAAAAAAACATCAGCTAAAGGTGATGTGTAAAACTAGGAATGAGTAATAAGAACAGGTTTACCCAGTATTTATAGCAAGACGTCCTTTTGTAGTTACCATTAGGCCTTTTCTCAAAAAGTTTCGTTAAAGTAGAACAGTTAGATAGCTGTACTGACACACCTACATTTCGGAAGAATTCCAGTTTTGTTTAATTTCATCAAATTTGCATACAGTCGATGATCACTCAAGTAGCCGTCCATGTTTTACTTACGCGTATTTTGGCATTGTTTTCAGGGGATGAGATGTAGCTACCAAGGTATGTGAACTAGAATACTAATTTCTGAGGATTGTCATTTCATGAGATAATGTCTTTGAATTAAGATGGCGCTATTTCAACTGCAGAAAGATGCTATGCGCTGTTTAGAACAAATTTTAGAAGCAGCACCTCCCAAAAGTGGCTATATGGTCTTTTGCCTCGCAAACTATCCAAGATAGACAAACAAAACATAATGGAAAAGTAAGAACGAACCCATAAGCGACGTTCTCCTACATGGACATGCTAGAGTTGGTCAAAGAGCAAAAAACCGACATTCACCGGATACCGCCAAGAGGATTTAACAAGAGTGACTGAAGTAAAAGAACAATGAATGAAACGTTCATTTTCTTCAAAATAGTCCACCTTGCCATTCAACACTTGTTTCAACGAATTTTCCGTTGGTTGATTCATTCCACGATCATTAGATACCTTTAAACACTTCCCGAGAGAAAAAAAAGAAATACTTTTTTTTTTAATGAGTGACAGTTAACGATTTAAACGTTTGTTTTTGGCCAGATTGTATTAACTAAATCATGCGACGCAGTTATATTTACATTTTCAATTTAAAAAACTTAATATGAAGATTTTTTTCTTCTTTTGGAATCCAACTCACCTTTTGGGGTGACTACTGTTCGTGAACCTACTTCTCTTTCCTCTGAAGCTAATAACCATTATACATGATTTGGTTGCTTGGTATCATGCTGTTTGACTGTCTAATGAGGACAGCTAAGTTCATCCAAGTTTATACGGATATAATTCATTGCCAATAAATGTGTAGTGCTCTATATCAGCATTCATCTTTTTTGATAAATCTTAATCGAGACGAGCTTGAATGAAGACTCCACACAAATTGCAAATTAGATGTGAATTATTTTATTTATTTATTTATTTTTTAAAAGTATTTTCACTATTGCGCTAATCTTCACCGAAAGAGAGGCACACAGACACACAAAGACGGACAGGCAGAGAAGAGAGAGAGAGAGAGAGAGAGAGAGAGAGAGAGAGAGAGAGAGAGAGAGAGAGACGCACAGAGACTGTCAGACAAAATGTGACTATGCACAAAGACTGTTTGGTAGACAAACTAAGACACCCACCCAAAGACTCGAAGCCAGACACAAAGAACAAAAGAAAGAAAAAACAAACAAACAAAAATAACTCCCTCCCCCCAAAGGGAAAACTCCCTACAATGTGCTGTTTTTACTGTACGACAAGAACCAAAAGCGGATTGTGATAATATTGATAAATATAAATGCATTGTACTGAAAAAACAAACAAAAAGCCTTTTTAAGTGCATTGAAAATAAGGAAGAAATATATTGTCCGTGATTGAAAAATAATGCAATGGTGACTGACAGAATAGAGTCATTTTACACGTATAATTTATCCGGAAAACCAGTCACACAAAGCTTTTCATTTGGGCGGGAAAGGAAAGAGACACGAACCATGATAATTAATGTTTACGAATGGATTGACGCTTGTGTTTGTCTATAGTTATAGACGGTGTCATCATTCCTGTTAAGAACACAAGAGAATTGGTCGACTAAAATCCTTTTAAATCACTTGAGTAAAAAATAAATAAATAAAAGAAAGAAGAGAGCGAAGGGAGAATAGGATAAAAAGAGAAGAACAAGGAGAGCGTGTGAGAGAGGCATTAATGTTGTCTACCTAGTTATTATTGGAGAAGTCCCTGAACCGTAGTGGTTAACGTGCTGGACTGCGATATCGTAGTTAGCGAGTTCAAACTAAAGTCACGCTATTGCGTTCGTTTGTCGACTAATATCCTTAGGAAAGGGTATGAACCACCTTTGTATCCCTCCGGCAGTTATGGGTTAACTAGCATCACTACAAGTATTAAATAACGCACAAAGGTTGATATGCCATTAAGAAAAAAAAAGAACCGAAGCAGTTATTAATCTTAAAATAAAAATCCTGAAATACTTGAATTTCTGACACCTTAAGCTCTTACCTGAAAACAAACCAACTAGGAATGTTCAAAAGGTTAAATATCAATCATTCTTAGCGAAATCTTTAATTGGAATCATTTTGAGATGAGGCTTCTTAATCTGAGAATTAATTTTTCATTTATTGCGGACTTTTTGTCCTCATCTTGGTAGGTTTTCTTTTTTTTTTGTGTTGTTTCTTCTTTCACTACGTTTCGGCCAAATTTCACCTCTGGCCTTTTTCAGGTGATTTACCGCGACCTAAAATCACCTGAAGAAGGCCAGAGGTGAAATTTGGCCGAAATGTAGTGAAAGAAGAAACAACACACACACACACACACACACACACACACACACACACACACACACACACACACACACAAATTGAAAAAAAAAAAACCTACCTAGATGAGGACAAAAAGTCCGCAATAAATAAAAATTAATTCTTAGCTAAACATCAAACATTTGTGCATACTTAATCATATGACGGGCCCTCTGAAAGTAAAGCATCCTATTTACAAAGAAACTACAAGAAATACATTGAGCTCAATAATGCTATTGTATAGTAACTTTCAAAACCTTGTTCATTGTTGAAAAAAACACACAAAGAAAAACAAGAAAAAATAAAGACCCAAACAAAATAATTTAAAATTGTTCTAATAGTGTTATTTAAAAAATCCTGACTGTTGTAATAGTAATTTACGAAGGTTTTTGTTTAGATGTAGTAAAAGGCAGTATGAATCGAGCGCCTAATTAGACTCGAACTCACTCGGGGAGGTTTGCTAGTTTCGCTTGCTAACCATTACAATCTGATTTTTTGTAGATTCTGCGGAAACGAACTAGACGCACGTACTAATACTTACACAAGAATACTGCGAGCAATATTGAATAAGTCCGGGCGGCAACACCCCACAAGACACCAACTATACGGCCACCTGCCTCCCATCACGAAAACTATCCAAGTTAGACGAACCAGACATGCAGGACACTGCTGGAGAAGCAGGGACGAGCTCATAAGTGATGTATACCTATGGACCCCCACATATGGCCGGGTAAAAGCAGGATTACCAGCTCGAACATACGTACAGCAGCTATGTGATGATACGGGATGTAGCCCTGAGGACCTGCCAGAGGCGATGAATGATAGGGAGAAGTGGCGAGAGAGGGTCAGGGATATCCGTGCCAGCGGCACGACATGATGATGACTAATAAAAAGTTCCAACATGTTTTTTTTATCAACGGGAAACTAATTATTTAATGTTGATTTACATGTACTTCTACTGCATCTTGATTCATTCATATATTTTCAGAAGTTTAATGAACAGCACACATTTAGCAACACACATTTTGTAGGACTGATTTTAACGGCATGTTAACCAATCTAGGGTAATTATAAGTCAAGAGGTTAAGTAATTGCATGCATTTTACGTTTATATTTACATTTTTTGTGTTGTTTCTTAATAGTATTTTTGGATACAATTATATGATATCAAGTAAGTCTATTTGACTGATAGAGTAGTAGTATCTATTAGGATCCCATCTATGTGCAGGTGGACCTAGGAGTAATGGTCATGAAGAGATATTCTACACACTCTAGAGTTCTAGAATTGAACCCAGGAGTGTTTTTTTTTAGTCAGCGTATTCTAAGCCCTGACAACTGGGTTGTGTTTTGTAGGGGAAACTTTGTAGATAGTTTCAGCTTTCAAAATACAATTTTGTTCCTGCGTCCATTAAAGACGTCAAAAGTTGTTTGGTTCGGTTTGGTTTTTAATAGCATATCAACCATTGTGATTTATCTAATGCCAAAACGTGTTTCTACATATCATCATCATCATCATGTCGCGCTGGTAGCACGGATATCCCTGACCCTCTCTCGCCACTTTTCCCTATCGTTCATCGCCTCAGGCAGGTCTTCAGGACAACATCCCGTATCCTCACGTAGTTGCTGAATGTATGTTCGTGCTGGTCGTCCTGCTTTTGCACGGCCATGTGTGGGGGTCCACAAGAGTACATCACTTATGAGTTCGTCCCTGCTTCTCCAGCAGTGTCCTGCATGTCTGGTTCGTCTAACTTGAATAGTTTTCGTGATAGTAGGTAGGTGGCCGTACACTTGGTGTCTTGTGGGGTGTTGCCGCCAGGACTTGTTCAAGATTGCTCGCAGCATTCTTGTGTAATTGCCGTCTAGCTTTTTCTCCAGCCGTTTTGTTAGAGTCCATGTAGTGCATCCATATAGCAGTATCGATGCGACCGCTGCCTGGAAGAAGCTGCGTTTCATTTTATCGGTTAGGTCTGATTTCCATAAAATCGATAGCCTATTGATAGCTCTCCATGCTTTCGTTAACCTCGTGTCGATGTCCTTTTCGGTTGATGCGCCGCTGCTTCCTGATTCGTAAACACATTTTGTGGATACACACAATTAATTGAAAACAGTTCTATTTCTAACAATTCAATTTAGCATAAGTTAGCAAAGTTATATAGTTCCAAATATTGCTATGCATTACAAATAATTCGATTAAATATCAGTCATTTTTTTTTACACACGGTTAAATGATCTAACAGTTTTTGTTTAAAATTCAGTTTAACATTTGTCATTTGTTTGCACTTTGTTTAAATGTCAAACAGTTCTATTTGACCCATAAATAGGGCCCTATTGGGTACTACCACTCCGAGTCAGAGTGGACCTGGTAGCGATGACAATAAAGAGGTACTCCGCATTCCCCAAATCTCCAAGGCTGCAGCCTCGCCATCAAATGGTTTAATGTCATATCAGGACACTCGTTATTCTACAACTTGAGCCGAATGAGCTGAAAGCCGTCAGGTTTTTCAAGAACATTGTAAGAAGATAAACAAGAGTGATGATCTCATAACCAGTAGAAAGGTGTGGAACAGAAAAAGAATCCCTTTTATTGTTCGGAGAATAGAACAAAAAATTTGAGACAGGAAAGAATAAAAACAATTATATATCTACGTTAAGAAAAGAAATGCCTTGTGTTACCACAAGAACTGTGGAGGAAAATAGTCCCCATGGCATTGTGGTTGGGTTTGCGGAATATCAACCATTGTAGGTTATTTCATGCCAAATCTATTTTTGTACTTCAAACAATTCAATTTAGCATGAGTAAACAGTTTGAATTTCAAAAACTTCTATTTCAAGCTATTCAATGTAATCAACAAAATTAAATGGTTTCCAAGTATTGCTATGTATCACTAACAATTCAATTAAACATAATTCATTTATTTCCACACAGTTTGAATGTCAAAACAGTTCTATTTCAAACAATTCAGTTTAGCATAAGCACACAGATTAGTTCTATTTGATCCATGAATATGACCCTATAAGGTGTTAACACACCGGCCCAAAGTGGACCTGGGAGCGATGGTAATAAAGAGGTACTCTGCATTCCCATTAGCTCCAGCATTACTGGAACCTCACAATCAGATTGTTTAGCGTTATGGAGGTGCCCGTGATATAATGGTTATCGTCGTAGGAATTGGACTCGACGATACGAGTTCAAATCCTGGACGAGACTGATTGTATTTCACATAGCACTAATACTCTTGGGAAAGGTATGAATCCAATTATTCTCCCTCCAGCTATGGGTAAATAGTAGGACAGACTAGGTTCTTCAGCCTTGGTTAGGCAACTAGTCTAGGAGAAGGAAAACTGAATTCAAACCTGTTAAACTCCGCTTAAAAATTGACCTTGTGTCATATCCTGCCCGAGCGGAGGGGTTGGTAAATAGGATCAGATTGTTTAGTGTCATATCTATGACACTCATTGAGGGGGGAGGGTTACCCCCCGGCAGATATGCAGTCAGTGTAGCCTGCAGCCCTAGCCACCTGGGCATTGTTTCTAACGTGCTGGATAACAACAAGGTAGTAATTGAGTTCGAACTCCAGTCGCGCTATTACGTTCACTTGCTGGCTAAGTCTCTTGGGAAAGCTATGAATCCCCTTACCTCCTTTGTGTATTAAATAGTACCCCTACTGTTCTAGAACGGATGGCTTTGACATTAAATAACCCACGAAGATTGATATGTCATTAGAACAAAACCCCAAGCCATAAGAACTAAATTTCTCACACTGTAGTGAGACCAGGTTGTGAAATGCTTATCGTCGTAGGAAATGTACACGGTGATACGAGTTCAAATCCTGGACGAGACCGATTGCATTTCACATAGCACTAATACCCTTCGGAAAGGTATGAATCCAATTATTCTCCCTCCAGCTATGGGTAAATAGTAGGGCATACTAGGTTCTTCAGCCTTGGTGAGGCGACAAGTCTAAGAGAAGGAAAACTCTGAATTCAAACCTGTTAAGCTCCGCTTAAAAATTGACCTTGTGTCATATCCTGCCCGAACAGAGGGGTTGGTAAATATGACTGCACGACAATGGATCTGAACTGGATTCTCGGCACAGACCTGACCATGATTGAATAGATGACCACTAGTTGCCCAGGCAACTGTTCTCTCCTCTTCACGGCACTAACTAACGTTTGTTTAAGTGAAAGGCAACATAGCGTGGCTGCAGGAGTCGCCAGAACGAGAACAAACACAATGTTGATCAGCCTTACAGACTCCAGTATCTTTTTTGTTATCATCCCTATCGTAGCAAGTTAACTGCTTCAATAAAAAGTTTTTTCCTCCTAGATTAGATGCCCTTACCAAGGCTAGAAAGCCCAGCCTAACTTACAATTTACTCATAGCTAGTCCGGTGGGAGGATAGACGACGATAATCATGACAACCGGCATATGATACTACCCTTGGTAAAAAAAAATTATCTAATTAGCTCACTTTATTTTTTAACCAGTTTCACTGGAAGACCTGCGTAAGTAAAAGGGTTGTGCGTGGGTTAAGAGTCAATTAGCTAAGACTATAGCCGATGACTTTTTCCGTCTACTTATTGTGACGCACACCCTATACAGGCAACATAAGTAGGTAGGCAGTTACAACGGAATTAGTATATAGGATACAATTACCGGATATTTTGCTGCTTCTATATGTTAAACATAAAACTTCTATTGACGGACTTTTAGCGTTCATAATTATATATTTTTCTGGTTTTATACCTGCTCTGTAATAATAGCATTGAACTCATCTTCATGCAAACTTAATTGCGCACGCGCACACACACACATATATATATATATGTATATATATATATATATATATAAACGTACTTTAAGTGTTTCAGAAAAATGGATATTATTTCGTAATCAAATAACTTGATCAAATCTCGTTCAAATGATCTCAAATTTTAACATGTGTAGAAACAATTCAAAATTCTACGTTCAATATTCCCCTCCTTTCCAGTTATAGAAATGCCATTCACTGGAAAAGAAAACTCGTTTAAACAGACTTTCGATTGTGTTCGAGTTGTTGATGATCTTTGAAATCTTTTGAACATGAATTGTTCAAGTTATTAAATTATGAAAAAAACTTTTCTGAAACACCCTGTACATCACAAATGACGTCAATCTTTTAAAAATAATGAGTGTGTGGAGATATATATATATATATATATATATATATATATATATATATATATATATATATATATATCCAATTTTATTCTTTAAAATATTGCGATATTTCTATTCATTTTCGCGCATAGAGCACTAAGTATCTTAGAGATTAAAAACGCTCTGAGCATTGAATTTTAAATCATACATATATATGACACAGACACAAAAATTCTTGAAGCAGTATCTCAGAAAACAGTGGCTGTACGGCCTCTTGCCTCTCATCTTACAAACTATCCAAGTAAGACGAACAAGACATGCTGGGCCCTGCTAGAGAAGTAAGGACGAACTCACCTACGAAGTTCTCTGATAGGCTCTCATATATGGGTAATGCGGGTTTACTAGCAAATACTAGCTTTGTGCGGACACTAGACGCCATCAAAAGGACCTATCAAAAGGGAAGGATGGAGATAGGGAGTGTTGAAGGAATTCGTGCAATCAGCACAACTTGAGAGACACACACACACTACATGTGTGTGTGTGTGTGTGTGTGTGTGTGTGTGTAGAGAGAGAGAGAGAGGTGTACGAAGATAAAATCTTTTTAAAATTAGCCTTTTTTGTTTACGAGAAAAAGACTGAAGACAGAGTTGGTGGCATATAAGTTAAATCAAACAACCATCATAAATCCTGAAAAACCCAGCCCACATGACACTCTTTCATGCACCCGTAGAGTTCCTAGTTGATGAGCGAGAATCCGATACCAATTAATACTCGCTTCACGCAGGCTAAAACAGTTATCAAATGTAATTCAGTGCCCTTCGCAACAAATAAACGATGGCATAGACACATTAACACAATATCCTTATAGTAAAAGTAAAGAAGGCAAATTCTGTCAAAATTTCTAGGATGAGTAGTTTTTATTTACCCAATTCGGACTATTGTCTTAGGATAAGAAAAAAAAAAGAATATAATGCCTCAAGTTCGGAAATAGTTTTTATCACAAAATAAAAAAAATTATTTTTTTTATTTTTTAGATTAACGGTGACTGGAAACTGGAGGATACAAGGAGAGAAACACTAGTATAACAACCAAGATGGTGAAAATGATAATCGTGAAAATATAAGAAAAAAAAGGCAGGCATTTTACAAAGATTTAAAAAGTATCCTATTTTTCTTACACTTAATACATCTCTTCACCATAAATCAGAGATCAAACTTAAGAGTGAAAATTTCGAATTAAATTTCAATTAATGACAATGTCATTGCTACATTTTCGTTGGCATACGGCATGTTAACTCTTGTTGGGCTATTTAATGCCAAAGTCAGTCTTTCTTTTATCAAGTAATTATATGGTTCCAAGAAAATATTCCTATTTGAGAATACTAATCATTTGTTTGCACATATTTATATGGTTTCAAGACTCATAATTTGAGGAAAGATCTACTTGGCCTATAAATGGGACTCTAAAAGATCATAACACTTCTGGTCTAAGTAAACCTAGGAGTAATAACAATGAAGATGTAATCCAATGAAGACGTACTCGAATGTAATGACAATGAAGATGTACTCCATACTTCTCAGAGTTCTAGAACTGAAGTCATACCACTAGAGATACGTATTAACCAATTCCTCCATACGAGCAGGATGGGACGTATGGTCAGTTTTTAAGCGTAGTTTAAAAGGTTTGAATTCAGAAATTTCTTTCTCCTAGACTGGTTGCGATTCCAAGGTTAAAGTGCTCTGTCTGCTCAAAGTGTTCCACACATCTTGCCTTGTGCATTAGTGTCTCCTATGAAAGATCATTATATATATATATATATATATATATGAGAGAGAGAGATTATATATATATTATATTATATAAGAAAACATTACTACTGCATCTACAAAATCCGAAGAAAAAAAAATCTGACGATATTTCTGAATTTTGGCCATTAATCAAATTTCTTCTTATCTTATAGAAGGTATCGCGAAAGATTTCAAGTCTTCGTGTCACCTCAGGCAGAGTTTTCATTTTTCAGCCATATAGTATTTGTAATCTGAAAACAGCTCACCGTAGCTTTGTGATACCAAAAATTTATGTGCCACTAAAATCATCAGGAAGCCTTAGCGCTTATATATACGTAAGTTAATTTGGTTGAATTTTATGGCCTATCAACCATTGTAGGGTATTTAATGCCAAATACTCTTTATATGATTTGAAAACGTATATTTTGTAAATAACATTTTAAACAAGTCAGAGATTATTTGTTTGCACACAGTTAAAATGGCTATATATATAATTTGTAAGTCAATAGTCTGTAGGTAAATAAAATTCTTTGTGAGTTTGAGCTAACTTGTTTGCTCGCAAGAAATACAATTGTTTGCACACAGTTAAGTGGTTGCAAATATTCTAACACGAATAGTTTTAATTAATGATATTTTGTTTCGTTTTATGGCATATCAACCAATGTTTGTGTATTTAATGCCAAAGCCAGTGTTTATTAAATACATTTTGTAGGTACACGCAGTTAAATGATCAAACAGTTCTATTTTTAACAATTCGATTTAGCATAAGTTAACAAAGTTAAATGGTTCCAAATATTGCTATGTACCACTAACAATTTAAATAAACATCAGTCATTTGTTTACACACAGTTAAATGATCTAACAGTTCTATTTCAAACAATTCAATTTAGCATAAGTCATTTTTTGTGTTTGGTTTAAACAGTTCTATTTGACCCATAAATAGGACCCTATTAGGTGCTACCACTCCGAGTCAGAGTGGACCTGGGGTTGATGGCAATGAAGAATTACTCCGCATTTCCCAAATCCCCAAGGCTGGATGGAGCCTCACAATCAAATGGTTTAATGTCATATCTAGGACACTCATTGTAGGGGGTCTTACCCCTCTGTAGAGGTGCAGTCGACGTATTCTACAGCCCCAGCCGACCATGTTGTCGGTAGATATTTTTTGGAGTTAAGGGAATGATATCTTATCACTGCAGGGCATGCTGTCGGCATATTCTAAACTCAACTGACGTGGCAGGGAATTTTCGGAGTTATTTTGGTAATGCTGCTACTAACAACCCATACACAAGCGATACAAATGAAGTCAAAATAGTGCACCGTCAAAGAATGACAAAAAAAAAAAAAAAAAAAAAAAAAAAGATTTAGATTGCAGCATAGCTTATCTATCTACCTAACCCCTTCTTTACAAGCAGGACGCAGCAGTATCTTTTTTTTTTAAGCAAAAAAAAAAAAAAAAAAAAAAAAAAAAGCTGTTTTGAATTCAGAGTTTTTCTTCTTCAAGACAGGTAACCTAACAAAGGCTAAATAACCCAGTTTGCCCAACTATTTGCCTATACATAGTGAGGGAAGAGAGAGATTCATGCCTTTCCCGGGGATATTAGTACAAAGTGAGACGCAAACGTCTTCGCCAAAGATTTGAACTCTGGTCACCGATTTTATTTGATACGTCGATAACCGTTACGTAAAACTGGTTGGTTAGGTGATTGTTTGGGTTTTATGGCATATCAATTTTAGTAGGTTATTTAATGCCAAATCCATTTTAATACAAATAAACAGTTCTCTTTCAAACAATTCAGTTTAGCATAAATACACAGTTTAATAGTATAAAAATGTCTATTTCAAGCTATACAGTTTACTCAAATAGTTTAATTCAAACAATTTAGTTTAGTATAAATATAGCTTTTGTTTACACACAGATAAATGTAAAAAAAATTCTATTTCGAACAATTCAGTTTAGTGGAAGTAAAGTTTCAATGTCAAAAACTGTTCTATTTCAAGCAATTCAGTTTAGCATAAGTTCGCATATTAAATCTACTTAACTCGTTGATATGACCCTATCAGGTTCTACCACTCCGGGTCAGAGTTGACCTCGGAGCGATGGCAATGAACGGGTGCTCCAGATTCTCCAAAGCTCCAGCATCACTGGAAGCTCAACATCAGATTGTTTAATGTCATAAACAGGACACTCGTAGGGAGGAGTCTTACTCATTTGCAGACGTGCAGACTGTGTATTCTACAAACATTAAGCTGGGATTTATACCGTGTTAAGTAGTTCTCTATTCAAAGTCTGTGTAATAATTCATTTGAAATATCGTTATGATTACTATCAAACATTTTCAATGTTCCATTGCATTTAAAAAAAAAAATTGTCTATAATAATTTGTTTGCAAACAGATAGATATAATTTGATAGATATAATTTGTCTAAATTTTTAAATGTCTTGATAATCTTCATCACTTAGAATATTGCTCAAACTTCGTTACTAGGCGCCTAAAATTTGAAATGTTGTGATGCTCGAATATGGGAAATGTATGCAATTTTGTGAATAGTCTCCTCTCGTAAATAATATTTTTCGAATTATAACCAAACAAGATCGTTTGCGTTTTCTTCTTGTTTTCCCCTTCCTTATTTTCTTTCAGACGCAGGTTAAAAGTCGAATTTACCTGAAAGTGGATAAACTTACGACAATATGCGATAGAACCAAACTCCGGAGAGCTCCAGAACTGGATCTCCAACATCAGATGCTGTTTATTGTAATATCAGTCCTAAAGGGTTTTTTTTTGGGGGGGGGGTATGACATACCTGTACAGTATGCCGTTCACGTATGTTCAGCACCCGCGATAAGGTGAAGAAAAGTTAGAAAACGCTAGTTATAGATGTCATAATTCATATGGTCACACTATAGCGACTTGACTAGTTGGTATCAGCGAGGATCGAACTAATGACACAAGCTTGTTGAGTAGCGAGCCGTGGTATGGCAAGCGTCCTGATATTTTTCGCTGGGCTTGGCAAAGAGATTCGAGCACAAGGACACCTGGTGAGAAACGAACTCAATACTAAAGTTATGAAAGAGCCAGTTGCTCGAGATGATGATGCAAAGTTCGCCAATTTCGGGTTACAACACGCACACACACAAAGTTTAAACCAAAGGGATAAAATCCTCCGCTTGTTTGGGAGGGGAAAACCCTTAAATTCTACCTTTTCCCCCGGGTTATTCACGGGAAATTAGATGAAAACGTAAGAAATCCGCAATTGATTAATTTTAACCTTTGGTGAGTTAAGAAGCCGTTATTTAATGCTTAGATGTTAGGGAATCACGTTCGTTGTACTTTTATATCGACACTTTGAGTTGTCTTTTTGCACTCGGTCCAAAAGAATACTTATAATTTTTAAACAGATCTATTTGATCCATAATGGGACCCTAACAGGTACTACCAGACTGGATCAGGGTGGACCTGAGAGTAATGACAATGATAGGGTACTCCACACTCAACAGAATCGAAGCCGCACCATGAAATGTTATTTAGTATTGTAATATATACAGGTCCAAAAATACGACCAAGATACGTGAAATATACATAGGGAATCCCGAAGTACGCGAAACACTTGACGACTTTCTTGGTTCAGGTACGAAACTTTATTACCTTTTTGAGTTTAAGGTTTTTCGACATGAGGAGAGAGAGAGAGAGAGAGAGACACACAATTTCTGTCTATGCTAACTTTTCCATCTGACTCCACCATGTGCAGCCCCCGCCGCAAACTACTGGTCTGGCCTCGGCGATCTCCGAAAATCGACTATCCACGTCTAAGTCCAAATCTCAACTCACTCGGAGTATAAATCTCAACTAACTGTTTTTCTTCAAATTCCAAAATACTCAGCGCTTCCGGGAATGACGTCATTCACGTCCCCGGTCTCATTTCGTATCTGTGGTTTTTATTGTGACATCTGTGATTGTCGCATCCGCCCCGCACGCGCGTGAACACCTGCACTCAATGTGTGCACCTAACTAACCCATGCACTAAGCCAAAAGGTTCTCAGCCTAACTAAACCAAAAGGCAAGATATATAAAACGAAAAATGATAATATAAAAAAATCCCTCCGCAATTATATTACAGTATCATACCCAAGACACCTATTTAGGGGGTGGTCTTACCCCCTCTACAAAGGATTCAGTCAACACGTTCTAAACCCTGTCGACAGAGCGATGTAATCTAACCACCGTATAAGTCTAACATGCCGATTGAATAACAGATTAAGAACATTTTACAGGCAATAGCAATGTTGAAATGGGAATTCCCCGACTGGAATTCAGACCACCCTGATTATGTACTTTTAGATTACAACAGATAACGGCCACTCGTATTGTAAAAATTAAAATGATTGGGAAAAATGAAATATCTGCGTACAAAAATAACAAAAACGAAATAATTCATACAAGAGGTGGGGAGAAGCAAAATTAGCAAAATATTTCAAATTATTGTACCACTGACAGGTGAGATAAACCTTCCCTAGGGTAATTTAGAAATGAGCAAGATTGGAGCACTCAATTATCTATGTTTTTATTAAGCTGATGATTAGGTAAATATACCGAAGCTAATTATAGTAAGCGAAGGCCATTGTAACTCCCTAACAACCTTGGTGAGAGATTCAGTTCTTGCACTACTTAAAGAAAGTTCATTTTTTTTTTGTTTTGTTTTTGTGTTGAAGCAGTTTATACTTAAGAGTGGAATGTAACTAACACGACGTGTGCGAGAGATTTAAGCGAATGCATCTATATAAAAAAAGAAAAAAAGTCTATTATGTGCATACGTAAAAAAAGATTTCCTAAATTTAGCCAAGTGATATGCACAGTCGCAGTCTGAAAAGAACCAGTTACGCCAGTACTTACATTCAAGAACTTGGTTGCATTACTATAGAAAGAAAAATAATGAAATGCGCATACAATAAAGTTTATTTCTATCAAGAACTCCTGCATTAATTTTTGATCAGAGACAATCGTTTAATTTTCTATGCGCACACTCACACAGTTGTGGTACTCGTAGCGTAACTGTTATCGTCGTTTGAAATGGACCCAGCGACCAAAGTTCGAATCCTGGACGAAGCTGTTTGTATTTCATTTAGCGCTAATACTCTCGGGAATCCAACTATTCTCCGTCCAGCTTGAGGTGAATAGAAGGATAGACTGGCCTCTTTAAACTTCGTATGTCAATCAGTCTAAGAGAAGGAAAACTCTGAATTAAAACCTTTTAAAATGCTTAAAATGACCTTGTTTTACATTCAGCTCGTTGGTTGGTTGTGTTTTATGGCATATCAACCTTTGTAGGTTATTTAACGCCAAATCTATTTTTATACCAATAATCAGTTCTATTTCAAACAATTCTGTTTAGCAGGAGTACAGTTTAATTGTTGAAAATATTTCTTTTTCAGGCTATTCAGTTTAGTCGAACAGTTCTATTTCAAACAATTTAATTTAACGTAAGCGCAGTTTCAACGCCAAAAGAGTTCTATCTCAAGTAATTCAGTTTAGCATTAGCACGCAGATTAGTTCTATTTAAACCATAGATAGGACACTATCAGGTGCTACCACTTCGAGTCAGAGTAGACCTGGAAGCGATAGCAATGAATGGGAGCTCCGCATTCGCAAAGCTCCAGTATTACAGTAACCTCACAATTAGATTCTTTAGTGTCATATCCAGGAAACTCGTTGGTGGGGTCTTACTCCTCTTCAGAGGTACAGTCGGTGTATTCTACAGCCCTAGCCGACTGGGCAAACGTCCAGTTCGTGCGGAGGAGTTGAGTAATACACCAACAAATTGTTTAAACTAAAATGATTGATGCTATTGTAGCAGAATCCGTATAAAATAATTATGGTTTGGTTCGTGGGGTTTTATGGCATATCAACCTTTGTAGGTTATTTAACGCCAAATCTATTTTTATGTAAATAATCTGTTCTATTTAAAACAATTCAGTTTAGCATAAGTACACAGTTTAATTGTCAAAAACATTTCCATTTCAAACTGTATGTAACAATTCAGTTAAGTGTAAATACAGTTTTAATGTCGAAAAACAGTTCCATTTGAAATAATTCAGTTAAGCATAAGCACGCAGTTTAAATGTAAGTACGGTTTAATTGTCAAAAACATTTCTATTTCAAGCTATTCAGTTTACTCAAACAATTCATTTTAGCATAAGTATGCTGTTAGTTCTATTTAACCCATAGATAGTGCCCTATCAGGTGCTACCAATCCGGGCCAGAATGGACCAGGGAGCGATGACAATGAAGGGGTACTCCGCATTCCCCAAAGCTCCAGCATTGCTGGAACCTCACCATCAGATTGTTTAGTGTCATATCAGGACACTCGTTAGGGGGGGGTCTTACCCCTCTGCAGAGGTGCAGTCAGTGTATTCTACAGCCCCAACTGAAAATAATTATGTTCCCGTGTTATCCGTTCTGTTATTCTAAGTATGATCACAATTTTCAGGTGGAAAATCATTTTGTTTGACGATTGTAATAAAAAAATCTCAGAGTAATTTCGAGTATAAATATGTAAGATGATTGGATTCGTGAAACTCAGTTTTTTTTTTGTTATTAACTTTAATAATGCTATAATTATTTCTACACTTTTCGTATATTTTACACTTTTTCGTAAATATTTCAATTATTTTTTACTGATTTTCAGTTGTTATAGCTTTTCCCAGAACGTTGTAAGGTGTATATTCAAGTAAAATATAAGCTAGTCTAAAGAGGTCTGGAGGTGCCCGTGGTGTAATGGTTATCGTCGTAGAAAATGGACACAGAGACACGAGTTCAAATTCTACACGAGACTGATTGCATTTCACATAGCACTAATACCCTTGGGAAAGGTATGAATCCAATTATTCTCCCTCTAGCTATGGGTAAATAGTAGGGCAGACTAGGTTCTTCAGCCTTGGTTAGGCAACTAGTCTAGGAGAAGGAAAACTCTGAATGCAAACCTGTTAAACTCCGCTTAAAAACTGACCTTGTGTCATATCCTGCCCGAGCGGAGGGGTTGGGTAAATAGGATACCACATCTAAGCAAAAAGCCTCAGTAAATTACTACTACTTACTCTACTATTGTTAATGGTCGCTTATATTTTTCATAGCATTTCATGTTGCAGTATTTTTTCAGTATTTAACGTTTTTAATGTCAATATTGTGCACTTCTATATAAGAGAAATTTTTTTAAATCGTATAAATTAGTCTACGAAACTAAAGTACTGAAAAGACAAGTGTAATAGCAAGATCATACTTTTAAGGAAGTATGTATCGTTCTCCAGTTGTTCGAGGCGCACTTCTGCCGGCCGTGTTTGATCTTGGGCACGGATCTGGCCGGGTGTGCCTCGGCACTGGAGATTTCTTCCGGCCTCAGGGGACCATTTCCCCAGGCTTTTACCCCTTTTGGGGGGGTAGGTTTGTCTGGCGCCTGAGGCACCCCTACTAAGGGAAATGCCAACGGGGCCGAAGGTATTTTTGGCAATGCCAGACGCGTGTGGGCTGCGGCCTTGCGTCCGAGCTCACCTTAAAAAGGCCTTGTGCCATACTCACTCGTTCGGTGAGACGTGTGACAAATTCAGGATAGGTGTGATAGCACATCAACCCTAGATAGTTATTTAATACCAACTCCCATGTATAATTTGTAAGTGAATAGTTTGTAGGTAAAATTATTTTAGACGAGATAGAGCTCATTTGCTCACAGTTAAATGGTTTCAAGTACTGCTATCAAAAACTAATCTTTTTTATATAATACTAATCATTCGTTTGTCTACTAAAAATAATTTTTACTTATCTACAAACCTACCGAACGGCTAAGCCCGCAAAATGGCATATGATTTTTAAGTTTTAAAAAAATTTGAGAATAATTAAACTTTAAAAGAGAAAACGAAAAAAAGTGACTGAAAAGTTGGGGATTAACTTACAATGGACGTTCAATGAACTCTTAACTTTTGTGACACGCGGTGTTCAAGTTTACGCACAGAAAGAAATATTAATGCCTATAATGTAAACTGCGTTGTCTAATTTGAAGTTGTTTTTGTCCAGGCAACGCTTATTACCCCTGCTTATATATTATATAAAAAAGAGAAGCTTTAGGAATTGAATGAAACAGACGAGATTAGTCGATCAGAGAGAAATGGTAGGAGAGTATTAAATATGGCTGCCGGTTGATGCAGATAAGTTCCTTCGAACGGATTTTTTTACTTTTTTGGCTCAAATTCTAAGTTCTTTGGAGGAGAGGAGAAGACGACCGTTTGCTACAGTTGGATATCGGACTTATCTTTAAAGGTGAAATTGTGTTAACTATTTTCAGCATATCGGCGCAGGAAACTGAATCCAAGAGAAGACGATCCGTAGATCAACACTCAACCGCCAAGAAACATCCGCTTTGGTGTTTTTTTTTAATAGTAGTGGAGGGGAAGTAGTTTTTTAAAGCACGTGTTGTTGTTACATAAGAAAATTTTATAAATAAACTGGGGAAAAAAATGGATATTTTTCTCGTTCTATTTTAAGAATATGACAACGATAAACGTGAATTCTCCCAGTTTAATGGTATTTATTCACAAAGTTTCATCTTCGGTGGCCATTAATTTCTTGGTAGAGTCGTATTTTGTTTATAGAATTTATATCATAATCAATTACAAATAAATAAGTACTAAATTTAGCATTAGATTGTAAACTGCCTTGCGAGATTAGAATCGAGTGGAGAAAGCGAACACAGGCACTAGTTAAGTTATAAATTAGATTGAATAATGCAACAAGGCTTCATACAGAAAAAAGAAACCAGAAATGAGAGAGAGAGAGAGAAGAAATAAAAGATAGTGATCGACTTATGGTCAAGTCATACTAAAATACTCTGTTAGTAGGGTTTTATGGCACATCAACTTTTGTAGGTTATTTAACGCCAAATCCATTTTTATGCAAATAGTTCTATTTCAAACAATTCGGTTTAGCATGAGCACTTAGTTTAATTGTCAAAAACATTTCTATTTCAAGCTATTCAGTTTATTCAAACAGAGCTAATTCAGTTTTGTATAAGTACAGATTTTGTTCACCCCAAGTTAAATGTCAAAACAGTTCTATCTTAAACAATTCAGTTTAGTGTAAGTAGAGTTTTAATGTCAAAAACAGTTCCATTTCAAACAATTCAGTTTAGCATAAGCACGCAGTTTAAATATACAGTTTAATTGTCAAAACAATTTCTATTTCAAGCTATTCAGTTTAGTCAAACTGTTCTAATTCAAACAATTCAGTTTAGCATAAATATGTAGTTAATTCTATTTAACCCATAGACAGGGCCCTATCAGGTGATATCATTCCGGGCCAGAGTGGACCAGGGAGCAATGGTAATGAAAGGGTACTCCGCATTCCCCAAAGCTTCAGCATCATTGGAACCTCACCATCAGATTGTTTAGTATCATATCCAAGACACTCATTGGTAGTGGGGGAAGTCTTACACCTCTTCAGAGGTGCAGTTGGTGTATTCTACAGCTTCATCCGACTGGGCAATAAAATATTCGGTTTCTATTTGAAATTAAGCAACGAAGAGCTGGCTCATTTTTTGATGGTTGACCGCTTAGGAATAGTAGGTACTAAAGCGACTTGAGACCTGTGTGCCAGACCAAGCAAACCATAGTAGTAATTTACAAAGCTCTTTGCTTCGGTGTGGCACAAGGCCGAATGAATGGGGCGCCCACAAGCAAACCATAGTAAAATAACAGACTACAGCCTGTTTCAATTTATGCAAATCAATTAAGCTTCAACTGAAAATGTTCTGAATCAATATTTGTCAAATTGGTGCGCCGTTATTTCCACGCTTAGAAACATATTCAACTAAATTTTCTATTTTTAGTGGTTAGTTTGAGATATTTAGAATTTACGAAAATAATATGCAGATTAAACTAATATTTGCTTAGGACCTCTGAAATCTAATAAAATCTATTTCTTTTTGCCCATAATATGTTAAAATATGGGTTAAGAGAAGCATCTAGCATCTACAAAAACAAAAAAGTTATTGAATGAATATCCAGTTTGGAGATATCAAAGAAATCTTGCAGAGTTCATTAAATGATAAAGAAGGCTGTTGAAAATATAACTAAATTGAAAACTAAGCAAAGGAAAAAGGCTTTAAGGACTTGCTTCCTTGAGATGAACATAAACCAAAGCTAGTTATAACGAAACAATTGCTTTTAACAAGCGCTCAGATCTTTGAAAAGGCTGTAATTGAGGAGGTCAAGAAAAAGGTGTAGAATACTTTGTGAACTGGTATCTGTAAAACAACCTCCTTCGCAGCCTCCTCTCACTAAAGTAAATATTTTAAAGCGTCAAAATTGTTTCAAGAAATCCTTGAAAAGTGACTTTTCTAAAGTAATTTTCATGGACGAATCGAGTGGTATTTCATGGACCTGATGGACGAGCCAAAGGAAGGCAACAAGGTAGTGTGATGATATAGGCTGGAATTGTCACCCAAACCATTATTGAACCATTCAAAGTCGATGAAAGAGTTAAACCGAACAGTGCTAACAACTGCGATTTGATGGACAAGATTTTCTTGGCGTGGTACAACTCCCAGTCGTGGCCACCTCTGGTGGTGTAATGGTTAGCAAGCTAGACCAGCAAACCTTCACGAGTGAGTTCGATTCTCATTGGGTGCTCCATTCATACGGCCTTGTGCTACGTCTGAGCAAAGCGCTTAGTAAATTGCTACAAGTCCCAGTCGCGTAGTTCCAAAGTGAAGTGTATATTTAAGCACGACTATGCTTTTCATGTATCTAAGCTTATCCGTAAATTCTTTGAGCATAAAAAATTTACAGGAGAGGCGATAATGGAATGGCTACCATCAGGTCCTGATGTGAAATCAATCGAAAATCTCTCGTCAATTGGGAAGATGGAATTCTATGAAGGTGGCAAACAATATAACAGCAAAGCAGACCAATGGGAATCAATTAAAACTACAATGTCAGAAACTGAATCTGCAGAAGTAAAAAAAAAAAAAATTAATGAATTCAATGAATAATAGATTACTGGCTGTTATTGAGAAGAAGCGTTACTATATTAAAATGTAGAGGATTTAAAAACTTATCCTATATGTTTATTATTTGTTCTATTATCGGTGTTGATCTATTTTTGATGATTTTAATACATTTTTATTGAAGTAAAATATAATTTGGTTTTGCCTAATAACTTTAGACGACATATTTTTTTAAATATATCAAATAACTTTAATAAAACACTGATATTTCCAAAGAAAAATTCATGCCGAGCTTTGTTTTGTGGAAAAAGAAATGAGTTAGAGTGTTAATTACATCTTGCGGGCTCCGTTTCGGGGGGATATTGTGGCCAGATATTTGTCGCTGCCTCCCACCAGACACGACTTGACACAAGGTCAAAAGCCCGAAAGCCGATTAAAGTGGGGATAAAGGGAGGGGGAGGTCGGGAACGAGCCGAGACTCGAACCCTGCTGGTCTATGCTGCTGATCGGCTCACTTAGTGCAATGTGAGCCTGATGAGGCAAGCAGTTTCACGAACCCAAATGTGGGTCCGGGCACGTATGCCAGTTTATGGCTTAAACTAGACGCGAGGTCTAGTGCCATACATGGGTTACAAAGGAGACAAAAGTGCAGCTCGCCCACCCGAGGGTAGCCTAGTCGAAACTAGTTGCCTAAAAGGCCCCAAGTTTGCCATTGTTCCTTTTGCGGAGCCACGCTCCGGACCGAAGTCCAGAACAGGCTCCGGGGTGTCCGCAAAGGACGGGCCCCGGGGGATATTGTGGCCAACATGAATGTCTATCAGCTGATATTCATGGTCAGAATTGAGAATAGGAGGGGTGAGAGTGAGAGGTGATTACAACCTATATATTCAGGTTCTCGTCATTCTAAATTGTGTTACCAAGGAGACCAGACCGTTATTTTTCTACTCCAGAAATTGGGATAGTCCTGTTACCAAACCTTGTTGGGCGGGTCGCTTAAAGAGCAATTCTTTTTTGCAACCCCAATTGCTGCCTGCACTTTAAGTATCGCCCTGGTACTATTTTTTCCCGACAGTTTTGACATCTAAACCGATTGTTTAAAATTTGACAGTTTTTCAAAACCAAAAATTTGAATTATTGAACTTTATGTGATTTGTTAATTAACTTCAGATAGGGTATAGTTATTTTTTTAAAACAGACATGCAGTCGCCAAAGAGTTAGATAATTATAACAATCTAAGTATAACAAGACTATATATCTCCGACAAAATAGGAAAGAAATATAGCCTAGTCGGTAGTTGTGTAAACAAATGACCGATGTTTTATTGAATTGCTAGTTATACATAGCAATATTTGCAACCATTTAACTGTGTGTAAAGGAATGACCGATGTTTATTGAATTGCTAGTTATACATAGCAATATTTGCAACCATTTAACTGTGTGTAAAGGAATGACCGATGTTTTATTGAATTGCTAGTTATACATAGCAATATTTGCAACCATTTAAGTGTGTGTAAAGGAATGACCGATGTTTATTGAATTGCTAGTTATACATAGCAATATTTGCAACCATTTAAGTGTGTGTAAAGGAATGACCGATGTTTATTGAATTGCTAGTTATACATAGCAATATTTGCAACCATTTAACTGTGTGTAAAGGAATGACCGATGTTTTATTGAATTGCTAGTTATACATAGCAATATTTGCAACCATTTAAGTGTGTGTAAAGGAATGACCGATGTTTTATTGAATTGCTAGTTATACATAGCAATATTTGCAACCATTTAAGTGTGTGTAAAGGAATGACCGATGTTTTATTGAATTGCTAGTTATACATAGCAATATTTGCAACCATTTAAGTGTGTGTAAAGGAATGACCGATGTTTTATTGAATTGCTAGTTATACATAGCAATATTTGCAACCATTTAACTGCGTGTAAAGGAATGACCGATGTTTATTGAATTGCTAGTTATACATAGCAATATTTGCAACCATTTAACTGTGTGTAAAGGAATGACCGATGTTTTATTGAATTGCTAGTTATACATAGCAATATTTGCAACCATTTAACTGTGTGTAAAGGAATGAGTAATGTTCAATACAATAATTAGTGTTAGATAGCAATACTTGTAACCACTTCACTGTGCGCAAGCAAATGATTAATAGTAAATAGAATTGTGTTAGATAGAAATGGTTCACACCATTTGACTGAAAAAAAAATGAGTCCAGGTTTGGTCAAATATGTCAACAAAATGTTTACAAATCATATATATTTAATATATATGTAAAAACAGGATTTGGCATTAAGTAATCTACAACCAAACCAAAACTAAACTAGGAGAGAAATATGAATTAGAAAACAGGTTAAGCACTTGGCGTTAAAATGTTCTTTAATTTCTAATGTACAACTTTGCCCACAGTCCTAGCATATTCAAACATAAAATCAACATGCTCGGGAAGATGCTGCAACCATAGCAACCGGTGACATGTGTTTTTGAGAATGTTCTTTTGACTAAATTTGAAAAGAAAAATGCGGGAAGATTTTTTAAAAATATACTCCCAAACTATATTTCATATCTATTTAGATATTATTTTCAAAATAGTGCATTTCGCTCTCTAAATGACAAAAAAATAGTTTGATACTCTCTAGTGGCTGGAAGTATTATAAGTGGGGACGTCTGGCGAGATGACACCGTTGGTTGATGAGCCTGCATATTTGTATACATGCACATTTGCCTATGCAAATGTGAATATACAGAGTGAATACAGTATGAATTTAAACGGTTTTCCCCCAGACGACGCCGTAGTGTTCTTGGAAACGTTTCAGTTTGACTTCGACTAAGATGGTATGCGGACGATCGCAGTTGACTTTACAGATACAAAGTTCATTTTTTTTTGTGTGTGATTGGATTAATATTGATAGATTTTTTAAATGTCATATCAACTTGTGAATAGCTATTTCATGCATAGATGATAAGGAATTGCGTATACTCAACATTCATATTTACATTTCTTTGTATAGGTGTTTAAGAGTTTTTGTGAACAGTTATGATATAAAGTATTCTTATCTAATACAAATAATTTATATTGTTTCTAGTTTTCCTATCTGAAACAAATAATTATATCGTTTCAAGTAATTATTTCCATTCAATAACTTTCATTTATTTGTACCCAGTTATATGGTTACAAGTAACTAATAATAATCGTTAGCGAACAATTATCGCTTCAAGTAACTATTTTTTTAAATTCTAACAACCTACAGTTATATAGCATTAAGTATTCCTATCGAATACGAGTCATTTTTAAAGTACTCAATTCGACCAATTGATGGCACGCTCCACCAGCAGATACAATTCAGTCTTATACCTAGAATATCCCCCCTTTTTTTTAGAGGTGGGGGTCTTACTCATCCACAGGGGATATAGTCAGTGCTTTGCCGATAAGGCAAAGACCAATATTGGTGTCCTATAGATGGATAGCAGATATTTTGATATTTTCTTGATTATTAAGTTACTCTAATTGCCTGTACAAATGTTCAAATAAAGCGATACAAAACATTTTGCCTCCAATTATTTTAAAATTACCGACTTGAAATTATACAAGAATTTTATGACTAAAGGAAAAGTGTTCTATTATCAGGAAATTTGAAAGCATTCTTACGAAAAATATTGTTTTGATTTTTGTGTTATGGGAACTTATAATACTTGAAAATATTTTGAAGTTGTCAAAAGGAGAGGAGAGTTCTCATGGTGTGGTGACTAACGCGCTGGACTACAACATTGTGGTAAGCGAGTTTGAACTACAGTTGCGCCATTACGTTCACCTTCTGACTAATATCCTTGGATATGTACGAAGTCCCTTATCACACCATTAAATGATGTTTTTAGAAACAGAGTGATATATTTTTTGAACACATTGCCTAATCAGATTAAAGACAGCAATCGTGTATTAAAAAAAAAGGTTATGGTAAGAAAAAAATTGAAGAGGGCATTTTGGGGATTTATTGATTACATTACTTAAGAGAATTTAATTTGTATTTAGATATTGTATTAATAGTGCATAATTTTCTGGGCAAGGAATCTTATCTTTTTTTTTACTAGGTTAATGTAAAAAGATAATAAAAAGTGGAGATGCCCAAGGAAGCATAGCAAATAAATAAAATAGCAAAACTACTTGGATATGCAAATGAACAAAGAAACAAATCAAATTCTGTAAATTCTTCCACAAAAAAGGAAGTGTAGAAAATTATACATATTTCTATCTACTTCGATATTTTTTCTGTAAAAAAAAAAAAAAAAAAATAAAAAAAAAAAAATAAAAAAAAAAAAAAAAAAAGAGAAAGAAAGATACCCATATCATCATAATACGTTGTCACAAAGAGAACCCAATGGGCTCACGGTTCGTCTATTTATAACAATAATAAGAGCTGATCCGGAAGTTGGATGAAACAACACGTGCTTCATTTCACACTAATTTGAAATTACACTTCGTGAACTGCATCCTTACCCTCCGTAAGATTTGTAAAAAGATAAGGACGAAGTTCTACAAGAAATGTGAACATACATATATATATATATATATATATATATATATATATATATATATATATATATATATATATGTGTGTGTGTGTGTGTATGTGTGTGTGTATGTGTATGTATGTGTGTCTTCTGTGTCGGATGAAGAGAGAAGCAAGCAGATGGCAAAGTACTTAGCTAAACCAAATAGAACGTGATTCTTAAGACAGGGTGATTTTATTTCGAAGATTCAACACAGTCGCTACTGTGTAAGAACAATGATGACTGGAACTATCACTATTATCATCTATATTAATGCTTCTTATGAGATGAAAGAAGGGTCTCATTGAGAGATAAACAATCAACGGGAAGCCAGGTTGCTGCAAGACGTAACTAACCGTATAGAATTAAAATGACAGAACTTTTACTAAAAATAATCATTCACATTTAATTAAACTTTGCTAATTACGCTTACGGATAATTTTTCAACCTGTAGATGCAAATTAATTTCAAAATGATTGCTTACTTAGGACAAAAAATTAGACAAATATTTAGTCCTGAAAGTGATTAATCGCTCAAATGCAAAAAAGAAAACACTTTGTAAAATGTGTTGTGCTTTACATTATCGGTAGGCTTTATAACGACCATTAGGAAGCCATGTTGTTGAGAGACGAAACTAATCGCACAGAATCTAAATTCAAACTTCAAAAGAACATTGCAAGAGTCCCTGTGGCTTAGTGGTTAAAGTGCTGGACAACAACTTTGTGAGTTCTAATTCTAATCATGTTATTACATTCACTTTGGGACTAATGCCCTTTGGAAAGGTATGAACTCACCTTATCTCCCCCACCCGCTAGAGGTTAAATAGCATCACTACTGTCCTTCAATAATGATAGCTTTGGTATTAGATTATCCACGAAGGTTGATATGCCGTTAAACAAAGAACCCAAAAGCTATCTTAATACAACTATTCCCTTTTAATGTAAAGATTTCTAATTACTGCCCTGTCAGCGGGGCTTAGAATATGCTGACTGTATCCCTAACAAAGAAGATAAGACATTTCTTCTCCCGCCTCGACCCCCAAAATAAAATGTCCCGGGTAAGTCACTAAACTGCATTCCGTGGTAAGGTTCAAGTTATGAGCTCTTTAGGGTGTGGGTCATATTTATTTACAGGCTCCAAGAACACGAAATTTAATAGTATATTATGAATAAAAATACATATTTATGCACACTTTATTTCAGCAGCACTTAGCAAACGTGTCCTAGTTATGACGTTAAACTTCATCCGCAAGTTCTGGAGCACTGAGGAGTGTAGAGTACATCTTCCATGCCATTACGCCCAAGTCCAGTGACCCAGAGTGGTAGTATTGTTCAGGTCCCATCTAGGGGCAGATAGGGAGAGACTTCACGTGGTACTGGACTGCTGTCTCGAAGTAAACTAGTTCGAACTCTAGTTAAGCGTTTATATCACTTTCGGACTTGTACCCTTGGGAAAGCAATGAACCCCTTTTATCCCCAAGCTATGGGTGATAAAGTATCACTGCTGTTTTACAAGATGGCTTTAGCATAGAAAAAGCTACAAAGGTTGATATGTCATTAAAACAAAGAAACTATTTTTGAGTTAAATATATATGTTTGAAAATTATTGGTATTAGATAGGAATTCTTGAAACCATTTTTAGCTCAATCTGCTTTGTGAAATACACTGACGGCATTGTAGAATATGAAGTACCCCTTTATTGCTATTACTCCCTGGTCCACTCGAACCTGGAGTGGTAGTACCTGATAGGATCTCATAATTGGGTCAAATAATACTATTTAATCATTTATTAAACTTGAAACCATGTAAAGTAAAGTTGGCAACCGTAGCCAAGGGTGCCCCGAAGGCTTCCTTTTCGATAGCTACTACACCGAGGTGTAGGGGAGGACGCTACTCCTTTCCCTAGATTGCTCCACTTTACCCTTAAAACGTACCTTATAATGCTGAGTGTTAAGCAAGGAGGTATCAAGTACCACTTTTTGAGTCTTTGGTATGACTAGACCTGAAATTGAACAACGGTCTCCTGGGCCATTGGTGAACATTCTACCACTAAATTAATGATGTTCAATAGAATTATTAGAGCTGGATAGCAATACTTAAAACCATTTAGTGTTCTGTGTAGGACATTAAACTAAATCGAATTGTGAGGTTGCAGGCTTGGACTTTGGAGAAGGTAGAGTACCTCTTCATTACCATTACTCTCATGTCCACTGACCCGGAGTGGTAGTACCCATAAGGGTTCATCAGTGGGTCAAATGAAGATATTTGATAGTTTTCTACACTTGAAAACATCTGTGTGTAAACAAATAGTTTATATTAAATTGTATTATTAATATTACATAGCAATACTTGACACAGTTTTACTGTGTGCAAACAAATGAGCTCTGGCTCGATTAAAAATAATGTTGCCGACATGCTGTTCGTTTGCAAATATATAAGAAGGGGGAATTTGGCATAAAATAACCTACAAGGTTGATATGCCATAAAATACCAACAACCCTCGAAACCATATTGTATCAAAAAATTTATTATTTATAATTATTAACTAGGAGTAGTTAGTTGAAATAATTGTGGGTACATTTTTTTTGTAGTTAGATGAAGCTACAAATATTCCCAAATACTCATTCACCAGTTGAAACTATATTTGCTTACGAAGAAATACGAACTAATTTTGGCATTGCTTTACTTTGAATAAACAAAAAAGGGTTAATGTTGGTGACCATAGTCGAGGGTGACTCGAAGGTTCCCTTTTCGATAGCTACCTCACCAAGGTGTAGAGGAGGGCGCTACTCTCTTCGCCGGATTGCTCCACTACCCTTGATCCGTACATTATAATGTTGAGTTAAGCAAGGGGGCATCAAGTACCATTTTTTTAAGTCTTTACTATGACTACTTGAGATGGAACCCAGGTCTCCCGGACCATTGGCGAACTCTCTAACCATCATGCCAATGTCAGGTTTGGGTCAACATGCCGTAAAACCAACCAACCAACCAACCATTACTAATTAAGTTTAGAGGTGGTTTAATCTAATTAAAGTTAACTTAATTATTACGAACAATCAAACAAATTTTTTAAGCCTATAAACCTCTTACGTGTCACTCAAACTAAAAAGATTTTTTCTTACTAAAACTGAAATCTTTTCCAGAACAATATTAACCTCATAAAATAATATCAAGATATTCTTATTTACTTTAGTCTCGCGCAGAGTCCTCCGTTTGTTTACCGTACCAACTGTTTCTGAGTGATCAACTACTTAAGTACTAAACAGAGACATTTAGGGATAACTTCGGTGATCAATATAAAAAAAATATATATACGTCAGGCATGTAGCGTAACGGTTATCGTCATAAGAAAAAAAAAAAAAAACAGGCAGGTCGTGTCAAAATCCACAACAAGACTGCGTCTTACGTCATGCTATTTCCTTGGTTTGGTTTGGTTGTGCTTTATGGCATATCAACCCTTGTGGGTTATTTGATGCTAAATCCTGTATATTTGTAAACGAATAGTTCGTAGGTAACATTTTAAAGCGAGCCAGAACTCATTTGTTTGCTGACAGTTAGATGGTTTTAATAGGAAGTCGGCTGACTGTAGTCGAAGGCAACCCGAAGGCTCCTTTTTTAATAGCTACAACACCGAAGTGTAGTGAAGGGCGCAACTCCTTTCCCTGAATGGCTCCACTTTACCCATGATTCGAATCTCGTAATACTGAGTGTTAGGCAAGAAGGCATCAACTACCATTTTTGAGTCATCTGTATAACTCGACCTGGGATTGAAACCATGTCTACTGGACAATTGGTGAACACTATCCATTATACATCGCGTGTCTAGCCAAGAGTTGTGATACAACGAAAAAGTGTCTGTGGGTGACACTATATCATATATTTACCAACCCCTCCGCTCGGGCAGGATATGACACAAGGTCAATTTTTTAAGCGGAGTCTAACAGGTTTGAATTCAGAGTTTTCCTTCTCCTAGACTAGTTGCCTCACCAAGGCTGAAGAACCTAGTCTGCCCTACTATTTACCCATAGCTGGAGTGAGAATAATTGGATTCATACCTTTCCCAAGGGTATTAGTGCTATGTGAAATGCAATCAGTCTCGTCCAGGATTTGAACTCGTGTCACCGTGTCCATTTCCCGCGACGATAACCATTACACCACGTGCACCTCCATATTGGGTGACAATATATGCTCTCTCACCCCAGTAAGGTTGAGATTTCTAGCGAAGGAGGTAACTGTTGCATAAGGCAAGGGTCTTCGAATGAATCGAGCTCTCGGTATTTATGTAAACAAAACAAAAAGTGATACATAAACGTTTAAAATTCCTTCGTTTACGCAAGTTTCCCTGTAGCTGTGCGGTCGAATCTTCGGTTGGCGTATAAGCCAGCCGGGTTTTCGATCCTAGCTTCGAGAATCTCGCGTGTCTACCCACATTGAAGAGTTGTGATAAAACGAAAGAGTGTCTGTGGATGACTATATATATATATTAGTTTTAAAATAAATACATATTAAAATAATATAGATGCCAGAATTGTATCTCGTAGAACGCGTACTTTTGATACTCTCCAGTTTCACAAAGAAAAAAAGAAATTTGAATCAAATTACTAAATTTTATTTTTTCTGGATGGTGAATATAAGTATTGGATTTCAACATAATTCTTTTTGACATGAAACAAAATTTATGTAAATTTTCATGGGTGGACCATTTTGTACAGGAACCATGTTATGTATTATAACTGTTGTTTGCATCACAACCACAAAAACTTGTGAACAGTTACGAATTCTGCAATGGAAGCGCACTTAACACAACGGTTATACTCAAAGAAAATAGAATTGTGACACGTGTTCAAGTCCTGGACGAGACTGTTATCGTTTCACTTCGCGCCAATTTCCTTGGGAAATTAATGAATCCAATTTTTTTTTTTTTTTTTTTTTGCTAGCTATAAATAGTAAGGCAAATTATATTCTTTCTCCTTGGTTTAGCGACTGATCTAGGAGAAAGATAAACCAGCTTTATTCTTAAACATCATCCCCGGGGTGAAAGGGTTGAGTAGATACATATAATTTCTATTCAAACTCACTATTCCAATAAAGCAAAAATCCTAATTAAAAAGAAAAGTCACCCTGCTCTCAATTTTCATCTGGGGGTCTAGGTTTTCTTTTTTGCACTCTGAAAGCCAACATGGTGAGAGATGCGCTGTCTTGCAAATATTTTTAAAGAACAAAGTCCTAAATAGGTAAATAGGATTAAGGGTGTCATAGACGAGGCTTTAAACATCGCTAAGTTCAAACTTTACTTTTCTCTAAGGACACAAAGACTTGAGCTTGACTACATAAACCTCTTTGAAAAAAATCCTGACAGAATATGTAAATATTTTCTAACGTGCGGTTCACGTGTTCTTGTGAGACTTGGGGATATTTTAAAGTGTTAACGAACTAACTTTGTCTGAGCAACAACGCCCAAACAAAGCACGTTTCACTAAACAGAAGCTAGTTCACAGTATATGTTGGATACATACTCATTCCAGATATCCGAATTCTTCCGCCAATGGTAAAATAACTCAAGAATATATTTTTTTATTAACCATTCTACTTCCAAGCACATTCAAAGACACAAAATAATAACTTCGTGAAAATCTTCCAGGAAATATTTTCATCATCATGTCGCGCCTACAGCACAGTTTTCTCTAACTTTCTCTCTCCATCCGTCCCTATCATGCATCAATCCAGTAGGTCTTCCAAATTATATCATGTGTCTGCACAGAGCTTATGTAAATACGTTGTCAGTCCATGGCACTTTCATGTGTTGGGGTCCATAGAAGAATGTCACTTTTGAGTTCGTCCTTGCTTCTCTAGCAGTATCCTGCATGTCTTGCTCGTCTTACTTGGATGGTTTTTGAGATGGGAGGTAAGTGACCCAACAGCTGTTTCGTGAGGTGTTGCTTCCATGATTTGTTTAAAATAGTCCGTAAGATTCTTGTGTAGTTTTCATCTAGATTTTTCTCTAGGCGTTTTGTTAGCGTCCATGTGGTGCTTTCCTACAAGTGTATGGAGACAGTCACGGCTTGGAAGAAATCCCGTTTTATTTTACCGGATATATTCGACTTCCATATAATCGATAACCTGTCAATTGCAGTCGACACATTCGCTAGGCTTATATTAATATCAATTTCAGTAGATGAGACACTGCTGCCGTGCCATGAGAACTTGTCTATAAATTTCAGGGGCCCCACTACTTAAAGTGGAGATGGCTCATTCTCGTCTAAAACACATGTTTTGTTTTGTTTGCGTTCACGCGGAGGCCGATGCTTCCTATTCCAGGCTAGGAAGCAGAGATTCAGCTTGGGTAGGTGTATTTGCAAGAAGCGTTGTATTATCTGCATAATCTGTGTCTATTCGTTATGAAGCGACGCTCACCTCTAAGTCACCTTTCAAATGATACACTGCTTACTATCTTTCGAAGCGAGGCGCTAACTCAAGTGCCCGAATTCCCTAACTAAAAACCAGGCAAGAAAAATTGAGAGCAACGATGAGTAAAAAATATTAAAAGGAAACCAGAAGGTATGATTACTGTTACGGTTATCGTCATAGGAAATAAACTCGGTGACACGAGTTCAAGTCCTAGACGAAGGAATTTGTGTCTTACTACTCTTCTCGGACACTCAGGTTATTGGTAAATAGTTGGTTTGTTAGACAACCAGTCTAGGAGAAGGAAAACTGAATTCAAATCAACGGTAACTAAAGTAAAGTTGGCGATCGTAGTCAAGGGCGACCCGAAGGCTCCCTTTTCGATAGCTACTACACCGAGGTGTAGGGGAGGGCGCTACTCCTTACCCTGGATTGCTCCACTTTACTCTTGAGACGTACCTTATATTGCTGAGTGTTAAGCAATGAGGTATCAAGTACCATTTTTAAAGTCTTTGGTATGACGCGACCTAAGATTGAACCCAAATCTCCCGGACTATTGGCGAACACTCAAGGCCAATGCGCCGGCTCAAATCAACTGTACTTAGCTTAAATATTGATCTCGTAGGAGGTGCCTGTGGTGTAATTGTTATCGTCGTAAGAAATGAACACGGCGACACGAGTTCAAATCCTGGACGAGACTGACTGCATTTTACATAGCACTAATACCCCTTGGGAAAGGTATGAATCCAATTATTCTCCCTCCAGCTATGGGTAAATAGTAGGACAGACTAGGTTCCTCAGCTTTGGTTAGGCAACTAGTCTTGGAGAAGGAAAACTGAATTAAAACCTGTTAAACTCCGCTTAAAAATTGACCATGTGTCATATCCTGCTCGAGCGGAGGGGTTGGGTGAATAGGATAAATATTGATCTCGTGTTACATCCTATCTTAGGCAGAGGGGTTAGGTAAATACAAACACAGTCAAGATAGATAAAGTTTGAAAAAGAAAAAAAAAAAAAGAAAAAGAAAGAAACCTTCCTGCCTTTATTAAGTTTGTAGGCGAGTTCTGTCCGATAATCCAATGGCTGCAGGCAGTATGAATTTGAACAGCTAAACATCAGATACAGCAAAAACCTAAAAGGTTCAGGAGTGTACGATGAAAAGAATGAACTTGGGTCTTAAACTCTTCATAGAGCGGTTTCTTCTGTGTTTCACCTCCCGAATGTTCCTAAAATGCAGCCCCCTTTTTTATCTGGTGTGTCTCGGTTAACATATTTCACCTTATTTTTAAGGCCATTATTACTCCACTATTTTTCTCTCACTCTCTTCTCCTAATATTGCAGTTCTCGCCAATGCGAGAAAAATGTATGAGGAAGGGGAAAAAAAAAGTAGTCGGGTTAAATAGGTTAACAATGAAGATTGGGTTGACAAATGGTTGCAGTGTAAATTTGTTGTTGTTCTCCATTTCTGACCAATGGAATTATTGGCAAGGAATTCTTAGCCCTGTTGAATGTAGAAGGGTAAGACGCTTCACACGAGAAAAGGAGTGTCCTGGGTAGGACACTAAACTATATGGTGGGGCTTTTTCATTGCCATTACTCCTAGGTCCACTCTGACCCGGAGTGGTAGTACCTGTTCGTGTCCCATCTATGGGTCAAATAGATCTGCTTAAAAATTGTTCGTATTCGATAAAACCGTGTGAAGAAGAAAAATACTTAAACAGTTGCACAACATAATGTTGGTATGAACGTACAATGAACGCGATTCTCTAACCTCTAAGCATATAATAACCAGAGACGATTTGTTACAAACAATCAATTTCATTGATTGAGCTACATTCACGAAATTTGAAATTACTTATACTGTGTTTTTATTAAGCAAAACTCGCAAGCCATTAAAAAGGCCTTATATCAGACTAATCTTAATGGACGAATACATTGCCTTGTCTCTTGATCTTCGTTCCATCAGATGTCCTCTCCGGATCTGGGAAACATTTGCTTCGTTATTTCATTTTTCTGCTTTACACCATTAAATCTTCAAATATTTTCTGTTCATTTGCTTTACGGACAGGATTTTCATTGTTGAGTTGAGACGAGTTGGGTGAGGGCGTGCTGTTGGTGGAAGCAAGAGCGTGGAAAGGGTCACTGAGTAAGTATCTGTTGAGGCTTTGTGAATTTGACATCTGAGAGTAAACAAGATCCATTTGTGTGTGTGGGGGGGTCGGACATTTTATGCATCAACACGAAGTTATTATAGCTAAGCTTGACACAAGTCAGCAACTATATAGCACTCACTGATGGTTGAGTTGGGCTGTTTCATTTAACGACATATAAAGCTATTAAACGCCTAAGATCGATTCATTGTAAATAATTACTTTATATTTTCAATATTCCATTGCAAATATTCTTTTTTCGTCATGTTTTTTTAAAAATTTGTCCACGGATCATTTGTTTGTATCAAGTATTCCTTTCAAATAGAAATGATTTACACAAAGTTTCAAGTAACTATTCCTGTTTAATAATAATAGGTTCCGTTTCATTGTTCCATAGCATATCAACATTTGTGGGTTATCTAATGTCAAAACTATTCTTGTAGAAGAACACTAGTAGTAATATTTAACCTATAGCTGGGGGATAAGGGGGTTCATAGTTTTTCAAATCGTATGAGTCCGAAAATAAACCAAGTAGTACCACTTGGGTCAAAATCGTTTACTATGATGTCACAGTCCCGCATATTAGCCACTACGTTCCGGAGACACCCTTTAATATTCATCATTTGTCAGCAGATAGTTATAAGGTTTCCAAGTATCCCTATTCAATACTAATAATTTCTAAAAATATCTGCACTCCGAGATGGGACCCTAACAAGTACTCCTACTCTAGGTCAGAAGAGTCCTGTGAATCGTGGCAATAAAAGGGATAATCAATACTCTCCAAAGCTCCAGAAATCCACCTCATCTTCCTTCACCAAAGGGTAAGTAGGGCAGACTGAGCTCGGTACGGTAGCTAGTCTAGGAGAAGGAAAAGCCTTTTCAAACCAGCTGTTCTCCACTTAGAAATTGATACTATGTCGGATACTGCTCGCAGCAGTGAATTTGATTGCACACTCAAGTTTCCGAGATAACGATTGACAGTTACGTTATAGACGAAAGCCTGATTTCATTTTATGATCTGAAATTAAAGAGTTTCTGTTTGTTTCGACTTAAAGTTTCGGACAAGACACGCATCATATGACTGCCTGATTGGACAACCGACTGCATTAGGTAATGGTGACCATCGCATTTTCACATCTGCAAGGGCCAAGTATCTAGGTACGTATGATAATCATTTTAGAGTAACCACACGAAAGAGATACATAAAATACCCTTAAAAGGAGGCTCTCACCTCCTGTGAAAGCGACCTGCGGACAGCCGAGGCTGCCAGAAAAAAAAAAATGGTGGCCAACTATCATCAAAGCCACCATACTCTTCAAAAAGAGCCGTCGAGTCAAAAATGGAGAAAAAAAGCGCTCTCCAAAAACCGCAATGCTGCCACAGAACCAACAGCTTCTGATACTTTCTGCAGCTACTGTAATAGGTTCTTATTGGCCTCATCAGTTACCAGCTTGCCAGCACTAATCAAAGTACACCTATATGAATTTGTGTTCGTGAGATCATTATACAATCAAGTGTGATGAAATACTTTGCACTTAGATACCTTTAAAAAGTTTTTCTAATAGTGATTATTTGTTTAAAGTTGGTAAGCAGATCCTCACCATCAAGATGATAGCACATCAGTATCAATGCAATCAATTTTTAAAAACTAAAAAGAGACAATAATCATGGCACACCAGGACGAATTTGTTTTTAAAGAACGTTAACATACGGTAATTTGGAAAGTAATGTTGCATTTTTTGTAAGAATGGATAGATAATGTGAGACAGACGTATAAACACATTTGGGAATAGATTCGGATAGATAAAACAAACATATTTCATCATCCAAACCAAACTTCGATTTCCATTAGATCTTGGTGAGCTGTCGGTTGAATCTGGTAGATTCTGTGTATAACTTAAAATGAAGCTACACAATCACAATAAGATGGGATATTTAACTGTAGCATATAAACCTAATCGGATCACCCACTTCAGATTTTCTAAATCGTAAATACGTCGTCGCCAGACTATTTTGAAAGTAAGAAAGAGATCGCTTCACCACTGACGATTCTTATTACCCAGGAACCTCCACATCCTCAAAATTCGTTTCAGATAGATAAGATTAGAGACTCGGTGAAAGATAGACAATCTAGGATAGCCTGGCAAACAATAAACGAAGTGAGTAGAAGAAAGAGCACAGCTAAAGCAAAACTGAAAGCTGCAAACCAACAGGAAAGAATAAAACTATGGAAACAGCACTTCGAAAACCTACTAGGAAACCCACCGAAAGTAACACATGAACTAATCACCCGAATAATTAGTAAGCAATTGGATATTAAACTAGGACCGTTCTCACAAGAAAAACTCGACTCGGTTCTCAGAAAAATTAAAAATATTCTAACTTAGTTGTTAATTACTTCTCAATCATTAGTGTGCGTCAAACTTTCAGTTACGTATACATTAATACGCCATTTGTCGCGCGCCCCAGCAAATGGGCGAGTATGGCACAAGGCCTTTCTGAGGTAGGTGTGTGTGCAGGGCCGTAGCACAGAGACACTCGGCGGCTCCAAAAATGCCTCGAGCCCCGTCAGCATTTCCCTAAACACGGGCGCCTCAGACGCCAGTCGATACACCTAGCCCCTCAAAGTAGGGTTACTGTTGTAAAACGTATTAGCGTCACGCCGAGAGAGGAAGTGAGTGAGAAACTAAACTAAATAAAACGTAAAACCTAATACTCACGCAAGTGCGCTTTTACTACCCAGTCCAGTGGACAAAACGAGTAATGAAGATCCATGAAAAAGAGGAAGAAAAAGAGAAGGCAGGAAGGAATCAAAGACAGAAACCAACAAAGAAACAGAAGAAAATATTAGGAAAGAAAGAGTAAGAAGTAAACAAAGACCGACAATACACCTGCCTTCCGACCTTCACCACCGAAATTGAGCACATAATGTTAAAGAGTAATGAGAAAAAAAAAGGGGGGGGGGGAATTAAAACATATATATATATATATATATATATATAATTCCAAATGGTAGGAATATCCAGTTAGAGTGCTCGATTTCAATGGCCATCGACTGTATAATTAATTTGTAAATAAAAATACATCAAAACTCACGTGCAGAGCAAAAATGTGTTTTGTATAAAAAATAAAAATTCAATTCTTTGATGTCATTATACATTTATTTTAGGTCTATTATGACCCTCTACAGATGGTGAACGAAAACTACTGTTTAATATTTGAATATCATTTGGGCATGTTTATATTGCTTCCGGCCAGAAGAGAATTTAAGAAATTTTTTAAATTCCATATTTTAAAAAAATTATTTTTTTGATTAAAAAATTTTTAACGGTAGAAATATATATTGTTATCAGATCTAGTGTCTATACAATCATCTTTTTTAAAAAAATACGTTACCCCTAATTTAAATATCGTTCACCATCTGAAGAGGGTCATCATAGACCTGAAATAAATTTATAATGACACAAAGAATTGAATTTTTTCTTTATATATATATATATATATATATATATATATATATATATATATATGTGTGTGTGTGTGTGTGTGTGTGTGTGTGTGTGTATATATATTCGATGGTTTGATTTATTGAGTCATTTTCCTATATAATATACATTTCTTTTAACTATTTAGCCTTACAAGTGACTCATAAATAAAGAATTACAAAGTACCATTGAACTTAATACTTTATAGTTGTTTCTAATTAAAATGGGCAATTAACAAGAGTTCGGATCGTTGTCATTAAATATTGACAAATCGGTTATATTCAAATAAAAAAAAAACGACATTACATTTCGAACAGCACCATAAAACTAGATCTATATTTACAGAAGTTTAGGAAATATAAGAACGAGTCAAAAGTTTTTCAATATTTTGGTTCATGTTTGTTTAGCCGAAGTAGTTCAAGCCGTGATAGGTACCCGATATTATTAGAAGTATCGCAGTAGTTGGTACGCTCTCGCACTGTGTATTGTCGAATAGATGAACATTTAAGTTGGCGACTGTAGTCGTGGGTGACCCGAAGGCTCCCTTTTTGATAGCTACTACACTAAGGTGTAGGGAGGGCGCTACTCCTTTCCCTGGATTGCTCTACTTTACCCTTTCCTTATAATGCTGAGTGTTAAGCAAGGTAGCATAAAGTACCATTTTTTGAGTCTTTGGTATGACTCTACCTGGGATTGAACCCAGGTCAACCGGGTCATTGGCGAACACTAACCATTATGCCAATGTCCCGTTTTGGGAACTTATACTTCATGAGTTCGAGATGGGCTTCAGGTTAGGTTTGGTTTTATGGCATATCAACCATTGTAGGTTATTTAATGCCAAATTCGGTTTATTCATATATACGATTTGTAAACATAAGCTAACAAAGTTAAATTGATACAAGTATTGCTATGTCTCATTAGCAATTCAATTAAACGACAGTCTTGATTGCACAGTCAAATGATAAAACAGTTCTATTTCAAACAATTCACTTTAGAATAAGACTTGTTTGCACACAGTTTAAATGGACCTGGGAGTAATGGCTATGAAGGGGTACTCTACTTTCCCCAAGGCTCCAGTATTGGAGCCTTACCATCAGATTGTTTAATGTCATATCCAGGATACTCGTTGGAGAGGAGAGATCTTACCCCTCTGCAGAGATGCTGTCGGTGTATTTTACAACCACAGCCGACTGGGCTGTAAGCAGTTTTTACTCCTATTTTTGGGTGTCTGCATCGAATATTTTTAGTTATATCAGTTATCTCTCTTATCAAAATACTAATTAGAATACTTCACACCATCGTAGATAGAAGCATTAGTGTAATCATGGACCGTTGTTAGAATAGGAACTGAACATGTCCACAAGTCATCTAGTCTAAATCTAAAAACTATCAAGAGATTTTAAACAAGGGGCATAAAACTCAAAAAGAAATCTTAAGAAAAAAAAGTTTCATTCAAATAAAATGATATGAAAAAAAACACAGATGATCCTTTCTTGCCAGCGAATAGCAAGATACTTATAAAATCAGACACCTTATACGATGTAAATCTTTCATCGCATAAGACTGCGCTCAAAAGAACAGGTCTTCCATAGATCTCATTTCACGGTCTATAGAAAAAAAATGTAAAAAGAAAATTGTTAATACAGCTAAACACATTCTCTTTTATGTTTCATAGAGGGCAAACTCGCAGACATTCACACAGAAGCTCGTATACAAATAAAGCCATCCAATTGAGCGCATTGAACAGCGACATTGTATTACCACTGTCTGCTTTCTGCACAGGCCAAATATTCACACATTATCGTCTTAGTCAATGGCCTTTATTCAGAGCGAGGGTGACATGGATAGGAAAACATGCTATTTGAGGGTCAACAAACGAGTCTTATATTCATTCATCGCCTCCTTCTCAATTTTGGTTGTGGCCTTCTCTCTCTCTCTCACCCAGATTTCACGGCAAGTCAAAAAATTTCAGCTTATCAAATTTGCCTGTCAAGATCTCGATTGCTTTCACCCCAACTGGTAAAACCTTTTGAATGCTAAATGAGAGACGCTTGCATTAAAACTAAATATAACTGTCAGATGGGGAAAAAAGCACACACACTAAGAGACACAGACACACACATGTGTGTTTGTCTTGCCTTCGATGTTATATACTAGCGAAAGATGGCCTATCAGGGAGGAGAAAAAACTGACTGGTTACGACGCCAAAGGTATGAAAAGATCCATTCTGGGAATATCATTGTATGAACACATCCGGAAAAAAAATTAATCAAATGAATTAATAAAAAAAAAGAAAAAAAAAAAGAATTAATACTTAATTGCTCGTCCTTAAGCTTTTATGACTCTGAAATTTATCCCTGAAATACTTAAAAGCAGTATTCTTTATGAAATTGGTTCCAAATTTTCCGAATGGCCCTTAATAGATCTTCGGTTTGAATTCAGTTTTCCTTCTCCAAGACCGGTTACCTTAACAAGGTTTAAGTGTCTAGTCTATTGTATTTGCCAATAGCTTAATGGAGATAAGCTGATTCATACTTTTCCCTAAGGTATTAACATTATGTCAAATGCAAACAGCCTTGTTCAGGATTTGACCTCGGGTAGCCGAATCCACTGCCACTTAAAAAAGATCACCATAAATTTTCAATTGGATTGAGATCAGGACTGTTCGCTGGCAATGTCATTGATTTTATATGCCTTTCCTAAAGAAAAGATTTAACCACTTTTGCTCTACATTATCATCTTGAAAAACGACCTCATCACTAAAACCCATTTTCTATCAATGAAAAAGTTATCCAGGACTTCAATGTACACATCTGCATTGGTTATTGAGGTAAGGACTGCAATCTCCCTCGGCAATTATATCATTAAATGAAATAATATAATGAAATAATTTAAGGAACAGGGTTTCAAGTATGAGACACTTCGTGAGCAACCATCTTATTACGTAGAAATAAATAAATAAATAAATAAATATTTATTTATTTATTTAATAATAATAATCATAATAAATGAGCTCGCTAATTATTACTGTATGAAGTGTCTTCTTAAATAAGAAACAAAGCTTAGATATGACACAGTGTTGAAAATATCAAGGACCTACTGAGGATTGAACTCACTACTTTGGAGCAATGGATCTACGTGACTAACTTGTCAATCGTCACACTAGGATATAATAAACCACTTTTTAAGTTTTTGCAAGTCTGGCCCACAGGTCGCAGATTGTGTTCGGTACCTTTTATACAAAATGGTCCCCCATCTAAATACTTAGACTCATCTTTGCTTAACTTGGATGTTCTAAGGATGAGGTTATACTTGAATTAGTATATTATCTATATTTTAATAACTGAAAAATATTGAACGAATATTGGTTTCCTGGGGTTGGGTGTGTATCATTTGTTGTTGTTAGTTGACCGACCGTAGTCGAGGGCGACCCGGAGACTCCCTTTTCAATAGTTGTTACACCGAGGTGTAGAGAAGGGTGCTACTCCTTCCCCTAGATTATTCCACTTATCCTCGATTCCATTCTTTATAATGCTGAATGTTAAGCAAGAAGGCATCAAGTAGCATTTTTTGAGTCTTTGGTATGACTCGACCTGGGATTGAATCCCAGTCTCCCGGACCATTGGTGAATACTCTAACCATTAACCCAACTCCAATTCTACATGAAGGATATATGATACAAGGTGAATCTTTAAACGAATTAAAAGACCTATCCTATAATCTGATTTGGTTGTGGGGCGCTACTCTGTAACGTATTTTGGGCACGAATAGCTTAGTGGAGTCCATCCCTCTCCAGGTCTACAACTGGTTTGAATTCCGTTTTCCCTTTTCAAGACTGGTTCCCATACCAAGGTTAAAGTGTCTAGTCTGTTCTATTTATCCATAGCTTGAAAGAGATTAGCTGATTCATACTTTTCCCAAGGTATTGACACTGTCATATGCAAACAGCCTTGTCCAGGGTTTAAACTTGGTTCACCGGATCCACTTCCAACGACGATAACCGTTACGCCACGAGCGTCTTAAGCAGATTACCTGTCTTTTACCGCAAATTTTTATCTGAGCTTTTCTTCTTCAAGACTAATTGCTCTATCAATGTTAAATAGCGCAGTCTGTCCTATTATTTTCCTAATAGCAGTCCTAGATTAGATGAATCCATGCCTTTCAAAAAAAAAAAAAAAAAAATCTAACTAAAACGCAAACAGCCATGTCCAGGCTTTGAATTTGCCTCACCAATTCCATTTCTTACACAGATAAGTCACACCAAGGGTATTTTAAAAAGTTTTCTTCACACCACATATTGATACCCGCTCATAGTTGGTCGATTTTAGCAGTAGACTAATTTAAAGCAGAGTTTTTCCAAGAGAGACCTGTCCTTAAAAGCTTTCTCCTCACCACATATAGATACCCGCTCATAGTTGGTCGATTTTAGCAGTAGACTAATTCAAAGCAGAGTTTTTCCAATAGAGACCGATCCTAAATTGCTCTCTCGCTCCATTTGGCAACAGGAAATCATCTAACAAAAAAAAAAACAAAAAAAAAAAAAACGCCTCGCGAAAATCTTCACTATCTCTTTATGGAGCCTGTTTCAGGGTGGCAGAACACACAGAGAGAATAAACAGCGGCATTTTGTTGTCGATACTTTTGAAGGTATTCACACAAAAAAAAGAAAATAACGCGAACACACACACGCGTCTTTTGATAGTGTTATAGAATTTCATATTTTAGACGCATGAAGTATTTATTTGAATCTGTCTCTGGACTAATAGCCCTCCCCACACACTATACATTTGAAACGATAACAAACCATCGATTTATAAGAAAAGGGACATTCATATTACCTTAGGTTGGGTAGTTGTTAAATCTTCACTAAGAAAAAAAAAATTGTTCATTTGTTCTGCAGCATATCAACACTAGAAAGGTTATTCAATGCCGAAATTTGATTCATTTGTAAATGTTTTATTGTGATGAAAATTATTTCTATTTGGTTTATTCATCTAACATTTTTTTCTATTATAATTATTGGTTTGCACTGTTATAAATGGCGTCAAGCATTCCTATCCAACACTTATAATTTTCAAACAGATTTGTTTATCCAAAGACAGACCTTTAAGAGCTGCTACGAATTTGGTTGGTTGGTTGGGTTTTATGGCATATCATCCGTTGTTGGTTATTTAACGCCAAATCCGTTTTTATGCAAATAGTCTATTTCATTTCATAATTCTATTTCAAACAATTCAGTTTAGCACGAGTACAGTTTGTCAAAACATTTCTATTTCAAGCTATTCAATTTATTCAAACAGAGCTAATTCGGATTAGTTTAAGAACAGATTTTATTTACGATTAAATGTCAAAACAGTTCTATCTTAAACAATTCAGTTTAGTGTAAGTAGAGTTTCAATGTCAAAAACAGTTCCATTTCAAACAATTCAGTTTAGCATAAGCACTCAGTTTATATGTAATTACAGAAATTGTCAAAAATATTTCTATTTCAAGTTATTCAGTTTCGTCACACAGTTCTAATTCAAACAATTCAGTTTAGCATAAGTACGCAGTTAGATCCATTTAACCCATAGATAGGGCCCTATCAGGTGCTACCATTCCAGGCTAGAGTAGACCTGGGAGTATTCTGCATTCCCCAAAGCTCCAGCATCACTGGAACCTTACCATCAGGTTGTTTAGTGTTATATCCAGGATACTCGTGGTGATGGGGGGGGGGTCTTACCTCTTTGCTGAGGAGCAGTCGTTGTATTCTACAGCCTCAGCCGACTAGGCAATACGAATTTGGATAAGAGTGGGCCTGGAAGTAATACTGGAGCATAACTCTGATGCAATTGAGCTTTATACGCAGCAAAAAAAAAAAAAAAAAAAAAAGTTTGCTTCGTTTAATGGCATATCAACTCCTGATGGGTTACCAAATGTCGAAAGTTAATTTATTTGTAAATGTTTGTTTTTAAGACCGTTTCATGTAATATTCAAAAATCGTAATGAGTTTTTTTTTTAATTTTATTTGTCAATAATAATAATTTGTTTACACAAAGTTAGATAGTATCAAGCGTTCCTATCCAATAGTAGTACTTTCCAAATTGATCTATAAGACACGAAGATCGAATTTTAACAGGTACTCTGGGTCAGAGCATACTCTACACTCATTAGAACAGGAACCTAACCACCAGATAGTTTGTGTGGGTTTATGGCATATCAACCTTTGAAGATTATTTAATACCAAATCCACAGTTCTATTTCAAATAATTCAGTTTATCCTAAGTACACTGTTCAATTGTCAAAAACATTTCTATTTCAAGCTATTCAGTATAGTCTAACAGTTCTAATTCAAACAATTTCAGTATAAGTTGTTCAAATTTCTGAGACGAAGCTTGATGATTTTTATCATTAAGGGTTTTCGGACTATTGTCTTTATTTTTATTGTTATTTCCACAGCGTTTCGACCGATATGTCCTCTGGCCTTTAGGTGTTTTTCGAACTCGGGAACCTTCACGAAACTTCGAACTACGTCCTTTATTGAATCCAATGGGGTCGCTCGTTCTGATTCCGTTGGCCATAACCGGGTACAAGTGTTAGATATTCGTGTATTATTATTCGGCTGCAGTCTGGATTAAACCTGCAACCTCCAGGTGATTGTCTCCTTAGAAGCTTAGGGAACCAACGCCTATAACCGTTACGCCGTGTGTCCTGCTGGACAATGCAGAGTGAATTTTTGGGACCTATAAACTTAATATTCTTACTTGACTAGAATTACTACTATTCAGTATAAGTATAGTTTTTGATTATACACAGTTAAATGTCAAAACTGTTCTAATTTCGAACAATTCAGTTCAGTGTAGTACTGTTTCAATGTCAAAAACAGTTCCAACCAATTCAGTTTAGCATAAGTATGCTGTTTAGTTCTATTTGACCCATAGGTAGGACTCATTTAGGTGCTACCACTCCGGGTCAGAATGGACCTAGGAGCGATGTAAATGAAGGGGTACCTCGCATTCCCTAAAGCTCCAGCATTACTGGGACCTCACCAGATTGTTGAGGGAGTATTACCCCTCTGAAGAGATGCAGTCGGTGTATTCTACAGCCCCAGCCGACTGGGCAAGGATAAAGTTTAGTGATATACCCAAGACTCCTTTTTGTGCAAAGGATGCACTTAGCGTACTGTAAGCCCCACCGCCAGAGCTGTGAATCAACATATATGCTATTCCTCATATACCTCAAGTAGTCGTTTGTTTAATCTAAAGTAAATAAATACTAAGTTTTTCTGCACTTCCTCGTACAGAATGTGCTCATATGGTGTAAACGTTTTCAGGTTTCACACTGCGCTAACAGTTTGTTTGGGTTTTATGGTATACCATCTTTTGTAGATTGTTTAATGCCAAATCCATTTTTATACAAATGAACAGTTCTATTTCTAACAATTCAGTTTAGCATAAGTACACAGTTTAATTGTCAAAAATATTTCTATTTCAAGCTATTCAATTTAGTCAAACAGTTCTATTTCAAACAATTCAGTTTAGCATTCGTAAGTAGTATAAATATGAAAACTGTTCTATCTCAAGTAATTCAGTTTAGCATGAGTTCGTATTTTAGTACTATTTAACTAATAGATAGGACCCTATCGGGTGCTACCACTCTGGGCCAAAGTGAACCTGAGAGCGATGGCAATGAAGTTGTACTCCACGTTTCCCAAAGCTCTAGCATTACTAGAACCTCACCGTCAGATTGTTTAGAGTCATATCAGTATACTTGTTGGGAGGGCGGTCTTACTCCTTTGTAGAGATACAATCGATGTATTCTGCAGCACCAGCCAACTGGGCAATGCGTTAAGAGAAACCAATGAAAAAGAAGTCGGTAGATCTGATCAAGAGACGAAAAAGAACAAGCAAAAGAGACGCATTGAGAGGAAAAAGTTGTAAGTCAAATAAAAAAAGAAGATGTTTCAGAAAGATTGATATCGTTTGTCATCTAATAACTTGACCTATTCTTGTTCAGGCATTGGCCTCCATCTCAATGCACACAAAACTGAATATATGTGCTACAACCAAACAGGCGACATTACCACTCTAGACGGAGCCTCTCTGAAAATAGTAAACAAATTCACCTACCTAGGAAGTAGCGTCTCATCAACCGAAAAAGACATCGACACACGACTAACGAAAGCATGGACAGCTATCGATAGGCTCTCGATCATATGGAAATCAGACCTGACCAATAAAATGAAACAGTTTCTTCCAGGCAGCGGTCGTATCGATACTGCTATATGGATGCACTACTTGGACGCTAACTAAACGGCTGAAGAAGAAGCTAGACGGCAATTACACAAGAATGTTGAGAGCAATATTGAATAAGTCCTGTCGACAACATCCTACAAGACACCAACTATACTGCCACTTGTCTCCCATCACGAAAACTATACAAGTTAGATGAACCAGACACGCAGGACACTGCTGGAGAAGCAAGGACGAACTCATCAGTGATGTATTCCTATGGACCCCCGCATATGGCCAAGCAAAAGCAGGATGACCAGCTCGAACATACATATAGCAGCTATGTGAGGATATGGGATGTAACCCTGAAGACCTGCCAAAAGCGATGAATGATAGGGAGAAGTGGCGAGAGAGGGTCAGGGATATCCGTGCTGGCGGCTCGACATGATGATGATGATGATGATGATTCTTGCTCAAGAGATTAAGTTTTAACATCATGTAAACAACAACACAAAAATTTATGTTTAAACGCTTTTTCTTTTCTACAGAATGACTTACGTTCAAAGGAAAACCCCAGAAAACTTTAAACATAGAATTTTGAGTCGAACGAACGAGAATTGATCAAGTTATTTGATTACGAAATATCAAATTTTATTAAACGCATTATACATCTCAAATGATATCAAATCTTTTAAACCTTGCATAAACGCCTATTTCGCTTAATATATCGTTAACATAACCAGTAACCTTTTGTTTTTGAACTCGCAACATCCGGCCACAGCATCAATCCTAAAGAGACTCTTTGCATCTTTTAAGACTTATTTGTATAAGGAATATACTATCAAAGCGAATTTTCTATAAGCCACACCCGAAAGGAACCATTAGACTATCAACAAAAGCCGATGAAAAGATATTCAAAAGAATATACCACCTTTAAAAGAAAAAGAAAGGAAGTATACTGAACAAATTAATAAGTAAGATATTAGAAGTTTAAGTCATTTGCCTGTGCCTCGAGGGCCGCTAAACTCATCCAATTTGAAGAGGAGATACTCCCCAACCAAAACCTATAGTTCATTATAAAAAATATTTTATATTAATCATCATGGGTGGTGAATATAAAGTCATTTAAGGAATAAAGACTTTTTAAACCAAAAAAACATTTGCAAAAATATCGTTAAGGGAACAATAGATAGAAAGACCCAAGTTTTTTAACTAATATATAAACTCTTAACGTTCACTCGTGGTGTAATGATTAAAGCGATGGACTGCAGAATCGTAGTGAGCGAGTTCGTACTCGAGTCGCGCTATTACGTTCACTTTCGGGCAAATACTCTTGGGAAAGGTATGAACCCCCTTGTCCTCCCAGCTATGGATAAATAGTACCACTACTGTTCTTCTAGGAGAATGGCATTAAATAACCTACAAAGGTTGATATGCCATTAAACAAAGAAACCAAAATCAAACCTTAATGCTAATTCCTATTCATTCATAAATATAATTTGGAAGCGAACAGTTTGTTGCTAAGTTGATTCTAAAACGTGTTAGAGTTCTTTTGATTGCACACAGTTAAATAATTTCGAGTATTGTCACCTAATACTAATAATTCCATTTAATGTTAATAATCTCTAGTAAAAGACTCAACTTTTCTATTTGACTCATAGATGAGACCCTGACAGGTACTACCATTACGGGTCAGAGTAAACTTAAGAATTATGACAATGAAGAAATACGCAACATTACCCAAACTCTAAAACTGGAACCTCACCATCAGATGCTTTTAAATGTTATTCCCAGGACACTAAATAGTTTCAAGTATTGCTATCTAACACTTAATTCTAGTCAACATTATTCATTTGTTTGTACGTAGTAAAATGGTTTCATCTCTAGTAAATGATTAAATAGTTCTATTTGACATGGAACTCGAGCCTTACAGAGAGTTTAGTGTCGTATTCAGAACATTCGTTATGGGGTCGTATTTTCTGCACAGGTGCCCTCGGCGTATTCTAGGGCCTCCAACCGACAGGGCGAAAAGATTCAAGTAATACATGAATATACTTTCACCGAAGACGTGGTTAGGATAACCGTTATCGACATCGAAAATAGAATCGGTGACCAGACTTCAAATCCTGGACAAGGAGGTTTACGTTTCACTTCACTCTAAGTACGAATCCAGTAGGTCTTCCCCTCAGCTACGGGAAGAACCAGCTGTACTCTGCTTAAAAAATTGACCTTGTGTCACGTCCTAATCGTACCGGAGACGTCGGGTAAATACATGCTTTCACCTATAGCACTTGTCAGGTGACAATGGTCTCCAAGATCCTTACAACTGAGAAGGGGTCTCAATGTGTACTATTGTCACGTATTTGGGGTTTTGTACCAAACTGAAGTTTAAATGATCTTATATTTGCGGAATTACTTTAAGTGTTATTACTTAGAATATTCGGACAATAGAACTCATCTTTATTGTTATAATCAGAACGTTTCGGCCGATATGTCCTTCGGTCTTCTTCCGTTGTTTCAATTCAAATTCGGGAATCTACTCAAAATCTCGAACTGAACACTTTATTTGAACCACAGGGGTAAACTGTTCCAATTCTGTTAACCATGACCAGGTACAAGTGCTAAGTTATAGTAAGCATTCCTTGTTAGTATTATCGGTTGTTGGGATTGAACCTGCAACCCCCAGCTGATTTCACTGAGCAGCACCTTCTAACGAAACCTCTCATCCACTGCGTCATGTATCCTTTAAGTATTAATTTTTTTCCCTTTTCTCTTTGTCACATGTTTATGATTGCTTTCCATCTCAACCACCTCAACCAGGGATGGGAGAAATCTTTTTTACGCTTAAAGAGCACGTTTAACTTAACGACCTTGTCAATAGACCAATTAAAATTGCGCACCTACTCTCTTTAACCTTATATTGTCATACACGCCCTATTTTCACTGACTATCCCCTTGCTGAGGGTGAGAACCCCAAAAGGAGTGTCCTTGGTATAAAACTAAACTGCATCTGATAGTGAGCTTCCAGTTCCGGAGATCTGAGTAGTGTGGAGTACCCCTTCATTGCGATTAAATTGTTCATAGATTATTTGTATTTGATAGGACCATGTGCAAAAGAAAAACCTTTAGAGAAACAACTACACAAAAATGTATTAACGTTCAACGAACGCGATATACTAACCTTCAGGCATAAAAGCTCTAGACGGGTTGACATGCCATTAAAATTTAATCAGTTATATTGCAATTCACTAAAAGAAGTCTCAATATCGTTAAAACGTGAATTCTTTTGAATATTTTTTTAGTAGTATATAGAATTTGGACCAATTATTAACGAAGTTTGAAATCTGAATTTTGTTGTAAATATATTGGAGGTATTAGACTATTCATAAGGCATTTAAATTGATTATTTTATAAAGCCGTAATTATTAAGGATATTTACAACAAAATCTACTCCTTAGCTAATAATAGGTCCAAATTCAATATATTATCTAATGACAAAGCAAAAACAAAAATATAAAAGTAGAGACACTATTTAAGACAGAGCTGGTAGGGTAGGATAAGGTTTGGTTATTTGGTTTAATGCCATATTAACCCTTGTGGGTTATTTAATGCCAAATACTGTTGTATATGAGAGAGATTCGTAAATGAACAGTTTGCATTTAATTTTTTTAAACGAGTTAGAGCTCATTTGTTTGCACACAGAAAAATGGTTTCAAGTATTGCTATCTAACACTAATAGTTCAATTTGCATATAGCTAAATGGCTTCAAGCATTGCTATCTAAAACTAGCAATTCAATATTCATCATTTGTTAAATGGTTCCAAGTATAACAATTGATTAGAGAGTTCTATCATTAAGGGTTTTCGGACTATTGTCTTCATCTTTATTGTTATTTCCACAACGTTTCGGCCGATATGTCCTCCGGCCTTCAGGTGTTTGTCGAACTCGCGAACCTTCACGGAACTTCGAACTACGTCCTTTATTGAAACCTCGGGGGTTGCCTGTTCTGATTCCGTTAGCCATAACCGGGTACAAGTGTTAAGTATTCCTGTATTGTTACTCGCCTGGGTAGGGCCAGTGACCACTGATGTACTTTAAGTGGAGGAGAGTTCATACACTCCCGTAAAAGCATAACCTGTGAAATTGGCTTCATGGCAAGAAACTTATAGTTATTTTATTGGTTTTACGGCATGTCAAAAATTGTTGGGTTATTTAATACCAAAGTTTCTTTATTTGCAAGCAAGTATATCGTTTCATGTAACTAATGATAAAAACTATTTGTAAGCAACAATAGCTTCAAGGTATAGTATCTTTTGTTTAATGGTACAGCAACCTTCGTGGATTATTTAGCGCCAAAGCTATCCTTATAGAATAACAGGAGTGATACTATTTAACCCATAGCTGGGGTATAAGGTGGGCGTCATATATTTCCCAAGAGTATAAGTCCGAAAGCGAACGTTATAGCGCGACCGGAATTCGAACTTACTAACTCCGAGGTTGCAGTCCAGCTCTTTAGCCATTACACCATGTGGACTTAAAACTTCAAGCAAGTGTTCTGAATACAAATAATTTGGATTCAGCAATGGCGAATTTAAAATAGAACAAACTATTGTTTGTTTTGGCTCTAAATACTTTCGTAAATATATCAGATATTAATTTGAAATTGTATACAGAATTTCTATATCCAGTCATGATAGACTTCAACCAAATTATGCATGAAAAGTTAATTGATAGGTTTTACGGCATGTAAACCTCTGTAGGGTTATTTTATGACGAAGCCAGTTTAACAATTAGAGTTCTCAATCATATACGATACAAATATCTGTCTGAAAAGACAAAAAATTAAATATATTAACATTTCCTTATCTCAAATAGATCTATTTGACTTACAGATGGGATACCAAAAAGTATTACAACTCTAGCAACGAAGAGGTGACTGCAATCGCAGTTTAGTTTAGTATCACACACACACACATTATATATATGTATATACACACACACGAGAGAGAGAAAATTTTAGTTACTATAGATAAACATTTACTTTCACTCAAGCAGCATAGAAATTTTAATAATGACTATTTGCAAATACTTGTAGCTTCAAGTATTCCTATCTAATACCAACAATTTTTAAACACATCTATTTTAGATGGGACTAACACGTACTACCATTCACAGGGTAGACTTGGGGGTAATGGCAATGAAGGTGGGATACCATACTCTATGGAGCTCCAGCCTAACTACCGGATTCAGTTTAGTGCCAGATACAAGACGCAGCGGAAAATTTAGGAACGTCTTCAGTAGTTTTTGTTAAACATTAACTCACACTATATATAACTTTAGTAATATATGGACATTTACTTCCACTCGAGCAGTATAGAAGTTTTAGTGATTGTTGTATCTCAATAAAGATAAGTTGCTTGCCGAAGAAATGGACGAAACAGGCCAGAAGAATGTTTGCTGTTTAGTGGTGCGTATCTGAAGGTTTCAATGGAAAAAAAAGTTTAATCAAGTGTCTATGTCTGCTATTAGTTTTGTCGTCAATGCCTTCCTTCATACATGTCATTAAATTTTGACTTTAAAGTAGCTTTTCATTTGGGCGGGGCCGATGAGGGTCAGTTTAACAGTTTGCCCACTAAAGTTAACAGGAAAGTGATACTAAGTCAGATTGTTATGAATCGGGCTCATTATATACAAGTTAGCTTTGAAATGAAATCTGACGGAATGAGAAAGAGTTTTTTTGGGGGGAAAAGAAAAGAAAAACCACATTGACATGTTTTGTTAGAGGTTTAATATCATCAAAATGCAAGCGATTTTCTTACCGAAAACGGATCTACATTAAAAGCGATGCCATTTCATTCGTGTAAAAAAAAAAAAAGTGTACGTTGAAAGTAGGATAATTTTTACTACTTAAAATAGGGCTTTGACATTCAATAACCCATGAAGCTTAATATGCCATTAAACAAAGAAACAAAACCAAAAATAAATCTACATTAAAAGTGAGAACATCAGAAGTCTTATCATTATCAAGTCACACTGCAAACACGGATTTCCCTGATATTCTCTCCTCTTTATATCATCCATCGCCCCCCCCCAGTAGTTCTCCCAAACTACATTCTGTATCCACACTGGGTAGATGTAAATAAGTTCTTGCTAGTCGGCCAACACTGGTACATCCATGTGTAGGGGTCCATAGAAGAACGTTCGTCCTAGCTTCTCCAGCAGAGTATTGCATGTCTTGTTCGTCTTATTTGAATGCTTTCTAAGATGGGATGTAAGTAGCCGTACAGCTGTTGTTTCCGTTGGTGTTGCTTCCATGATTTGTTTAAAATATCCCGTAGAATTTTAGCGTTAGTTTCCGTCTAGCCTTTTTTTTCTCTGTGCGTTTTGTTAGCAACCATGTAGTGCAACCGTATAGAAGTATGGACACAGCCAGAAAGAAATCCTTGCCCAGTCGGCTGGGGCTGTAGAATACACCGACTGCTTCTCCGCAGAGGGGTAAGACCCCCCCCAACGAGTGTCCTAGATATAACACTAAACAATCTGATGGTGAGGTTCCAGCAATGCGGGAGCTTTGGGGAATGCGGAGTACCACTTCATTGCCATCGCTCCCAGGTCCACTCTGGCCCGGAGTGGTACTACCTGATAATGGTCCTATCTATGGGTTAAATAGAACTACGTGCTTCTTTCACTATACTGATTTTTGCACTTAAACTGCGTATTTATGCTAAACTGAATTGTTTAAAATAGAACTGTTTTGACATTGAACTGCGTACTAGTGCTGAACTGAATTGCTCGAAATAGAACTGTTTTGACGTCTAAGCTGTACTTATAATGAACTGAATTATCTGAAATAAAACTGTTTGACATTTAACTCTGTGTATTGCCCAGTCAGCTGGGGCTGTAGAATACACTGACTGCACCTCCGCAGAGGGGTAAGACCCCGCAACGAGTGTCCTGGATATAACACTAAACAATCTGATGGTGAGGTTCCAGCAGTCCTGGAGCTTTGGAGAATGCGGAGTACCCCTTCATTGCCATCGCTCCCAGGTCCACTCTGGCCCGGAGGGGTAGCACCTGATAAGGGTCCCATCAATGGTTTAAATAGAATTAACAGCATACTTATGCTAAAATGAATTGTTTGAGTAAAACTGAATAGTTTGAAATAGAAATGTCTTTTACAATTAAACCGTACTTACATTTAAACTGCGTGCTTATGCTTAACTGAATTATTTCAAATAGAACTGTTTTTCGACATTAAAACTGTATTTACACTTAACTGAATTGTTACATACAACTGCTTGAATAGTTAGAAATGGAAATGTTTTTGACCATTAAACGGTGTACTTATGCTAAACTGAATTGTTTTAAATAGAACGGATTATTTACATAAAAATGGATTTGGCGTTAAATAACCTACAAAGGTTGATATGCCATAAAACCAAACAAACCAAACCAGAAAGAAATCCCGTTTGATTTTATCGGATAGATCAGACTTTCTAGCGTCATCAAGATACAAACGATTGAAACGTAATTTTTGAAGACCGTCTAAATACTTAAAAGCCTTTATCAGTCAATTTTAATTAATTGGGTAGAGTGATCACTAATGGTCCGGGAGAACTGAGTTCAATCCCAGGTCACGTCATACCAAGGACTTCTTGCTTAACACTCACCAATATAAAGGTACGTATCAAAGGTAAAGTGGAGCAATCCAGGGAAAGGAATATCGCTCTCCCTTACATCTCGGTGTTGTAGCTATTGAAAAGGGAACCTTCTGGTCACTCTTGACTACGGTCGCCAACTTTACTTATTCACTTTGTTATTTCGAATTCAGTGGATATTGTTTTTATGAGCAGTAAAAAAAAAAGTTACATTTTTTTAACAATATATCCCCATTAATCATCAATACGGAATTCAGACATGTATACATACACACACATGCATACACAAAGCATTCAGTATACAAAAGCTCTTAAGCCACAAACTCTTTAAGTACATCCGTTTATGCCGATAGAATCATTTGTATTCTGATGACACTAGTCATCTAGCGAAATAAGTCAATCCCTACTTTATAGTCGATTGGTTTTACATTAGGTCAACCCTTGTTATTTTATGCTTAAGTCAGCTTATCAGTTATGGTCACGAAATATATACGAAACAAAAACGTACCTTCCCAATCATTCGAGACATGTAAACACTTTATACTTTTTATCAAAGTTTTAAGAGCCACTGTGTTAAAATTTTTTAAAACATTATCTCAAAACATACCTATTTGAGCTATAGATGGGAGCGCAACACGTACTACAGGTTATTGAGCTTCTATAAATAAATTACTGTTTAGCAGTGTTCAAGACGATTCAACGTCTCATAACCTCGGAATTGGAGTGGAAGAAAAGTTTTTATTATCATCGAACAGTCTCAACAAACAAGAGGTTTATACTAATAAAATAAAATGCTGGTGAACCATACATAAAAAAAATTATCTGTCGATTGTGCTGTCCATTTCACGTTAAACTGTGACATAGGCAGCGTTTTACATTATGGTCATTTTAATATTCTAGATCAATTGAATTTAAAGAGATATCAACATATCTGAGGTTATTTTATGCTTAGAAGTTAGAGAATTGCGTACGTTTGGATTTACATTGTGCAGTTTCTTTAGAGTTGTTTGCACACAGTTATGATATGAAGTATTCGTATCTAATACAAATAATCTTCAAACCGTTCCTTTTGACACAAAAATGAGAATAAAAAGGTACAACTTCTCTGGGTCTGAGTTGACCGAGGAGGAATGGTATTGAAAGTAATCTACATGCATCAGATCTCCCGAATTGGAGCCTCATTATCAGACGCTGTTTAGTGCTATACAAGCCCCCCCTCATTATTGGGAGGAGTGGGCCTTACTATTCGACAAGGGATACAGTCAGTGTATTCTAAGCCCCACCGACAGAGCGCTTTTATATCTTAAATCAGTCTTGCTATATAAGAACATTGACGACTTCAAAATCACTTATCCCCAAAATTTTTATATATATATATATATATATATATATATATATATATATATATATATATATTGTTGTAAGTAAGGAGGGTGACCCGAAGGCTCATTTTTGAATAGATGCTACGCTGAAGTATAGGGGAGGGTGAATTCTCCACTTGCCCTTGATCCCTACCTTATTTTGTTTCTTTGGTATAACTCGACCAGGGATTGAACCCAGGTCTCCCAGACCAGCGGCAAATAGCAACCATTATGCCAATGGGGATATAAAATCACTGCTACAGTATACAAAAGTGCCCGTGGTGTAATTGTTATCGTCGCAGGAATTGGACACGGCGACTCGAGTTCAAATCCTGGACGAGACCGATTGCATTTCACATAGCACTAATACCCTTGGGAAAGGTATGAATCCAATTATTCTCCCTCCAGCTATGGGTAAATAGTAGGGCAGACTAGGTTCTTCAGCCTTGGTGAGGCAACTAGTCTAGGAGAAGGAAAACTCTGAATTCAAACCTGTTAAACTCCGCTTAAAATTGACCTTGTGTCATATCCTGCCCGAGCGGAGGGGTTGGGTAAATAGGATAAAATCACTGCTAAAGTAAAGAGACAAGGGTAATAGAGTTTGTGCTTCTCATATGAATTATAGTTTTTTTTTTTAATCCGTACATTTCTGATACATTTTTATCCTAACTCCCAGAAGAGAAAGTTGACTTTCTCCTCGACAGAGAAGTCAGCTTCCTGAACGTATGTTCATGGAAGAATCGTGAGAATTCGGTATGACTAGCGTTCCCAGTACACTGTTTTGGGTTCAGAGTTGCTATTCTCGTAACGTGGTTGCCAACCAAGACTAGTAAGATTATTCTACCTGACTATTTTCTACATCAAGAGGTGAGACTCCAGTTCTGGAGATCTGGGAAGTGTACAGTAGCCATTCATTGACATTAATCCCTGGTCTACTCTGACCCGGAGCGGTAGTACCTGCTAAGGCTCTATCTTTGAGTCAAATAGACCCGTTCAAAAATTATTTGTATTAGATAGGAATACTTGATACTGTATTATTGTTTACTGATTATTATAATAAAAATAATTACTTAAAGCTATGATTACTTACTAAAAGTTTAGGATTATTAATTGTTACTTAAAACAATATAAAAAGTAACGTTGGCGACCTTAGTCAAGGGTAACCCGAAGGCTCCCTTTTCAATAGCTACTACACCGAGGTGTAGGGGAGGGCGCTACTCCATTCCTGGAATTGCTTCACTTTACTTTTGATCCTTACCGTATAACGCTGAATGTTAAGCAAGGCGGCATCAAGTACCATTTTTTTAGTCTTTGGTATGACTCGACCTGGGATTGAACCCCGGCCTCCCAGACTACTCATTAGGCCAATGGCCCGGATTTTTATAAAATAGAAATAGTTAATTAAAACTAGCTCGAGCGATTGATTTTAATGGCATGTCATTCTGTCAAAGGTTTTTTTTTGTGCCTAGACATTAAGGAATCGTATTTATTGTACGTAAATATTTATATTTTTGTCGAGATGTTAAATCTTTTTTCACTCATACCTATCGAATACGAATAATTCTTAGATAGATCTATTTGACCCATACATAGAATCCCTTACAGATGCTACCTCTCCAAATTAAAGAGTAATGGTAATTAAGGAGTATTATTGGCCTACTGAGTAGAGTGTTCGCCAATGGTCCGGAAGACCTGGGTTCAATCCCAGGTAGCGTCATACCAAAGACTTTAAAAAGGGTACTTGATACCTCCTTGTTTAACACTCACCAATATAAGATACGTATCAAAGGTAAAGTGGAGCAATCCAGGGAAAGGAGTAGCGCCCTTCCGTACACCGCAGTGTAGTAGCTATTGAGAAGGGAGCCTTCTGGTCGCCCTGGACTACGGTCACCAACTTTTTTTTTTTTTTTTACTTTGTTGATCTACAGATTAGGAGCCTCCCTTTTAGATGCAGTTTAGTGTGATATCCACGACGACTCTTTTGGTGGTGATTTGCCGTTCAGCTGAGGAAAGAGTCGGCGTATTCTAAGCCCCACTGACAACACTAAAGATTATAAAAATTTCAGGGGAGTAAAGGGTAACGTGCTGGACTGAGAACCTGAAGTAAGTAAGTTCGAACTCCAGCCGTTCCATTAGGTTCACTTTTGGACTAATACCCTAGGGAAACTTATAAACCCCCTCATCCCCCAGCTATGGTTTACAGATTATGACTACTGTCCTTCTACAAGGATGGTTTTGGCATTAAATAACCTATGAGGGTTGATATACCATTAAATAAAGAAACCAAACCACCAGCAATAGATTAAATCTTAACACTACGGTTTTACAAGGAAAACTTAGGCATTAAATAACCTACAAAAGTTTGTATGCCATGAGATATAGAAACCAACCAAGCTGTTGATGAAAAAATATTTTACTCGTTTATTACTAGATGATAAAGAATACATTTTGTAAAAAGGATTCCTGTTGGATTTCTTCTTCATTGCTGAATTACACGACTTGAACATTACTTTCATCTTCAATCATAACGGGTGGGCGGTGTCCCCGTGGCGGTGGCTAACTTGATCAGCGACATCGTAAGCGAATTCGAACTCAAGTCACGCTATAACGCTCACTTTTGGACTAATACCCTTAAGAAAGATATGAACCATCTTATGGATTAACTAATACCACTGCTGTTATTCTCCAAGAATGACTTTGGCATTGAATAATCTACGAAGGTTGATATGCCATTAAACAAATAAACCAAACTATAAAATTTTCAATCATTCGCCCTTCTCTTAATATATGGGATTAGTTTAAAATGCTCAGAGTGAGTGATGTTTCATCATCATCATCATCAAGTCGTGCCGCTAGCACGGATATCCCTGACCCTCTCTCGCTACTTTTCCCTATTGTTCATCGCCTCTGGCAGGTCTTCTGGGCTACATCCTATATCCTCACATAGCTGCTGAATGTATTTTCGAGCTGGTCGCCCTGCTTTTGCTCGGCCATATGTGGAGGTCCATAGGAGTACATCACTTATGAGCTCGTCCCTGCTTCTCCAGCAATGCCCTGCATGTCTGGTTCGTCTAACTTGGATAGTTTTCGTGATGGGAAGCAGGTGGACGTATAGTTGGTGTCTTAGGATAATTTTCAGAATAAATGGGATTTCTTTTGGTAGAAGGAATAATATAGCATGTTCGGGACCAGTAAATGGAACTAGTGAAGTTAAAGATAGGATATTGTAGACTAACCTTTCTCCCATTTTGAAACCTTTTGCTGAATTTGAATTCATTTTGTACAATAAATATTTAAAGCGCTTAAAAGATTTCTCCTTAGAACACTGATCATAGGAAGAAAAATTGAAGTTATGTATGCAAACTTAAGAATTATAGAAAATGAATCACTCGTTGCAATATCTAGATGTTTTGTACAAAATCACATTAATCGAAGGTGAGTGAGGTAAACAGTCAAAAGTTCTGAACTATCAATAAAAAAATTATATTGAGTTTAAAAAAATAAAATTAAAAAAATACTCCCCCCACTCCCAAAAAACAAACATGGTACTGAAAAGAGTTCCTGTCATGCAGAGTTGATGGAGGGGAGAGAAAGACACAAAATACGATATCGTCACATAATTAGCGGTCATTTCATTTGGAGCGAACGTAAGCAAAGAGTCTTGTTTGCCACCGCAAATGAACACTTGATACTTACCAATTTGTTTTAATAGGGCAAAAGAACGTTAACTCGTCTCACGACCGGAAGTAATGTTCAAAACATTAAATTTCGTCGTCTTTAAGCTACTTAATATCTTGTTATCCGGTAAGAAGGGCGAGACAGAAACACGGTAGAGAAACCTTAATTTTAAAGAAAAAAAAATGATCATATCTGGTCTATTTGTTTAACAACGTATCAACTCCTGATGGGTTATTGAATGGCGAATTTTGACTCATTTGTAAATGTTTCATTGTAATCACAGCTATATTTTAATATCCTCTCTCGCTTGCACACAGTTGTATAGTTTCAACTATTCCAATTCAATACTAATAATTATTAGAATACATTCCATGTTTTGCATTGATAAACACGTTTCAAATTGTTTTGCAAATAAGGTCAGACTATGTAACATTTTTCCTTTGTTTTTTGTAATCTTATTAACCGGCTAATTTAATAAGAGTTCAGTTTCATGCTTTTTCTGATAGATGACAATGAGACGAAGATAACATTTAAATATTTTGAAGAACATCGACAGCAAAATAAATAGATGAATAAATAAATAAAATAAGAACATTAAGGAAAAAAAAACAACTTAAAAAAAAAAAAGATAAAAACAGTAAAGTTGGCGACATCAGGCGAGGGTGACCCGAAGACTCTCTTTTCAATAGTGACATCACCGAGGAGTAGGAGAAAGCACAACTCCATTTCCTGAATTGCCCCTCTTTACCCTTGATCCGTACCTTATACTTGCATAGTGTTAAGCAAGTAGGCATCAAGTAGCATTGTTTTAGTCTTTGGTACGACAGGACCTGGGATTGAACTTCGGTCACCCGGATCATTAGTGAACATCCTACTCATTAGGCCAATAGTAGATATCAGTTCAATTAAAATTTTGTTGATCAGTGTAATTTATATACAATTATATCGTTTAAAAAGTTACGATTCCTATTCAGTTTACTCGCAGTTTAATGATATCAAATATTCCAAAAACAAAATTTATTCTCAATTTTCTATGGTATAAAGTATTCCTATTGAATTCTAAAAGTTTGCATACTTTTATATAATTTCAAATTGTATATTTTCTATAATCACTACTAATAATCCTTTGTAGTTAAAAAAGGAGTAGTACATCGTTATAAGTATTTCTGTTAAGTACTTTATATCAGATTTAATTAATCCAGAAATGGCACCCTAAAAGTTATACCACATTGGGCCGGAACTCCAGAATAAGGCCTTTGAGTTTATTAAATAATTCTAAAGAGTAACCGTTTTGCTTGTATGATATTTCACTAGAAATAAAATCTTCGTATTTCTGTTTTTGAAGAAAATGAACTCTTATTAGAAACCAATGGAAATCTCTCTCATATATGTGTGTGTGTGTGTGTGTGTGTGTGTGTATTATTCGGTCCAGTTAAACCAGAGTTGGGAGTAATTCTTTCAGGAAAAGAAAATCATTCAAGAGCTGAACATTTAAATTTTCCTGGTAGAGAGAAGTCCTGTTATATTTTTCTTTGTGTTTTTGGTTCACACCAGAAACGAAAAACAGGATGGAAATAAATTTATAATCCTAAAATAACCGGTCTTTGGTTTTTTTCTTTAAAGAAATATATATATATATATATATATATATATATATATATATATATATACACACACACACACACACAACTATGGGTTCGGAACATTCGTATATACAATATATGAGAGATTTAACATAATCCTACCGAAGTGCTCGATGTATGGCTATTACTATATATGTCTCAGGATGTATATTTAAAAAAAAAAAATCACATTCAGAGTGAATACATCGGTAACAGAAATAGAATGATGAGACAAGAAAAAAACTCGTCGATATAAATTCATGACACTGAACACTCTGCCATCCGCGTAATGTAAAAATCTTTCTAACAAATTGAGCACTCCGTTATCCGGTAACGCAAAATGTAACCAAAACAAAAGCTAATACAAAATGCGTTATAATTCTCGAGCTGATGTAGGTAGTCTAAATGACTGAGCGGTAAGATACTAAGTCTAGCGTAAAGTTAGGCGGGTTTCGATCCCAGTTTGAAGCGTCCTGCGTGTCTAGTCATACTGAAGAGTTGTGTTACAACGAAACTGTCGGTGGATGACATATATCTCAAATATCTATACAAAAAAAAGTTAGTTTGGGGGCAAAAAAGAGTCTCCAGTCGTTTCAAAATTTTAATCTATTTTTGCAATCATTGACCAATTAACGCCTACATTCGGAAACCGAGAATATTTGATTTGCCACGCAAATTTGAATGATAAAGACCTAAAATAAGAAATATTTTCCCTCCTAGATTATCAAAAATAAATCTTAACCAACTGGAATCATAAACAAATTAATTCAATTTTATCTCATTTGGAGCCTATCTAAATCTTATAAATAAAGCGATAAAAAAAAAAAAAAACAACAACTAAACTTTGGTAGACAAAAGAAACTTCTGTTGTTGCTCATTTCGTTATTTCTATCGAATGAAAATCAGTTTCTTTCCAGCATTCAATTCCTACAGAATGAGTTTAATGTCAACATCGTCTATTTCTACGAGCGAAAAAATGTCACCTTTTTTTCTTGTTTACCTTTCGCCAAGCTGCTCGAATTGATATAACATTACCTACTGCTGATTAATTAAACTTAGCGTCACACATACTTAGCATATAAATAAAATTTGTCACTGAAAAGAGACATACATAACTCAAAATATATTACCTAGTTTTAGAACAATGCAAACTGCTATTAACGATTTTCTTGTTCATATCATATTGGGGCATATTAACGCTTTAACTAATAATACCTTTACTTATCAAGACAAGAGACTAACTGGTTTCAGCCCAGTTGGCTAGAGCTGTAGAATACAGTGAATGCATCTTTGCAGAGTGATAAGACTCCTCCATGTGGCCTGGGCTCGACATTAAACCGACTAATAGCAAGGCTCCAGTCTTGGAACTTTAAGGAATAGGGAATACCCCTTCGTTACCTTCGTCCTTGGTCCACTGACCCAAAGTAGTAGCACCTTATATGATACTATCGAGAGGTCAAATATAATTGTTTGACATTTAAAGAGTGTAAAAACAAATGACATTTTAAATTGAATTGTCAAAAATAGAACTGTTTGAGCTTTGAAATTACCAACAGACTATTCACTTACAAATCACATGTATATCCATTAAACAGCAAATAAATGATTAATAGTAAATAGAATTATTCGTGTTGGATAGAAATACTTGAAACCATTTATGTGTACAAAAGAATGAGTTTAGGCTTGCTTAAAAATGTTACAACAAAATGTGTTTACAAGTCATATATATATATATATATATATATATATATATATATATATATATATATATGAGAGAGAGAGAGAGAGAGAGAGAGAGAGAGATAGATGGATAGAGAGAGAGAGAGATTTAGCATTAGATAACCTACAATGGTTGTTATGTCATAAAACCAAACCAAATTAAAGAAAGATAGATTTATTTAATTTGTAGAAGTGGGTTTCATTTATTCATTTACACACTTCCCACCGTCACACACAAAACAGATACTACAGTGATCGCAGCTCGATAGCCGAGTTCTTTTCCGAAGCAAAAAGAGCCGAGAAGCGATACTTTGATCTTCGACAGATGTAGCGATCAGGGCATTTTGACGGGATATGTGAAAGTGAAAAGTCTTTATACTTCCAAAGACATTTTCTCGTTTTGCAAGCTTATTATTGTGTATTAGAAGGTCAAAGTTGCGTTAAATTTATCAACAGTCTATCTAGAAAGAAAAAAGAAGAAAAAAACCCCACAAAGACTGAAGAAAAGACAGAAAAAATAAAATGTCAACGCTGAATAAATCACGCAAGTTCGTATCGTTTGCTACGACTTGGTAGCCAAGCTCACAAGTCACTTGAACTCTTCCCACAATGTAACGCATTGAAAATAAGACTACTCAGAAGCCGCGTTTAAAACAATTCTTTCGAATCAACATTATTATTCATCAACTCACTCACGTTCTCTCCCTTAAACAAAAAAAAAAAAAAAGAAAAAGCTGCTTGAAGACAAACTGGCGTTAATATATTTAATAACTATTGCCGTTTATTTTCTTTGCCTTTCAGTGCAATTTTCCGTTGATCTACGCTTGAAGAAGTCGCATAATAATTATGTACGATCAATACGTGTGTCAGCGAATTGGCCAGTCGTTAAGTACACTGTTAAGTAGCATATAAACCTCAGATTTCGAAAAATCTATGAACATTTGGCGGGGTTGGCTATTTAAAAGAACAAATGAGTTTACTCAACTTTTTTGTTTGTTTAATGGCATATCAACCCTTGAGGGTTATTTAATGGACTAGTTAGGTTTTATGGCACATCAACCATTGCAGGTTATTTAATGCCAATCATTTATATATTACACACAAAATTCGTTTTCATTTTTAAATAAGTCTGACCTCATTTTTTGCTGCACGAGTAAAATAGTTTCAAGTATTTCTATCTAACACGAATAATTCTATTTAATATTAATCATTTGTTTGTACACTGTTAAATAGATATGTATATGATTTGTAAGTGAATAGTTTGCAGGTAATTTCATTTTTAAATGATTTAGAATAAATCGATTTGCACACTTGTTGTTGTTTCTACGCAGTTAAATGGTTTCAATTATTGCTGTCTAACACTAATAATACTACTCAATATGAATCATTTGTTTGCCGACTGTGAATTGTTTACAAGTATTGCTACTTAACACTGATTATTCTATTCAACATTACTCATTCATTTGGACACAGTAAATGGTTCCAAGTACTGTTATGCATCGCTAACAATTGAATTTAGCATGTCATTTGGTTATACACAGTTAAATGGTCAAATAATTCAATTCCTAGCAATTCAATTTAATATAAGTCATTTGTTTGCACGCAGTTTAAGTGTCAAACAGTTTTATTTTTGCCCAGTCGGCTAGGGCTGTAGAATACACCGACTGCACTTCTGCAGAGAGGTAAGACATCCCCCAACGAGTGTCCTTGATATGGCACTAAACAATTTGATGGTGAGGTTCCAGTGATGCTGAAGCTTTGGAAAATGCAGAGTACACTTTCATTGCCATCACTCCCAGGTCCACTCTGACCCGGAGTGGTAGCACCTGATAGGGCCCTATCTGTGGGCTAAATAGAACTAAACTGTGTACTTGAATCTAAATTGAATTGTTTGAATTGGAACTGTTTAACTAAAGTGAGTGGCTTGAAATAGAAATGTTTTTGACAATTAAACTGTGTACTTACATTTAAACTGCGTAAATATGCTAAACTGAATTGTTTGAAATGGAACTGTTTTTGACATTGAAACTGTACTTACACTAAACTGAATTGTTTAAAACAGAACTATTTTGACATTTAATTGTATGTAAACAAAATTTTTACTTATACTAAACTGAATTGTTTGAATTAGAATAGTTTAACTAAACTGAATAGCTTGAAATAGAAATGTTTTTGACAGTTAAGCTGTATACTCATGCTGAACCGAATTTTTTGAAATCGAACTGATTATTTGTATAAAAATGGATTTTGCGTTAAATAACCTATAACGGTTGATATACCCGAAAAAACCAACCAACCAACCAACCAGTTCTATTTGATCTATAAATAGGATCCTATCAGGTGCAACCACAGCGGGTCTGAGTGAACCTTGGATCAATGCTAATGAAGGTGTAATCCACTTTCCTGAGAGCTCCAAGAATGAAGCCTCATCATCTATAGAGATGCAACCGGTGTATTCTACAGCTTCAGTCGGCTGGGCGGGTTATTTATTGCCAAGTCCGGTTTATAAATATGATTTTTAAGCGAATAATTTGTAGGAGATATTTTTAAACGACTCAGAGCTTATTTGTTTGCACACAATTTAATGGTTTCAAGTATTGCTATCAAATGCCAAATTCCCAACACACAATTTGTAAGCGAATAGTTTGTGGGTAATTATTCAATCTGATATTTACCATTTTTTTGGTACACAGTTAAAGGGTGAAACAGTTCTATGGAACCCTAACAGGTTTGGATTGGTTTGTTTTATAGCACATCAACCATTGTAGTTTATTAATGCCAAATCCGTTTTTATGCATATCAACAGTTCTATTTCAAACAATTCAGTTTAGCTTAAGTACACAGTTTAGTTCTATTTGAACAATAAATGGGACCTCTCCAGGGCAGAGTGGACCTGGGAGCGATGATACTGAAGATGCACTCCGCATTCCCCAAAGTCCCAGCATTACTGTAATCTCAGCATTAGATTGTTTAGTGTCATAACAGGACACTCGTTGGGACGGTCTTACCCCACTGTAGAGAAGCAGTAGGTGTATTTAATAACCCCAGTCGACTGGCAACCCTAACAGGTACTATTCCCGAAAGTTCCAGGATTGGAGCGTCATCAGTTACTGTTTAATTTCGTACCAAAGATATCTCTTTTTTACTAAATATACAGTCAACGTATTTCTAGCTCCGCTTACAGGGCTTTTAAATACAGTGATACCTCAAGATACAAAATCCTCTCCGTGATGAATAAATGTCGTATCTTGGAATTTACGTATTATGGTACAAGATTTACCCGATAAATGGCGTAACTCGCTCCAGCCCCCAAAATCAGTCATTAACCTAAAAAAAGAAAGAAAAAAGAGCTGTTGTAGATAAGTTCCAGCTGGTCAGCCAACACTTGCTCGTCTTAGTGAAGGGGTCCATAGGAGAATGTCGCTTATGGGCTCGTCCTTACTTCTCTAGCAGTGTCCTGCATGTATTGTCTAATTTGGATGGTTTTTGAGATGGGTGGTCGGTGTCCGTAAAGCTGCTGTCTTGTGGCGTGTTGCTTCCGGGACCTGAAAACTTCCATTTGGCCTCAATTTTCGGATGCGTACAAATTTGAGAATACTCATATTTACCCAACCCCTCCGCTCGGGCAGGATATGACACAAGGTCAGTTTTTAAGCGGAGTTTAACAGGTTTGATTTCAGAGTTTTCCTTCTCCTAGACTAGTTGCCTCACCAAGGCTGAAGAACCCAGTCTGTCCTACTATTTACCCATAGCTGGAGGGAGAATAATTGGATTCATACCTTTCCCAAGGGTATTAGTGCGATGTGAAATGCAATCGGTCTCGTCCAGGATTTGAACTCGTTTCACCGTGTCCATTTCCTATGACGATAATCATTACACCACGGACACCTCCAACAAATTTGAGAGTACTATTCATTTATTAAGCTTTGCTAAGTTTAGCACAAGGCCAGTAGGAGTGCTCGTGGCGTAGTGGTTAACGTGCTGGATTTTGACATCGTAGTAAGCGAGTTCGAACTCCAGTTGCGCTATCACGTTTACTTTCAGACTACCCTTGAGAAAGAAATGAACCCTATTATCCCTACAGCAATAGGTTGAATAGTACCAAAATTGTTTTTCTACAAGGATGGCTTTGGCATTAAATAACCTACTTAACAATGTAAAGAAGAAAGGTTAATATCTAAGAGAATTATTAGAATTGCTACTAGACATTGGCATAATAGAGTGTTCGCCAATGGCCCGGGAGAGCTGGGTTCAATCCTAGGTCGAGTCATACCAAAGACGAAAAAAAAAAAAAAATGGTACTCGTTGCTATCTTGCTTAACACTCAGCATTATAAGGTACGGATCAAGAGTAAAGTGGAGCAATCCAGGGAAAGGAGTAGCGCCCTCTCCTGCACCTTGATGTTGTAGCTATCGAAAAGGGAGACTTCGGGTCACCCTCGACTACGATCGCCAACTTTACTTTACTTTACTTATTTATATAGCAATACTTCAAACCATTTAAACAAATGAGCTCTAACTCGTTTAAAAATAAAATTACCCACAAACAATTCGCTTACAAATTGTGTGTTGGGGATTTAGCATTAAGTAACCTACGAAGGTTGATTATGCCTGTTGATAATCTAACTCGCTAGCAATGGTCAACTAGCCTAACATGCTAATCATTATTCCACATGAAGTGCTACATAAACTTCAAGATGGGAGTAGAGGTACGATTTGGAATAATTCTTCATTAGAAAATACTTTATCCAAGAATACGGTGGTACCTCGAAAAATTCAGAATACAAAACTGGCTTCGAAGAAATTTCCGTCCCATTTAACGAAAAAATATTCAAGATACGAAAACGAAAGTGTTAAGTTTACGTAACTTAATTTAAATGAATACATAAACTTGCGTATGATTTCTGCCATCTATCAATACTCCGTTCGCCACCCTCTTCTTCTCTACTATCACGCTCACCTCACACCACCCCTTGGGTACATTCGCCGGACTCGAAAGTAAAGTGTCATTATTCGTAACTACATTTATTATTTTTCATTGATTTATATTGTATATGATTATCGTCATAGGAAATGGACACGGTGATACGAGTTCAAATCCTGGACGAGACCGATTGCATTTCACATCGCACTAATACCCTTGGGAAAGGTATGAATCCAATTATTCTCCCTCCAGCTATGGGTAAATAGTAGGACAGACTGGGTTCTTCAGCCTTGGTGAGGCAACTAGTCTAGGAGAAGGAAAACTCTGAATTCAAACCTGTTAAACTCCGCTTAAAAACTGACCTTGTGTCATATCCTGCCCGAGCGGAGGGGTTGGGTAAATATGAGTATTCTCAAATTTGTACGCATCCGAAAATTGAGGCCAAATGGAAGTTTTCAGGTCCCGGAAGCAACACGCCACAAGACAGCAGCTTTACGGACACCGACCACCCATCTCAAAAACCATCCAAATTAGACAATACATGCAGGACACTGCTAGAGAAGTAAGGACGAGCCCATAAGCGACATTCTCCTATGGACCCCTTCACTAAGACGAGCAAGTGTTGGCTGACCAGCTGGAACTTATCTACAACAGCTCTGTACGGACACAGGATGCAGTCTGGAAGACCTGCCGGAAGTGATGGACGATAGAGACGAATGGCGAGAGAGGGAGAGTTAGGGAAGATACGTTGATTGTGGTCATTAGATGGCACACCCTTGCGATTTTCTGGCCCATTGGTGTGAGAGAGATTGATATGAAAAACAATTTTTATTTATTTATTTTTTTTTATTTCATGAGGTTGTAGACGAGTTCAATTCGGTGATTTTCTCACTGCAGTCGGATGTTCACAAGGAGTGAGTGAAAAGTGACTACACCTTTGTATAAAGAAATATAGCGTACAGAGGGGATCTCAGAAAGTAAAGATTTTTTCCTTTATTTTTAAAACTCTTTTGTAGTTCTTATTTATGTGAGGTTTCTGTATCCATTGAATTTTACAAAAATACAAAGATATTTATCAAGATTCTTTCAATTGTTCTAATCTCTCCTCCCGGGTTTTGAGGGATGCATGTGTGTAACGTTTTGACAAATCTTTTGAGGTAAGGAGGGGAGCATATCGGTCAAAGGGTTATGCTACGAATAATATCCTCATCTCTATCGATATCTGCCAAACAGGTAATATCAGTGGATAGTTGAGGATATTAATCATAGCTGTTAATCGAATTTTAGATCTTAAATTGGAATATTGTTGCAAAGTTGGAGACGACTCAACGCTACCAGATAAATTTCATCCCGGCCGAAGGGCAAAGAATGTATCGGTCGAAACAGTGATGAAATGAGAATATTATGAAAGTTGTTCAGACTTTATTTACTCGTTTTACTCTTACTAAAGAAATATATATATATATATATATGTATGTGTGTGTGTGTGAGAGTGTGTGTATGTGTATATATATATATGTGAAATAATCCGAACAGCTGTAATGATAAAAAGGGGGTGTCCTCGTGGTATAATGGTTAAAGCGATGGACTGCGGAATCGTAGTAAGCGAGTTCGTACTCCAGACGCGCTATTATGTTCACTTTCGGGCAAATACCCATGGGAAAGGTATGAACCCCCCCTTATCCTCCCAGCTATGGGTTAAATAGTACCACTACTGTTCTTCTTGCAGAATAGCATTGGCATTAAATAACCTAAAAAGGTTGATATGCCATTAAACAAAGAAACCAAAGAAACCTGTAATGATAAAAAGTAAATTTGGTGGAAGTCTTTGTTAGTAGCCCTCCAAAAGGTCCACCTGATTTTAATGTATGGTTGCCAAAAAGGGGAAAAAATCATTTAGTTGTATTATTGATTTGTGGCGTTTGTGAGTAAAAATTTTAGCATCCGTTTGATCAGGGAAAAATGAAAAAAATTCAATTTTTTTTCCAATGTGACACTTGTATATATTTTTACCAAATCATTCTTGCTGTTAGATTATTGTGCGGATTTATTCAAAAAGGTTAATATCAATAAAAGAAAAGGTTAGCAATATAGCGTAAAGCATTATGACACTTTTGTGCTTGACATTATCTCAGATCAAAATTTTCATAAGCAGTAAGCGATGTTTATTTCGTTAGTCCCACTAACCCAGTTAATATTTTTCGTAATGGACATTAACGAAAAATACACTGAGTTCTTTTTCCGTAGAAAAAGGAATATTTTCTTTTTAGGCTTCTGCATAAAGCAGATTATGAACGTTATTGTTTGATTGGTGGTGGAAAACGAATAAGAAAAAAAAAATCAATTCTCAATCTTATTTAACACATGCTGAATTATTTGTCTAGTCATCAAATAAAAACGCTTTAGATTATATGTAAAGTTGATCGACCATAGTCGAGGGCAATGCGAAGACTCAACTTTCAATAGCTACTACACCGAGGTTCGAGTCTCATTGGGTGTCCCTTTCATATAGCCTTGTGCTACATCTAAGCAAGAAAAAAGCTTAGTAAATTACTACTACACCGAGGTGTAGGGAAAGGCGCTACTCCTTTCCCTGGATTGCTCTATTAAATATTCATCTATACCTTATAATGCTGAGTGTTAAGCAAAGAGGGTTCAGGTAGCATTTTTTGAGTCTTTGGTATGACTCAACCTGGGATTGAACTCCAGTCTCCAGGACCATTGGCGAACACTAACCATAATGCCAATGGGCACATTATATAAGTATTATTTGGTCCAGTTAAACCGGAGTTGGGAGTAATTCCATCAGGATGAGAAAACTATTCAAGAGTGAACATTTAAATTTTCCTGGTAAAGAGCTCAATGTAACAGACATTACAGAGCAATAATTTAATTAAGAAAAAAAAAAACAAAAACAACAAACCGGTCACATTAGGATTATAAATTTATTTCTATCCTCTTACGCGTTTTTGAAAAATCCAAAAACACGATAAAAATTAACAGGACTTCTTCAGATCTTATAGCTAAAATAAATAAATAAAATAAATAAAGACGTGTGTACACACACACACACGTCTTCATTCCAAGAAATGAAGTTAGAAACGTTATTTTCATTAACCTAAAAATATATGAATGCAAGTTAGGCGTGCTTTTTTTTTTGTTGCGGTCTGGATTTCATAAAGTAAATAAAAAGCTGTAAGAGACAATAAGACTGCAAGCTCAAAATTAGATACGGCTAGATTTAGCTCAAATAAGAAACGAAAGATTAGATTCATATTTTTTTATACCGGTAAAGCCTATCGGATTTGGTTTTGCTTCGTGGCCACGGTAGTTCCCAACGGAGCCAATAAGACGATTTGCAGATGTTGATGAAATCGTTATCCTATCTTCTCATGTTATCATTTCACGACAAGAATTGGTCATACACCTAAATACTAACAGCGTAATATAGACTACCTTTACACATTTCTTATTTCCTCATCATGTTGAGCCATCAGCACGTATATCCCAGACCCTCTCTCGCCACCCTTCTCTATCGTCCATTGCTTCCGGCAGGTCCTCGGGGCTCCATCCCGTATCAGCACAGAGTTGTTGTATGTAGGTTCTAGCCGTTCGTCCTGCCTTTGCTCGTCCACGTGAAGAGGTCCACAGGAGTACATCACTTATGAGTTCGTCCTTACTTTGCAAGCAGTTTCTTCGTTTAATGGCATATCAAACTTTGTAGGTTATTTAATGCAAAAGCCATTCTCCTAGAAGAACAGTAGTGGTACTATTTAATCCATAGCTGAGAGGATAAGGGGGTTCATACCTTTCCCAAGGGTATTTGCCCGAAAGTGAACGTATTAGCGCGACTGGAGTACGAACTCGCTTACTACGATTTCGCTGTCCATCGCTTTAACCATTACACCACGAAGACACCCCTCTTTAATTATGTACTCTTCAAAAATGTGCTTTCAAAATCATTATCTGAAACAGATCTATTTGACCGATAGATGGATTATTAAGCCGACAAAAAAGGGATGACACCGCACACTTGTCAATTCAACTTAGTGTCATATCCAAGACATAAAATACTCAGGATTTCTCTCTCGAGTACGACTTATAAAACGAAGTTAAGAAACAGTTTCTCAATGATATGTATTCGTAATTTGTTGAAGAAGATAAATAATAGCTATTCATTTTCAGCAGTTATTTTCAATGTGAAAAAATAAATGAATACAATTTAAAATCTGTTTACGGGTACTTGTTAAGAATAAAACCTTGAAAAAAAAAAAAATGTCTGAAGATATACAAAAGATTATATACAAATGTAATATATTCACTCTCCAAATTGGAGTAAATTTTTGTCATATGACCCTGGCCACATATTTAAACTAAATATTTACAGTTCAGTCAACAAAAATATATAAAGGCAAAATAATGCAAGTTACCATCTTCTAAAAGGAGGGGAAAATATAGCGGAAGGAGGAATTTAAAGAAATGAGTAGTGTTTTTATTATGACACAGTTTAGATAGAAAAATGATGATGATGATGACTGAAATTTCCTCATACATTGATTACTGGATATAGATACAAGGAGCACACAATAAGTTTCCAGACTTTTTCGTATGGGCACTTTTATTGATAGTGCACACATGAAACTCTAGTCCCCTTCTAAGTAATCTCCTCCGGCTGCAATGCACTTGTACCGTTCCAACATCTTATGGAAGGCCCCATGGAAGTCCTCTTGTGTGAGCGTGTCAATGACCTTCGTCACAGCCTCTTTCATCTCTTCAATTGTCTCATAACGACAGCCTGTAAGATTTTCCTTGAGTTTGGAGAATAACCAAAAGTCACCAAAAATTCCTTGTTGACTGTCTAGTGGGAACCCAGTGCATGTAGATCATGCCAGTGCTGTCAAAAAAAAAAAAAAGGGGGTCATCAAAAGTTTGTGGGTGGATTTGCTCTGTCTGGTCTTCTTGGGTCTGGGAAAACCAGCATACTTCCATTGGGAACTCTGTCTCTTGGTCTCTGTGTCATAGCAGTAGATCCAGCTTTCATCGCAGATCACCAGAGCATCACTGCAGGATCTGAATTGATCAGCTCGACTATCTCCCTGCTGTCATGACAACGTCTTTCTTTCTGATCTTCTGTGTACCCGTGGGACAAACTTCGCGCAAATCTTTCGCATCTTCAGTTCCTCGCGAATAATTGTGTGTACAGTTACACCTCTCATCATCCCTCACAGACTCCCATCCTTCCTTGAATCTCTAATGCCACTCAAATACTCATGCTCGATTCATGCAAGATGGTCCAAAAGCAATCTGAAGCATTCCATACGTTTCTGTGGCATTTTTCCATGTTAAAAACAGAATTTTATTGCATATCGTTCTTCTAAAGTGTCCTCACGTCCAGATTGCATTTTTGAAATTCACAAGCTGTGACAATCAGGATTTAGTAGGGTGTATTCCAATTGCTGCTGTAGCTGTTCATTTGAACCTGAAAATTGGTCAGTCATCTCATATGTATAGCAATAACATACTGAGTTTAAGAGTCTTAGACAATTTTAAATGCCTGTACAAAAAAAGTCTGGAAACGTATTGACGGCACCTCATATATCTTTCTCTCATTATATATGTATGAGGAGTACCCCTTCATTGCCATCACTCCCAGGTCTACTCTGGCTTGGAGTGGTTACACCTGATAAGAGTCCTATCTATGGGTTAAATAGAACTAAACCGTGGTTGGGAGAGTTTACTGTTTTTTGCATTTAAACTGCGTATTTATGCTAAACTGAATTGTTTAAAATAGAACTGTTTTGACATCTAAACTGTACATATGCTAAATTATCTGGAAAAAAAAGTTTTGAAATTAACTGTGTATTGCCCAGTCGGCTGGGGCTGTAAAATACACCGACAGCACCCCTGCAAAGGGATTAGACCCCCCCACATAGAGTGTTCTGGATATTACACTAAACAGTCTGATGTTGAGGTTCCAGTGGTGCTGGAGATTGGGGGTATGTAGGGCACCATTTCATTGACATTGCTCCCAGGTCCACTCTGGCCCGAAATGATAGCACCTGACTGGGCCCTATCTATGGGTTAAATAGAACTGCATACTTATGCTAAACTGAATTGTTTGAATTAGAACTGTTTGACTAAACTGAATAGATTTAAGTAGAAATGTTTCTGACAATTAAACTGTACTTATATATAAATTGCGTGCTTATGCTAAACTGAATTGTTTGAAATAGAACTTTTTTTATATTGAAATTGTACTCACACTAAAATAAATCGTTTAATATAGAAGTGTTTTGAATTTTAATTGTGTGTAAACAAAATCTGTACATATATTAAAATGAATTAGCTCAGTTAGACTAAATTGAATAGCTTGAAATAGAAATGTTTTAGACGATTAAAATATGTACTCATTGTTTGAAATAGACCTGATTATTTACATAAAAATGGATTTCGCATTAAATAACCTACAAAGGTTGATAGGCCATTAAACCTAAACAACCAACCAATTACACACACACACACACACACACAAGGATCATTAAATAAGTTTCCAGCCTTTTTTCGTATGGGCACTTTTATTGATAGTACACACATAAAACTTTAGTCCCCTTCGAAGTTATCTCCTCCAGCTGCAATGCACTTGTACCGTTCCAACAACTTCTGGAAGGCCACATGGAGGTCCTCTTGCGTGAGCATGTCAATGACCTTCGTCACAACCTCTTTCATCTCCTCAATTGTCTCATAACGACAGCCCCTGAGCTTGGGGAATAAGCAAAAGTCACAGGGAGCAAGGTCTAGACTATAGGGAGGGTGAGGAATTGTCTTGATGCCCATCTTAGTCAAATAGTCTGTGAAAAGGCTGGAGTTGTGGACTGGTGCAGTGTCCTTGTGGAAATGCCACTGACCCGATTTGAAGAGTGCTGGCCTCTTCCGACGGAATCTCTTCCTGAACTCCCTTAAAACCTCAACATATATATATAAATATAAATGATGATTGCAGCATCTCCACAGATGATTACCGTCTAAAGTTTCATGTTCCGCACCATATAGCCCCTCATGTGTCCTCAGGTGGCTCTGAAGGCCGGCAGCTGATTTACATGGACGATGACGGATATGACCCACAAAAGTCAAAATCTTAACAGGGTTGATTGTCCACAACCATCTGCCTTTTCATCTGTAATGGTTAAAGCGATGAACTGCGGAATCGTAGTACGCGAGTTCGTACTCCAGTCGCGCTATTACGTTCACTTTCGGGCAAATACCCTTGGGAAAGGTATGAACCCCCTTATTCTCCCTCCAGCTATGGGTAAATAGTAGGACGGACTAGGTTCTTCAGCCTTGGTTAGGCAACTAGTCTAGGAGAAGGAAAA